>CM055680.1:34508863-35708863 GCA_029448645.1 Andrena camellia
TACGTTAAGAGTGATCGTATCTTTCAGCTTTTCATGGGTACAATAATTGCAATTCGGATGGAAATCGTCAATTCTGGATTTATTACAATTAGACAATGTTTTAGCCCCATTGAACTTGATAGTTACTTCAACTTTGTACAATTAAAAACACAAGCTAAAGAATCGTTTGCAATCGGAGCTTGGGTAATCAGATTGTAAAATAGATGAAATTTGAAAGGATCGATTCCGCAGGCCATTGGAAAAATATTCTATAAAGTAGGATGCTTATTGTAGAACAGCCGCATTTGCAGCTATACTTGGATTGTTAATAACTTCTCCCAGACTCTCCAACAATTCCTTCCTATAGTCATCGAAGTCTCCATCGATCTCATTGATCTGCTGATTCTCGATCACGTACAAACAGCACTCGGTATCTCTGATTAGACGTTCGTCGTGGGAAACGATGATAACTCCGCCCTTGTAGTCGTTGATAGCATCGGCCAGAGCATCGATAGATTCTATGTCTAAATTGTTCGTAGGTTCGTCTAGGATTACAACATCGGGTGCATTTAAACACAGTTCCGCCAAAGCGACTCGCGCTTTCTGACCTCCCGATAGATCTTTCATTTTGATCGTATGCGCGTGAGAACTAAGCCCAAACGTTCCTAATTGTTTCCTAGCTTTCTCGTACGGAAGATCAAACAGGCGCATTAGATATTCCGACGGCGATTCCTCGGCCGTCAAATGTTCGCCAGAATGTTGGTCGAACTTGCCTATTTTCTGAAAATAATAAAATACGATATAGTACACAAGTTCCCCATTCGGCTAACAAGCAAATTTAAAGTTCTACTTACTAATCTATGATTCTTTATTAGATCTCCTCTAAGTGGCTGTAAGTCGGCTGTTAACAACTTCAGAAATGTCGATTTACCAACACCGTTAGGTCCCACTATAGCTATTCTGGAATTCAAGTCTATTCCAAAATCAACCTCAATAAATAACGGTTTCTGTCCCTCGTACGAAAAATTCACATCTGAAAAGAAACGCCGATTTTTAAGCCGCTGCTGTTGGAATGTAGGCCAATGCGATATTAATAACATACTGTGAAGACCGAGAATTGGCGGTTGTAACGGAGGTGGATCAGGGAAACTAAATTTCACTATATAATCTCTAGGTTTCTGTAACAATTCCGTAGGCGAAGTGTCATCTTCTTGTTTCTGCATTTTCGTTCTATTCTTCTCTTGCTTCCTGGTTAAAGCTTCTTTCTGCTTCTTCTCAGCCTGTTTCTTACTTTGACCAGAAGCTTTAAGATCCTTAATCCGTTTCTCTTGTTTCTCATATGCCTTTATCATTTCTTTTTTCTTCTGTTCGTACATCTTCTTAAACATACTATAATTCCCTTTATAGTAAAATAATTTCTGCTGGTCCAAATGGATTATATCTGTACACACATTATCCAAAAAGCTCTGGTCGTGAGAAACTATGAGCAGCGTCTTCTTCCAAGCTTGTAAATAGTTGTCCAACCAAATGACAGCATTCAAATCTAAATGATTCGTCGGTTCGTCGAGCAATAGCAAAGTAGGTTCTAAGAAAAGTGCTCTTGCGAGGGACACTCGCATACGCCAGCCACCAGAAAAATTCTTTGTAGCACGATCTTGCATAGCACGACTGAAACCTAGACCGGCGAGAATTCTCCTAGCTCGTGGTTCCGCAGAATCCGCTCCGATAGCTTTTAGTTCCTCGTACACCTATATAACATACATCGTTCGATCATCCATATAACTACACTCAAATTTAAAGCGCAGATTAAGAAATTACCTCCTGCAATCTACTTTGAACAGTAGTGTCTCCTTGCTCCACCAATTCTTCTAGCTTTTTACATTCTGTCAACAATTCTTTACATTTTACATCCGCATTGAGTACTACTTCCACAGCTGGAGTATTATCAGCAATAACTTCTTGCTCGCAGTACAGAACATCGATGTTAGGTGGAATAGCAAATGCCCTATTTTGAATGTGGCGTAATAAAGTAGTCTTGCCGTGACTGAAAGGAGAATCGGAAGTCATAAGCTGTCGAGATTACACTTTAGTAGACAGACAGCTTAAAGTTGCATACCCATTTGGTCCCACCAAACCATAACGCCTGCCCTGTGCAATTAACAAGCTGGCATTGGTAAAGAGCTCCTTTCCTTTAGCAGCAATGCTGAAGTTTTCCACTTTTATATCAACGGCATTCTCTAGCTGCTGATTGGTACGCTGCTGAGTCTGAGATTGGGACATAGTGAAATTGCTCTCGAGTTCGCTGTGACCCTGACCACCGGTCTTCGTTAACAGCTCTATCGTTTTCTCATATTCCTGCTGTTTCTTCAGCTTCTTCTTCTCTTTGTGAGTGAGCTTCTTGGCCGTCTCCTCCACGCCCATTTCGGAAATCTTGTTCGTAACATCTGACACCTTCTTATCGGTTGACATACTGAAACGTGCACCTGCTCTTCTAACCTCACTTTTCTACACTTCCTCAAGAATGCATGGGTGCTGTTGGGTGCGAGGAAAAGCGCATAACACGTGGCGCCACCCACCATCGGCACACATGTTACAGCATATTGCAGTGTTCGCTATGGTTCGCTATGTACGAATTGCGGAGGACTTTTGCGAAGAAATACTTTTATTTTCTTTCTAATATTTCGATTAATTAAACGAGCGAAACACCAGGAAAGACCAATCTCTCGATCGCAAGGAGTAGATAACGCTCGTATAATAAACTGAACAGTTGAAGTGAATGCAGTCAGCGTGACAAAGAAAATATGCACGGAACTTCCTAAAATATGATATAGAATCGCGTTTTCGAGAGCCTGAAGGTAATTGGCTGAAGAAATGTCGGGCTCACAGGAGGTGGATCAAAGAATGCGCGCCACCAATGCACGAGCTGTGGCGTACTTAGAGAAGCATCGAATATACGAACTATTTCACGTAAATAACCTGTAGTAATTACATCACGTGGAATATTAGATTTATATAAATGCTACGTGCACAGGAAATTGCAACTCAGTTAGTAATTCAGAGACCAGATGACCATCTTGCGTTCATAAAGCAGTACCTGTACGTTGCCGCGAAAAGACTGGATGTCCCCAAAGTTATCTTGATTGCGCCTCCGAGCTTTGGTAAACCGACTTAGAAAGAAATATAGATCATTGAAATAGGATCGAAGTGCATTTAGACTAAGAGGAGAATATTTTACACGCGTAGATAGGGTGGCTCTAGCGGAAATACTTCGGGAAGAACTGGGTATTCGTCCTTTAACCCTGAGAGACCTTCGCCATACATACGACAAGGGAGATGTAAGATAAAAATTATGAAACCTTCGTTTCTTTCTCTGACAACGACTTTGCTCGTTAGGATACTTGCCACTGCGACGAATCGGAGGATCTCGCGTTAGCTATGAGAAAGATTTTAGAAAGCAGAGCTTTACACCAATGTGGATGGATTCTCGTTGGTAAAGATATAGCGTAGATACGTCGATAGTCTGACGAATGAAAACGTATCTCTCACTTTTCCTTCGCGGCATAGACTTGCCAAGAACGAAGAAGGAAGCACGAGTGTTCCAGCGTTTGGGAATAATACCAACGCACGTGATAGAGCTCATACTTTCGAACGAACACGGTAAAGACTGGAAGGATCTCAGAACTATAGTTCGATATATCCTCGTCGTTTCCCTTTTCTAGAAAATTGGAGGAATATCTGCGCGGACATGGGTTGCTACCAAACCTGCGACCCGACGAATGCCTCGACAGGTTCGGAGCAACGTCGGTATCTGAAAAACCTGGCGGGTCTACGCGAAGTGTACGCGAACTATTTGATCGTTAGTTACATCTTTGCTGACACGCATTCGTTATTAATAGAGCGGAGAGTAAAAGTAGCTTATTTAAAGGAAATCGAGGTTGGAATCAGGTCCATCGAGGAGCTTGGAAAAGATTGCGCGAAGCTGACCAAAACGATGAAGAAACACTGCGGCGCGCCTTCGCTCTTCCGCATCGTCCTCATCGGGTGCAGAGGATCCGGTTGCACCAGTCTAGCGAAATACTTGTCCGAGCGATTCAATCTCGTTCTCAGTAATCTTGAACTTTTCTTTAACCAGTAACTCCTGGCGGATCGGGGGAAAACGATCGTTTATTTCAGTCGATTACGATTACATCGCGGACCAGGCGCGTCTGCAGCAGAATCCTCTGGGAGAGATGCTTCGATTGTTCGAGTACAGATGGGGGGAAAGGCCCAAGCCTGAGATCAGAATACAGATCGTCGAAGTACAAAGAAATTAATTAATAGAAATTAATTAATCCGTTTCAAAGTTCACTGTCTAACGCGACACCTTCTCAGAGATACATATCTGGGTACGAGTGCGTGAAAAGGGGATGGGTCTTAACTGGCTTCCCGAAATCGGTGGAAGACTTTAAGCTGCTAGATTTGAGTCCCACCCCTCCGAATAGGTGAAAAACTAATTTCCTCACACCGTCTCGCCGAAATTATTCTGAAAACCATCGACCAACATGTTCGATGGTTTAGAGTATTCTTCGTGGAGGTGCATGGCGATGTCTGCAGAGAGAGATTGCTCAATCGCCGGTACGACGTCGTCACCGGAAGCAAGCATAACGTGGCCACGAAAGACTACATCGACACAGATGAGTGTAAATTCGGTATACACCCCAAGGATTACAGACTGATCGTCGAACGAGACGTAAGTGTATGAACTACACGCACCGAATCTCTAAAAATCGCGATTCTAATCGTTGCTACTCAAGGATGTATCGGACCTATCTTCGAAATGGTACCAAGTTGATGAGAATTTGTGTGATTGTTCTTTTTAATCTTCCTGGTGTGCTCCAAAAATTTTAAATGAATTCACTAAACGGTTGCTGTGTTATAACGATTTTAATTTTCATTGATTTTACGCGTACCTACTCTTATGGAAAGAGACGATCTTGACAGATAAAACAGCTGAAAAATGTTGAAGAAATGGTACCAATGTTTCAATTGTTTTCACTACACCGTTTGAAAGAAATAAATTAGAACTTGAGAAAATTGTGAATTCTGGGCATTTTCACTGCCAAATGTTTAGCAAATAATGCTTGGAAAAGCATTTGTAAAGTAAAAAAATACCTTTCTAGGAGTAAAAATAAGACTGCAACTGTCGTTCGAGCTCTTTACATCTAGATTTACTATGCGTAAGACATAGATGTTCAAGTATTTCAAATTTCATGTACTTTTGTCTGATATTATACGCCCGATACATCCTTAAATGGCAGCTTCAAGAGTACGACGAGAACGCGACGGAGATGATGCAGTACGCGGGCGAAACCGCGGTGAAAATCGATGGGAACGAGGAAGAGAAAGTCGTTCAGGAAAAAGTGGAGGCCAGTTTAATGTGTCCAGCTCCGGACTCGCAGCCGCGAGTTCCAAGACCTCCACCTGAGATCGATCCGATGGACATAGAGTTCGAACCCGACGACGAGCCCGATCCCAGCGTGGTTAACAATCCGCGTGGACCTCGACCAAAGTACACCTTCGTTTAACAATGCATACATGTAGGATCGATTGAATATAGCGTACCAAAAAATATAAGAAAAAACCAAAGACGTTTTTTATTATTATTATAATTCACGGGCATCGTGCCCTTTAGTTTACAAAGATAGGAACTTAAAAAGAAGGATTACACATAGATTAAAACTAAAACTTAAACTTAAGCAACAACTAAAGCTAAAGATAGAAAACAATAAAATAACTAAACTAAGTAGCGACAAAGCTGACAAGGGAAGATCCCGAACCCGGAAATTCAAAAAATTCTGAAACTTTGTAAATATGTAGGGGATTTCCTCCTGATTACAACGCAATTTTTGCTTGCTGCCCAAATTCACTCGAAGGGGGGTGAAATTAACCTCTGAAAATTCGGCTATTTTCCGATTTTGTGATATAACTCGCGAACTGTAAGAGATAGAAAAAAAGTTTCAAGACATAAGTTACTCCTTTTAATGAGATCTATCGTTTAGAAAAGAAATTATTTTACAGTTCACGAGTTAGAACAGAAAACCGGAAAATAACCGGATTTTCAGGGGTCAATTACACCCCCTTAGAGTTAATTTGGGCAGCATACAAAAATTGCATCGTAATCAGGAAGAAATTCCTTACATATTCACAAAGTTTCAGAATTTTTTGAATCTCCGGGTTCGGGATGTTCCCTTGTGAGAAAGAAAGGCAGAACTGAAGCTGAAGTTAATTAAATATAACCAGGAGTAACGTATGACCAGGCGAAAAGGAGCAATACTTCCTTAGAGGCCACACACGACAGCATTTTTGCGCAGCGGACCGCGCGAGTGATTTTTTTTCACCCTCCACGGGACTGAAATGCTCGCGGCAGGTCCTGTTATCCTGGCACGCCAGGCATCTCGTTCTCGCAACGTCACAGCCGTTGACGTCTAGCCCTGTCGATTCTGTAACGCGTGATATCTGAACGTGACGTAGCGACCGCGTCATCGAGAGGCCAGGGACGGCTGGCGCAGACGATCCCTCGCAGTATTTCCAGTGCAGCTGGCTTGGAAAATGACGACGGGGCGCGACGCAACCCTGCAAGGGTTCGGAACGAGAATGACGCAGGCGACACGTCAGGCTGTTCGCAGCGAAATCGG
Organism: Andrena camellia; assembly: GCA_029448645.1. Taxonomy (NCBI): domain Eukaryota; kingdom Metazoa; phylum Arthropoda; class Insecta; order Hymenoptera; family Andrenidae; genus Andrena; species Andrena camellia. Next base: position 34,515,517 of record CM055680.1, read on the forward strand.
GCTGCGGCTAGCATCTCGGCGCAGAAGTGGACGATTTTCTGCCACGTGTTCGCATGCGTCACTAGCGCGCTATAGGTCCAATGAAACACAAGAGATATTCGTGGTTTAATTGCCGTATCGGTTCTGACCCCGTTCACCTATCAGTTGCACCTGGCATAGTTCATTTACCACTCGTTATTCTCACTCTTAGACGTTGCTTCTTCCTCAGTCTTTCAATCCGACACAAGCTTCCACTGGAGATTGTACCGCCACAATTTCAGGCTCGTGATCAGTCGCGTTTAAGGGTTGCATCTTGATGGCACGAGTGTCGGGCTGAGCGGGTTGAAGCAGAGAGAAATGGGATTGATATAAAGAATCCGAGAGTCGGCAGCAAGAGGATCAGGTGAAATTAGAATGTCGGGACGCCCACGTTAATAGGGATAATTGCCTCAAACGCGAAGCATATTTCCGGAACAAGGATGTATAGGGTGGGATAGGTCGCACGCGACCGCGGGACGCGCGCAGGACCTGCTGCGGGGGATGAAATCCTGGCCAGCTCGCCCTCCAGCGAGCACGGCTTTTGTTTCACGAGGAGGGGTCCGTCGAATTACAATTGTCGTTCCTCGTATTAGGAAAGCACAGGTAATGGGAATTGAGCTGTAAGCGTCATCGGGTCATCGACCAAGCCGTTTGTAATGTCCTTGCGTTACTCGAACTGTACAATGTATAGTTTTACAAAGCTGAATTATAAGTAGCTATCAGGCGGGATGTATGAGAAAGAAGCAGAGAAATAGTTGACGCTACGCTGTCAGCGTTGAATCAAAGTTGCCCCCGGGGAAGCACCTTCCGCCGTCTGATTATCGACTGATTTTTTCCCTTGAAACGGCGTAGACACCGGAAGGGAAAAGGAAATTGGAGCTTAGGGAAGTAGACTCGAATGGAGGTCGATCGCCGGGAAGTTCCACACAGAGGAAAAAGCTTCCCTACGAAGTGCACCATAAACCCCAAAGGAGAAAGCTTCCCGGGCGAGCGTCGAGCTACTACCAACACGTAGAAGTTCTCGTCGCCATCTCAGGGCAGCAGTATCTCCGAGAAGGTAATCTTCGAAGGGCCAGGTCCTTCATGATTACCTAATGCACAAAAGTAACACGCGTTTAAAACAACCACAATGATTCGGAGAGATCCGAGGACTCTACCGCTGTTTAAGTAGTTTAGTCATCGATTCGGCCGGCCGCCTATCACCCTGGCAGTTCTCTTCCAATTTCGATTGCGACTCCTCCGAGCCTTCAAATTACTATTAAGCAGCCACGATAAATCTGATGAAGCTGGCATGTTCCCTTAATTGCCAGTGTCGGATAGAATTTGCACAGCTAATGCGCGCTGCTTCTCGATAGCCTGAAACCGACAAGCGCTTCCAGCAAAGCGTTTACCACGTTGGTGAACCAAAGCGCGTGTATTCAGCCATAGACAGGACATCAAAAGACGAAATAAGCTCGAGTATCAGGATAGAAGGAAGCGACCTGGACACGGCAGGACATCCCTGATCCTGGATGCCATTCCACTGGCAATCTGCACTCCTATCCCTCGCGAACGTCCCGAGTATGCGTTGAAGAAGCGCGTGCCCCGTCAACATACACACGCAGAAATATTTTTTTTCCAGGGAGCCACGGTTGCATTAGGCTCGCATAACTCAGCAGCGATCACCCCGCTACGACTAATCGAACTCGTCAGGGTTGTACCAACCTCCGTGGCATCCTATAAGCTTCGATAATCACCCTTTCCTTCGGTCCACACTCGAGGAACTCGAAGATTAATCACCATTCGGATATTCCCCGATTGTGCGCTGATATTTTATAAAATACTTGCTCGATGAAAATAAATGGAACTGGTCGGTACTACCACGTTGGAATTTTCCGAGTCTAGCGCTACCTACGCTCCTGGAATCTACCCCCTTTCCACCTCGAACAGCGGCGAGTGACATCCATCAACGAGTCAAATGCTCGTCCAGTCCGTCAACGACACGCGCTTGTATCTTACAAACATCCAGTGGCACTAGGATACCATGCGAGCGAGAATTTCCGCGTGAAACCGATCCCCTTGAAGGTCCTCGCAAGCTACGCTGGCCGGAGCTTGAGAACGTTAAGTATTCCGTGGATCAGGGCCCCATGCAGCGCGGAATTCTCTCCCCGGTCGGTCGAAGGGGGCAAGGATGCTTTTCACCCCGAAAGGAACGTGGGCGCCCTTCGGGGCTCGTCAACGTCCTGTCACTCGTCAACCGCATGGCGCCAGAAGCATCCCAGGCACCAGGACCTCATAACTCAGCAACGACGTGGCACGCGCGCTGCCAGGACCTCGTGTCCACGCCATGGAGACGCGTTCCACGATCGCCAGGATAGCAGGAATTCGCTTGCTTCCTACTTCGCGGCTGTTCGCGAAACAAAAAATTAAGACACCCGCTAAGGCCGACGGTAAAACTAATGCATATTCAGAGTCGTTGATGGGCCCGGAGAATAATGTTTTTCTTTTTTCACGTACCACGGAAGCATCGATTAGCGTTAGTCGACGAACGTTAGAAGCTTTGGATAAGAAAAGGGGGAAAAAGATGGAAGGCGAGACGCTGTATCTTCTTTTCTCCTCGAGTTTGTTATTTTTATAGGAACCAGCTTGCCTTCTGTACGTCTTAATTTCGACTACGTATCACAGGCGATCATAAAACGGAACGCGCGTACCGCTCGAAAAAAATTCCAGATATTCGGATGGATTTCCGATAACGAACAGTGGCTGTATACGTGTACACAGCACCCTCGCTCACACCCGCCGCCACCCCCCCCCCTCCCACCCCCCTTCCACCCGATGAAACAAATATTGATTCCGTTCAACCGACGCATCGTAAAATTGCCTATTTTTTCGTGCCATTAATGCTTCGCTGTGTGCTAGGCGGTCCCAGTCCGGTATTTCGCGTTCACTTCGACCAGGAGAGAGGGGTGTGTTTCGCGGATGGGCAAAGAGGCTTAAATAGGAGTTATAATGGTTGGCGGGTTTCAGGGGCTGGCGAGCAGGCGAGTTAATGTCGACGCGATAACAGGATTTATTTGAATTTGAGCTTCAAAGCGTGGCCTTGTTTGTCCACCAGGATACCAGCGCGAGCTGGAGGCGACCGTTTCTATTATTCATCCACCCACAATTGATCGAGGCGGGTGGCCGCGCGATTGGCCGGCGAATAAAGCCGGGAATCCACCGAGAAGCTAAGCTAACCTATGCTACGCAATGCTATGTTTTAGCTTAGCTTTTCGTGGAAACGGTTTCATAAGAATGTATCGAAGTTAATTTTTCTTTTAAAACGTAGCATGGCATAGCATAGCATCGCATAGCTTAGCCTAGCTTCCCGGTGGGTTCCCGGCTTAACCCGTTTGTTCTGTTTAAGCCGGGAATCCACTTGAAAGCTAAACTAAGCTTTGCTATGCTAAGTTTTAAAAAATTAGCTCCGACACATCCTTATGGAACCGTTTCCGCCAAAAGCTAAGCTAAACTGTGCTATGTTTCTTCTTTTTTTCATGTTTTATAGCGCAACCAGACATAGGATAGCATAGCTTAGCTTCCAAGTGGATCCTCGGCTTCAGGCGTCTCCACTAAAAATCCTGGCTAAACCACCGCCGATAGTATCGCTAATGGACTACGTAAGTTTAAGTAACGATTAGTGGCCAGAATAATTGATCGAGCTAGCGCGAGCTAGCTTTCGGTGACGCGAATGAAGAATCCTTGGCGCGGTACCTAACGATACCGTATCCTCGAGCGTGCCTGGTAATTATCTCGACGGAGGAAGCTGCTGGACGACCCTGCACAAGCACCACCGATACAGCCAAACGGTATCACCGAGTTATCGCTGGCGGGGGTGGGGAACAATGTTGCCGCGACGGTGTTGGTGCATCCTTGCCTCTTAGAACCGGGCAGCCTCTGGGCGTTTAAGTCCTCAAACCGTTCTAATTGAGGTTTCTCCTCGTTACCGCGAAAGAGTTACCGGGAACAATGGCCGGGCACAAGTAGATGACAATTGCACGGTAGACAAGCATCCGCGCGCTAACAAAAGCGCGCCCACCAGTCCTCGTTTTGGCTACGTTTCTTCGTCTCATCCTTGCTCCTCGTCTCGCTATTGTTCCCTCGGCACGGCAGCGAGCCTCAGCGTCAAGTAACGAGTAACGAAGCGTCCTCGGTGCCACTCGAGATATCGAGACAGCTAGCCCGAAACGGTCCCCCGTGCACCGAAACGCCGAGGGTAACCTTGCAGCGCGCAGAAGTGAAAGAAACCACTGAAGATTAACTCGCTGGGAAAATTTGGCGAATACTCTCACGAACGGTACGATGATATCTAGCCTGCCTATCAGATGCTAGAGCCACGATATAGGTTGCGTAGAATCGTTTAGCATACCGCAATCGTTTAGCTGGTTTCCCATACGTTGAATGTAAAAAGCGTCAGGTTCTGGTGTCTGTTGAAAGAGTCGGTGGACGTGTCGTCGTCTACAACGCTTCTAACGCCGAGGCGACGGAGTAGGTATCCGTGCAATTACCGTCCGTAATTATTTTAATGATCGCTCCGAATCGATAGCCTCGAAAGTCTGGCCGACGAGTTTCGCTTTGCGAAACTAATTTAATTAGTACTTTAAGGACCGCGCTTGCACGCGACCGCGCTCGCTGATAATAGGAGGAGGGATCGGCGGGGAGGGGGGGGGGGCAGGGGGGGGTTGGAGGAATGCGTTAGGAGGGTGGAGACCGCTATCAGAGTGGAAATCCTTTCACGTTAAAGCCATTAACGGTACAATTAGCCGCACGCTAGAATTTTTAAAAGAGAAGCGAGCCTGGTGAAAAGGCTTCTACCTAATTTCGCGAGAAAGGGTGAAAGAACGAAGGAAACGTGGAAATTCTCGGACGGGGCGGGTAGGGGGGCGAGCGACTCAGAGGCAGAGGGCACCGCGTTGCAGGAAGAAAACGGGGGTGGAGGAAAAGAAACGAGTCGAAGCCCGACTCCGCGGAGTTACTACTCGCCTCTCATTTTGCTCGAGTGCCCTCGCGAACGAGGGAAACATTTCAATTAATTACTGCGTAATTAAAATATGAAAAAGTAGTCATTACCCCGCGATTCCGCGTCGGTTACCCGGCAACTTTTCCGCTCGCCAATATCCTCCCCGCCTACCCTTCTTCCGTTCTCCTCGGCACCCGCTCGGGGAGAGTCGCCGTCTCCTTGCCCACCCCCCCCCCCCCCCGGCCCCTCCGGCGGCGTGCACATTACCGCGCGCACACTTCTTTTCGCTCGCGAGCTCGACTTTCGGATGATATTCACGTCCCTCGCGTTTTATTTCGCCGGCACGGATAGGTGACCCGCGCGCGCGCGAGTGTCGCCGCTCTCGTCATCGCGGGCATTAATTATGCACGTGTCAGGTAACTGCCAAGTGGTTGCCAGGTAAGCAGCTGGGCGCGTACCGCGCGCCCCTGTGTACCTACGTGCAGAAATAAACACTTTTCCGGGACATCCTCACGCTTGACCCGTCGCCCGCGACTCCCGAGGCCGTCCTCCGAGCGCAACCACCCCCTCCCGACTCCCTTCGAGCCTCCTCCGATACGGAAGCCCGATGATGCTCCGAGCATTCATCCCCCGAAAGCGTTACGAACACAGTTCAAGTTTCGAAACGGAGGCTGATGCAACGCTAAGCCTCGTAAGCAGGCAAGAAGAATGCAGAGAAGTTGAAGTGGATAGTAACGATGAGAATGTCAGGGACAATTGGCCCGCAAAGATAGACGCGTGCTCGCAGTTGATTCGAGAACAGGGTGGCGCGTTAACGTGGTCGATCCGCGTCGCAAGATAATAGAGCGGCGGAGGAAAGGGGGTCGGTGGCTCTCGTGAACGTGAAAATAAGCCTTAATCCGTTGTGTTAGCCCTGCCACGAGGAGATCGCTCGTTCCGCAGAAGCAGGGGTGGCTTCGCCGACCAGCCCCCGCCCGCTACGCGGCGCTAACTTTTCAATCTCGGCCGAATAATCCGTCGTGAAGCCCCGCGGTTACCTCGGCAACGATCTGGCCTCTCATTGGCTCGTCGGGGCTTCTCCTACCGACTCTCTCCGTTTCTCCTCGTTTCTCCCTCTATCTCCTTCTGGGCCTCCCTACTGCCACCCTTCTTTCCTTCCATCGCCCCCTTTTAGCAATGGCACTAATATGCTTAGGGATTTTCCAGATGTTCCATCCACGGAGACCCGGGCAGTCCAGCTCTATCGAGCAGATATCGAAAGCTGAAAGCTGCTCTGTCCCGTGACAAGGGAATGGCCACAGCGCGTGGAAGAATCATTTAAATTTAACGCTTCCACCCCTACTCCTACTCAGAATCGACTCTATCCCAGACCGCCTTAGCTACTGGACGCTTCCACTGGGAAATATTACACGTAAAGCTGCCAGCGCTAGCTCGCGAGGGTGTCGTTCCCATCGCTAGCTCCTTCCTCCCTCGCTCTGTTTCACTCGAGCCTCCCGCTTCCGTCTCTTTCCGTTTAACCGTATCTTGCATATCCTCCCTCCCCTCCCCGCTTTATCCCCCCGTTATTCGCTTTCGCGGCATGCCCCGGTCTCTTTCTCGGGGTCGGCCTCCCTCAGCTCCTCGCAACGTTTCCGCCGTTCTCTCCGCGAACTGCAAGGCCCCCACCACTTCTGCCCGCCGGTCTACCTAACCTTTAGTCGTCGTTTCTCCTTGCTCCTCCCGACCGCCACTCCCCGGCGCACTTAGCCCCGTGGTTAACTTCAATGAGCGGATAACAAGCCACCCCTCGACTTTGCCCTGTAATATTCACTCGTATAAATGGACCCGCGGCTTTGTCAAATCAACTGTCGCTTGTAAACAAGCAACCCTCTGCCGGCGTCGATGCTTGCAGCGCGAACCTATGCCGTCTTCTACGGTATCTTCGCGACACCCTCGTCGGAGACTTTGGGGGTGCACCCGCCGTGGTACCGTTCGCGCCCTGAAACCGATACGCGTCGCGGCTCCACGTTCTTTCGGGGGGTTGAAGTTTGCCTGACGATCGCGCGGCCACCGTTCAAAGCACCTACGTGCGATCTTTTAGAAAAGATTTAAAGAACGGCACACCTCACCCAGATACGTTGGAATAATTCGCGGAGGATTCGGGCTATTTCCCTGTCTCCCGATACGCGAGATTAACGACCGGTGCGAGGAGGTTCGCGGGAATTCACGGATTATTAATTCTTAACTCGTGTAAATGGAGCGCCGTGATAAAGAGAGGATTTCTCTTCGTTTAATTCGATGATCCCGAATGCGACTACGTGCTGGCGCGGGAACATTCTCGTTTAATGCCTTAACGAGGACACGGACGTTTCGATGTAATCTCGTCGGGGTGCGGGGGGGGGGAGGGGAGGGGGGGGGCGACAACACGTTCCGCGTCGTCTCGCCGCGTCCCGTGCATTACCGTAACGTAAACGAGCCAATCAGCCGGCTTTGTAGCGGCAATCATCCCTTGATTATACGGCACTTAGCTCGGGAACAGGCTCGCGACTCTATCGGACGATCATCCTCGTCTCTGACGAAACACGAGAGGGGGGGGGGGGGTTGGATAAATCACGCAAACACAGATATCCTTGGAATAACTCGCGCGGAGACCCAGCCGAGTCATTCGAAGGGAGATCGAATTCCTAGAACGATGTCACGGTAGCGAGTAGGATGACTCAGCCGCGTATGTCTACGTAATTTTTAATAATTGAGCGGCAGCGTTTGCCAGCGCAGGATCCATGGTCGCACATACATCGGGATGATATTTTCGTCTAAATAAACGTTTCCAAGGGCTGGAAAGGCAGTGCGCTCGACGGAAACGCGGCGCGTTCGCCATGGAAACACACGCGCGTCGAGACTCGAAAGTGGCCATGGGGTAAGAGTGGCTTGTATGTACGAGGCACTGAAGAGTCCGCAGTTATAGGAGGCGAACAAACAGGGCCGCCTTTCAATCGTAATTGGAACCGCGGGAGCCTGACCAACGTCCGTGTTCAAGCACTCTTTTTCCCATAACCATCATTCTTCGAGAGTGTCTCCTCCTCTCCGCGAAAGAAGAAGCACAATAGGCTGTATACCCAGACTCCGGGGGTTGCCGCCGAATTTCTGCGCAGCCACGAATCAACCTCGCCCATTGTCTCTACCTTCCGAACGTCAAAAATCTTGCGCGATAAATCCTTTCCATAAGGAAGCCTCGAAACTCGAACACACTTCGAGCAGCGAATGATCTTTGACGATAGATCGGTAAGCCCGCGAAACGTTTCATATTGGCGCGCACGTTTAGCCTGAAGGGACCCGAGCAAATCGACGGGATTCTAATTATTTTTCTTCGTCGTCCACGAAACAACGGCCGCGGACGTCGTTAACGGGAGAAGATCGGCAGAAGGAGGACAAAGCGCAGGGATGATAAGAAGCAACTGAAAGGGAAAATATAAATGAATGCCGGTACATTGAACGAGAAACGAGAGCGTATACACCGCGAGCCCTCTTGCTCTGTTTAACTCGCGGGCTCGTAGCGACGGGCTGAACGGATACACCCTTGGTGTCTTTCATCTCCCCTTTTATCCGCGGCGCGGTTCTTTCCCCCGAGAAGAAAACACCGCCGGCCGGCGACTTTTTACCCTTTAGCACGAGAAACCGGGGAATCGGCGGCGCTTTCGCGCGACGAATATAACATTCGGCGGCGAGGGAAGTATTCATGCCGAAAATGCTTTGCAGAGGAGGAACGTTCCGGCGCGGCGCCCCGAACGTCAGCCGGAGTCGTTAGTCGCTGTAAACAGAATCGTTCCCTCCGATCGCGTCTCTTTTTCCCCGACAATGGAAAACGAGCAAGCCACCCCCCCACCCCCACCCCTCCCCCACCACCCCGCCTCGTTTTCCGCGGATACGGCACTGGACGACGCCGCTCCGCGCAGAATATTCAGATCGACAGTTATATTCACACGCGTGGTCGCACCTCAATGGATCTTGCTTTTGCCGCGATTGTTAACGATTTCGAAGCCCTCGCGGCATCGAGGTTTTTATCCCCCTCCAGGCCCTACACCCCCTTTGCCACTCACTGTTCTAAATCGCTCCACCGTGATATCCTCTCCTCTGTTTTTTTTTTATCCGTATTTACCAATTCGTCTCGACTCCATCGACGATCGCGACTCTATTATCGATAATCATTCAGACTCGGGGACTTTCAGGGAATCGAAGACCCTCTCGCCTCGCGACCCAATCGCACTACCCCCCCGTACAAACAGCAAAAGCCTTTGCTCGAATAATTACGACCCTTTGTTCTTCCCCGTGCACCTAACATCGCGTGGATGACAATATGGGTAAATATCCCGGGAAATTTTTAACGCAAAATGGGATTTTGCGATGTTAGAAGAGGGGACGGAAAGTGGAGAATGTGTGAGGTCTGAAATCGTTGACTCGTATCACTAGTTGTTATACATATACTACTTATTGGGTCTTGAGGAGTAGTGTGCCCGTCTGCCGCTAGATGGCGCTGAACATGGAAGTTGGAAGTGTTGGAAGGAATCTTTCTCGCAAGTACTCCATCCGCCTGTGGTTCCTATATATACGGCCTCGTTCGATGTAAAAAATGTACTTGCTTCGGCAGTACATATACTAAAATTGGAACGATACAGAGAAGATTAGCATGGCCCCTGCGCAAGGATGACACGCAAAATCGTGAAGCGTTCCACATTTTTTTGTGATTTTTTTCTTTACAATTTTTACTGTAGTAAAAGTAATTAACTTTTCCCTTGTATTATATCGTGCGTTTATTTTATGAAAACGAGGACTGGCTTGATTCCTTGTTTTCCCTTCGCAAAATAGTTTTCGGTAATGGCACATGAGGTAAATGGCCCAGTGGTGAAACAGTTAAGGAAGCAATTGAGATAATTGGAATTTCTTTTATATTTAAATTATAACTAAATATAATTATTCGAAAGCGTAAAATTTCTACTTTCAGATAACGTAACAAGAATCTACATTTGTTAAAGGAAAAGTTTTGAATTATTTAATACATGAAACTGTTCATATGGCCCAGTAATTAAATGAAATTCATAGCGTGTCCCAGTTATTAATTATCAGTGTCCCAATTATTGAATATATATTTAATTGAACTATTTCTATCAGTTAATGAAAAGAAATCAATATGGTAATATTTTAGGGTATTAAAAACATTTTATTTATAACAAATTTCTGTTAAATTCTTTATTATTTACCCGAATTAATTAATTTGAGGCTCTTTAGTCGTTGTTTTTAGGTTATGTTGATATTATGACGAGTTTAAGATTAATTATCCTAATAATTCTTAAATAGTATTATATTTTTGTCTAGTTATCATTAACGTAAATATATAGGATACAAAAAATACTTACTTTAGTACAATAAATGTTAATAGTTTTAAAACTTCACTGAATACTGGCGTCTGTACCAGTGTTTAAACACCATTAAACACGCGTTTAATAACTTGTCCGTGTCACGTTATCGTGTACTAGTGGATAAACGCAACGATTTCAATATTAAAAACAAAAAATTATTAAGAGATCCAATTAATTTTCAATTCTTCAATATATAATAAAACCAAAACAACTGTACTATTTCAAAAATTATAAAATAATAATTAATTACAACCTTAACAAAAATATTCTCTCGCTTGCTTGAGCCGATTAGGTAAGAACCGAGATTGAAACTGTTGAAGCTTTACTGTACAATAATATTTTTGCATGATAAAACTATTCAGTTATGTAAGCTTATAATTGTATCTATATAAAGCTACTACATTTTGCCATTATATTTCGAGCAATTTAAACATTGCAAATTAGTAAAACTGTTATTATTAATAAAATTTCTTCGCAATTGTTAATTATCGGGCCTTGTTTAAGTACCGGGCCATTTACCTTGGATCCACGCTTATTAACCACGTGGCAATTACCCGTTATTTGTTTGGACGATCTTGATAGGCAGAGGGGACGAGTAATAGAGCTCGTTTCTGTCGCTAATCCGCGATCGCCCCCCGCGCGCGATTGAAAAGAGATTCACCCCGCGTCGAATCCCATTTGTCGAACTTGGCCGGAGGTGGTTGTATCGAGATGCAATTTCGTGTCCCACGGGGGTGGAGGAAACATCAGAAATTAGCGATAACAATCATTCGGCGAGGGGTGACGATTTCCAGGCAATTCACGCCGAACCCTTCGCCCTAATTTCCCTTGATTCGGTGCCCGCCTAAATCGCGGCAGATGCGATCAGCCGTGTCGCATACCGCGTTCAACAAATTATTCAGCCGAAATGCATTTGCACCGGATTCCACGGCGTTCGGCCATTATATTCCCGAGCCTCGTGCTCAGTAATTGACACCTTTGAAAAGGTATCGACGACGAGAGGGTGGAGTTGCCCCGCTCTAATTGGATCGAACGCGGAATAACGAAGGCGCGGGTGCGCGTGCCGCGTGAAGAATCGTCTGGCGGAAGGATCCTCGTCGTCGAAGTAATCGGGACGAGCGTCTTTGTTTTCGCAGCTCGGCGCCACTCAGTTTATCCCCGTCTTCATGCATTTATTCCGCCGTTTGCGCGGCTCCGAGGCCCTTTTCCAGCGAGCACGGAGAAGACGGCCCCGGCCGCTTTGCTGCCCCCTTGAATTAATCCCCTGCATACGTTAATCCTAATGAATTCACAAACGCGCCCCGTCGTGCCCGACCACGGGGGTACATCGGCGAGGGTTTCCGCTTACAGGTGCTAGACTGCCAGCACGCAAACTCGAGCACCCGAGCCCGGCCATTAAAGTGCCACCCCCCCCCCTCCCCCCGCCCCTCCCACCGAGACTCTCCTACGCTCCTCTCTGGAATTTTATGCGACGCCACGCGGTGTCGCGCTGCCGAAAATTCCACGAGCAGCCCGCTCCCTCGGTAAATATTTATTTATTCATTGCGCTGCACGGATGGGGACTCGAGAACAAGCTCAACGCCGACCTTAGGAACTCTCAATGACGGTCATTGGTTCGTGAACGGACGGTTGCATTCGCCGCGGCGTCGATCGCTAGGAAGTGCGGCAATGCTGATAAGAGCGAAGAGAAATCCAAGGACCAGGGAACTCGTTAATTAAGCGACGCAAAGAGATGGGAGGTCGGCGAACTCCTGTTTGCGAACTTAAAAGGGCGCCGTATTCACGTTGCATCGCGTTCTTCTCGTGTTCCCTCCCCCCCCCCCACCCCCCCACCCGCCCATTCTGCATCGACGGGAACTCACCGCGGATGGTGCCACGGAACGGGAAATATTTAGGTGTAGGAGGCAGCGGATACGAGGGGGCCATAGAGTCGCGCGAATGCCCCCGGAAGATAAGTAGCGACTCGGTGAATAGACTAACGGGGCGCTGCGATGCACGGGAACATAGGAAAAGGGGTTGAAAGGGGATAGGCGGTGCGCGGAGGATTGGTGGTTTCATGCATCATGCATATTTACGCTCGCATACTAGCCGCGAAAGACGACGGGAGCGGGTGAGAGGCAGGGTGGGAGGGGGGGGGGGACTGGGGCGAGGGTTCCGCAGATTGCGAGGACCGTATTTATGCAAATGCCCGCGCACTCGCGTTGCTCCTCGCGCCGCCTTTCCTGCGCGATATTTCGACCGACTGAAATTGACTTCGTTACGGTCTAGTCTGGCTCTCCCTGGATTCCTCTGGATCCTCGAGAGAAAAGGAATAGGAGCGGAGAGGAATGGGAAAGGAAGGTGGAAAGGTTCGCGCGCGGACGACCAAAAAATCGCGTCGCCAGGTACGTTTTGTTGCGAGCGGAGGAGACCCTCTGTTCGCATCGTTTGTCGGTGACTCGCGGCGCGGAAAAGCCAGACCGGGAAAAGAGAGCGCGGCGAGTACGAGGGAGACCGTAGCCCGGTTAGCTACCCCTTCGCAGGGTGGGAGGACAATCTCGATATCGCGGCGAGCGTCTATATATCAAGCGTTCTCTACGCCCCGGAGAAAACGTTTCACATCCAATTTGTTCCTCTCGTTTCGCGGTAATCGCTCGCCAATGACTTTCCTCCCTCTCGTTTCCCCGTTTCGCGGGGGCTCGATGCTCGCCAGCCCGTGCGCGTACGCTTCTCGGAGCGTGCACCGAAATCCGCGCCACCCACGGAGGCCTCGATAGCCCGCTGCACTTCAACCCCTAACCCCTGGGGCTAGCCGCGGAAGCCAACCCCCTTTTGCGCAGGCCGATTTCCATCGACCAATGGCGGCCCGGGCTGTCGCGCTTTCCACCTTTCGTTGGCGAGTTAACGCGGCCAATGGACGAGCCGCCGTCGCCGCGGAGTAGGGGTGGCATGGCGCTTCCACCCCCAAAATGGCTGCGAAATCGCGCGGGCATTAGGCAGCCCGTTCGAAATAAACGGGCGGATTAATTGGAGCGGGGTGCGAGCGGGCTGAAGCGGGGCAACCCCTGGGCCTAACTCGCGCGGTAACTTTTCCACCCCCACCACACCCCCCACCCGCGGAGACTCAGCAACGTGCGCCCGTCGCCGCGGAGTGGCAGGGCGACGAAGACGATACCAGCCTCCGACAGAACACATCCGGTCATCCCTCGCGATCCTTGCCGACGCAGAACGACGCCGTGCGTCCGCACGTTAGCACGCTAGCATGAAACTCGGGTCGTCCGTTGCTCAGCTGTCCCCGCGCCCACCGACAGCTTCCGTTCGGCTGATCCGCGCGATTCTCTTTTAAGCGGACCGTGCTCTAACAGTTCGTATCAATCGTTTGTTCGTTCGTTGTTTGCTCGACGGAGGTGTGCCATGATGCAGGAGCACAAGTCGTTTCTCATAAGGGATCTCCTGGGGGATGTTCTGTCTGAAAGGGTGCATGGTAAGTCTCGCTATTCTTCTTCGCCCAACCTGTCCAACTTTTGTCTCCTCCTTTCGCAATGTTGAATCCAGCACGCTATCCAGGTTCTTCTAAGAAAATAAATACATAAAGAGGCGAAGCTTAGAGGCAGAAAACTTTTGCATAGACCTCTGGGTTCCTACCCAGCGCTGCCAGTCGCGAGCGAATCAAAGAATCACAGGATTTTTATTGAATGCAGAGGCAGTCGCGTGCCCTGTCGCCCAGGATCCTCGTTACGGGGCGCCCCCGCGGCGAGGTTCCATTATTTTTAGCCAGGATTCGCAGCCCCGGGGGCGTCGAGGGGCCCCGACAGGGTTGCTCCCCATTAACGACGATCCTACAGATGGCTCGCGCTGCGGAAAGATTCGTTAGCTCTCGTTAGCGCGAATTTTCGCCGTCGATTATCGCGTCCTGCTGCGCCCGACCGCTTCTATTGGCCAATCGAGAGCGGGTACCGAGCGTTTCCCATGCTCCAGATCGTTTACTGTAAACCAGAAGCGATCACGATCAATCGGGGACGCGTCTGCATTGTTAGGATAATCGACTTTGACAGAGGGATAGCCCCGTCGGGTGGCGGGACTGATCCTGGCTATATAAAAGCCGTCGAAATTGGATTAGACTTTGGTAGACTGTGTTAAACTGACGCTACAAGCACGGAGCAAGCACAGTTCCTTGGGATATCTTTCACTGGGTCTCTCGATCATGGAATAAACTATTTAACGCACAGAAGTTTGGAGGGGTGAGAGGCACGATGGTTGAGTTTAAAGGCGGATTGTTCCAGAAAACTCGGAGGACGATTCGGCGGTCCACTCGGACTCCGAGGACACGATCGACCCTGGCAGCAGTCCGTGCACGCGGCTGGAAAGTCCTCCGCCGGCACTTTCCCCGTCGTCGGCGGCAGGAGCCGCTGGGAAGTCCTGCGGCACCAGCAGCGGCCCTCCTAGCGGCCGGAAGCCCAGGAGAAGACGAACGGCATTCACCCACGCCCAGCTCGCTTACCTCGAGCGGAAGTTTCGCTGTCAGAAGTATCTGAGCGTCGCGGACCGCAGCGACGTCGCCGACGCGCTGTCGCTCTCCGAAACCCAGGTGAAGACCTGGTATCAAAACAGAAGGTCATTACTTTTCTCTTATCTATCACCGTTCGATAGAACGATTAGCTGGGGGAGCCACTACGGTGGGGCATCTAGACGCGAACCGTGCAGCTAGCTTCGTCAGAGACATATCTACCGATATATTTACAGTGACAAGTTCCTGGGCGAAGCTAGTTGCTTCGGCATCAATCTCGAAAGTCTTGTCTATCTGGAACGAAGACAGCAATGGGGAAACGTTTGATTGCAGAACCAAGTGGAAGCGGCAGAACCAGCTGCGGCTGGAGCAGCTCCGCCACCAAGCGACGGTGGAGAAGGAGCTGTTGGTGCGAGGCGTGGGTCTCCATCACGGCAGCATAGACGCCTACTGCCCACCGTACAATACCCAGACCCAGAGCCAGGGCCATCCTCCTCCGCCGCCGCCTCCTCCGGCGCCGTCCTCCGCCTCGACGGCCGCGTTCCTCTCCACCGCGGCTGCCCTCTTCAGGAACGTCACCTACGTCCACGGATGCCCTCTCTAACCAGGCCTACCGCCGTGGTTCCAGGATCGTTTCTGCTCGCAAGCCCCGGACGTCGGTGGTCCCCTCCTCGCGGAAGTGCCTCCGTTCGACAACGAAGCAGAAGCATCGTCGATGATCGCTCTGAAACCTCGACGGCCACGGATTCTCGAGAACGTGTATCGGTATTGTTCGCGGCGGTTGCTGGACCTTTGCACCGTGCCCTCCGCCATCCGTCGTCTTACCGTCTGGCTCGAGCACGCCACAAGTGCCTCGCGATTATTCGATAGATCCTGGTGCAAAGGGTCAGCAGCCGGAATCGGCCGGTGAAGTGCGCGGGTCAATGGGACTACAACGAGTAACGAACGAACGACGAGAGGAAAGCCGCGGAGTCTCTGTGCTCTGTCCTGGGGGATTGTTTCTCGCGTTCGTCCCCCCACCTTCACCCCGCACGCGAGACAGTGTAAATATGTAATTACGAAGTTGGTCGGTAGTCGTAGTCGGTTTGCTTCTCGCACCCGCGGGAAAGGGACGCTCCGAGCTCTCAGAAGCCTCCGCGTCTCGCGAGACTCCGCTTCTTTCAATTCCTTTCGACAGTCAACCCTCTCGGAGAGGGCGAGCGTTCATTTCGCACAGAGATGGGCGAGATTTTTAATCGAAGTAAACCTTCATTCGTTATTCGGAATTTTATTTAAATAACAATTTTGACCATCTCCGATTTCGCATGGTTAATCGCGCAGTGTGTAGTCGGAGTCGCTAGGCGAGGCGAGCTCATAGCTGTGCCGTAGAATCTTAGAGGAGCGTAATTGGGAAAACGGAGGGGAACGAAATACCTCCGCGAGACGATTTTCATTTAGGGATTTAGTTCGCTAACGATCACCGCTGATAATCGATCACACTCTCCAGCTAGTCGGGCGATCTCTCGTCCACCAAAGAATTCTTGTAGATAAATAAATTATTATCGAACTGAAACGCCGTTTTGTGATTGCAGTCTCCTCTTCGTGAAGCTTTCTGCCTTCTTCCGCAGTTCTTCTCGCATGTAAGCCTCCTTTGAAACATTCCTCGAAGAAGAATCTTTCGTTCCACTCACAGAGGTCCCGGATGTTCTGTACCATTCTCGATGGAGACCAATCGAATCCTGGTCCAGTGTCCGTCACGGAGGCACGTCGCCGATGAATGGCAACTACATCGTTCCGAAACCCGGACCCTTTACTTGGGTCGAACGGGAAGTGTAACGAGTAACCCGCGGCTGACAATGGGCACGTGGCCAGAAACAGCGATTCGCGAGCCCCGGCTGAAAGTAATTGGCTGAAACCGATACAAGTGGAGTGCCGGTGGCACTCGTGGCTGGAATTGGCTGGCGGATTTAATTGAACGGAATCGACGAGAAAGAGAAACAGAGGAGAGCGGAGGACGGAGAGAACGGTCGCGATTGTCGCGATGATCTTTTTTGTTTCGCGACGAAAGGACTCGCGTTAATTGGAAGAGGAGAGAAAGAGACGAGGAAGAAAGGGAACGCGGAAGTGTTACGGTCTCTTTACACGGATGATTAGACTGTATTACGCGAGATACCGAACGATCAGCCGGTAACGACCGTCGTTAATCGCTTTCCTTTGCGGCTCGAGGAGAGGAGAATAGATCAGACACGGGAAGGAAATTGAGTCCCTCTGAAACTCGATCGGAGACACGAGTGTGTCTGGTGATCGCATCGGTTCGAAACAGCTTTTCTATCGGAGCCGAGACACTCCTTCCATTCCCGGACGATTCCCTTTGACTTTCGCGGGATCGAGGGATGATCGACGGCGGGCCGTGAATTCCTTAAGGAGTCGCCTGCTCGTTCCGTGGAAATTGGGGGAGATCTAATAGGGGGAAAAGACGCGTGGAAAGTTGAAAGGACTTTGAGAGGGATGAGGGTATTTCGTTGGACGGAGAGGAATTATTACGCGGGCGACGTCAGACCGTCGGTTTCTTCCTGGCTCGCGAGAGAAGAGGGACGTCGGAACGGGAGGCACTCCTTTGGGGTTCATTCGGGATGAAGTAAACCAGGAGACACTCCGCGTCTGGCCCTCGAATAATATAAAAAAAAAAACACAGATACGTCTTGCCAAGCGTGAAATCACGCGAGCGAAGGAAAAATTCTTGGGACCCCCGTTCCCCTCCTTCAACCCTTTCTGTTTCTCCGCTCGAGCTCGCCGCGGGGCGAGCAGGCGAGGGACCCCTCACGCGTAATTACTCCGCTATAATGAATCGCATATTATTCGTGATAATTTCATGCCGCGCGATTGTTCCCGTCGCCACCTCCGCTCCAACCTTCTAATTCCTCCTTTCAACGCGTACCTTTACCGATCTTTCCGCGAATCTCTGAGGCCCTGCCATCTCGCGAATATTTCATCTTACAATTAGGCCTCTCGAAGTCCAGCTTTTTGTCCGTGATTAATTTGTTTCTCGAAGGTCATAGCGACAGGCGTAGGTACGACGACTCGAGCAGCCGCCCTTTGTGCTCGCGCACGCTTCGATCGTATAAACGGCCGCAATTTGCTCGTCAATGACTCGCTGGATGCCGACCCCGGCATTCTTCTCTCATCCTCCCCGAAAGTGTTGGCGATCAGTGGTTCCCCGGTGAATCCCATGCAGAGCGTAGTCAGCCGGGGAGCCCAGCGAGGATCCTGGGGCACAAGTGGCGTCGCGTGTACTCGGCCACGTGCGCATTGTCGTCGAGCGAACGACCGTGGACGCGCGTGCATACGTGCGTAAGTCGTGTTGGCACTTGGACACGCGCTTCTTATCCCTCTTCAGCTCGCGATACGCGCCTCCACCCTCCCGCTCTCCGAGGGCGGCGTCGTTAAATACTTCACGGCGGAGGGGAGGAGAGTGCATGCACGTACACGCATCACTCGCGATACTTCAACATAGATCCTGCCTCTGAAACGCACACCCCGGGATCCTGTTCGCTACCAAGCGCCCGTGGCCCAGTAATTTTAACCCCTCGCGCAGTAACCGCGTCTCTGTTGTCCGCGGTATTGTATAGTCATCGATGCTAGGAAGAACCGAACGATCGCCGAGGTATATCTCTAATTCCTCCGAATACGAAGGCGGCGGAGTAATTGCTGGAGAAAGTGGGAGAGAGGAAAGGAAGGAGCGATGGCTGACTGCGCGGCGGTGGCGAAAGGAGATCGCGGCTCCGTTGGTGGAAGGCAAAAAGCAGAAGTAAAGGGAAGAGGGTGGTCGCGGATGGAAAAGATGAAATGGCGAGAAGGAAAGGCGAAGGGAGCGGTAGAGTGGCAGGGAGAGGCAGAGGGAGAGGGAAGGGGAGAGGCGAGGAGGGTCGCAGGGCTCAGGGTGCACGGGGGGGGGGGGGGGGGGAGGGGAGCAGGGCCGAGTGTAACGAAGCTCCGACTTTTTAATTGGAATATATTCAGAAAGCGGAACGCCTTTTCATCGCGGGACTCGATGCACTGAATACAGCCTGAATCAACGCGGAACCAACCGCGCTTGCAACGAGCCTGCTGTGCACCTGCAAACCGGGCCGCGTCTCTGCATTTATACGTAACGGGATGCATAGCGGCCGCATAAAATAAACCGCGAAAAACGCGGATCCCTCTCTCTCTCTCTCTCTCTCTCTCTCTCTCTCTCTCTCTCTCCTCCCGCGCCAGCGTCCTCCTCCGTCCCTTTTCTCTCATTTTCTGCCACGGCTCGCCGACATCCACGGACGCATAATCACCCTGAAAATACGATAAGCGCGAGTAGACGAGTAGGGTGGCGAGATGCTTCGCTTACATACACTATACTCGAGGAATTTTAAATGGAACCGACGAAACGGCCGCGGCGTACCTACATAGATACTCGGCGCGTTGCGTTGCACGGGGCCCAAAAGGAGGAGCAAATACGCGCCGCGGCGGATATCGTGTGCGGGAAATGTCGAGTGCCACGAATGGTTTAAAAAGATACCATGGAACGTGCAGGGGAATCAATAGGTTTCCGGCCGCGCTGATTATTAAGCAACCAAGCGCATCAGTAAGACAACGAGATCGGCATTTTTCGCAGGAGAAAGTTGTAGCGGACCGTCAACCTGAAGAAACACTGGGCGCCAGTAGGGCAACTGCCCAGATTGGTATAAAGAGAAAATTAAAATCAATAAAGAAGAAAGAAGATAGTTACCTTTTTGAAGAAAGGTACAAAAGTAGGTAATACATGTTTGAATTTAATATCAAACTTATATAATTGTTTTTAAATGTGGCGAGCGAAACGCGTCGCAGCGAATTCCAACCGCGGGGATCAAACGATCCGCCGCGCGATAAGGAAGCGCGTGAAAAATATTCTCGACGCCTCCTCGCTCGAGCGGTGGGCCTTTCGTAAACTGCGCGTGGACGGCCGAGCATGGCCCCAGTCAGTCAGACGAGATTAAACGAGAGGATCGTATCGTGTACAACGACTATCTTGCGTACGCATATAGAGTAAACAGTATTAATTCAGAGCTGAGTTATCATTTTTCCGTAGCAATCCCACATTAAATAATTACTAAATTTTTTATAATACAGAAGATTTTGCTACCCAACAAATACCTACAAAAAATTTCACTCATCGTCAAAAATTATACTTTCAAATAATTATTTACAATTAAATATAAAAGGCGGCAAGAATCATTTTTGCCCAGAGCGGCGGAAACGCTAGGTCGGGCCCTGGGTCCCTCACTCGAGTGCGTGCCGCGTGCGACCGAGCCGCAACGTGGCCAATAAAAGTGACGATTGCCAGAGCCTTGGTTCGAGCGCGACAACCTTGACGTTAACCACCTACTTGCTTATGCGTTTGAGAAAAAGGACTTTCCCTTGAAGCGGTTGGGATAATTCTTTCCGGACGACCGTTGTGCGTCCACGAAAATGAACAGATGACTCTTATGCCGTCGAGCAACACACGTCATCCATTCCGCCACGAATCGTACGGTAGAAGTGTGCAGTTTGTTAATGGTAAGTAAACGTTGTTATTATTATAATTCACTAACAGTGATGTTCCCTACAAAGTGTCCATGTCTGTCCCGTTTTACAGTTCTTGCTTGTCGAGAAGCTGTTCGAATACATCGTGGATGTACGCGTCGTTTTCCCTGGATTTATTGCAGCGGAAAGGTCACACCTATCCGCAGCGGAATGGCGGTAGCTGCTATGGCAGCTTCAGCTTAATGGGCTGTTTGCTTGCAAATTGCGGTATCGCTAAAGGGCAGCAAACAATTCACAACTCGTTTTAACTTCCACGTTTCAATTCCAAGATGCTTCAACTCCCCTCCCCCGGTGAGTGTCACATTTACATAATTGTCTCTCTCTCTCGTTCGTGAAATCTCGCGTCTCTTTTCACCTCCGTGGCTATGTCACGTCTTTTTCAAGATCTCCTGCATTCGCAGTCTTCGTAGTTTTCGGAATCGTTTCACTCGTAAATAGAAATATCATATCGCAGCTGTGTGCTAAAAATCGCATATAATGTGTAGAAGTGTGTGAAAATTAATCGCTCTACTCTCGGAATACTCTTGGGGAAACATTATCGTGGGCTTTCAAATTAGTATAAAAAAAAGCTTGCGTTTAGGTGAAAAAAAATGTGCTTTTAATTGCAAAAAGAAATGCTCCGGGTGAGGATCGAACTCACGACCTTAAGATTATGAGACTTACGCGCTGCCTACTGCGCTACCGAAGCGATGATATTTTCATTTTCTTACACACTTATGAATGAACAGTAAAATAACAATACATATAATATTGGCACAAGACTTTCTCCTTATATTCGCAACATTATAATCGTTAACATTGTCATAGAAAAAAAATATTTGAACAATACGTCTTTCTTAATCAATCCGCAGATTCTATTAAAGATGTCGCTACCTTACAGGCACCAGTAGGTTTCTTGAACTGCATCCCTTTCGCCGTAGGTGACGTTACTGCGCCACGATCGTTAATTCATATATAACAGCGAGAATAAATGGAATAAATGGAATAAATGTAAACTGTCAAACTCGTCTGTTGTATTTACACGTTATCTTTTTTAAAGTATTGAACCTCGCTACCTTTGGTCGAAAAGAGAACAGCATGACGGACGCAGAAAGTTTGAGGGAAGCGATCGCGCAATACGAACAGCAGGTTCGAAACGATCGTTTTTTACAGATTGTAACCTTACAAGAATTCGTTATACTTACATTTGACTTTTGTCGCTTGAACGTTTCTTCGGAATATTAGTTGGTACAAGTGCAAGCAACCCTGTCCACGACAACACAAGGAGCAGACAGGGATAATCTGTTGAGCTTAGAGTCGGATATACAAGAACTTATCAACCTGACGAAAGAAAGCTTGCGAAGCGTCAACACGGGTAACGTAGCCGACGAATCTACGATGGGAAGTTTAAACGACGAGGATGAGGATCCACTGGCTAAGGAATACGCATTATTTAAGGTAATTTTTTTACTTCAAGGTACACAAATCGTGTAATTTAGGGGAGAAGGGAAGGAAATGACCCTGCGCGTGTTTTCTTGTCGTCGCTCCATCAGGAACAATTGGAGAAAGTCTCAGATAGCTCTGAGAACTGTAAGGAGGATGAAGAAGCTGCTGGAGCTTCAAACAATATAGAAGTCAGTATGCAAGTATTCTGTACGGCATAGCAATGACACAATTATACGGTGCAAGTTGATCTTGTAGGAAGAATTGAGGCAGCTAGAAGGCATGAAATGTAGAGCTGCCCATGGTAGCAATTGGGGAGGTGTCGGTTACCATAATGCTATGATATGTTCGGTCCATCGAGAAGACAATATGGAGATAAGAAACATGCAAGATATAAAGGTATAAATAATATAATACTTGTGTAAATCTGAATGTTCACGCGTAACACGACTGTTCCTCAGGTCAGGGTACTGTTTCTAAATCCTACGCATAAAGAAATGCTTCCATGTCCATACTATTTAGATGGAAAATGTAAATTTTCCGACGAGACTTGCAGATTTTCGCACGGCGAACTAGTACCGCTGTCTAGTATACAAGAATACAGGTAAGTTACCTTGCTATAAATCTGCAGGCAGAATACAGAAACGAATGCAAATGTTTGTACACGAATTCTTATTCGCAGAGAACCTGACTTTCTAAATATTAGAATGGGCAGCAGAATACTGGCAAAACAAAAGAATCAATTGTGGCACAGGTGCGTTGTATTAAAAATGCCAGATGAAGATTTAGGCATTTTTAGAATTAAATTCGAAGCAAGTGGCACCATTACCGAAGTTCCTTTGCAAGATATTTTACCTCTCGGTTAGTATTTAGTTAAATCATTTTATGTTGCAACACAACAATGGTTTATAATATATTTTGCGATGACTATTATCACAGATGACATAGATTTAGACATGTCCGACACCTCTGAAGACACTGATACCGAAAGTGATTCGCCAGAAATTACTAAAGAAGAGATAATTCACAAATCCCTTCTCGCGGTTGAAAGTAACGCCCTATTGGGGAATTGGGAGAAACATACACGTGGCATAGGTAGCAAATTAATGGCGCAAATGGGCTATGTGGTGGGCACTGGTCTTGGAAAACGCGCAGATGGCAGAATAGAGCCAGTCGAAGCTACAGTGTTACCGGCTGGTAAATCTTTAGGTATGGCTGTACATTTTGTACTATGGTTTTTGGCACACAGAAACATTTCAATTAAAAGCTATCTATTTTTAGATCATTGCATGGAATTGCGAGAAAACGCGGGCGGAGACAAAAATCTGTTTTCCGTCGAACGTAGAATGCGAAGACAACAACAGAAACTGGAACAACAACGTGTGAAACAGTATCAAAGAGAGAAACAGAAAGAGAAAAAAAATATATTTAATTTCATAAATACAACCTTAGGTGATAAACGTACGATTACGCACAATACTTTTGCATCGTGAAGTATACGATTTAAATATTTTATATTAAACGTTTGAATGATTGTTTACAGCTAAAACTGAAATGCAAACGGGTGCTTCAAATAGTAAAAGTAATCTTAAAATGGAATCAAATCGACAGTTGAACGTGGCGAATTTACAAATTGGAGAAAATATTTTAAGGCTGGAGAGGGAATCGTCGAAATTGAAAGAATCGTTAGCCAGGCATACGAAAGGTAGCGTTCACTATAACAATATTGCGATGCAATATAACGAGAAGCAAAAGGAACTTGTTGGTTTGAGGGCCTCGGAAAAGAATATTGTTGCTGAACAGAACCAACGAAAGAACAGAGCTAAACTATCTATATTTTGATTACATGCGTCAACAATGTTATGTTTCTACAAGAAAATACATACAAGGTACTATGTATATAAATATAAATAAGTAAATAAATATTGAAATCTACAAATGTGACTTGCACTATTCCATCACAGTTTCAACATTATTCCTACCCTATTCCCACATTGTTCCTACCATTGACGAAGTGGTCTGTGTTCCTACATCCTTTCCACGCTGTTTCAACATTGCTGCTATATCAGTCTCACATGATTTCTACATCAATTCAACGATTTCTGCAACTGCAATAGAGGCAGAATTTCGCGCTGCACCTGCAAGAGAAGCTGCGGGCCGAAATTTTGCCTTTGTGGAAAAAAGCAAGTTCATTTTGGCTCGTGGGCTATTTAGAATTCCTAATTTGTGGGAAAATGGGAATTTATTTCGGCTTGTGGGCTACTTAGAATTCCCAATTTGTGGGTCATACGGTGTGAGGACATTTTCGGTTTTGCACATAGAAGAATGCGAGAAGTCTAATTTCGGTTTAGTGTAGGAATGGTGAAAATAGTGCAGGCTGTTATCGAAGTAGTGTTGGGATAATGTTGAAATGATGTGGCAATAGTGTGGAAGTGATATAGACAGAATTTCGCAATAACTTTTATTAATAACATAAGTGATACTGTTTATAAGGAAGAGTTTTACACTTGTTAAAGTCCTTTACATTTTGTCCTTAACATTTTTTCGGGATCGATTTTACGCATTAAAGTAAGGAAGAATGTAAACTATTGTAAATAAAAAAAAGGGAGGGAAGTTGTACCGTAGAATTGAATCTCCCCGCTTGTTTCGCAAATTTCATCATTTTCCACGTTTTTCATCCGTTTAGCTCCTTGCATTCTGTGCTCCTGATCCCGAAGCAAAAAGTATCAAGCGTTCACAATCAAAGTTGGTGGCAGAGTAATTGAACGATCTCCTCTTCTTTCTGTGTTCCTGTTAACTCAAGCGTATTTCCTGATCCGAACAATCTCGACGTTTTAGTTTATACATCCGATTGCTAGACGACTCCAGCGTTGGCCGTTACCAGTGGCCGATAAATTAAATAGCTGTTTAAAATGTTTCTGGAAAGAATAAATTAACAATTAAGTCGCACACTTTGATCACATAAGTTACTATTAATGTTCAGATTATTCCGTAATTTATTAGATTCCCCGTTATTAATTTATGTTTTGGTTTGAGAAGTTGAAATGCCGGCAAACAGTTAGGTAATATGGCGTCGTCCAGTGACAAGTATGTTTACAATATCATCATGTGATTGTTTAATCGTATAGAAATAGAAATCATCTTTGGTATATTTTTTTACCACATAGAAACAAACTTAAACCAATATTACTTACAGAATCGAAGGTTGCGAAGTCTGCAATCTAAATAAAGCGAAGTACACGTGTCCGAAATGTGAGGTTAGAACTTGCTGTCTCCAGTGTATAAACATTCATAAAAAAGAATTAAAATGCGATGGCATTCGGGACAAAACGAAGTTTGTGCCTCTAAAGTCATTCACAGATTTGGACGTTTTGAGTGGTAAGTTGCAATGATCATGGCATAGTCCATAATCCAATCAATTAATTTTTAACTGCAAATATAAATGAGTGACAGTTAGTGTTTCATAGATTATAGACTGCTGGAGGAAGTTGGTAGATCAGTTGATCAATTGAAAAGGGATCCATTAAAAAAGTGCACTCGTCAAAATACCCTGCCAGTGGTTGGTACCATTTCCATGCTTCTTTTTGTAATACATGTATACTATTTAAATTTTATTTTCGCAGCACCTGTGTAAACTTAAAGCAGCTACGTACAAGAGAAAGGTGAATTTACAATTTATGCCACAACATTTTAGTAGACACAAACATAATACAACATATTTAAACTGGAAAACAAATGAGTTGTATTGGAGAATAGAATGGATCTTTCCACAAGCGGAACATACAAAATGGTTTACAGAAAGGTGGGATATCTTTTTACATGTATACAATACATATAAATCATGATAAATTTCATTGACAGCATATTACAATGATTACAGGGCTTTAGAAACTAGCAGACTGTCAAATCTTGCGGAGCAAATTTTAGATCCCCTTAGTTCGTTAGAAAATAAAAATGATATAGAAGAACTGAATCTAAGAATGAGTTTAAATGACAGATTGCAATTTTACCGTGCCACTGGTTTATCTGGAATGAAGTTTCTTTTAAAAGCAGAAAGAGTTGTAAAGTCAGATTCAAAGTAAGAGGATTTAATTCTGTGTTATCGAACTTTATACTCGAAATACTAAACAGTGCAATAATACCTTTTAGGTTTTATGAGTTAGATGTTACACTTACGTTAAAGGAAAATTTGGAGAAGAAGATTATAATAGAATTCCCAACAATATATGTTATTTTAAAGGATCACTCAGGCATGTACGAAATTATAGACACTGGTATGTTATTCATTTGTATTTAACTATCAGTATTATTGCTGATTCATTAGATGACGAATTGAATGATCCTTCAGATGACGAGGATATGGGCGATTCAACATGTAAACCCACTAATGGACAGGGACCAAGAGAGCAAAAACGAACATATAATCAATCGAACAAAAGTCAAACACTTAAAACGGAAAAGAATTCGTCCATAAATTATTTCTTTAACGCGGAGGTTTCTGAATCTGAAGATGAGCCAATGAATAACGATCGAAAAAGTGGACGTGTATCAAATTTCGATATACCGAATTACGACGCATTAGTTAAAATGGAGCAGTGAGGTGCCTTCTATTGTATTGAAACTTGTATGGATCTTAATTTCAACAAATAATCGTTTGTACAAATTCAATCTTTTATTGTAAATACAATACCTCGATGGACTGATACAAATACAACATTAATGACAGTACATCAAATTATCTATGATATTTCCCCTAGTCCCCTTCCCAAAAAAGTAAATATATTACCGTTCATACTTCAGAGAATACTAAAATCACAAGAATAAATATAATTCAATATACGAAGGATTCCATAAATTATACAACCCCACACAAAAATATATATATATATATATATATATATAATAATAAAACTATTACAGCCTCAATTTAAAAAAAGAAAAGCAATAAAATTGACTTTTAACAGAATAAAAATCTGGCTGTACATATTGTCTTTTATTTTTATAAAATTGTTACTATCATATTTTTATTGAATAGAAACACAGATGGTCATACATTGTATTAATCACATAAACAATTATATACTGTATTTATTGCATTGCAATATATCTACGACAGAATATCGAGATTGGTATGATCATCATCGTATTCATTGCGACTAGTTTTTCTCTGAATGCGACTTATGTACACGTTTTGAACTTAAATAAGATTCAAAATCTAAACGCATGATATACTCGTCGGAAACGATAGTGACAGCTAATTTCAGAAACGATAAACAAAATCGTTGAAAGCTCCAGTGGTCTTTACACGGTGATAACAAATTTCTCGAATAATTTGAACAACTAAAGAACAAAGAAGTATAGCAGGAAGATCAGAAATGCCACAAGTCCAGCTACAGCCTTCACATACATCGATTTACTGTTCAAATGAGCCGCGTCTTTCTTATATTTCTGTGACAACATGGACAGATTTTGTGTTTTTGTATCTAATTCTGAAAGAAGAATTGAAATTCGATGTAGCTTATATATGCAAGAAACACTTCTGTTCAATGTGAATCGTATTATTACCTGACAGAACTGTACCCCTTTGTAAAACATCGTCTATATTTTGCACCATGATTCTTTGCACGTCCTGCAACTGGCTGTTGAGTGCATTCATATTTCTTCTCGATCTGCCATCCAAAAATGCTTTCTTTGCTTTTTGAATGTACGTATCTGTGAAAACGGGGAATATAAATCTTTCGGTATACGAGCAAAACTACTTGTGCTCATTAATTATTGGATGGTATATACTGAATTCAATGAAACTATAAGGCCTGGTAACTGTATTCACACGCTTCCCATACAAGGAATGAAATTCCTGTGCAATGTCTTCAAGATAACTATATGCTACACGTTTACTATAATTCCTTTCGCACAACACCAAGTAGCATACTTCATTTTCGATTAGATAACTGAAAATTTAAACAGCAAACAGTTTAGCCTTCGGCGATTTGTAAGGTATATCAGGATATTGCAGTAAAACTCACTGAAATAAATATGGTCCTGTTTCTATGGTACACCTGGCTGGAGACTGAGGACCCAACTTTCTAAATAACATCTTCGCCTGATTCTGGTATTCTAAGATACTCCTACCGCTCTGAAATCATTTAACAAAATTTTAATAATAGTCCCATGCAGTTGCATAATGCATATTAAAAGTATTTATTATCCTGTTATTTGAATTTCGATAAATAAGTGATGCAAGAAGAAAATGAAAAAAAAGCGATTAAAACTATGGATACGAAAGAGAAAACAGTATAGTCATTTTTAATTAAATAAGCGCACTATAGTCGCCAAGTTTGATAAACAACATTAGCATATTTCCGACGCAAGGCGAGCATAATTCTTTTGGATCGAGAGAGACTTCATCGGCAAGTTATTCAAGAAGAAATGTCGACTTCGATAAATAAATTGACGTTTCATCATAACAGATTTCTAACCTGTTCGTCTTCTTGCATGGTAGCCGCTAATGGCAAACCATCCGCTATCCTCGCTATCATCGTTAATAACACCATTTTTCCAGAAATTAACTAAGCCCCGCAAGGAAATGTCGAAAAGAATGTTAAAAAGTTTCGCGAAACGGTCGAAACTTCACCACCTGACATCCATTTAGGCGGAACTGGCCACGGTGGGACCGATCGTCAAACGTCCACTCTCGGCATTACACGTCAGTCGGCGTGGTGCACTTTGAAGCTTCCATCGAACGTGTTCCCACTACGTTTCTCCTCGTTAATAACCATTCTTCCTTTTCCTCGCCAATATACAATTATTACTCACACAAATTACTACGCTATCATCTGCAAATAGTTTGCACTTTAATTATATTAATAAAAGAATCGCAAAAAGATAGTCGCGAATTGATATCTTCCTGCCACTGCCACCAGCCCTTCTGTCTTATCGCACGTAGAAGCGGTAGAAGCTTGTGGAAACTTGTTACCTGCCCTCCAATCCCACGGAATTTTTCCGCTAATATCGGGAAACCGTTACTTCGATTTTATCGATAAGCCGTCGCGCAAGAATTTATATAATTCTGCTATTTTCGTGCTTTGGTGGAAAGTGAAAAAAAAAAATTTGAACCATGCAGGGACGCCATCTAACGGCGTCTTGGGTGAGATCCCTTTGACGTTTGAGATCAACGCATCCGCGCTGTGCGCGTCTATGGTTCCGCTCGCGTGGAAAGTGAAGGAGAAAAATTTCGTGACGTGCTTAACCCACACCTTCCCCTCGTAGTATCCGTAAAATGTCCGCGTTTCTGTGATTTCCCTTTTTAGCCCCGTTGAAAGTCCGATCCACGAGCTCGCGGACGATCGAACCTGCCGAGACGACGACTCGAGTGCTCCGTGGCAGAAAATAATGCTTGTGCTCGCGTATGGACACCAGTGCCAGATACGATAGCTAGGTGAGTGAACGTACAGAGAGGTCCCTGAACGCTAACTTGGCTATCACAGCTGGTATCCTGACTTTTCGCGAGACGATCCTAATTACTCATCCTATTACCTCCCCTTATCTGCTAGTCCCCCTATTTACACGCGAAAACTGCTCTTTCATGATTTTCGTTACATAATTTCACCGATTTTCACCTCCGCCGCGCACAAGTAACGAAGGAATTTTTGTTTCTCGAACGGACTCTCGCGAGCGACAACAGATTTCATGTTTTTATTTGTATTTCCGTCGGCTTTCCGACTCGACTCTACTTTATGATGCATCGTACGCCTCGCGTTTTTGCATGTCACTCGATGTATTTACGGGAGGAGTTATTAAAATAATGGAGAAAATAGGTATCCAATGACCTATATACGTTTTCGATCGTACGTGAAAGTAGTTTTCTCTTTGCTTCGATAATTTCGTTCAATAGTTCGGTTTCCTTTCAGTGTCTATTATAAAATTTAAATATTCATTGGAATGCTTATGAGATATCTGGTAGTAGTAAGAATTTCCCCTTCATGCTCTAGAATGGGTTAGATGATAAAACTGATGACACTGTTTATGTTTATCACATTTTTTTTAACATAGTAAATTAGCTTTTTGGCTTATAGGTTTCATATAAATAGGAAGCGAGTGGTACTGTCCTAAAGGCAGTATGAGTGTAAGTAGAAGGAAATACTTAAGACATTTACATTTTTAGAGGTAAACAGATTTTGCATTTTGCGACAATGTTTGAAAACACTTTTGCAGAATCCCTATAGAGCTAGACCAACCAGATCTAGAGTAGATCACAGCTTGGGATATGGAGCTCACAATCGAAAGATTTGCGATCCAATGTCAAGGATGCACGGGGAAGTATCGTCGACTCATCCCATTTCACACCAACCACCCATCGTGAATCAGTCTAAACAACCTACCGATCCATGGAATAACTCGTGGAATTGGGATTTTGACAAACAAGGGGATAATCAGCAACAGCAACTGCAGCAACAAGAACAGCAGCATCAGCAGCCTTTTCCCCCGGCGTTTACAAATCAAGGGCAGCTGATATCTGATTCCGTTCAGGATCATTACTATCAAAATATTAATGGCAACAAGTCTGATCTGCTCAATCAAAATTCAGTGTCTGATAGAAGTATGCCAGCCACAGTTGGCAGTAGGCAACCAATTTCTAATCATTCGGAATCCTTTACATCTTTTTCGAATTATCCCCAGTATCAACAATATCCACCGCTACCTAGAACAAGTTCTGTTAAATCTGTATCGGTGAACCCACAATGGACGAACGAGCAACAGTCCCAAAGATCGGCCATGCAACCGCAGAAGGATCAGTTGACCCCGTCTCCGTTCGCTACTAGCAATTACAATTGGCACAAGCCCGATCAAGCAAATTTACTACCTCAGCATAATTGGCAGAGCCATGGTAACGCGCCGGGACATTGGCAGGAGCCGAAGATGGATAAAGAAGCACAGAATATTAATGATATGGGTAATCAGTGTGCGCCACTGTTACAACAAACTAGATCGAATCAGCTTCTTCCACTTTCCACTGAAAATGCTAACGAAGAACATTCCATGAACGACGCGAACAATTGGTCCAATCAAAGTAGTATGCCGGCTTCTAAATGGAACAATCAAAATCGTGAATCTATACTACCCAATCAAAATCAACCGGCGACGAAAATTTATAATGCAAATAACGAACTCGATCCCTGGTCTGAAACAGCAAGCGCAGATATTTCTCAGCAATGGCAGCATACAGACGATATGCTTACGACTCAGTGGCCACAGGAGCAGGATAATAACAATACACCTGGCGAAAGTCTGAAGCAAGATAATGCTGCTATTGCTGCAAACGACTGGCAGCAAAGTCTTACAGTACAGTCTCATCAATCATTACCCAATGTACCTCTAGTAACAGAATCTAGCATAGAGCAGGAAGATAGGAAGAAATCAATGCCTTCGTTGGTCGCAAATTCTATGATCTCTAAGGATTCCACTACGCATACGAAAGCGAGCGTCGCTAAATCGCAATTATCCGACTCTCGTCTTATCGTGGCAACTACTCCTGAAACTTTGCCTGCTGTTGCGAGCTCCGAGAATGTTTCTGTTCAGGAGAGCAATAATTTCAATTTGGCTAGTGATCCGTTAGAATGGGGAACAAATAATTTAGTAGAGGAACTTCCTGCAGAACTGGGACAGTTGAGCCTCGGTACTAAGTTAAGGAAAATCAAGTTGGAAAATCAAACAGAGCCGTTAGAAGTCCATCCTGTTGCGCCTGGAGATGCGTGGAATCAGACCACAACTTCCCACAGCAGCACTACTCCCGACAACATATCGTTGGACTATGCTGCGCCTGCTGTAGAAGCCTCTCATTCCATGGATAATCCAGGTGTAATTAGTAAAGAGCATTCGACGCATAATACATATCAAGTGCCGAATATTAAGCCAACAGAGAATATAGCACAAAGTAGCTACGACCAGTGGTACAATCAGAACACGGTAGTGCGTCCTCCGGAGAATGCCTGGTATTCAAAGGATCACGCTCGTTCGTCTAAGGAATGGAGCACCGAGCAAAACGTAGAGAACTATGAGAATATCCAGCAGCCTACAGAATTCGTGAACTTAGAAGTAGTTGCGCCATCGTTGCAGGAACGTGATATTTATGGTTCGAGAGATTCCATTAATAAAGAGACTTTAGATAACGATCCAAAACCAGTTATGAATCCCACTAAGGAAACAACAAGCGCGCGTGATTTTAGGCAAGAAGTGAATAATATCGAGGTACCTTCTGCTCAGCAGCCGACGCGATCTCATCCGCCTCCGCCTATTCAGCCAGAACAGGTATACCATCGCGCGAGGAAAACGAACCGCTCAATTTTTCATGTTGTAAGAATAATTAAACATTGTTTTACAGGTGCCGGATAATTATGAATTCGCGTCGAACGACAGAAACACGTTCCTGGAAACCGGCGAATTAACCGATTCCCATCAGGAGCACGAGCCGACTCCGCCGAGCCAGGACGATGAGAACGACGAAGTACCCAACGATATTCCCTTTTTGCGGGAAGTGCCAGGTCAATCGAGTTCCATAGATCCGCGTAGAAACGATCCAACGGGGCAGGAGCAGTACGTGCAGTCTGGTCAGAGGTTGCCGGACCCGAGAAGGAATGATCCCTCGGGTCAGGAGCAAGGTCTTCAGCTGAGGAACATACCTGACAGAACGGAACGCCGCGATGTTCCTCCTGGGCAGGAGAGGAGTGTTCCTTTGCTTTCGCGAACGGATTCCGACACGTTGGAGCGTCGAAATGATCCGTCCGGCCGGGAACGATCTCTGCCTCCTCAGCAGTCTCGGAACGATCCTTCCGGAGAGGAAAGGCATCAGTCGCAGTCTCAGATCATGATGGAATTAAGCGAAACGCGGGAAGTACCTGGCAGAGGCAACGAACCGGAAGATCCTAATCAGCAAACGGATGAGAACCTTAGGCAAATACCAGGCGGTGCATCTCCGAGTGAGGTAGCTCAGTCTTCGGATGACCGGCCCAATGGAAGAGTAGTCACAGGCTCCCAAGAAGTGCCTTCTGCAGGCTGTAAGTTTCCTCGTACCTTTAAGTACCGTATATTATATTCATTGCTATGTTACATTGCATTGAATTTTAGCTACGATACAAGACCAAGGCAGTGATTCGAGGAGTAAACGCGAAGAAGCCGTCGGCGCGTCTATACGCGAAAGCCAGGGAGTTCCGAGCTCATCGAATCGTAGAGATTCGTACGAGGATGAGGACGACGATGGTTCTGGGAATAGTAGAGAGGGCAGTAGAGAAAGAGGTCGCGATAGTAGCTCGGAACGACGGCGATACGAATACGAAAGGAAGGGCGTGTAGTTAGTAAATTTATAATTAACTAACTTTCCTGACCAAGCTTAAACGAAATATCTTACATTCACTTTCTTGCAGTTATGATCGTGATCGCGAGTACGACGACGATTATTATTACGATCGCCGTCGCGTAGGGGAGAGCGACCGACCGTACAATGCTCGCGACGAGTTCGATCGTCGAGATATCCCATACCGAGAAGACGATCGTAAGCATCACAGTCGAGATGATCTAGATAGACACACAAGAGAAGAGATGGATAGAAGAAGCAGAGCTAAAGATGATCTGGACGACAGGGATGGCAGAAGAAGGCCGGACGATCGTAGAAGAGATAGGGTCGACGATCCACGTCGCAGGGACTACGATCCACGATATCCTAGAGATTATATCGATCGAGATAGAAGAAGAGACGACAGACGACCGAGACGATACGATGATTACGATATTAGAGATCCGTATTACGATGATCCTTATAGTAGAGGGTACGAAAATTCTCAATATAGAAGGTATGCAAATATTACGACCTGTGCTAATATTTTACATGAATGTGTTGTTTTAGATCTAGACCCTCCAGTAGATCTTCGTACAACGACAGAGATCGAGCATACTACATGCGAACGAGAGATCCCTATTATGCTTACAATGGTACGATCTCTCTTACATGCTTAATCAAATGTATAAGACTAACGGTCCCTAATTTTGTCCAACAGGGTACCCTGGATATGATTACGGCACTCATTATGCCACTAATTATTATGCATACATAGACAACTTACGACGTACAAATCCTGCCGCCTATTCAGAATGGTATCATAAATACTATGCTAGCCAGCAGCAGCATATGTCGCGAAGTGTTACCAATTACCCAGAGGACAGGGCGAGCGTTCATTCAGGGCGCAGCTCCTGCGACGAAAGGTAAGCGTTCGAGAAAAGCAAAGACAGCGACGGGATCTGAATATACCAATCATTCTCCTATAGATTTTATAATATCGATTATGTGTTAGATTTTTTACAAATCCAAGTGCATGCTTCCATTCGCCAAACAAAGCATTATATGTACCGTATTTCGGGTATCCTGGATGGGCCAGGAGTCCGCAGCGAAGTCAGAGTTCGTCATCTTGTCAAAATTTAAATAGGTGAGACCGAGAGAAACCTCTCGGTTCGACACTTGAGCCAAATGTTGAACATGTCCAATCTGCTATTTTTTAAAGTAACTTGGTTCAGATATTTTCTTTAGCGTCTAAAGTATCTTAGAGCTAGACACTAGAATTCTTTGGTAGAAGTATGTCGATTGTACGCTTAAGATATTAGGAATAATCTGCCTCCTTTCCTCTGTAAGCAAGTAGTTGACTACTTTCTGTATCCCACTTGATATTCGAGTAGACAGCTTCCTCCGGCATTGATCGTTAACGCTATTTGAATTCACGCGCACATATAGGAATTGTATTTTCCAGAACGACTGGGGATAAACGAGCCTTAGGCGATATGTCTCTGCTGGAAGATTCAACGACTACCTCGGCGCGAATGACACCGACGAAATTTGCTATTTCTCACGCATACGGTACACATCCACGTTGTTCAAAGTTTATCGAATGGAATATATTTGTATCATGCCTTATCAAATTTCCCTCTCCATAGGATGTTTCTCTATTGGGTCTCTAATACATGTGCATCCAGCTTATCCAACCGATGGCGAAAGGGCTAAAGTGGACATCATTAAGCTGGATAACATACTGTCGCACGATCCCGTGGCGCGTGATTTACGGGCTTATCCGGGACCTCTAATTAAGCAAGTGTAATCAATGTATCTATTATCTAAGCATGCGTGTTTTCATTTGCGTAGATAGCTGAGTTTGTTTTCATTTTATTTATTTTTCAAGATTATCTTATCCTAACAGTTTTCAATGACGCGTGTAATAGATATGCATGATTAGAGAGAAACCAATGACTTGTCCCACTACTTTCACGTTAATAGTGGCAAGAATTTAGTATTACTATCGCTACTCTTCATATAAAGCGTATAAATCATCGAAATTTATCTTTTCTCTGTAGAGGAGTTACTCACAAAAACACTATCATCCAATATTGCGAGAACAAAATTAAAAAAGCAGCATCGAACGAAGACTTGGTTGATCGTGCATCGTACATACTCCTCTACGAACTAATGATTATGTTGATTCAGCAAAACGGGGTAAGATACACTTTCTTCGCGTAAGAACAGCCCATTATCTTCACCTAATTCCATTCACATTTTCAGAACGTTGTCGGTGTGGATATCGCTGCGTTATTGCTCCGAAACAAAGACGCGTATCCCTATGACACGAACAAGCAGAAATCTCAGGATTCAGGCAGGCGAGAATCTGTGATATCGCAAAGATCTGGCATCGCGGGTGGAGATAGTATCCAAGGCAATCAAGACGGTGCAGCAGTTCCGGAAAAAGTCGAGAGTAAACCACAGAAGACTATTGAACAGATAACAGACGAGTTTAGAAACACGTTACTTTACGGATTTGTCCAAGAAGCGCTAGGTTCGTCTTTCCCCATACTTTTCACTCTATGAAATTCTCAAGAATCTTCTGGCATCTCTATCCTCTGTTACTTCCGGTGTGCAGAATACGCGATGAACGAAGGGCTTTGGGGGCACGCACTCTTCTTGGCCAGCAAATTGGACAAACGCACTCACGCGTCTGTGATGGCACGTTTCGCCAACAGTCTACCGTATCACGATCCGTTGCAGACATTGTATCAGCTTCATTCCGGCCGCGTGCCCGCCGTTGTTACGAGTATATCGGATCCACGGTGGGACGACTGGAGGCCTCATCTGGCTATGATCATATCGAACACTTCTGCCAATCCGGAAATTAATCGACGTTCGATTACGACCCTCGGGGACACGCTGTCCGCGCGAGGAGACATTCACGCTGCTCACTTCTGTTACATACTCTCGCAGGTGGATTTCGGCGCCTACGGGGCGAACAG
This sequence comes from Andrena camellia, assembly GCA_029448645.1. NCBI lineage: Eukaryota > Metazoa > Arthropoda > Insecta > Hymenoptera > Andrenidae > Andrena > Andrena camellia. Next base: position 34,551,704 of record CM055680.1, read on the forward strand.
TGTGAAGCTCGTACTGATCGGTGCGAATCATCATAGACCGTACAGCGCGTTCCTCACAACCGAGGCTGTTATGCTGACAGAGATATACGAGTACGCTAGGAATCTTAACGAGCCAGGATTCACACTGGTGGATCTCCAATCCTTCAAATTCGATCTGGCAGTGAAGATGGTGGATTACGGATTTATAGAGAAAGCCTTGTTATACATAGAACAGATCGCGGTAAATGTCGTTAAGGAGCCGTCGAAATACAAGAAGTCGTTTATCAATTCTGTGTACAACGTGGGAGACAGAATTAGATACCACGATCCAGTCTATAAAGATTCCACGGATGAAGCCACAACTCTAACTTGGTTTAATAATCTGGCTGAGCTCGTCGGCAAATTTTCTGTAAGTTCGAACGGCAGATAAGCCTCCGAACGATTATTTAATTTACAAGTCATTATCATGTTACAGACCGGAGAAATGATTGAAAACGACGCTTATGGTTCGCAAATGAAACTAGAGTTTCACAGCACTGCGCAAAATCAAGAAATGCACGAGACTAAACAGCAGCAGCAGCAGCAACAGCAGCAGCCGCAACAATGGAACACGGTTCAAGCTGATTACAGAGAAGGTCCAACATCGATGATGGAAGTGGCTACTACCGAAGTGCAATCGGAATGGCAGCCGTTATCTTTGCCACCCAATATACAGGATTCGTACGATCAAAGCATGCAGTTTCCGAGGAACGATGAATCTTGCCAGTACCAGCAGCCGCAGCGGCAAGATTACTGGAACCAAGATTCCTACTATCAGAATAATTATGGAAGAAACGATTCTACTCTCACGAATTGGCAACAGCAGTCTGCTCACGGGCCATACCCCTCGGATCAAGGTGACATCGATCATTCTCAGCAACAGGAGAAATGGAACTATGAGGTAAGTGGATCGTTCGCAGTGGCGTCGTACCTGAAAACTGGCACAAAGTATCCATTCATAGTTTCTTATTCACCATCGCGCATTTGCATTTCCCACTCTCATTTGCATGCACACGTCCTGCGTGTTGTTTTACTCGTAGAGCTACGTTATTTAAGTCCCATACTTACATATAGAAATAACACTGTTTTCACCTTTTTCTTGATGCTTGCATACGGACAGACGGAAAGGGAGGAAAAAACACCCACCCCTGAAGTAAGTAGTTACACGCTTGAACCGGATACTAAACCCGGTTTCGAGTGGTCATTGGACGTCACTAATGTTAGCTCGTTACGTCGGCGCAAAGTATTAACCGATTCAAAGCCATGCGCCACCTCTTATTCTTCTGACTCCACTATCAGTAACTTGGCAGGCACGTCGTCGACCTCTAATCCTTATCGATCCTCTAACTTAGACGACAAATCGGTCAAGCCCCAGAAATTAATAACGTACCCAAAGATTACAGCAACCTACCCAAGAATTTTACCCGACAGTAAGATCCATCCGAAAGACCTGAAAAAGATCAGGAAAATAGACGGTAGATACGTGAAACCGCCTCCTTCGCAGCCACCCGTGTTCTTAAAGTGCAAAGTTAAAAAGAGACCAAAGGACGACAAAGAAAATACTCCAGAGGTGGTAGAGGGGAGTAGCTTAATTCTGTCGACGACCACCGACTTAGATATTCAATTCAGCAAGGTAAACTTCGAGTCCCTCGCCAAGTTTGATTCGCGATTTGGTAACGAGGCGACCACGGCTCCTGAGAGCACGTGTCAGACATTGAAGCAATATTGTAACTTCGAGGAGAAAAAAGTGATGAGAGTAGCTCCGCATATTCGAAGGAAAGACGTGATTTGCGACACGGTGGATGCATGGTCCTACACGAATTCGTCGCAGAATTCTTCCGAGTCGTGTCGGTATAAGCCACTTGTCTTCGGTGGAACGTATCCGATAGATCTACCGGTTAGACCTAGAAGTGCTCTGAATTTAACCGAGCTCAAAGGTGCCCCTAACGAAAAGTCCATCGTTAAAACGTACGATATCGATGTCCCCACGGGTTGCGAGTAAATGTTATGTTTCTAGGGTGCAAATACCAATTGTCCTCGTTTCATTATCGAAAATATCACGTTACTGTGCAATCGTATTTGTATTTGTAGAAAGTTCTAAGTTACTTTCTCGTCGGTCAGTTCTTCCGATGTTTTGTGCCGTTACAGAGTATGAGTGATTAACGCAGGTCTTTGATACAGAGTAGTAGAGTGTGGCTTAGAGAACTTGCTCTGTGTTTTAGATGTCGTCTATGTATATAAGTTATTGTTACTGTTAAAACTACAATAAAGTTTTCTATATTATGGACTTTTCTGAATTCTTTAAAATCATCGTGCCTTACTGTCATTCGCCGCAAATAGATACTTTACTCTGCATAATTTATCGTTATATTCTTACGTACAAGCAAAGTTCTGCGCTATTTACTGCGATAATGTCGCGATTGTGAAAGGAAATGGTACTGTTCCCAAGGCAGATCGAAACTGCAGGGACGAGCATACATGCAGTAAATGGCGATCAACTTTGCCAGGACAACTTTGCGATGATGAATCGTATACTTCGTTTCAGCCGCCGCAACCGGTTCTTTCCACGACACCGTCCACGAGAAAGCAGTACGACCCCTTGGAAGAGTTGGACGCCCTCGACACTCCGAAACCATCGGCGAAGTCCACAGCAACGAACAAGAAGGCCTCTGAGAAATCGTCTAACAGCGGAGGTTCCTGGTTCGGCGGTCTTTTTAGCAAACTCGCTCCGAAACCAAAGAACCAGATGATCCTACCGGACGACAATAATCCAACGGTAGGGCTATCAGAAAATATAGTACGCTTTTTTTGTAGACTGTTGAAAAAAGTTACGATAGATGGTTTTGTGTTTTATGTCGCTAAGGGCTTGCGCGGGTACTTGTGGTAATTGAACGTCTCTGATTTAATGATGGGAGAGGAAAAGGCCAGTATAACTCAATGCTCGGTCACTCGATTAACAGCTAACGAATTATTGATATATTCTGGCTTAACAATTCCACGATTCGTTTCTAACACGTCAGACTGGACAGTACAATTATTCGAGCTCTCTAGTTTAGACGTTTGATACCACTTACTTTGTGATGTACTCGCTTATCTGCAAAAATGTTAACGTTTATATTGCTTTGCTTTTCGAACAGATCGTGTGGGACCCTGTCACAAAAAAGTGGCTGAATAAAGACGAAGATGGGGACAGTAGCTCCGCGACGGTAGGTCCTCCCCCAAAAGCTTCTGACATGGGATTCAGAGCGCCCATGGCGGAACAGCCCGTCCACTCATCGCATCCACCCTCCCAAGCCGATGAGTCGAATGTGAACAAGTTTAAATTACCGAAGGGCAGATCTATGCGTGCCAATTATATAGATGTAATGAACCCGGGTGGTTTAAAGAGCGGCGCAGCACCTTCGAGTGTGCCGACTCCGGCAACGTCTCCAATGGTACCTATGGCAACTTCGTCGCCTCAATTATTCATTCCTGCACCAGGTACATTCTCGATAACCGATGATATTAGTTCTTTTCTTGATTCTAACATACTCTAGTAATTCCTCTGGTAATCCTCGGATGATTTTTCGCAGTCAATGACCCAAGTGCTCCCGTAGACTTCTTAACACACACGTCGACGACAGTCGTGCCCTCCGCAAATGTTTCCGAAAACACATCTCAAGGGGTAAGTTCTTTCAGATAGAAACTTACTACTTGCAAATTTCTATGCATATACAGTCATGTCTTGTCACTACAAACATACGTACAACATTAACAATACAGTTTCACGTGTGTGCCCGCAATTTCAGACTCATTGTACACGACCCCCTATTATATCTGTATGTTATGGCTGCAGTATGCTGGTATGCAGCTTAATCGTATTTTAAACATGCCTCTGGAACTGTAATGTTAAGACGTTATCTTCCACCAAATTTCCTTTAGATCCATAATTACCGTGAATTGCCCTTAGTTTTGTGCATTGTCCACTTGTCCAAAAGTGTCGTAATTGGTAATCACCCTCTTCAATTAACTTTTCTTCCATACACAGTTTCTTTGTACAAAGATTACACACCCTTCGACTACTGAGTCACGTAACAGCTGGGAGCGGAATTCGCTAGCAGGTTTCTCTTCTTAAAACGATCCGCTCCGAAAATAGATATAAAAAAAATCTTCACTCTCGTTCATTTAAACGTCATGCGCTTCTGCGTCATACTTCATCGCCCGCAGTAACTAATTAAATCCCCGCGATAGATTATTCTCTTCCTTGCGAACCTGTGTTTAATCTACCTTTTTTTTTATGTTTCCTTTGCAAGCTGTCGGGGAGGCAGAATGACGTAGCCAAATAATAATTGTTGCTGATAGTAAGGACTGTTTTATTAATTTTATATATCGCTCTCTATTACCATCGCGTGTGCATGTCGTGTTTATCTGCAGCAGCATGGGTGACAATGTAAATATCGTATGAGCGTTCGATGCAACGAGCTTCAGTTGATCCGAACAGGTTACATGGGGCAGGGCACGGAGTGCACGATTTAGAAGGCTATTCTTTCACAAACTTTCACCTCTTCTGGTCTACTTCCATAGCTTGGTGCTGCTTCAGAATCATTTCTTTTGCGCGTACATAAATATCTTGTGATAATGTGCGGAGGGGTGCCTTTGGTTCCAAATCTAACATACGGTACAGGACACTAAAATAATGCACCGAGGTGTTTACGTTATAGTTTTCAGCATGATTAGTTTCTGTAACCGAACAATGCAATTCTTTTACACAACGATGCGAGAGATTTGCAATACCGATGGTTTTATATCCTTGGTGGGATTGAAAAGTTCCGGAGAACACTTAGCGATTCGTTGCAAATAGTACTGGATGGTCCTTACGCTTTACCTTATAAAACATCGGTGTTGCATACTTTGATGCCTAATCATAGCAATAGAGCAAGTAACGGTTAGTGAGACAAGATTGTTGTGTTGTTATGGCACACAGCTCTCTCGATGGAGCTCAACCAGCTCGTTATCGCGAGAGGTGCAGAGCTACACTATGAGGGATCCGCGTCTCCTTCCACGGAACAAGGTAATCCAGTGGCATTAGATATTTCGCATTCCAGAGGTGATCACTTATAAATACTACTCAACGATACATGGTAGAAATTATAATTTATTTATGATACTACTATATTCCATAATTAAAGGGTAGGTTTTAATTGGCACCTTCTTGTAAGGGAGGTGGTTTCTGAGCTTCAAGGAAGAATTGTATTACGAGAGCAGTGCTTTTGACAATTGCTTATAGGTCGTCTCTAGCTCAGAAATCTTTCCATACACGGAAACTCTGCCATTTAAAAAATACTCTCTACATCTCAGATTTAAGATGAATTATTTCTCTTAATTCACAATCACAAAGCTTCGCCTCTAAATCAAGCTTAAACTCATTATGCCGAGCACTTTACAATCGTGAAATTTAAGTGGCAACACTATGGGAAAGCTTGGTGAAGGATGTATTTTTGGTTTTGGCCTTGTAATGTATGTTTATACGTGAATTGCAATCGTTCATTTTTACGCTTTTTGTCGCGTTCGAGCATACGATTTATAAATTACAAATGCCAAAAAAGAAACAGACTTTTTATATTAATTACTTCCAGTTCTTTGAAACAGTGAAATTTCTTAATTTGACATTACTTTGTTCTATTTTATTGTCGAATTAATGCTGTTCTCCTGTCAGATTATAATTTGATACTGTAACTATGACATTTCTCACGAGAATAATGATCTTTAGGGACCAATGATGTACAACCCAAATGACATGAAGGATCATTCAATGAAGAATATGCAGCCAAGCCGGTATCCTCCACGATAAAGTTTACAAGATCTCCTGCAGCGTACCTGCTGATTAGGACCGAAGATCTACCGTTGTACCAGGATGTCCTTTCCTTATACGAATCAAAGTTGTGTAAAGCACAGGCAAACATACCTCAGAATAAGTAAGTGAACGATAGTGGACTCGCTATTCGGTTTAGTCGAGCATACGCAAGTTTCCACGTTCGATTTTTCACGGATCGATTTAGTTTCTCTAGAGAGCTAAGTAAACAATCGCTTACAAATAATACGTGGGTTTGGGAAATACTGCGATTCGCAAGAGGACGATTTTCAACGAACTATCAGCATTCATTGATTGTTTTCTTTCATTGTTAGATTGAATTTCATTAAACGTACACAGGGTACTCTTTTGTACAAGCACTTTTTCACGGAATGTTTTCTTGCGAGCTCAATGGAAAATAGCGCGAACCGTAGATATTTTTATTACTATGTAGCCGTTAGAATTTAGCCCACGCGTAACGCTCTTCAATTGTGTAAATTTCTATTAAACGAGAAAGCGTGCATTATCAGCATTACGCTGGCTGGGTTAAATAATTTTACTAGGATGTTTTTAACGAGTTCAATTATCACGATCAGTTCAGGATTTCAATCGTCAAGAAGCGCGGGAAGGAACGTGTGTTACACTGAATGATCGCGAATAAGGGGAATGTGAATTTCGCGTTCGAGTTACGCGCGAATGAGTTTCTGAAGTGCGTTTCGTAACGAGAATGACGTCGATCGTATCGTCCACGTTTGCGAGGAGTATGGTACGGTATGAAGTCTGATTTTTTACGCTGGAGAAGAACAATTACTGCATATAAAATGAAGGAAACATCGGCAATGTAAGGAATGTTAGACGTATGAAAATTTTATGGATCCTATTGTTAGGCGGTGTGTAATACTGATACTGTTATTCATCGGGCCATTGTAGCGTTATGCCAAGGTTCTACTAATAAGAAGCATAACTGCCATCTATCTACTCGGATTGGTAAAATTGGCAAAGTGCTTATCGTCAAACTAATTCGAATTCTAAGGACTGATTCTCGAGTTTTTCCTATCGTATAGACTTTCTAACAGATTTTCACTGTCTTTAATACAGGGTACCCCGTAGTTTCACACCCCTTGTACGTTAAATATTCGAAATTTCACGGCGGGATTATGTCTAAATTATCGCTTTGCTTGTGACGAATGGTTGCTCTGCTAAAACGATTGATCCCTGAAAAGTAGATTAGAAAAAATGTTTCTCTCGTGTTTGCTTCTCAGTTTCACCTACAGCAAATAGCTGGGTGCCTATCATTTTGCAGCAGATATATGTTTCTTTTGCGGGCAGTGTCTTTCAAAGTTACCACGTGCTCCTCTTTGCTTCCCCTATTACACGCAAGACAGTTTTTCTTTTCTTTAGCTCTCTCGTATATGTAGATACATTCTCAGATGTAAATCGTAGACGTTGATTCGAACCATACGCTCTTCTCGCGCGAGCGAGTCACGTAGTTCAGTGAATCTCGGATTCAAGAAAATTGGTGCTTTCGATAGCATTTGAGTATGTAATTAGGAATTCGTATGCCATAAAGTCTTCGATCTGTCGAAGTGGAAGGTGAAATGATTTCGCGGTCTAGCGAGCAAATGGTTATTCCACGTTTTTCGTTTCTTTTTGCAAGAGTAATATTATTCCGAAAGTTTGTGCTCCTTGCGATCATCGCTCTCGGCGATATATTCCATACTATATTTTAACTAACATTTAGTAGAGAATGGTTCGTTTCCGTTGTATGTAAGCCAGCATAATAATGTCGAATTGGGGAACTTAACGAACGAAGGATAACGTTTACGCGACGTGTACAAATGTAGAGTAAGCCTTAGATTGGTTTGTCATTGAGCGTTCAGCGCTTTGTGATAGGGACAATGATCGAAATTACGACGACGTTGTAAAGGGGCAATCGAACGTGCGCATCAATGAGTATAAAATGCATCCGTCGGCAGAAAATACTTTTTATTCCGTTTATTGTCCATAAATTCCATAGGGCGCGGTGTTTTAAACGATGTTCGAGGGGAACAGAAGATGTAACAATTCCATTTCATTTATATTAATCAAGTATTTCTTCTTCGCCATTAGTCACAATTGGAGTGAAGCTGGTTTTGTCGATTCTTGTAAAATATATACATTAGTCTATTCGGTTTTATACTCGTGACACGGTAATGTGCTTTCAAGGACATATTTACGTTACGCATGAATTGTAGCATATTGTAATGTGAACACGTTTCTTTGTGTGTGTTACATGTATATACATATATATATAAATATATAAATAGATATCAAATTTACAATTTGTACATATATATAAACATAAGTTTCTTCGAGAAATATAGTAAATTCGTATATCGACGTGTTGAATAGAGCTACTCGTCGAACTTATCTTCTCCGCGAAGTCGCGGTTAAAAGAATCTAAGAAATTCAACGAGGTCACTGCTTTTCCAATTGGACAGCATCAAAATCAGAATAATTCTTTTTGTGAAAAATGGCATTTCGTTCACTGTTGATTTCCTTCTAACAAGCTATGTCAATTCCGTTATATAGGTACGCGTTTCATTGTACCGCTACGAAGAAGTGATAGAATGAAATTGAATGGGGAAGAGCTAAGTCCGATTGATCTTCGCTTCACGCCGTAGTAACTTTTCGTTGTAGAAAATATAAACTTTTTTGTATCACGTATTTTGGAACACCTTGTAATGTTCTTAGTAGTAAGTCGGAGAGCTCCCAAAGTGATCTATGTACACTTAAATGTGGGACGACAAACGATGAAAGAGGATTCTAAGGATAAACGTTAAAGTTGAACAGAAGTATTAATTGAGCTGTATGTTATGTATCTATAGAGGATGGTTTATGAGTGACGCGATACCCTGGCTTAATGTAACATATTACGATATATCTCTAATGCTCTTTGCAGTTCAGATGTTCGATGTATGTTCGTGGGAAATACGGATAATGAGAAATGTATACTGTATATTATTAATTACTATCACTATCCCTATTACTATTGCTATTACAATAAAGAATCGTACAACTTACACGTCTCCGTGTGTGTTACAACTCCTTCACTTCCAATAAGAAAACTAAAACTTAACTAATCTGAAGTCGTCTCGCAACACTGTTCGAATTAAAGACGCGGGATCTCGAACTGGTTCAAATGCAACTGTCAGAATCGATAGTGCTTCGATATAGTTTCTTTACACACACTCTAAATATATCGCAGCTGGTATCTTCTGTCAATGTTTTGCTTCTGTGACAGTTTGACAGTTATCGTGGGGTTTTTATAGTTTAGTACCAACGAACGTACTGAATAACTGATTTGAAAATGCCGCTGGGGCGTGGAGCTTTAATAGTTTTCGAAGGGTGTGACAGAGCGGGCAAATCCACCCAAGCGAAAATGTTAATCGAAGCTTTGAATAAAAGAAACATTCCCGCGGAATCGCGATCTTTCCCAAGTAAAGAAACGCTATTCATTCGATCTCTTTTAATCTCTCGACCAACCACGATCAATTTCAATGTCACGTGATTTTGTTTTATTAAATTAATGATTCGTAGCAATTCGGCCCTAATCGAAATATCGAACATATTGAATTTTCGTTTTCGAATGTAAACATAACCTCAAAGCTCGAAATATGTATTGCAGATAGAAAAACTACTATCGGAGGGATAATACACGAGTTTCTGACTAAAAAGCAGGAACATTCCTCGGAGACAGCACATTTATTATTCTCGGCAAATCGGTGGGAATGCAAAGAGGAACTGTTGAAGACTCTACATAGTGGTACTACCCTTGTGGTTGATAGGTAATCACATATAATCATTGTTTTGCCGTCCAACTATTAAACAAGCAATTCTGTACTACTTCAAGTGTAACGTAATAACAGGTACGCAGGTTCAGGTGCCGCTTACACAGCAGCTACGACCGGCAAAAGTTTATCCTGGTGTAAGGAACCCGATAGAGGACTACCTTGCCCAGATGCAGTCATTTTCCTTAAAGTTTCAGAAGAAACTCAGCAACTACGCAGTAACTGGGGAGCTGAACGTTTCGAAACCAATAAGCTTCAACAATGCGTGGCTTCGAACTATGAAGAACTAAAAGATAATACGTGGATTGTTATCGACGCCGATCAAGAGAAGTCAGCAATTCATTCCCAAATATTAGCAAAGATTCTAGATGTTACGCAGCAAGTTAAAGACCTGCCTGTAGGTACATTGTATAACTCTCCTACACAATGACGCACGATGGTCTACATAATGAAAGTGGCAGTTTCTCTTCTAATGGAAAAAAAATTTATACTATGTTACATTGCTAACAAATTTTTGTACGTTTGAAACGTGATGGTATTGCGCATCCATCTTAAAAGAAGCTACGCTTCGTTGTAAATGCTAATGCCTGGAATAAACAAGATCTCTATTGAAACAGAACTATGCATATGAAACGCGCACGCGCGCGAAATCACGCGAAAGTAACATTTCCGTGATATACTTTTCTCAGCGAAATGGCACAATTACGTTTACGTATTTATTATTCGATACAAGTAATGAAATTTTTCTTCACAATGTAATCTGTAGTTGTTGATTACCAATTAAGATCGATTGGTCGGACTTAAGTGGTCGGACAATTAAGGAACGATGATAGATTGCTTATCTTTCGAATGCGACTGAATGCGATACGCCTATAATTACGCGGCACATCTTTCTCATGCACGCTTCAGCGTTTTTACAGAAGAACCAGTGGCGGATTTAACGGGCGACCGATGAGCAGTTGCCGCCTGGGACCCTTCTAAAAAAAATTATGATTTTATCCAAGCACTGTATTCCTTTTTGTTTCCCATAATTTTCATGTCACACGTGCGTAAATTTATTTGTAATTCTGTTATGTATACAGGGTGTTCCAGAACATTTGCCAGCTGAGCCTTTTCCCTTAAATCCGCCACTGAGAAGAACCATGCTCCTTAATGACCAAGGTAGAAAATTCCCCTGTGCCGAGGAATACATTTCAACGTGGTTTCCCACCCAATTTTTCGCAATTTCCGAATATCGACTGAAACGTATCCGAACGTTTGCAACGAAAAAAAAATGATAATAGCGACGAAATTGCTGGACGCGGGTGTCAACTCCGATCAGCAACAGAGATGCGAGCGCTATGAATTATTGCGGCCGCACAGCGATACGTCATAAATCTTTCAGCATTCCCTGCATGCGCCGGACCTCCGCGTCAAGCATGGTACTCATTTCGCATTATTCAGAAGTAACAACGACAGCAATTGTTGCTACGGCTTCGTAGACGCGCCTCGACTAAAGGAAATAAGTAGCAGCATTCAGAAAGGAAAGTGTACGTAACTTGCTTCTGTCACCGAAACCCGACATCGTGTGATATTCACGAGAATTTCTATCCGTTTTATCGCCTGTAATCGATTCACTTTGATTTTCCCCAAGCGCCAGTGTAAACCTCCACCTACTTTCTAATCTTTCGGGGAAACGGATGGTGTCGACTGGAAGATGCAGGAATCGGCGATATTCTCGTCGCGTTGGTGCTGCGAGGAACAATTCCCGGGGTCCGAAGTGTTCGTGGGGCCGAAAACAAAAGTAGTTTCGAACTGCTTCGACCAATTGTAATCCGTTTTTAACTTCTTCCTCGATTCGTCGCTGTCCGAGGCATTCTCGGAACTGCTCGCCTCTGTGGACTTCCGTCGCTTCCTCCTCGAGAATTTTAATGTTTCTTCATGAACGGAGGATGCCGCCTGCGAATCCTGTCCCCGTAACGTTCGATCTCCCACATCTGATTCGAGTTCTTTGATACTGGATGTTTCTTTAAGCAGACTCGCGTCGACTGTCTCAAAGCTCGGCTTAATCTTCGACCAAGTGTTCCAATCGCAATCCTTTGTGGATGTAGACGGTTGGCAGGACTCGGGTGAGCCCGAGGGAATCTTTCTCAGACTTTCCACAGTCGTGTTTTCGCACGTAGGTACCGCCACTTCTTCATTTATACAGATCGATTCACCACTGTCTCCTCTGTTAAGATTTTTAGTCTCCGTCTGGCAACCGGCGTCGTTCTTTGCCTCCTGCTCCACAGCGTAGATACTGTCAATTAGCTTCTTGGCGTAGTGAGCCTTCGCAGACGTAGTCAAAGACAAAGCCTTGTCCGTGGTGGCCTGCATGGATCCGGTAACGTCTCTCCGTTCCGTCGGGCGTCTTTGAAGCGCCTCCCGTTTGAACGGCTCCCAGGCGATCGATCGCGAAGGGCTGACGTCGGGGTCCTTCGACGCAAAAGCATTTTTAATAACTCGGTCTGTGGACGCGCGTCGATCGCCAGCCTGCCCCTTCGCGGCAAAGTGAATTTCGCTGTACGCTTTCTTCCGCAACTTCCTCGGATCACCGGTCCTCTCGGCTACCTCCATCCTCAATCGCTTCCGTCTTCCGTCCTGATTCTTATCCTCCCAAATTCTGTCGCGATTCGTCGCCACGGGGCTCCCTAATTTCTTATCGGTGTCACTTCTCAGGTCCAGAAGCGTCGCCCGGTAATCTCGATCGGATTTTAGTGATTCTTCCTCGTTCTCCGACGCAGAGCCCGCGCTGTCCACGTTCACCTCCACCACGTCTCTGCAGCCAGGTCTCAGATTATACTCGTGACGGGGGTTGCTCTCCACGGGGGACGCTTGCTCGTCGGAGAGGTCGTCGTCGAACGTCACGAATCTCTTGAACGAGACGTCCATCTTCAAGCTGGCCCAGCAGTCGCAACTGATCTGCAGCAAGCAGTCGTCGGTCCTAAAGTTCGTCCTCTGGAAGCTGCAGACTATGATCTCCCTGGGTATCATTTCCCACGCGTCGATCAGGGATTCCAGGACGTCTCGGAGCTTCCATTCCACCGTGTACTGGCTCAATCTTTCCGCATAGCTTTAACCAACATTTCGACACGCTTAATCGTTAATAACGTCCGCCCCGGCGTTCAGCCGCGTCTCAACGAAAAGAGGAGGGAAGAAGAATGCGCGCGGAATAATCCAAGCGTTTTCGTTGATCCGTAAGCAAACCCTCGCGGGCCCCCGAGTAGCGCGGACGTTAAAGAAACATTGCCGGAGGTCTCGGGGAGACCTTCTCGCCGGGACTCACCTACGCCTGAAGATCATCTTCACGTAGTGGAAGACGTCCCTTCGCAACGGTCGTAAAAGCGGCGGGTAACCCTCCGGAAAGTAAAGGAGCTTCACGTTGGTCAGTGGCAAATCTTTTAGTGCCTGCGCTCTGCTCTGTCGAAGGAACAGCAGGATCTTTCGATTACACCTGGACATACGATCGTCCAGCCGTGATAACCAATTCCTGAAGAGGTCGTCGCCGATGTAACAGTCCTCGCTGTGGCAGTAAACGTGCTCCTTGGTCGTTATCTTGCACGGGTACGAGCCGCAGATCAGCAGCGGCAGTTTCGTCGTTCCCGACGAGTTGCAGCCCATCAGGATCGTTACTCGATTTGTCGGCGAGCAGCCGCTGTCCGTTTCGTTCGCCGTGATCCTCGTCGGAGGGATATCCGAGAACATGGTCAGCTCGTCCGCGTGGAACAGGTCGCTGTGCTTGTATTTGATTATCGTCGACCTCATCAGATCGATCCAGTCGCGATAGTTGCCGAATATCGGTCCCGAGAGGTTACCCGGATCGGCCGAGAAGCCGTGCTCCTGCAGGAAACTAGTTATCCATTTGTTCGAACACTTGAAACCTGCACAATGGTAACAGGCGAGAATTGAACGAAGGTACTTCTTCGCCCGGACTTTTATGTTCCCTGTCGATCTAACTGCGTTCGCCGCTTCAGAAACTCAAGCCTCCCCTCAACAAGATGTACATGTACCGTTCAGCCTGCGCGTGTTCGCCAGGTCCAGAGCTTTCTCGCGTATCATGCGCCTGTCGAGGAAGCTGTTCGTCGCGTGCTTCTCGCAGATCCACCTGAACAGTTCCTCCTTCGCCGATTTCATCGTCCTCTTGCTGATCGTGATTTCTGCCTTCTCCATCGACGACATCGCTGTCTAAACGAGCAATTTAGCGTGCACGAAGAACAAGGATTACTGTGTTTTTCATTTCGAAGAAAATTGCTAGATTCGCCGACGATTCTCGATTCTCGACTGTCGATTTCTGTTCGGCGCAACTTTCAGTGGCCGGATGTTTGGAGAGCTTCTATTTTTTACAATCCAGCTGCTCCTCTCTCCTTGTCGCTGTTATTATTACCTGCTGGTTCTCTCGCAATTTCCGCGAAGCGAACTCGTCGTTTTATTAAAACACTCGGCGAGCAGGCTCGCGCAACCAGCTCCGGGCGCAGTAACGAGCATCGAAAAGGGCGTGCGCAAGATTTATGCAAAAAATCCAGCTCATCCGCCCAAGCTATTTTCCACGGGAAGTAGGATAAAAATAGCGTTTTATTCTCATGGATATTCACGGGGAGCCGGTGTGCTGACCGCTCGATGAATATCATTCATCGCGCGCGCCGAGTTAAATTGCATTTCTCCGGGGCGTCGTCCTGACGAGACACTTTCCACCGTGAATTTTCATCTAATACGTTGCTCCGCATTACCGCGTTTTTTTTCTTCACCTACCTCGCCTTCCTTTTCCCTATTACTCTTTGTTCCTCCTTCCCGTCGATCGAGCAGATGCTTGAAAAAACTGAACACGATTGAAGGGCCCAGTGGAAAATAGGCACATGCCATACAGTGGCGTGCAAAAGTATTCGGCCACCCTTTAAAATCGCATAACTTTTTTAAAATTAATCCAAACGACTTGAGTTTTTTTGAGAAGCCAGAAGTATTAGTTTGCTAAGGGACGTGATTCGTCATTTTGAAAAAAATTCACTTGGTCGAAATAGCAAAAAAAAAAAATAGTAAAGGTCGTTTTTTAAACTTTTTTTTGCGAGCCTGTAATGAAAATTCAAAAAACCCGTTTGAGAAATTAGTCATTTATACGAAGCGAGCACAGGAATAAGTGGCAACAAATTCTCGTAAGGAGATTAAATGGAAAGATAACGAAAGAAAAATATTATGAAATAAAAAAAATTAATTCGTCAGCTTTGATTTGACAATGGTTGTCATTTACCATCCTTCTAATTCAAGTGCCGTTTAAAACAATCACAATTTCGCGCCCCATTTCCACTGCAAATAATTTCTCCTCTAACTTGCTTTCCTTTAAAATCATAAAACGGTGGTGGCATGTGCTTGTTTTCCACTGGGGCCCTCAATTTTCAAGCACTCTAAGTAGCTTGCGCGCGGATGCAGTTCATCTACATTACTAATTTATGTACATAGAACTGCTCGCTAATTAACAGCATTTTCATAAATTTCCAATCGCTGATGAAGAGCGGATTTACGAGGCATTGCCACGCCGTGGGGAATAATCGAATCGCCCAAGCAAATACAGGTCTAGAGGTCGAGTTCTATTCTCCAGTGTAACTTGTTCCAGTAGTTCTCAGACGTGGTGTATTTTCCGAGGAGGAGCTGGCGAGTACTGTAACGCGTGTTTCCGTCGATTCGAAGTGGATGACGACGAACGATGTCAAAAAGGATAATAGAGCCATTAGCCGGCAACAAATACCATGCCATCAGCTCGGCAAATAACTAACGACGTTACTAGCGTGCAGGAAAGTTGTTTACAACCCTTGCATACGATATGACCACGTGCAAGTCGGGCTTAACGGGGCTCGATTAAAAATCAAGCCCGATCGAAGATGGCCCGATTAGCGTGCGGCCGGTAAATTTCGGCTGGCAATGGATGGGTTTCCTCGCGGATACGGGGACGTATATCCACTTCGCCAGACTGTTATTCGCCTCCGTCTGTTCAATAATTCATCAGCCGCACTCTGTACTAATATCTAACGACAGTTGGAAGTCCCGACGACCGACCGATAGCAAATGTATGTCCACGCACGACTGTTTACCCTCGAGGCTTTAATTCCGCTTTATCGCGGCCGATGGAATGCCACAACCGCGCTGAATCCTCCCTGTTATTTGCGCGGTTGCTCGGAGACATTCGACCATTTTACTGCGCCGTCGGGGATGATTTCGCCCGGCAGTTCCTCCTCGGCGTTTAACCGCGCTCTTCTTCGGGGTGGCAGACTTCTCTCCTCTCGTGTAAGTGATCTCTCTTCGCCTTTTATTCGCCCTCTGATTCATTCATATTCGTAAATCATCGACTCCACCCTGCCTCGCGCGCCATTCTATTCAGCACCGTTGTTCTTCCCAAGAGGCAGCGCAGTCGAACGCGATCTGCATCGCGAATTCGGATCGGTCATTAGCCACGATTAAATTGCTCCGAGCTCGTCGCGCGGCTCGCGAATTCTGTTCTATCCGGAACGGATCCATCTATTTGTATCGGGCGCGGCGTTTCCTGGCCCGGCGTGCCGTTCCCCGAATATTATATGAAATATTTTCGTTTGTTTCCCGATTTCTGATGATACCCGGAATGTCGCATCGACCGCCAGCTCGCAATTGCGCCGGTGTACCTACTGGCTGAGCTCTGTTTAAACGAATATCTCTGTTCGACGATGTATGTGTTGTGATAATAAATTATTATTACGGTACACATAGAATCGGCTTTGTATTCGGAACGTTGTTAGCGAATAAATGACTGGCGACGGAACAATAAATCAGCGGCTGAAGGAATTTATAAGCGAGATACGGGCTCACCTCGTCCTTCGCGATCGGTCACACCGGAAATCTCCTCTTTTTCCCCACGAAACTAATATTTCAAATCGATAGCGCGCGCTCCATGCACCGGAAGCGGTGACTAATAGCTAGCTGGAGCCTAGAACCGAACGACGGCTCGTTTTGCGCCTTTAATTTATCGATCTTTCCGACGGCTCTCTGCCACAATTTTGCCTACTGTTTTCGCACCACAGTGCTGTAAATGCACACGTGCTCGCGGCACCGGAAAAACAGCGCTCGACAGTCCATCGAGATCAGCAGTTTACTAAAATTCGAGTGCGCCCATGCTTGTGGATATTTCCTCCTCTAAACAGCTAACGAATGTAATAATTCCATCGTAGTCCACCGCAACACGTAGGGGAGAGCGGGTGACAATTGGACATTTTTTGAAATCTTTTATACACTGGAAGAATAACTTTTGTTTCATACACAGGTAAACTTTAGACCTATCTTTAACTAAACGAATTTATCTGAGATTTTTGTGCAATGCCTTAAACGATCTTTTCTTTATTAATTTCTTTCTGTATTTCGTCCAACTGTGCCCCGGTGCGGGGTGAGTTTCGGACAGCACTGGGGCACAATTGCACGTGAATCTAAAATCCCACAAAGATGTTACACAACATTCGTTTGTAACCGTATCGAACACAAATGTGCCCCGGTCTCTCCTATTTCTCATTTCTGCAATTCAATGCTCTCTACTTTCTCCCGCAGCTCGAGATACTCGCAAGGTATCAAAGGGATGGAGCTGCTCCAAAGAGACCCGAGGCGCAATATCCGAAAGGACGTTATGTCGAGAACGAAGATTGACGTGAAGCCCTTCGACGTGGAGACCACGTTCGCCGAAGTGACAGCGCAGAAGAAGAGCCGCGTCAAGAATTACCGTGGCCCTGACTCACCATTATATTCCGCAGTCTACCCGACGGTTTGCATAATGAAAGTGTTCGGCCTAGCGCCGTACGATTTCGCGGGCGATCGGTTGACACCGTCGAACGCCTGCATCGTATTCTCCCTGGCCTTCTTGGTCATTTACTCCTACATCATGTACATAGTGTACTTAAGGTTCATCAACACGGCGAGGGAGAAGTCGATATTAGGGGTGGTTGAAACTGCGAAGGTAGGTGAATCTAGCCCCACGGAGATTTAAAGGGGGGCGGGGGCGGGGGAGGGGGGGGGTCAGAAGTGTGACTCGCGGCATTGTAGGTGGTCGTCAACTACTTGGTGATGATGTACGAGCTTGTCGCGACGATATTCACGAGGCGCGCGTTCACCCGAGTGTGGAACGATATCCAGGAGTTCGACGAGAAGCTGAGCGCGTTAGGCTACCCGCGTAAAGAGAGGAGAAACGGGATCACCATCTGGGCTCTCTTGGTCGGCCTGACCATCTCCTGGACGATCGTCAACCAAAGCGGAATGTACGCGTTCGAGGAGACCTGGCTGTTCAACTCGGCCTACTTGCTCACTTACATCGGCACCTCGATGTGCGTGTACAAGTTCTGCGGGATGGCGATCTTTATCGGCCAACGGTTCGAGCAGCTGAACCAGATCGCATGGGAGAATCTGCCGCCGATCGTCGGCTACAGGAGCAGCACCGTCAGCAGAAAGGTTCGAGCAGTTGGAAAAAGTAGACTCGTTGCCCGGTGTACGTAGACGGGAATGAAATTAAACACTCTCTCTCTCTCTCTCTCTCTCTCTCTCTCTCTCTCTCTCTCGATATTTCCGCGTGGAAGACTATCCAGGACCTGCACGACGAGCTGATGTCGATCACCGAGTACCTCAACGCCTTCTCGTCGTGGTCCCTACTGTTCTGGCTCGGCAACCTGAGTGTCCATAGCGTCAGTAACCTGTACTTCATCATCGATTGGGTCGCCTTGAAGCCCTGGACGCTCATCACCTGGCCCGTCGTGTTCAGCATGTTCGCCTGGCTGCTTGTCTTCATAGCGCAGCTCCTGATCCTTCATATCGGCTGCGATTACACGATTACCGAGGTACGGGCCAGCTAGTTTCGCGTCGCTGATTCTCCCGTAGTCCAAAGGGATCGACGGAGAGAATTCCCCTTTAATCTCCGCGCAAACTGGAGATCTGCTACTCCCGGAATTGATCTCCCCGAGCGGTAATGGGTAACAGAGGGATAATCGATTGCAGGCCAACTCCATGGGCGCGATTCTTGTCCAGTGGGACGCAAGGGTGATCCAGAGGTTCCCTAACGACGTGAGTGCTTTATTTTCTAATCGAGCGACGCGCCCCTCGACTAATCGACGCCTCTACTCCGCAGGACTCCGTTCGTGCCTCGCTACACTTTTTGAGCAGACGGCTATATTTCTCTGCCGGCGGCCTGTTCGAGGTGAATCTACCGCTCCTCTGCTCGGTAAATCCATTTTAGGTATCCTTTACGAAGAGGAGAACTTTAATCGCGAATAACGGCCAGTCCCTTCCTTTCTCCTTCCCGCTCTTCGCGTTCGAAACAACTCCGAGGGAACTCGCGAGGCGCTCGCTCACTGTCCCACGAAAAGGGAATGATTAATTGGATGCCGCTTAATAACCGTGATTTCGAAACGTCACGGGAGCAATCGCAAATTGCATCCCCGAGACGGAGGAGCCTTCGGGTGGATCCTGTAATCCACTTCTCCGTCTCCCGTCCCCCGTTTCACCGACAAAACGAGCCCGTAACAGCCCCGCGATGCCAGAGTTTCTTCGGTTTCAAGTGGGATGCACTTGGCCGGTGTGTTCCCTCGGTCGCCGAAACGCTCGCGACGCCTAAGCCGCGAGCTTTCGTCCTCCATCCGAAATCTAAATTCCCAGACGTTTCGATGAGAACCAACGACTGATTAAATGGCCCCGCTATAGTCGCGCATTGAAACTCCTCGCGATTCTTTCCAGATCGTCGGGGTCCTGTCGACGTACCTGGTCATTCTCCTGCAGTTCCCGGCCTGAACATTGGGCCGTGCAAGATTGGCGAACCGTGTCCCGATAGATTCAATAAAATCGATTCGCTGCTCGATCGTGGACCAACTTTTCAACCGCACTATTCTCCCCGAGCGATCGTGTTCGCTCCACCGTTCGACCGTATCTCCTCGAAACCACTTTCCTCCGGTAAGTAGTACGTCCAGGCTTTTCGCCTGCCAGCGAGCCAGCGCGCAGCTTTATTTGCATAAGGGACGCATCCGTTTCCGACGAAAGCTGCCTGCCCCCTTTGAATTTCCGACCGCGCGAGGCGATAGAATTTCCCACGATACATTTATTATTATTTATTATTTATTTATTACGCGGGACTGTATAGTCCCGAAGCCGATAAAAATTCGCGGGAAACGCGGGTCCACCTCGCCTCCTCGTTCAACTCTGTCGCTTCCCCCGCTAAAATGGCCCCATTATTTTCGAGATACTTAACTCAGGCTATTACGCGCGATTATGAAATTCATTTCGCGTAAATTACGAGAGGGTTTAATTGTCGAATAAAGCGGAGGCGGAAGTGGATGAGTGCCGAGGGGGGATCTGGTTAACTGAACGGCTAGAGTTCGAGGCACTGGTTAGAATTAATTGCAGACCGATGCAAATGACGCACAAGAAACGGTATTTATGAACTCGGTAATCTTGTTTCCCGTCGCTGTGCTAAGGAGAACTATTATGTAAGGGGAACCGCAGGAGAGAGAGAGAGAGAGAGCAGCCCTATTTACTCGTTAACGCGGGACCAGCCGAATCGTAAAACATTTTACGACGCGACACGATTCAACCCGGTGATCATCGTGCTCCATAAACGGAGCCGCCTTTGCGAGAAATTCGTCTTCGAGCATCGAGTTACGGTCGGTGTTGCGGACGAATAGGGCCGTTCGCGTCCAACCGAAACGACAAGGACGACGGAATCGTGTACCCCCGCGGAAGCTGCGGCGCGAGGCAGAATATTTGGACGCACGGTGGATTTAAAGAAACGACCTTTTCGGCGTGGCCGGTTAAGCGGAGGGCGAGGGAGTACTAAAAAAATCATTGACACCGGACGCTGCGTCGACGCGGTCACGTTGCAGCAATTTTCTAGACCATCAGCTTGGAAAATTGCTCCTTCCGTCGTTCTGTCGACCTTCTTCTAGCCCGGCTGATACGCTGCCGCCATCGTTGCTGCATGCGAATTCTTGCTCGCACGCTCGCCGCTTCATTGCTACATTAAGGGGTCTTTCCACTGTGACGCCCTGATAAAGTACCGCTGTTTGGAACTTTTTTTTGTCACAAAAAGAATGTGTTTGCTAAAGTGAGGTTTTGCCTATCTATTAATGCGTGTTTTGAGAATACAAAATTATTATTTTCACATTTTTGTAATGCTTGCTTGCGCCAAAATAGGTGGGTGTAGTATGCGCTGTAAAAAAAAGACGCTTCGCCTGCGGACTCGTTTTTCGAGGGACCGTGTGTCTGAAACCAAAAAAAAAAAAACAAAAAGATTTGCAATCAGTATGACTGTCGCTATGGCGGGGACTAGAATAACACATTTTCGTTGTTTTGTTTCTCATCTTTTGCGTCGCAGAACGATTAAAAAATTTAGCTAATTTCGATAGCTCAACTTTGGACGTCCGCCATTTTATTAATTCTTCATCAATGTAATTAATCTTAGTCCCTGCCATAGCGACAGTCATACTGATTACAAATCTTTTTGGTTTTTTTGTTTCAGACACACGGTTCCTCGAAAATCGAGTCCGCAGTCGAGGCGTTTTTTTTTTACAGCGCGTACTACACTCACCTATTTTGGCGCAAGCAAGCATTACAAAAAATGTGGAGAAAAAAAAATTTGTATTCTTAAAACACGTATTAATAGATAGGCAAAACCTCACTTTAGTAAACACATTCTTTTCGTGACAAAAAACAGTTCCAAACAACGGTACTTTATCAGGGTGTCACAGTGGAAAGACCCCTTAACAGTCACCCGGGGACCCGCGCTCCACAGTGCTAAAAGACCCGCGCTGCAATTACTTTTTTCACGCGCTCGCTCGACTTTTAACTCGCCGTTGTCGGCGTTAATGCGACGCAGGGTGGGCGCGACGCCTTTGAACGTTCCGCTGAATCCACATCCCCGGTGATTCGATTCCCTCTAAACTCCCTGTCGGGGCTGCGCTACAAGTAGTTCCGTGTTCCGCCGGGGAAGCCTCCTGAATCGTAACCAGCAACGCGGAATTGTAAATTGGGAATTGCTTTGGCGCGCGCGACAGAGTGAATCCGAGGCGGGGGAACGATACGGGCGAATCACGGGGAAGTCTAATCCCGGAGTTCGCGAAAGGCGGTCCCGCCCGATTCTAATCGGATTTAAGACGCATTTGCATCGTCGCTGGTAAAGGTTCGCTTGGAGGACAAAGGGTTAGCGATATCGTGGATGCATTTCCTTTGCTGAAGAGTATTTGGCGCATCTTAAAGCCACGAGGATTTGGGGCTACGAGCTTTAGTATATCTTTTCGTGCCTCTTAACGCCAATCGAGTGGCGAGCTAACGAACTCGTTACGCTCGAGCACCGTGGCCCGCCACTCGTAAATTAGTGCGAATTAATGCGATCAATCTGGGCGAACGGAAGAGACCCGATAAGTTACGAGGAAACATCGTTATCGTGCAACGAACCAACCTCCCCATAGAAACAGGAACTCGCCGTCGGATCAAGTTGCTTCTCTGATGCTGGTTCTGTTTGCATCGAAAGTTAATTGCAAATTTTTGGAGTGTTCTTTAGAGAGTTAAGTGTCTGGGAGAAAGCTGAATATTCCGTGAATATCTCGCGCAGAGTGGATGGAAATTTTGAGAAAAAAAATTCCGCGAGAAAGGGGAGACTTTACGCGCAGGTACACCGATACCATCGAGGAGTTATTTTAAAAAATTAATTAACGCGACGCGTTCCTCTTACCCAGCCGAAGACTCTCGCCTCGGAATTACAGCCAAAGTGTGCAGACCGCGAAGCTGGATTTTTAGTTGGAGATACAGCGCGCGTGTATTTCACGTCGAAACTGCAGGAATAATACTGGAATACAGATGTACGCGCATAGCCGAAGCTCATAAATCTGTGCCCATTGGCGTGCATACGTTCCTATCGTTATCCCGCAGCTGTGCACCCGAAACGAAGCCGTATACACTAACGAATCTACGATGATCAAACATTATTTGCACAGATAAAGCAATAACGTTGCCGCGCTAGTAGATACCTAAATTGCAACCCCAAGATCGACCGAATAATAAGCAACTGATTGTAAGTTAGGCTCCCACCCCGTTCGGTTCCCTAAAAAAGATTTATACGCCAACGGTGGCCTCGCGAATCCGACGCCCTTGACACGTACACCCACGAACCAGCAACCTAACCGACCCGGTGCACTAGGTGCAACACCAGCGGTGCACTAATGGCCAGCCGTTACGACCCACGCTTCTCGCCCACGTCGCACCGTGTCCCGGCGCATACGAGCTTCTGCGTCAGTCTACCTTCCACCTCGGAGAAGATTCCCTCCCGTTATGGTCCCCCGGGTACGGACGCACTTACTTTCATAACGTCACCGCGATCCTGCCTCTCGCCTCCGTGGCGTAACGAGAATAAGGACGAGCGTTGACCGAACACCGCGCGAACGTTCCGACTCGGTAAGCCTTCTCCAGCGCCGGGAACGATGACCCGATCTCCGCCGAGCGATATCGACACTCCGTAGGCAGAAGGCCTACACCATTTCACGCGCGCCATCCAGCACGGTTCCCTCCCGTTCCGTGTCCACGCAGCTTCCAAGTGCCGCGCGTATTCTTTACAGCCTCTAAATTTCATCAGAATTTGCATGGATGGAGCCGACGATTCGATTCGCCCCCATCGCTACTTTCCCCTCTTTTCTTTACGACCGTTTTAAACGGCTCTATATCGCGGCCCGACTGCAATTCCCCGGGAATTTACTACGCTGCTGCCTTTTCTTTAGAGAGCGCACGGGAATATTATCCAAAGCGCAGATTGTCCGTAAGCGTTCGAACGCGTTAACGTGCCCGCAGGATGATAAATGACTAGGTATTGTGTAATGCTGCTGGGATTTTTATTTAAAAGGTATAAACGCACGTGCGTGTATACATGGCACGGCTAATAAAACTGTACAATTCGTCGTCGGCAGTCTGGAGAATATACTGACGAATCAGTTATGTCTAGGATTCATGTCTGGCTAGTCTTACGATTAGATCCATGGCACAGATACGTAATACTGACACGTTCTAAGATCACAACGAATAAAACGCCCAACATTCGAGTTCTCTGTAAATATTTCTCTACAGAAATATACGAGACTGCGGATCGCGTCCGCTGTATTGCTTTCGCGCTGGCGTCCTCGTCGATCGTTTTCCGCGGAAAACGAAAGGCGACGCTTTATTACTCTTAAAATCTAAACCACCGCGTCGAGGGAAAGTCTTTCGTGGAAACGTTTCCACTGGAAACGAGAAGACTTTTCGTTGCCGTTTATATTCCGTTCAGAGGAAGGGCGAGTCGCGTTGTTCCACCCTTTTAACCCATTCGCCAGCTGTTCAATTAACATTCCATTCCCTGAGATTCTACAAAAGAATTTCCACAGCTAAGCCGGATGACAACGATGTTCGCACGCGAATGGGTTAAAGCGAGAAAAAAGTATAACCGCTCCTCGGCGCTCGCGAACAAAGGAACATTCCACCCTCAGTGCCAGCAGAGATCTCGTGAGATATTTCTTGCGAAATATACGAGACTCCCAATCCGCGAAACAATGTCTACCTACGTTACATTCCAAAGCAAACATACTAACTAAAATACTTGTTTGTACAATATCGTGAAGCGACGCTCGCGTGCATCCAGCGACTGCTTCGTAAACATCTCGCTTACGTTACCATATAAAACATCCGCGTTACCGAACACACGAATCTCGAATCTAAACGCTAAAAGAATCACAAGCGAGCGAATCTCAGGCAGCTACTACCATCGAGCTATAAAACATTTGTGCCATCGGTTTCATTCGCGAATTACTTCCAGTCAAGAATGATTTTGAGATCGCGTCACCGATCGTGTCAACCGAAACGAAGGAAGAATATCGAGCAACTTAGGCCTGGGAGTAGCTCGTACTGGAAACGAAGCAAACCCTTCGCAGTCGCGAGGGCCGTCTACTGTCGCGCCAACGCCGATGCACCGATTCTCGTCTTCGTTCGGAATTTAGACCGACGAACGCTTCTCCATGGTCAGCAAATCGCTGTCGGAGCGAATCACCGCGTCGTTGCGGTACATCCGGCAGTTGTTCCGCGGCTTCAACACATCGTAGTGGAACTCCGTAACGCGCATAACGGTGTCGAAGCGAAAGACCGGCTCGGCAAGGATGGCGCTCCTCCTCTTCAGCGAAAGCGCGTCCTCGTAGACGCTGGATCTCGGCCTCTCGATCGCGCATGCCCTCGGAACGTCGTAAATCGACGGCTGCCCTCGCCTGGTCCCGGTCGAATTGCAAAGCTGCGAGATCTCAGTCTCTGACTTCGAGAGGAACCGCCTTGGAACGTCGTAGTGGTTCTGCGCGGATGAGCGACTGTGGCAGGACGCAGGCGACGCGACATCCTCGCTGCTCCTGCGAAACTCAACCTCGTACAGGTCGTTCTTGATGACCACCACCTCCTCGTCGCCGAAAGGATCCGCGGCGTGGTCCAGCTTCGTCAGAGCGACGAACGGATGTTTGCGCATCTTCGAGAGATGCGGGTGCCTCGGCACTCTGTTCAGCTGCACGTACACCGGGGACGGGCAGTGAGGCTTCTTGGGCGCTGCCCTCCGATCCAACGACATCGTCAGCTTCTCCAGAGGTGGTGGCGGGTAGCATGGGCCCAGATCCAGCTTCACCTCTTGCCGCGATACCTCTGTTAGGAGCAGCGTCTTTGTGCCACTCTTTCTGGAACATTCGGAAATACCAAGTTTCTTAGTACGATGCAACTGTCGAGAGTCTAGAAACGAATGGAGCAGATTCAGATAGGATTTGCGATGATTTAAAGGTTCTCGACTTACTTTATAATAGGGCACGAGTCGTAGAAAGCCTTGTCCTCTTCCGCGTTCAACGAGTTGGATCGGAAAGTCTTCCAGGTGGATCTCCTCTCCGGCTCGACGTAACTGTTCTCCTGTTGCAGCAGTGCCTCCGTGATGGACACCATGGAGGTCGAGGACGAGGAGTACGACTTCTCGTCGAACCCGGAATCCTGCAGCTCCCGCGGCTCCTCGTACAGGTTCCTCTCCGAGGAGAACATTCTGATCTTCTTATCCAGCGACTTTCTACCCGTCAGCGAGGAGAGCAGCTGCTTCAGCGATCTCTTGCGTGGCAATTTCTTCCCGGTGATTGGTATCCAGTCGATGGAGGTGTCCTCGATCTCGATAGGCTTCTTCAGGAACGCCCCGACGATTTTCGGAGTCCTATCGAAGCGGGAACCTGCCGCGGCATCCGAATTACCCTCTTCCTCTCGTCGAACCTCGTTGATCATCGTGCTGGTGGTCGGTAGATTGCTGCTGCTGAAGAAGATCGTCTCTTCCGGCTCCGGCAGGGTCGCGGAGAGATCGATGCTATCCATGGTCTTCGTCTCGTCCAGGGAGGACGTCTTCAACGGGCTGAAATGGCAATTTAATTTCTCGCTGGGCTCCTCCTTGTCGAACTTGAAGATGCACGCGCTGTCCGGGCTGCCGTTCGTCGAGTCCGTGCGATTCGGATCCACGGGACTCATATAGATGTCCGAGTTACTGCTGTTCGAGTCTTTCGAGTCACTGCGATTGGACGGGGACGAGAATATCACCGATCTCCTGGAGCCCTTCGAATCCTCAGGCTTGTCCTTGACTGGAGTGAAAAATATCTCAGAGCTTCTGTCTTCTTTCTTCGCTCCCTCTTCAACGGTTCTCGAACAGTCGACTTGATCCCTGTCCTTGGCGGAAGGAGTCTTCCAAGGAATGCCGAAAATACTTGATCTTTTAGAATAATTCGAAGCCTCCGAATTGTTCTTCAAAAGCGTGGAGAAGATCCCGGACCTCCTGTTCGCGTCTCTGTCGTCTCCTCGATTTTGTTTCGAAGTGGCAGAATCGCCCCCCGACTTCCCAAGCCGCTTGAATTCATCGGAACCGCTCTTGAAGGGGCTGCTGAAAAACCCGGATCTTCTTTTCAGCGGTTCCGTGGTCGCGGAGTCCGAGTCGCTGGTATTCTGGGTTTCCATTGCTTGCTGCGCGGTCTTCAGATCGTCGTACACCTTGTACTTCACCTCGAACGCTGCGACGATCTTCTTCACGAAATTCTTCTCCATGGCCGTGTCCTGTTTCGTGGGTGACCGGTACCCCATCTCGAATTCACGAATAATAGTCTCCAAGTCCGGCATATCCAAAGCCGTTTTGGGGGAAGTTCTGCGAGGAGTTGTGGCCTCGCAGCTGTTGCACAGTCCACTTCTGTCCAGCACTCTCATCGCGCCCGCCCTCATGGGTCTCGCTGCAGCTTGGCACGCGGTCGGTGAATAATTCCCGAGCTTTCTGATCCAATTACCCTTCGAGAGCCCCGGCTTTCCCGACTCGGTCCGCTGCTCCCCTTTCGCGGCCTCGTTATCAGCGCCCGCCTGTAACAGAATAATGCAATTCATCCACCACGTTAAACGAGCACGGGGAGGCTCCTCCGACCACAGTGCGGAATCTGTGGGAAAAAAAAAACACTAAACGAGGTAACCAAGATCGAGTAACCAACCGTTTCGTTGTTCCTCTTCAACGCGCGATGCCAGTAGCCCGTCACTTTTCCAGCGTTCATTGCCACCGGCTAGAGTTGCTTGCGAATATCGGCAAAATTGTTTCCCGTTGATTTCGAAATGTTGGTGACACTTTACGAATTCAATTGGCACCCCGAGCGCGGCCAGATACCATTGACATTTTACGCACGAAATACGACACTGTGAGCTGGCGAAGCGGTTTTCAAGCGCCGCGATGTTGTCAGTTTGAAATTTGAGCAGTGACTAGTGCACAACTCCAAAGGCAAGTACCTACCCCCGCTGTCTGGGGTACGTACTAATCCTCCCCATGCGTTCGGCGACTTTTGGGGAGCAAGGAGGGGGCAGGTCACCGCTCGGGTCTCAACGAGCAGGCAGAAATCTGACCATTCGTTTTCCATTTCCTTGTTACTTTATTCAAATCATTTTCGCTTCGTAATGTTTCCTGACTCTATAGTATAGACAATTAAAAATTAATTTGTCGTATGCAACATAAAAAATAAACCAAGTACTATTTCTATTGGCCTTTCTTTTCATTGACTGTGATATCGATGGCTTAGTGCACAAATATTGTATGTCCAGCTTTTGCGTTTTCGCGAATATAGGTTTAAACACGCAATGGTAGTGCATAAAATTCAGGAGATGGAGAAAAATATTATTTCTGACAAATTTATGAAGTATGTATAAATGTGATTTTTATACAGTATAGAGAAACAGTCAAGAACTATTTGTTGCATAATAAAAACTCAAATTTCACAAAAAGTGGACGTACAATATTTGTGCACTAAGCCATCGACACGATGTTTAAAATATGACGGTAGGTTTCTCATTTTAATACACGCTGCTTGATGCTGATTATTTGAAGATCTTCAGCATCCAAATAAAAATGAAATCCAACTGTTCGCAAACATCGTTTTTGTCACTCTATTATATTAATATCGATTCCCCGTTCATT
This sequence comes from Andrena camellia, assembly GCA_029448645.1. Lineage (NCBI taxonomy): Eukaryota > Metazoa > Arthropoda > Insecta > Hymenoptera > Andrenidae > Andrena > Andrena camellia. The sequence continues at coordinate 34,579,887 of CM055680.1, forward strand.
ATACCGAGAGGTTGTGTACACTCTCACGAGTGCAATCGCGAATGCAAATTTTCCATTCGACGAAAAGCGACGCGCGTTCGACTGGATTTCCCGGAAATCAAGTTCCAGTCTATTCCCGCTTATGGCTTTACCTGCCGCGAGGCCGCCGCCAGCAACGAGCAATAAAACATTATTTATCCGCTCTTTGGGGACCGCGCACATCGAATTGTTCTCGCAAGGAAGCATCGACCCGCCTACCTGCCACTAAAACCGATCGACGTTTAAACTTAAAGGATCCTCCCCTACGCGCATACCGATATTTAACTTCCATTGGGAAATGCCGAAGCTAAAGCAGCTCTTCGAGGAAGGAAATTCCGCGTGAAAGTTCATCCCCTTCGCTATTAAACATTACTCTCCCCAGTACGGGTGTCCGCGCCAGCAGGGGAAGGAGGAAATTGCGGGGAAGAACGTAAAGTTCTACCGCGATCAGTGGCAATTTTCCTCGTCGCCCTTTGCAGGGAAGAAAACCACAGCGACGTCAGATTACACCTGGCAGGATTAGAGCACGTCATTCTCGCCGGCGAGGATGATAGGACGGGCAGGATTCTTGAAGATTATTTAATAAATTCCGGCCGCAATACTAGCGTTCTACGAACGGGGCGCTCGGCAAGTGATGCGAGTCGACGCAGAGCCAGCCGCGACCATAAACGCGAACCGAGTTTCGCGTTCTTTATGGACATTTTCGATACCACTCTATGGGAGAAGTAGAAATTGAGTTAGATCAAGAGTATGATCGATCGATAGTATCATAGATTCGAAAGGGAGTTTGCGTTTAATCAGGTAATGCTTTAATGCCATAGATTCAATAGACTCGGTTCGTAACAAATTTTTTTCCGCAAATTCGAGGGGCATTGCAATGCACAAGTAAATATCGGAGAGAAATTCAATGCAATAAACGGACGGAATTGTTCGAACGAATAAAAATATCGAAGGTTGTATCATTTAATAGATATCGAGGATACGTGCAAGAGTCCGTTCCATCGATGCACAGAGTCGTCGTATATGCATTCGACTAATTTTAAACGGGGAAATGGAACGTGACGGTAGATGAAATATCAATGGAAAAAGGAAATATCGAAGATTGAATTTGCCGGGGACGAGAGAGATTACAGTATTGCTATCTGCTGCGTGTACAATAGGTCGTAGTCAGAACGGTAAAGAATTGAAACTTGTTTGTACGATATTTGCAACTAGTAACTCGAGGTGTCTGTATCATCTGTTTCGCACTAATCTTTCTATGGATTCTTAGAACTCTATGACTACGAGACACTACCTAAATTTGTGCGCGCCTGTCCATTGTAAATCCACTGATTGTGAGTCCATTTCCTACGTATCCTCCTATTATTACAACTCTATTCCTTTTAATATATGTATGTTCTTTGTCATCGTTTAAGGGGGTATATCCGTTTGAACCCTCGGAAAATGTGTACATTTTGTAGATTTTTTTACAAGTCAACGGCTCGATGAAGATTTCCAGTTTTTTTACTATCTTTACATAGCATTATGAACTACTTTAAAAAAAAGTTTCAGTTAAAAAACTATTGTTTTTCTGAAGTTATGCATACATATCCGAAAGTCTCTCGATTTTAGACGGCTAAACGGTGGGCCTAAAAACTCGCGCTACGTTCAACCAACTGACTTCCAATTTTGCATGCAGGCTCGTAATAAGATTCCACATCGTCGAACGAGGGCTTCTTTTATTCCGATTCCCCGTTTATTATTTATAAAGAAAAAAGGTGGCCTTTTTCTCTTCGAAAAATGTAACTCTACCTTTGATCTCTCACCATTTATTTATTTTTCAAAATTTTCAAAATCGGCCTCGTTGGACGATAGCTATTGACATACTTTATAAGAAGATTTTATTGATTTTGATTTCAGACACGACATACAGCTGTTTTCAGGCCCACCGTTTAGCCGTCTAAAATCGAGAGACTTTCGGATATGTATCCATAACTTCCGAAAAACAATAGTTTTTTAACTAAAACTTTTTTTTTAAGTAGTTCATAATACTATGTAAAGATAGTAAAAAAACTGGAAATCTGCATCAAACCGTTGACTTGTAAAAAAATCCACCAACTGTACACATTTTCCGAGGGTTCAAACGGGTATACACCCCCTTAATTCCTTTAAACATAATGCTCGTTCTTTTATCCTCTTGAGGTCTCCTTAATCTTTCTTTCCTTTCTACCATCTTTATTTTTGCTTTGCGTTGGACAGCAGTTACGCTGAACCTCGCCGATTCACCATTGTAATTGTAATTATAATGGTATAATAAAGACATATTTTCTTATTACCAACTGTGATAAACAGCGCCACGATTGACGCATTAGCATTTTCGCTCAATTAACTCCACTCATCGATTCGCCGAACGCGCTTCAGTGAATAAGAGAATTATTAGATTTGCCTTACTGACACATTAGTCACGGCCAGTGCGTAGTTAATTAGAAATATATTTGGAACGTGCAGGTACAAGGCGACAAAGGAGGACATCGCGGAGCGGCCCGGGCCATTTCAATCGACGAGCCTCACTCGTGTCTTGCTATTACGGTAATTACGGTGCCGGGTCAGGGTAAAAGTACCGACTTGCCGACACGTACCGCTAATCTGGCTTTATTGTCGTTGCCGCGGCGATACGCGGCAGATGCTAATACTTCCATTGTCACGGATACCGTTGGTCCGCTGCAGCCGTGCACAATAGCTCGCATACCTGCCCCGCCGCGCCGCAGCTCGCCGGAATTACCCAATTGTCTTATTCCAATAAGCTCGGCAAATTCGAATCCCACTTCACCGTTGGCGATCCACCAACAGTGTTCCGTAGAAAATTTCATTTGGCTCTGATCGCCCCGTATTAACGAGTGTACCAGTAAAAATGATGGAGGATATCCAAGCATCTTCGTTAAAGGGAGATTTAATCGCGATACGAAATCGGTATTTTTATGGGACCATCGTGTGTCTCCCTCGCGGCCGACGGAATAATTCCTCCAGCGTTTATGAACGCAGCGAAATTATTTCTTCTAGATCACGCCTACTCTGCCTACTCTCGTTGCTTATCCGCGCGATCCGTTTGCGTCAGAGATTTAACTGCGAACAAATGCGGCTGAAACACAGTGATGCAACTGGAGCACAGTCGGAGCTTAGGCCGCGATTATGCGTATCAATCAGAGCCAGCCACGGAGCAATCATTATCAGAAACTGTTACGGACCGTCGCTCAACGGGCCCACCTCCTTGGACTTAGACGAATCTTATTCAAAATCATTTACGTAACCGTGGCTGCGGTGAAATTAGATCAGCGTCCGAAGCTATCGGATGGAGAACTAACGGGGTCGACACATGAAGTTTTAATCAAGGCTTATTGGTCATAAAAACGCTCCATACCGTTTTATACTAACGCGCGTGGATCTCGTAAAGTATCTGGTCGATTGATACGGAGTGCCACGTAATAGGAAGATCGATGGTTTTATCGTATATTTAACCGCCAACGTTTACAGGTGTTTCTCCCCCCCCCCCCACCCCCCCCCCGTTCAATATTTCAGCCTTAGTTGGCGATCCCGCTACGCTACATACGGCAAACAGAATTTGTTCAAACAGGTGCCTCCGAGGAATCGTCGAGCGACCGCGCGAATGCTCGTTTGGATTAGTAGAAACGCCCGGGCGGACCGTAATAGCCCGGGGTCGTTAAGGGTGTTAACAATCCCCGCTTATGATTGCACCCGGGGCACAGGAATTTATCCCGCCGGAGCCGCTTCGCCGGGCACGCACGGACAATAAGATTATTTCGTCGAACGGTTCCCGCCCGACCCTTTTGCCGAAATTCGCCGGGGACGGTACGCGAGGTCCGCGTGAGCACAACTGACCTGGAAACCTAGCGGGCGCGGCAACGCGACGGTAACCGCGTTTATTGCCATGCACCGAGTTCCCATTGTCGAAGAAAGCTGCTCGTTCTCGCCCTTTGTTCCCTCGCGGCACGAAAAGCTTCGCCTCGTAAAGAAAATTCCCTGAAATCCCACCGACTCGATACACTTAATTGCGCGCGAGGAGCTTCGGTAATTACGGGGCCGCGCGTAGTTTACGACGTCGCGGTTCCGGGGATCATTATCGCCGATTCACTTTATTAGAACGCGAATTGTTCTAGAATTCTCTCTCCCTCTGGTGCGCAAAGGGGAGTTTCGAATGTCGCACGAGGGGTAGCTAAAATGACTGGCGAGCATCGCGGAGAGTCGACGGTGGGCTAATGTTGTCGTCGGTGACGATTTTCCGACGATCTTTGACCTATTTTCAAGCGAAGGCGGTTGCGTGGGCGAAGGAGAATGAAAAGGACTGTCGCGCGGGGGGAGATGCCGGTCGTCGCGGCGCCGAGCGCATCGATTCCCTCGCAATTCCACGGATCCGACACACACACCACCGAGGAGGGGTCTTTACACCCCCTATCTTAACGATTTTGGTCCTCGACTCGCTTAACAACCACCCTCCAATCAAGAATCTTTCTCAACCTCCACTCGCAATCAATTTTTGGATTTACAGCAGACGCTTGGTTTCGTCTCAAGCAGTAATTGGTCGCGAGGCTGTTTTAGAAACATGCAAAGCGGAGCTTTCAGTTGAGAGTTTTCTATAATACCTACTACAGCTTTCATTTGGTAGGTACCGTAAATTGGGGGAACATTGGCAGTTACTTAACATGTATTAAAGAAGGAAAGGAACAAAAATTTTATGCATTTTCGCACTTGTAATATAATCACAAAAGATGCAATGTTACGATAGGATACTTAGAGCAAATTTAAAAATGTAAAACAGAGTGCATTGAACATAAAAAGAAACAAATATAAGTGTCAACGTAAGTTGAATTTTGTAAAACTTTGCCTGCTAGTACTGCTGATATGATATGCAAATTTTATCCCGGTTATAGATAAAGAATTAGATAAAAATTTTATGCATTATGACACTTGCAGTGTAATCACAAAAGGTGCAATGCGACGACAGGATACTTAAAGCAAATGTAAACAATGTCAATTTTTATATTATATAGGAAAATGTTTCAAAAGCATGCCAATGTTCCCCCAGTTTACGGTACTCGTGACGTTCTCGGTGTTACGTGCGAGAGTTGAGGCGCGACTAGCTCGTATCACGTCCAACAGGCCATTTCGCGTATCACGAACGCTCTATCGCAATCAAGTGGACGTGCGCTCGTTGCGCCGTCACAAATTATATCCCGTGACGTAACCGTGTGTTGGTTCGTACAGCGTCGCTCGCCGGGGAAATGACGCGAAAGTTTCTCCGTTATAGAAACTACCTCGCGTTATCGAGCACTGAGAGCGATCAATTTTCGGTAGCTCCAACGCCCACGAGATTATGCACCCTTATCATCCCCCGGAGAAACGAAGAAGCAACGATACATCCGACAGCAGGTTTTGAATAACCCGAGTCGGCAATTTTTCCCCCGAAGGAAAACGGCTCGGAGTGTCGTAAACCTTCTTGGGTGAATTGGGCCCCTTCCACCGCCCCTCCACAGGCTTCCCTTTAAGTAGAGCCACCGTTTCAACTACCCCCTTAGAATTAATTAGACGACCACCAGGGCATCGTCTGTCTGAATACTTGCCACGCGTAAATTCCCGCGCAACAGTAGGTATTTCTTCCTCGTCGCCGAGTACGTTGTCGCGAGTTTCCAGCATGTTCGACTGGATGAAGGGATCGTCGCCGAGCAGACTTCGCCAGGAGGCGTTGAGGAGTCGGAGCTTCTTCTGGAAGAAGCGGGGAACATCGATGGTCTCGCTCTCGCCGATCGTCGACCAGGAGACTTTGACGAACGTCGAGCAAGGGGACGACCTTTCCACCCCGAAGGATTCCAAGACCCCCGCACGGAGCAACCGTATGACGAGGGTGATCGTTTCCATGTTCCAAAGGAGGCTGAGGGACGATAAGAGGGAGAATCGATTGACCGCCAATCTACTGGACGATGCCGGCCAGGCGGAGGGCAACAAGAAAAAGGACTTCCTGCAGGAGCGTAAGAAAAAACTGTTCAAGGGGAAGCCGTTGGATGATTATGCAAAGAGGAAGTTGCAAATTTCTCGAGCTCTCGAGTGGGATAGCAGATCGATCTCCTCCTTCTCTCTATCTTCCCTGCTTAACGAAGAAGCTGCCATAAGCGCGTCCTCGCCAATTACGAAGGCCAATACGAGCGAGAAAAGTGCAGGAATTTCGAGCACGGAGCAGGATCGACGCGCTCTCCGAAGGCAGACGCTCCTGTTCACGCGGAGGGACGTGGAAGGTTTGTTCATGGAAATCTCAAGCCCCGAGGAAGATTTAATGAAGCCACTCGACGACGACTCGTCTCTGCTGTCCGACTCGGGGATCGGCGCGAGCCGCGACAGCTCCAACTTAAACGATTCCAGCGAGCAGTCGAGAAGCACAGTGGACATCGATAGATCCGGAGGTTGGAAGTTCAGCTGTTCCGTCAACTGCCTCGTGCATCTCATCGCGGACGTAGAGAGCTGCAGCAAGTGCGCGTTAAGCTGCGACGTGTTCAGAAGCCAAGGGGAACCGCGTGCAAGATCACCAGTGAAACTCTCCTCGAGGATCGCGGAGCATCCCCAAGAATCAAGGGTCATAAAACGCCCCGCGTCCGTGGCCTGCATTCCGACTTACATAAAATCACCATCAAAGAATTCAGAACACTCGTCGCCCGCGGCTGCTAGCCATGGAAAGCCAGCCGACGTGAAAGATCTGCGCGTCGATGGTGAGCTCGAACATCGCCGATCGATCGATGAAACCTTGCCGAAGAGAATCAGGTTGTGGACCTCGAAGTCCACCACCGATATCCTAGACGAAGATTCACTGCGCTGCCAGGACGAGGTAGCCGACCTGCCCCTCTGGTTTTGGCGACATTCTGGGACCGACGACGACCGCGGGAGCAATTCCAATAAGTTCCCTGTCGACGAGGAAGCAAAGGGTACCTTGGACGAGGACAGCGCCACCGAAAGCACAGAGGTACAATGGGTCTCCGGTCTTTTCGGCTGCGAGACAGAGAGCGACGGCAGCAGGTCCTTTAATAGTTTCAACGGGTCTTACGTTCTCACGATGTACGTTTGACAAGCTCCGCGGGTAATTGTGCTCCGTTGACGTTGACGAGCAAACGACGCGTTAGAAGCGAGAAGGCGAGGAAGCGGATCGTTCGAGAAGCACCTTTTGGCTTGAATTCTCGCGACGTCGTTTGGCAAATTGTATATTAATCCGCGGGATCAATGTTTGACGAATCGCGGGGGTGAACTGTTCCCGTGTAGTCGAAGCAATTTCCAGGAATCCTTCACTTAAAAGGAACGCGGGGGATCCAGGGCTTTTTATCAGCTTAGACCAGAGGTTCTCGTAAAAATGTAATGGTCGTGTAATGGAAAAAGTATTAGCGACTTACTGGACGCTCGCCCGACTGTTTGCTCTCTGGATTTTTGCGAGTGTCTCGCTAGAGAAATATTTACGAACGAAAAAACACGCCCCCGGAGTGGACGGATTCGCTGGGACGGGATTGATCGCGGCAATTAATCGATCGTAACGCTCATTTGTAGCTTAATCGCGTAATTATATTCCGGGCGAAGGGAGACGGGCGTTTCAAGCGTCGTTACTTCCAGGTCAAATAATTCTCGCGGCCATTTAACGAAAGCAGGTTAATTGCAGAATTATGTGGGGAAAACGAAATCGCAGCTGCATCCCGGCGAGGGATCACGAAAACGAGTCATTTTCACGGGACGATGTCCTGTTGCATGAATACAGATACCTCGGAACCTGTATTATAGTTTATAACGCTATTTTCCCACGATGTAGAAAACCCGGGAATGTTTATCCGCTGTTTGCGATGTTGTAATTAGCTCTGCGGCCACCGTTAACTAAGTAGATCAGCAAGTTGCTTCTTCGTGTAACTTCGTCTGCGCGTGAACGCTCAAGCGATCTCTATTAATGTTACGCTGAACGTTACCTTTAGAACTGTTCGAGGATGAGAAATAAAAATATATAAAAAAAAATTTAAGTTAAATGATTTCATTTAATTTGATCGAAAATGCACTAATAACTAAAAGATAATTTATTCTTTTCTTGTATTACGATTAGCTACGATGTGATACCTACGTCACTTTAAATAAAATCGTGCGGCAGAGTATTTCATCGATTTTTATCGTTCATTTCGACGCTCGCACAGAGGAGTGAAGCTAAATAAAATCGTTTAAAAATCTATTTAGAAATGCGTTTAAGTTAAGCCTCCCACCATCCCCGCGCGACTGTAATATTAAGACGACCGTGGCTGCTGGGATTAGCGAGCGTAAGGAACGATCAAATAAGATTCGGCATCCGGCGACTTAATTCGGAATGTTCAATTAAGCGCAGCGGAGATCATGCGGAGGAAATCCGCAGAGTTATTTCCGCGAGGAAATAATTAAAGGGAGGTTCTGGTCTAGAGCCCCCAAAAATAGGTGATATTTAGGAATTAATTAAAGGAAAACTACTATATATAATTTAATGGGACTTTTTGCATTGTATTAAGGATGTCTTAAATTATAGAAATATATTTTTTGTTTTATAATTAATCATTGCAGACAGCCCTGGGGAGTCGTTAAAGTCAAGGCGTCAAAAAATTGATCCAAATCGGTGGGACCTGTACCTTCAAAATTTATTATCCGATTCGACTGGAACCTTTTTTATTTTGAAGATTATTCTTTTGGCTAGGGGGGTAACTAAAAAAATTACAAAAATGACATTCTTTTTAGAAAATAACGACACCTCAAGTTTGAAATCACTTTTTCCCTATATTTCTCGCCCTTTCAACGCCTTTGAAAATTATAAATTTTCAATTTTTTGTATTTTTTTCTGGTTTCCCCCCTAGCCAGAAGTATATTCTTCAAAATAAAAAAAGTTTCAGTCGAATCGGATAATAACTTTTGAAGATACAGGTCCCGCCGTTTTGAGAACACTGTTTCGAGAAAAACGCATTTAAAGTTTTACGTGAGCGCCGGAGTGGACGGTTGTTGTCCATGCATTTGCCGCTACTCAAGTGCCTATAACTTCGGGAATTTTACGAATTTCAACAAATACTTTTAAACACGTTTTCCTAAAAGATTGAACATTCGAAAAATGAAATAAAAAAAAAAATCGACATTTAGACCAGAACCTCCCCTTAAGTGGGCGAAAGAAGACGAAAGCCCTTTTCCAGAGCGGAGGAGCAGTAACGCGAGCCGCGGTGCACGCGTTATCGGGCCTGAAAGAAACACACTTTCCCAGCTGCGCGTACTCCGGCGACTTTTTATTTTTCCACGCCGGTCTCGTGGCTACTTGCTGCGGCAAGTGTCGTATGCCTTGCTATTCGTGTTAACTCTTTCGGAGCTCGAGAGGACGACAACCGGAGCACCAAAATTTCTGGCTGCGAACATTAATCGAAGGTAACCGAAGCGTAGTTCTTTCTTCCTTGCTGCACAGGGTGGTGTGCAATAGAAATAGGGCTGCAATTCTCCAAGAAAAGTTCCAGTCGATTCACTATTAAGCGCTCTGTTTGTAGCTGACCATCTGGCGCAGTCAGTGGCAAGTGTAATTAGCGAAATCGCTCGCGATGAAAGTTTGGTAGAACATAAAATGTTAAAAAGTTTATACAAAGTTCATCCATTAATCCCGTGAATGACGTTAATAAATTAGATTGCACCCTAAGCCTGGTACATACCTATACAGTTTAGTTTACCCAACGGACGATCTCGTCAAGTTCCCCGCCACGAAATTCCACCTGGCTGAACCCCCTCAGCCATCCCAGAATCGCAATGATATCTGTCGCGAACAACGGTTCACTCGAATTTACGTTTGCCATTCGGCCCTTGCAAATGCGAGGGCAAACAACGAGTCACCACCCGGCGTTGCCTTTGTTATTCACAGTGACGCTAAGTAGTCACGTTTCTTGTATTCCGACGACTATTAACTACATAGTACATGTTCTTCTTCGAAGCAAACACTCCGGAAGACATCCTCCGGTGGTCCTGACTCATTCTAGACCGGTGTCATTCTAACTTTCGTCATCCTGGTCTGAATCACGCGTGGAATATACAACTCTGCGGGCCTCGTTCCGCCCCGTCCCCTGAGATGCCTCCAACTTTGGAAAGAAATTCCAATTATCCACTCCACCGCGAGGCATGAGAAGTGACGAGGGATGGAGGATCGAAGCAGCGTAAAGCGGAGCGTGGTCGATCACCTTTGGCTCGAGTGACACCTCATTTGGCTGAGAAATACGGCAATAAATCTCTTTTTTTCTCTCGTTCGGCTTTCACGGGTGGGCGCAGTTGCAGGCGCAGTTTGCAGGATCCCGCGCGTCCCCGGATCACGCATCGATTCCTCCGATAAATGGATAAACGGCAAGGCTCCGCTCGATCGAGCAGCCTCCCCGCCAGTCGTGTACACCGCCGCTCAAAATCCTGGTGTGGCACAACTTTCTTCCAGATTACGCGTCCCGTACAATTGAAGCTGGCACCGTATTACAACAGCCTCGAGCCTCGGACGTTCGAATCTCGCCAGGTAGAGCGGGGAAGTTACGAGTCCACGGTGGCGGCCTGGCAGCGAGACGTAATTCCAAGCTTTTGAGCGGCGGTGTAAGCAATATATCGCCGCGGGGAGACGCGCCGCTGCACTTTATATACCGGATAGACGTCGCGCGCCACCGGGAAATGAAATTCGTTTCGTTCTTTCGATGGGCGCCGATTTATTTAGATCGCGCGGCAGCATCTCTCGAGCGTGGATTGGTATCGCCTCGGGGAGACGGGGTCACCCAGCCGAGCTGGATTAAGCGAAATAGGTCAGCTCCTCTCACTTACGATCCCCGATAGCGTTAATTAATCGACTATTTACTCTTACAGCGGAAAAAGGGGAAAAGCCTCTCGCTACCCCGTTAATTGTGTTGTTCCTGTCGTCGCCGTGAACCATCGTTCTTAGCCAGACGGAGGGCCGAACAGCGAGCACCGACACATCCTCGTTCCTTCGGGGGTTCATTAAAACGAGGGTCGAAATAAATTCTTTCTCGGGCGCGCCGGCTAAAAGGGGCGCATACAAACGAGCAATTTTGATCTCCTCTATAACTCTATACGTGCTCTCGGCGCGCTAAGAGGAACGTACCTACCTGATAAGCGCAGCTCTCATAAAAACGAGCCGGTATCAGATACAGCGCGGGGCTGGAAATTCAGCCGCGGTTTCGACACCGGAGCCCAATTTGTCTCGGCTTATCTCTCCCGTTGAAAAAAGATGCCCCCCCCCCCCCCCGTTCTAGTTTATTGGCCAATCTTTTGCTTGTTCGCGCGGCGGAGCTTCGCGGGGGTGGAATTCGAAGGGGGCGCAACGATTCCCTTTAATATCACGGGACAAATTGCTGGAAAGGCAAGGCAAGCATGTGTCGCGCTGGGGCCTCGTTCAACGACAATGGAAAGTGCGGGCGTAAGGTGCTCTTATGGGATAAGTTTTGCAGTTATTTCCTCGCCGAGAGCGAAGAAAGGGAATACCATGAAATATCCCGCCCACGCTGTCGCGTGGTTTTCGTCGCAGCTAAAGCTAGGAAATTGCTGCATTCGGGCCGAGAACTAGACGGACGGGCAACTCTGCTCTCCGTGGGGGTTGCCCGTCCGTCGGATTTGCGTCACCCCCGAGCGAATCGCTCGCACATTTCTCCCTTTCATTCACTCAGCTCGCTGCAGTACATTCTTCCCGAGAAATCCTTGATCCTGCAGCGTCAAACCGGTAAGGCAGCCTGACTGGTCCGAGAATTCCTCCTCCGCCAAGAACAAATCTTAACATCGTTATCAGGGATCCTTCGAGCGAAACTTTTCTCATTTCTTCTCGCCGGACAAAGGAGCGAATTCTCGATGGATTAAAGCGGCGAAACTTGGCCCGCGCAGTTCAGATTCGTGGAACTATTTGCTCGGGCGCTAGCTCGAAAACGTTGCTCAATGAACCATGTAAAATGTAAAACTGGGCGCGCGCGCGCGAGAGAGAGAGAGAGAGAGAGAGAGAGAGAGAGAGAGAGAGAGAGTTCTCGCTTAGCTTGGCCATAAACAGCTTTCAAGGAAACCGTGCCGCGGGATATTGATTGTCTCGTAACCATAATCGCGTCGTTCATGCAGGCGCTGGACCTACGCCCACACGCGAGATGAAGCAGCGGCAAAATTTCAAGGAGCGCCGCCGCGCGTAACCGGCTGTGTTATGCAATAGTTGCGCACCGCACAGAGATCCCCGTCGGCCAACTATTTCCAAAATTCTCGCGCTCAGCGAACGAGCAATTACGTCGCTACGGATTGCTTTCGCAGCGGCGAATTCCAGCGAGCCTTGTAAGAGGCGTTCTTCGCTTGTACTTTTTTTCAGGAATGCATATTTCAATTTCCCTGTCGCCTCGTTCCCCTCCAACACGCTCGGAAATCTCCTTCCACGCGGTTGATCCCTCGCCGTCTTTCTCCCAACGCACTATCAATTCCTGGAAATAAATTTCCCAGCTCGCAGAGACGCTGGTTGGACGGTGTCGTGGGATTCGAAGGTTTATCGAGCAAGCAGGTCCCCGCGAAAGCGCGTTTATACTCCGATAAACATCCCTCCGTGTTCGATAAGCTGATTTCAGGCCTGAATGGAGGTTTCTCGAGTACCCATAGGGAGCAACGGGTGGGTGATATCACCGACGGCACAACTACGGGGACCCGTCCGCTCATATCTTCCACGGCGCTCCTCACAGGATTAAGAAATAAATTCTAGCAGCGTGTTTCTTGATTCCGAAGGAGCTGACTGGATGGTACTGTATGTAGTTTAGATAGGGAGCCGCGGCGTTTAATTCGAGCACGCGTACGGCGTAAGATACGCCGCAGTTTGCCTGCACAGTTTAAATTCATGAGGGGGTTGCAGGCAGGTAAAAGGGAACGTAGCCGAAGCTGCTTCGTCGCCGCGGAAAATCAACGACCCCCGGTCTCAGCGACCTGGAAACTCAAATCTTCAATTTCCAAGCGCGATAAGTCAGCCCCCGCTGCTTTTAGGAGGCTTTCGACTTGCAAGGAACAAGTTACATTTACCCTCGGCTTTTTCCTACGAGGAGAACAGCTTCTCGAAGAGCATGAAATTTCGTCCTATGGCAAGTGGGAGATATCGATGACTTCTTCTACTCGATAAATCGCCAGTCATACATTTTTCTACCATCGTGGCTGAGCCCGAGGCACCGCCAGGCATTCTCGATAAGTCTCCGTCGATGAAGTATAGCCGCCTCCCCGGGATGGATTTCTCTCCCCAGCTTTACGTGTTCCAACGTTTCAGATAGAACGCTGCATTATTTGACTCCAGACAGCTGCTTGCCCGTCGTGAGGCAAAGGTCTACGTCTCGCATCATTAAATATATTAAATTATCGCAGTTTCTCTGCGCCGTTTGACGTCCGCCTCAACGTTCCGTTCCCTCTGTTTGCCCTCCGATAAAATACACGCCAGGCTATTAACTAATTCGTAGTTTACACTGTCGCGCCTATGGCTGACGCATCCATCGTGCTCCACTCGCGAAACGCGATTTCGAATTACCGTCTTAGCTCGCTGGTTCGTGAAAAAGTAGCTCACGGTCGCGACAACTTCGGCTCCGATTAACTTGTTGCAGTTCGATCGTCGTACTATTCTTGGAAGCTAATAACGTCTGAATAGAATTAAGATCAACATGCTAATTAAGGCTCGTGAGCCGCTGCGGCGGACACAGTGAGTCAAGGATCGACCCCCTCTTAACCCATTGTTCCGATTACGAAAGGACACAATCACAGCCCAGCTATCGGGGTGGACGTGGCGTAGGCGTAGCGCCGCTGACGTCATCGCGTCTGTAAATCGTTTACAGCGTATGCAGTATGCATGAGCCTGCCGTTAAATCCATACGGCCTGCAGGAAAGTCGGCGAATCCATACGGCAGGCGTCGGATTCGATCGCTCCTTCTTCCTGTGCCTCCGCGTTCAAAAACCACCCTCCTCCTCCACGGATACGCCGAACCAATGGATCGGGGATTTGTCCCTTCTCCTATCGAATCCCTCGACTACGTTCCTCGTCAACCGAGTTCTTTTAGTGGATCGTAAAGACCCGTGCGCACAGTCTCGCAGGGTGATTAAGAAAATCGATAGCCATGCATAAGTGAGCGCGATTAATAATTCGAAGGCGAAACCGCCGGAGAAAAATGAAGCTCTTTCTCTCCGCCGCGAGCAGCTCTTTTCGAGGGAGGAGATAAAAAAGAGCATGCAAAGTCGACCGGCGGAGCGGTGGGAAATTCATTCTTCCGTAGGTGTATCAACAGCCGCGGAGCAGCCAACGAGAACTTTCCCGTCTTCTTCTCGGTCTCTAAAACAGTAAGGGTCCTCCGTTCCACTCGGTACTATGCAGTCGCGAAGCTTACGATCGCGCGCGTACGTAGAAGACGGCATCTCTGAATATGTATTAGTATCGACTTACATTAATCATCCCGTTCTTCCTTCTCCCCTTTCGTACCTCGGTTGGCCTATTTCATATTCCGAACGCACCGCAAAGGGTAACGCGTGTTAAACTCGTCGGTCCGCTCCCTAAAGGTCTACGCACCACGTATCAGTGTCGGTAAAAAATATCATTTCCCGGCTTTGGAATGGAGCGGTTGCACACTTGTCCGTGTCGGTTACTGGCACTGAAACGAAGAGGCTATTGCCACTGACGTGAGCAGACTTTAAGGCGGGTAAATGAAAATTTAAAGGGGCGCGACAACGTCCCGGATAAGTCGCTCAGTGGACGAGAAGGAAGTCGGAAGGTCCCTCGAATCTGCCGTGGGAATGGAGGAGCAAGCGATCGGGCTATTAAATCGGCTCGCCGAGGCAAGGTAAACAGAGAATCTAATTGCTGTTTCGCGATGGAAAGCGTAAAGTCATCGCGGATCGATCGTTCCGCGCCAGCTGCGATTGCTCGATGCTCTCGGTGCCTCGGATTCTTCATTAAAAATCCCCTCGAGCGTTAATCCGACGCGACGCGTAAAATCCTCCACCTCCCGGCGACGTGGCCGGCCCGCAAAATCGTTATCCCGCCAGATCGTGCGGCGTACTCGAATCGCGGTGTGCATACAGCGAAACACGCGACAACTGTCGTTCCAATTAAACTACGAGTCCGTTCCCCGTATATTCGAGCACTTCGCCTTTCACGACCGCGCGCTCCAATTTCGTTACGTATCTTCCACGGTGGCTGAATAAAACTCCATGCAGCGATGCATACGACGGCCGATGCATCGCCCATTATCCCTTTATTCTCCACTTCCTGGAGCACGGAGGAGATCTATTTCAGCTCTCTACTTGTTTATAGAATCGTGCCAGGCTGGCCTCCGCGTGGATTTCTGTCGCCTAGCGCCGATAACCGCGGTCCGTTGTCGCCACGATCCGACTTCCGTCCAGTGACGGGAATCTTCGGAAACGTTATCGTCGCCAGCCGAGCTTTCCCCGTAATTGCTCGTTCCCGCGATCTCTCCATAAATCCTCGTTCGTCCGGTCGCTTCCACCGACGGGCCAAGAACAACGGGCGATTCCGTTGTCATCGCCTCCGATTGAAATCGAACGGGGAATCGGGATCGTCGCCCGTTTGATCTCCGCGGCAGGCTTTATCCAGGCCTAATTGCGAGGTGATAATTCGCTTAATGGCGGGAATGGCCAGAAGAAAGGGCATCGCGCGGGGTAACGCGATATAAATGGGCGCAATAAAGAGATGTACACGCGGGCAGGGAAACGGAAGCTCGTTGGCAGGGCTACCCTTAACAGAGGAATTTCCCTAGGCGCCTCGGAAACTTGCGGGAGAATCGATGGAACTTAGAAGCAGAGTAACGCCGCGCATCGTCCACCTCCTATTCTTTCCGCACGGACTATCCCGGCCCTCCAGGGAACAAGGTACTTCGGTTAAGAGTATAACCGTCCTCCTGACAATCTCCTTTTGTCGCCATACTGGCGCGCCTCCACGTAATGCGACTCAAGATACCTACGCCTCCGCTCGCAGCCTTCAAACTTTCGGCTGGCAAATCCATGGATTTCACTTTATCGGCTCACGGAAACGGCCCAGCGCCGCTGGATCGCTGCGGTGTTGGCTGCTTCGCGTAACCTAATCGGCTTCGGATTTTAACCGTCCCACTAAGTCGATTGTAATTAAGTTCGCGGAGGTCTCGGAGGGATGGAAGCGTGGACCATGTTCATCCGCTCCGCTTTCCTGCTTCCATTATTCCACGATCGTTTCATTCGCTTGGCTCCCACGCGCTCTATGATCCGATGCATCGCGGACGCAGCATCGCTTCGCTCGCGTCGTTTACTCGCAATCCCAGCCATTTATCTTGATTTAGAGGGGGTGTTGAGTAGAATTTTACGAGTCATTAGCCCGGCCAGCCAGCGAGTCCTGGGACGACCGTTTGGAGTTTCTGGAATGGACGACTTTTTGGGCGACTGACTATCGACCTCGATGGAGTTATCGATAGTTCATGACCGAGAGCTATCGCGTCTCGATGTAAGCGCTCATTTCCCTGACACTGCGAAGGGACACGCGAGCAAAGAGCAATAAGCTCGTAGCTGACGACTGCTCCGAGGCACGTTAAGCTCACTCTTAAATCAACACTCCAGTCCAGTTTGAGGGAAAGAAATGAATCAATATCATAATGGACTCGCTCGTTATTGGTATCCATCTTTCCATCCATTACGAAGCGCCTCGGTGTGTCTATTTATCGTAGTCTTCATCAAGATATCACGTGGACCTCGCGCGGTGGTTCCCCTGACGCGATGGAAACTCGCGAACCGATACCGCCTCGGGGAACAAACTTTCTTTCCTTTCCCTTGATTTATCGTTTAACCGCACGTCACTGACTTTTTACGGCCCCACAGTAATCGTAACGCACCCCTCGGGGAACTGGAGGCAGTCCAATGTTCGATCCGGGCCACCGGTATATCCCCGAAATTCCTCCAACGAATTCTAATTAATCGACGCGGCCATCAGCTACCGATGGAACATCCAAGTTTAGGCAGTACTTAGTTTCGCGTGCTCCCTGCACACCGTCGGCGAACTTCCGGAATCTCGTCGACGTTCTTCTAATAACTAGCCAACTTTCGCAATATAAATTCGCGTTCTTCCGAACCGCATAGGAGATTATGGTGGGCAAAGTTTCGAAACCCGTTAATAATTTTCGTTGCTCGGGAACGAGTTTACCGCCCGACGATCGCTGTCGATAACTCTGCGCGCCAGACAATTACAGGTCACTGTATAGCTCCATAGCCTCACTCTATAACCGGGCCGAACCACCTTTCCGATTATGTATCGTTAACAGTATGGTTTCGCGGTAAAGCCCGCAGGAGTATTGCTCCGGCCGGCAGCGATAAATAACTCGGGGAAGATGTTCGATATCCACGGCGATGACTAACAGCGCGCCCGGAACCGTCCAGAGGGAAGTTGAGCTTGGAGTTCCGTCGATCCCGGTCCAGGGGATCTATCCGAGGAATCTGTAGCAACTTGGCCGCTCCGCGATCGTTGGACACTGCCCCGAGATACGAAGAAGGATCGAGTTATCTGGGATTGCTAGATGGGACCTCGAAATAAGGAGGGACGACGAAAAAGGTTTCCTTAAAAATTGGACGCTGCAGGAAAAACGTTGATTGCCCTTGGTCTTCGGCATCTCCCAATCCTCGAGCAGGATATAAATTTTCCGCGGCCTGAGAGTGATCAGCAGGTACTA
The DNA here is from genome assembly GCA_029448645.1 of Andrena camellia. Classification (NCBI taxonomy): domain Eukaryota; kingdom Metazoa; phylum Arthropoda; class Insecta; order Hymenoptera; family Andrenidae; genus Andrena; species Andrena camellia. The sequence continues at coordinate 34,597,634 of CM055680.1, forward strand.
TCAGCGCTGGAGGAGTCCAGGAAACGACAGCGCGCGATGAAACGTAACAAAAATGCATCTGCGCAAGTAGGTACACTCCAGTCGGAGTTGGGCATTAACTAACTAAACAATTATGTAAATAACGGATAAAATAAAAGTTACTTTAACTTTGGATTATTTGACGGATAAAGTTGACCCGGGTCAACTTTATTCGACACATGACGAATAATCTTTTTAACTTTTATTCGTTACTCGAGATTTATTTAAATCAAAATTTTGCCCGTCTCTGATTCCAGTGGAGTTTGAGGTAGCCAAAGTGGAGATGGCGAAGATTTATTGGTAAGGTTCGTTCTTTTCAATGGGACCCGACGACCTGCGAAATATTTCGCGGCGACGAGAAAAGCTCGTAACCACGTTCGAGGGCTACATCGAAAAATATCTATCGATGTTTCATGGAGGATAGAACGACGTATCGCGTTTCTAGGTCAACGTGCATGCTATCCTTGTTTCCTTAAAGAATTCTCCGTTTTACACGTTCGTGGGAAAATACACGAAGCTTCGGCTACCGAATTCCTGCGGCTTTCGGATGAACGCGACGGTAAGTTCCCTTCTTGGTAAGATTTTCTGAGACAATATCCAGAACGACGGCTCCACGGTTGGTATCGTCGGAGGACTTATTGGCTACTTAACATTAAAAAGCCACCGCCGTCTATCGATCCCGCAGCACTTTCCTGGCCATCTTCAATCTTATTCGAATTTCATAAGATCCCGACGGTGTAGGGCGAACTTTGAAAGCGACCATTTTCCTCCTAGAATCCCTTCTCCTCTCCGGAAACTCCAACTTCCTGAAAAGGGTTCTTTCGGGGGAACATCGTCCGCGGACTAATTAAGAATAACGAGGGTCGGCGAGGAGGCGCCGAAGGGAGGGGAACGATTTAACGTATCCAAATTACTCGCTGGCTGATCTTCAAGCCCCGGCAAGGAGCGTTTGCTTTCGGGTGATTCCGCGTCAACAGACCTCTGCTCCACTGTTTATTTCCAAGTCGCGAGGCGAGATTGCCTCGGAGCCTTCAAGTGGACTAATTGAGAAACGAATCGTCTCTTTTGAAAAGGCATTCGACGAGCGAGGCGGCTTAATTTGGCAGTGTTTCAGGGAGACAAGAGAGATAATTAAAAGGATGGGGGCGGTCGAAACCGCGATAGAAACAGGAACTGCGCGGAGAACGCGAAGCACAATCCTCGGGAAGCTCCGCTTCAATCGCGGTGACGCTGTAAACCCGAAACCGTCCCAAAGTCCCCCGAGTCTCTTTCGCGATGAAGGATAAAAGCTCGAAAAGCCACGCGAATCCAGTTTCCATTTTTACAAAGAGAAAAGATGTCACGCATAGCTATGGAATATGTACAGGGGAATTCAGCGGTTGGGGCGGGGCGCTCTTCTCGCGTTTCCTCGAAGGACGTGGCTGGGCAAACGAGCGTTGGAATTCGCCTCGGGAAACGGAACGCCGTAGCGCCCATAGCGGCGGTATGCGATAAAAGACAGCGCGTTTATTTAAATCGTGCCACGGGATCCGTAAAGGCAAACAAAAAGGGCAAGGGATTCCTCTCTTTCCTACAATTTGTACGCTATAAAGAAGTCGACGGATGGCTCGAAGCACGAATCTGGTCGGGGTTGAAACAGAAACAAAGTGCCTGCGGATAAGTTGCTTCCTCTAGGAGAGAAATGAAATTAAATCGAGCTGGGGGTGCAGGAGGTTCTTTCTGCTTCCGTTTGGGTAAACGAAGCAACAGACTTCATAATGCTTGTTTCATAATGCTCGGTGATTCATAAATCGACTAAGGAGTGGGCAAGTGGAGTATGCTAGGATCATAGGAGAATCGAGAATCATAGAATCTTCAACCCGGCAAATTTGCAACCGGACGAGATTGATCTCTTCCATGGATCCCTTTCCTCATTTAATTACTTCGAATATTATTATCTTATATTTTATTCTGTTACTCTTGTTTCGTGGCAATGCTGTTTCTCTACTCTACGTCCTTTTCACCCCCTTCTGCCATAAAAAGTGTCTTACCCGTTCATGAGAAAAAAAAGTAAAATAAATTAAAAAGAATGTCGAGATACACGTTCTGAATATAATTCGATCGAAATACCTCCAGAAAGCTCCCCTTCCAAGAAAAGGATTACCAAGAGGACGCGAGGTCCTCCCTCCACTGTTTACAGCGACCACACTTTTTGGTCTTTCCGCGGGGGCGAATCAATGAAAGTTTCATTCGAAGGCAATCGGGCGCCGAGGGCGAATTCATTGAATTTCAGCACCGTCAAGCTCAAATGCCAGCGGTAATACTCGAGTGCCACTGTAAACCCGTTTCCCTCGAACGGCTCCAGTCTTCATCGACGACTTCGGACGATCAATTCTATCCCACTTACGCCCCCCCCCCTCCCCCGAAAACGCTCTGTTCCTTCAATTATAGATACTTTTCCCTCTGTCGGGCACTTTTATCGCCTCAACGTTCTTCCAAGTATTCGGCTCGCACAGACTCGCCTAGCAGGGAACTCGAGAGTGTATTTTAAGTTGGACGAGTAATGTTCGATTGATTCCAAGGCCAGGCCGGGGAATAAATTTGATGATCAGACATGAAAGTGTTCGAATAACGTGGAACGAGGGGAATAGGTTTCCAAGAAACATGGGAGGCACGCGAAAACGTGAGATAGTACATTGGTGGGAAAAATTGCACGTAGTCGGTACGAGTGCTAATGCAATAAAGTGCGATGTTATGCAATACGGCTTGCTACGGCGCAGGATGCAACCTCGTTGAATTGTAGCCGCCATCCAAGTTCGGCGTGTTTGGTATGTATTTGGAAAAGAATTTCTCGACCGGCACGGATAAAATCAGACGGTTATCGTGCGCCAGCGGTACCTATAACACCGCGAGGAATAATAGGAAGGAAGCCGCGAGCAATAATCAAATATCGACCCGCATTCACCCTCGTCATCCAATTCCTAATCCCGCCCTTCCAATTTCTCCTTTCTTACTGTCGTGTGCCCCCCGCTATCTCTGGCGTGGCTCCGTTTACTTTAAAAGATTGCCGAGCGTGTGCTTCTCCTCGAGCACGAGAGGTCCGTCCTCCGGAAATCAAGAGATTAAATTCAGCATTGGCAGCAACGAAAAACTGAGGCTCGGGTGCCACCAGCGACCGAAGCGCGTGAAAGATGAAACGTGAAAGTGGAGCGTCAAGATCTTGACGGAGGGCCGAAATAAAAGATAAGCTTAAGTCGCGGGGGGGAAAAGCGAGCGAAAATGATGCAGCTTCCTCGAGGACCAGCGGATCACGTCGTAATCGTTATCGTAATCGTTTCGTGGCCGTTGTCGCGGAGAATACGAGAATGCCGCCAACGTCTATCACTTTCGCGATACCTCGTTTTATCGATAGACGCAAACGAGCAACAATTCCCGAGAAATAAAAAGCTACGGCGATAAGGTCTCCTTGTAAATCCCTCGTTATCAGAGTCTGCAGAGGCGACTTAAACGAATTAAAGTGCTCCTCCGCTTCCTTCGGCTGCATTCATTGCGCCCAGCAGGCACAGTGCTCGGAAATGCCTTCGTTAAAGTTTATCTTTAAGCAAATTTAAAAACCGAGAACTTGCGAGCCCCAGAGCGCAGCGTAAAGGAAACTTCTTAAGCTGTTTGGAACGCAACTTCGAAACAGACACTGCAGCACGGATCCGTATATTTATTTTAGAGTTCGGTTCCGCCATCAGGTACAATGGTAGTCGTAGAATCAACGATATTATGCCGGCCTCCTGGACTAAAACGAAACACTCCCGTGACGATAGAAATGAATTAGTTAGGAAGCGGGACAACGACAGGAAATATTCCCCCTTCTCGCCCCCCTGAATGCCCCAGAATCGCCGTGTCCTGGTAACCTGAAATTCGCCCAGCTCTGTATTCTTTCGCAAGGACTCTCTCGTCCCTTATTCATAGATATTCGAAGGAATTTCATCGCCGCGATAGCTGGAGCCCTCCCTTCGAGGATCGAAATGATAACGAAGCCTTTTGAAGAAGGATCGTCGGTGATTAATATTTATTTCCTCAAGGCTGTCATTAAAGCCTCGCGGTATCGTCAATGAAATTACCGATACGAATGGTAACGACGTTTCAAGAATCGCAATTACCAAGGGCGACTATTAACGAACGAAAGCTCGCACAGAGAATCGTAATTCATCGCATTAACATAGCGTTCCCATACTTTCTGCTCGACGCGTAGAAAGCATCGCGGATTCGCCGAGTTATTCAGAAATTAAATAACTCCGTTCCCACGGCGCGCTGAAAACAGAGCGAATCTCCGCGAATAAATTTCCGTTTTTTCCCCCTTGTTTTCTCTCTCCGCGCATTCGTGAGACATTATAGTAATTCGTAGCGACCTATTTTATTCGCCACGCAATAAATGGCGTTAATCCCGCCGCGTAACCATTCGCGTCACGCGAGGAATTCTATTACCTACGCGACGAACGGCCGACCGCCAACGAGCCCAGCAAAGAATAACGCGGGAAAAACGAAGCATAGGTGAGGGAAATAATTGCGCTTTGATCGTGGATGAAACTTCAGAAGCTTCCTAGCCGGGAGAAGTTTTCCTCGCGCAGAGGAAGGTCCATATTTTCGCGATAAACGAAGTTCTGAAAATAGAGATTTCTCGGCATGAACGTGCATACATCCCGTGCCCAGCGATTCGTACCAGAGGCGGGTACCTCGCAAATGAAATAGTCACAGCAATCTCCCGCTGCTTCTTAGAAGATTCCAATATTTTCTGCTCCGCGCTCTGACCCAGCTGTTTAAGGGATTCGAGGCACGCAGAATTGAACTCGGCGGAACAAATAATTCGTTGTGGATCGGTACAACGACACCGTATACTAAGAACAGAGATAAATCAAAAGGATCAGCCGCGTCGATTCTTCGATCGTTTGTCGCGGAGGAACCGCGACGCGAGACAAACCAAGACGGAACGCCGAGTCCAAGTAGAGTCCCCGGAACGTTAAGTGGAAAGAGACCGCTGGGAATATCCCGGACAGAATCTGCCAAAACTAAAGACACCCCTGCGCCGGCAGACAGGTCGGAGCCAGAAGTGCCGCAGAATTTCTCTCTTCCTAGTCGCCGCTTCGGGGACGATCCGCCGTTGGCCAGCGCTCGGTAGCTAAATCCTTACAAATCACCGTCGTCGCGGAACCGCGGCACATTGAACTGGAATCCTTCTTCGAATCTTCGAAACGTAGCTGCATTCGCTGGGTAGTTTACCCGGCGAATTATTGCGAACTTGGGCTCCCAATGGGACTAAAAGCTAATTTGCAGAATACGATTTACATTCGCGAGTGTCGCCAGCCCCGCGCGGCTAACTGAGTAGATGCACACGCAGCAGCTTGCAGCCAGCGTTTCCATTTCAAGCTGCTCCTGCAAATCCCCGTATTTACGAGCACTCTTCGAAAAGTCACGCTTATATCACGGAAGAAGCTCGCGAGCGGCTCTGTGTCAGGTTAATCCGAGAACCGGACTCGACTGCAAAGATCTCGGGCGAATAAATGTGGATCCGCACTTATCAGTGGCACATTATTGTCAATGGTCCGTTTGCTTCGGTGCGAGTAACTGACAGGGACAAGTGTGAACTGCTCCATTGCTAAAAAGGAAACGATATCTTTGGAAGTTCACACCGACGCCACTGAAGCGTCACGGAACTGATACGCGTATACCTACTGGCTCTCTTCCAGCGAACAACAATTTTTGTCGACGAAGATTCGTTCCCGTTCAAAACTGATGCTGCGCGACAAAAGAACGCGAGATTACAATTTAATAAGACAACGGTGAGCCGCGTCGGGTCGTCTAAATACCTCGGACGTTTCCACGTACCGCCTTTAATTCAATTGCGGCCATTGTGGCGAGAGGGCAATTGCATCGACGCAGCTCCCGTCCGTGCGACGAATCTCGAAAACCTATTTAGACCCACGGAATTTCATCGTATCTTCTTAAGGAACTCACTTCAACCATTCTCCGCCCCGAGTAACGCAATCTCTTCGTTATATTTACCCGTAATAATTCTCCCGGATGCCAGCCCCGTATTGCACAGCCAACGTAATTACTTTACGCGAAATATCCTATTACCGCTGCGGATTCATTTTTTTTTCAGCGCATTTTCTGAGTACCTGTGCTTCCTCGACGCATGGGGGGATGATTGAGCGTCCAGCTATGGATGGCGAAAGATGAAAGTTCTCTGCTGAAGGTTGCATCTTAACGATTGCAATTTACCTGTGTACGTACAGCGTTTGTTTACGTCTGTTTATCCGAGCTCTCTTCAGTCTTTCCTCGAATCGCATTGATTATGCGGTTGTTTACTGCTACGCCGAACGTTGGAGCGCGGAGCAGTGGGGCAATGGGGTTTTGCCCGGAGAACGGAAAATTTTTACTGTTTCACTGCTACAGATTTTTTTTTATTACTTGAATTTCATTTTTTTTTTATAAAAGCAGACGAATGAAATTTTTTTTAAATACTAATTCTCAGTTTTTCAATATTGAAAGAATATTAAATTCTACAGCTGCGAAGCCCTCTGCCAACACGGCCGCGCACAGCGAAAAGGCAAACGAATACGTTTGCGGAGGCGTTGCCGCGTGCAAACGTTTCACTCGGGGCACGAAGCGGAGCTGGAGCAAGTATTCTGATGTCGGAGCGGAGTAATCAAAAAATTGGCCTGCCCCAATCCCACGGTTTATAGCATCGAATGTTGGTCGACTCGTCGCGTTAATCTTCTTTCGTATTCGTCTTCCGGAGCGTATTAATGAAACGCTTCGCTTGCTCGCAACTGGATTCCGTGTCCGTCAGCTGCGGTCGCTTAAATCAAGCGAACAAAGAGGAAGCGGGACTAACGGAAAAAGCGTCGGGTGTCGATGCACCGACAAAATTAATTACCGGCTCCCGCCGGCGGGAAACTGTCGGGAACACATTGTTCTCATATCTGGAACGGCAAAAGTACCGTGGGCCGTGAGAGCGCGCCATCAATTTCGCGGCTGCCGGTGTAAATTGAAAGGCGAAGAGCTCCGAACGGTTCCCAAGAAAAATGCTCGCCAGCGATTTCAACGGAACGCGTTTAAAACGGCTCCCTTCGTCGGGGAGGCGAGAACGAGCTGCTTCAACGATCCTGCGACCACTCGCCGAGCGACCAATGAACCACCCAGCAATTGCAACTCCGTGGCCGTTTCGCCCAGCGCCACGTAATCGTCACCGAGACGCATCGCGGAAACGCGGCTCCTTCCGAGTTTGTCGAACGGCGCGGGCAGCGTGCCAATGGGGTTAAAAGCTGTAAAGGGGAATAACGCGGGGCTGCGGGTACTGGTATTCGGTCGACTTCATTTTTTCAAGGAGCCCCTGCCACTCATGGTGCTGCCTTCCCAAACGTGTTCGCGTCTAACTATATTGCTTTTGCTCCGGGTCCCCGGAAGACGAACTTTGGCGTCCGAAGGACGCGGTAGGGCGCTCACGAGGACGCGTTAAAAAGTAATCAGCCCCCCAAGTTGGAGGGATCGATCCGTTTGCATTTGAGTAAGCTGGAGGAGCGTCGGCGGCACGATCGATGAAAAATACTAGCCGCCGCGTCGACGGGAACCCAGCGGACCTTGGGAACGCTAAGAAGAAGGACGCGCGTTCCAAGTTTCGCTCGCCCTTCGGTAAACCCTCCCACACCTGAGACCTCCCCCACGCCCCCGTCTCGCCAAATCTCCCTTGGCGTCTTACGATTCACCGACGAGCCTCATTCCGAGGGATGATACAGTGAGAACGTCCCTTCGTCGGCCGCTCCATTATTAATCGATTGTCACCCCGGCTATAGGATTTATTAATGGATGCGGGTCGAGAAGAAATCCCACTTGTTCGGGGGCCGAATGTCAACCTTCCCTTCCGCGGAAAAAAGAAAACGTTCGTCATTTCGAGTCCCATTATCGCGATAGCGATGGAACAGGGTGAACGACCAAACTTGTTAGCGGAAACGGCGGAACCTCCCTTCCCCGTCGACAATTTATTTCGCATTCGATACTTTCTTTCAAAGAGATCGCCCTGCTCCTTTGTCGAGCCAGAGGCAGAATCGGGCTCGCTAAAGTGCATTGTTATGCAACTGATGCACGGCCGGAACACGGAGCGGCGGACGGCTCGAAGCGGTACGCGCCGTTCGAAGGTTTCGACCGTCGAATTACGGGCTGCAACAGACAAATGCAATCACGAATATCGCGCCAATGCGCGCACAGGAGGCTCTAATCCAATAAGACAGCGCAGCTTCGACGGTTGCCACACTTTTGCAAATGCAGCGCCGACTAATTCCATGGCAGCTGGACTCGACGGACTTGTCGTCGACTCGTTTCACTGCTGCCTCGATCGCACCGGTGAAATTACTCGATTACCCGCACTGCCGTCTGTAAGTACTATTAATAGGCCACCTACTCTGTGTGGAATAATTGAAGAGTCCTTGTAGAAAAAAAACTGTAAGCGCCAAAATTAAAAAAAAAAACAAATCCTTTTTATCGGAAAATCTTCTACGTGCCAATAGGAATACTATAGTATAGAACTTGATTTTTTCGCACTTACAATGTTTTCTACAACGAGTCTTTAATTGTGAAAAAAACCTTGGGAATTTATCGAAGAACTTTACCAAATGTTACTTTATTTCGGTACTTTAAATTAAAAGCGGAGAAAATATTCAATCTATACCAAATGTCACATTCTCTGCAAATACAGCAGGCGTCCTAATACCTAATTGTGAAGAGCAGTGTATGCTCGAAACAGGGTTAATGAAATTTCGAGTTAAACGAATCGCGGTAAGAGCAGGATAGTCGATACTTGTGCATACATATGTATGCGGGCCGTGTTCCTTGTAGCATCTGAATCGATCTCCACAGTACCGACTGCATATTAAAATGGAATCGGCATATGTCGTCGGTGTGCTCCGCAGCTCGAGGGGCGGGGAGGGGGGGGAGGGGGTAGGTGTTTGCTTTAAATATCGGTGCAAGTGGGGTAGCATATCGGCAAATGGATCTCTTAAAACGAAAACGTTTGCGGAACGCGTGCCCGGGTCCTCGGAGACGCAGGCAAGTATTACGCGAAAATTCCGCTATCGATCTCCCCTATTTGCATAGAAATAAAAAGGCATCTGACACAGCGCGTAAAATGTACACGGCTGCGATAAATTGTAAGCCCTCTATAACCAGCGCGCAGAATTGTGTAGAATTCTGTGAAATACGACCTAAATAACAATTGTTGGTGGAGCGTTGGACCCCGTTTACGTGGAAACACGATACTTTTTCCCATCCGTTGCACAGTTTGATCCGGGGGGGGGCAACAGAAATCCTGTTTTTCCAATAAACTATCTGCCGAGAGTAGATTACGACGCGCAACCAGTGTTAACTAAAACCAATAGTAATTAAATTAACTAAAGCGATCGCAGAATTCAATTACAAACCAATCACAAATCCCTGCCGCTCTGTCTAAAGATGATAGATTCGATATTGAACGGGATCGCTGTCTATCGATTTGACCGTTGCGCTATACGATTCGAACGCCATTCGATAAAAGGGCGGGACGAAAACTGAGCGCCGTCCTTGCGACTGCAACTGTTGTTTTACAGTCGTAAGCGAGTCAGCTTAATTGAATGGGATTCCTTGGCCACTCCCGCGCTAAGGTTTAATTAAATACTAATTCAACTTCGTTAATTATTATCCAAGCGGCGCGACGCACAGTCAGCGCAGGAAGAAATTGCTTATTCCGTTTCCCGTTTAGAGCCGAGACCCAAGGAGAACTTCTTTTGCGCGACCTGTCGATGGCAAACGGTGCCACAATTTGCTTTCCCAATCTTACGTTTCGATCGAGCGTACCATGCCTCGCGCACCCCCAGGATATTAATTAATTCCCCCTCGTAAACGAAGAGCACGCGCGCTCGTCCGACGTTTTATCGAGGACGATCGATTTCAGGGCGATTATGAAATAATACGGAGGTGGACTGGCGAATCTGTGTGAATCGCCGTGGACAAACGAACAACCGGAACGGGCAGAAATATTTCCGATCAGGATCCTAAATGTCTGAGGAATTCTGCGTGACGTCATTAACGTTCGCGTGCATTACAGACTCGCGTTATTAAAATAACGTAGCGACGGCGACGACTGTTTCATTACAGTTTATTGGTGTCCAGGCGTCGACAGCCTCGGCGGAATAATTTGTCAAGCCACGGAGGAGGGCGACGTAATTAGTCTCCGTGCCGATAAAAAAAATGTGAATGCAATCTCGCGAGAAATCTGAATCACGGCTATTCGCCGAATAAGCGGATAAATCCAGAGCAGAAATCTGCATCGCGCGGCCATTAATACCTACTTTCGATTATACCCACAGATTAAAAGTAGAGCGATCAATACATGTACGCGGGAAATTACTATTTAATAATCTTGTAATGTAAATAACGAATCAAAGTGATGGCCGAAAGGGCTTCGACTCCTGCTTCACTAGCTAACAACCGTTTACACGATTCAAACTCGCATTCTAGATGTCTTGGCTGGGCCGTAAATTCAAATCGTAGATAAGAGTTAGCCAGGATGTCAGGCGATTACCGATAAACCGACTCTAGTTCCTGCTTAACGCTCGCGGCTAATATCGAGTCATTGCGTGCTGGTTTTCATTCGCGGAAAATAGGCGACACGGTCTGGACCCGGGTTTCCATACCGTTAATGTCGAAAGCGGAGTTCCGAGTTCCCCTTACACCAGGAATCCATTAGGAAGGGCCCGCGACCGTGAGAATGTCGCGATTGCCCGTCCCTTCTCAACTGATAGTATTGCTTTTTTTTTTCACGGCAACTAATTTAAGCGCGCTGAGTTTCTGGGTCGAGAGCTAATTCGAGCTCCCAACGACTCTCGACAGGTGTGCTTTGAATCGAATTTAAAGCCGCGCCTGTGACGCGCGACTAATATTTCTACATTACCGGAAATTGATTACGACCGCGAGATACGGTGCGGATTTAATCCACGCGACCGTTACTTTGCATTCTCGCATATATCCCAATTCCACCGAGGCACAGGCTCTCGGGCCGCGGCTGGATTGTACTTAGCGCCACAAATATCAATTTCCAAATAAAAAGTAGGGGACGGAAGGTCCGGCCAATTCCGTGATCCCCCGCGCGTTACCATCGAATTTCTGCCTGCGTGTCGATGCCCGCACATTGCACAGGGGAGCGTGCGCCGCTCGAAAGCACCGATAAAAATGATTACAACGCGAAAGAATGTACAAAGGGAACACGCGTGGGCGTGGAGAAATTTTTGCTCCGCGTCGTTTTCGCGGATATTCAATATGTCCGGGCGAGTTTCGAGCTGGCGACTGGACATTACACGCTGACGTTGAGTTTCAATAGCACGCGCGCAGCGGTTCGATGCTTTCTCGCCGAACGATATGGCTTTCTGTGCCCCGAGCTCCGCAGGTGCCGCGGTCCCGACGGTCGGGAGCGGCGACGGCTTAATATCGAGATGTACTACTGCCGCGCTTACCGCGCCGTTCCACTTTCTCCGCCAGCAAAAAGGTCCAGGCGGCTTTTTCCCTCGGAAAGCGAAACAATCCTTTCCCGCTGCTCGGCGGAAAAAACTTCGATTGCCCGAAAAACCTACGGGGCCCCCTTTTTCTCACTTATTTCCCTCCGGTATGCTGGGCTTTAGGCCTCCTTTTTCTCATCGAGAGGATAATAAATGTATGGAAAGATAAGGGAGCAGAAGAAACACTGCCCACCGCAGGATGTTTTTTCAAACCTGTATCGCCAATTCTCCCTGCGGCCAGTAACTACCTATACTCGACAAAATAAACAGAAGGGTATTAACAAACATGCGTACTATTTTTCTTCCATTTGCATGCACGCCATTCAGCCAGCTTGTTTATCGAAGACGGTATAAGGATTTCGCCCCGATTCTATCGTTTCCTTGTTCACTGACTATGCAGGCACATGTCACGCGCGAACGAAGCTTGTATCATTAAGCCGTCAACACGGTGGAAACAGTTGCCAGACTCGAACCACTAATTCAATACGGAAACGTAACATTCGTAACACGTTCCCGGCGCTGCTCGAGCTGTTCGTCGCGAGATCGATTACGATATTAAAGCGTAATTGATATCGCGCCGTAGCGAACCCCAGGCCTGCTATTAAGCCACCCTTTTACTCCCTGCCGTTCAGATTATATTCCGTCAGCTACGATTTCGCGTTCCAGTGGCGATTCAACGCCTCCACCTCTCGTTACGCAAGCATTTATATGGAAAACATCGACCATCCAGTAAAATATTCGACGTTCCCTTCTTCCCGAACTAGCTGGCCGAGCAGGTTCCAAAGCGAGCAAATTCTTCCGCCATGAACTCATCGGTTCCCCCGAAATCAACGTTCGCCACTCCTTTCTCTTGCCAGGATGCAACGAAAAGTAGCGGACTATCGAGATAATAACGACTCAGGACGACCGGCGAAAAAAACCTGTCGCGTGGGCGTGGGCAGTTTTCGCGGCAGGAATGAAAGTAGGAAGCCAGCGTTTATCGAAACGTAGGTGCCCCACGTTCGATAACCTGTAGCGTTTCGAGAAACAGTATAAGGAGCGCTGCAAGGCGAAAAACCGTGCGGAGGTAATTCCACGAGTTTGACCGTTAACCGTGGACCTCGAGGTCCGACTGGATTTCTCGCCGGAACCACAGGGATTCCACTGAGAAAATACTGCCTTGGGAGGGCCGAAGAGGCACTTACTAATGACGATAACGACAACTCGGCCGAATAATGTATCATCCCCTAAAACTTCACCCCCATTTATCACCCTGCTCCCTACTTCGAAAGCCATCGTAACCGAGAGGCACTTCGACAGCCAATTCCTCGCGCCCATTAGAGGAAAAGCCTTCTTTACAATAAAGTCTCGAGGGTAAGTTTTACAGGACCAACCCCTCCGTTACACCCCCATGAATCATCTTGAAATTTTCGATCCGCAAAAGTACATACTGCTTCGGTCGGGCTTCCTTCCGTCCCCATCGCCGCGCTGTGTCCCAGTTTTCAAATTCAATTTCCCGGCGCGCACGACAGACGTTCGGAGACCGTAACTCATGAAATTAAGAACGATAGTTCCACCCTAGTCGCGGCTGTTCCGCTTCGTACTTTTCCCTGAAGCGAGGCGCGAGAAATTCAGCGGATAAGTGAAACGAATCTCTGGCCACCCCGTAATGGCCCCGCTGATTTTTCTCCATCTCGCCAGTTATTTAAATTTAAAACGCCTCGCAAGGTTGAACACCTGGGAGTCTAGAGGGGCAGGAAGAAGCGAAAGTGTATTCGAGCAATGGCTCCCAAATGTCTGACTCTGGCTTCGTTTAACCGAGCAAATGATCTTCAGCTGTTTCTCTCCTGTCGCGGGAGCACATGTACCAGTGCCAGGCGAAGACACAGAATTCGCGATCCCCGCGGGGACAACCATTCTGCGTTGGAACCGTTTTATTGTGTTGTTCCTTATCGATGTCTCGTCGCCCGGGCTGCATTCATCGGCGAAATTTATGCGCGCCGCGCGTAAATAGCGAGTTCGGTGTCACGCGAGAAGCATAAACCGCAAGGCCACGATCTCGCACGTGGATCACGGGCTTTGATGTTCGATCAAGGCAACCCAGAAACCGTCTGCGCCTTTGTTCAGCGGTTAATGGAAGCACACCGCGCTGGACAGTTAGGCTCGGAGCGCTAATAACATCGCGATCGATCTAATTACGATCTCGTGCGCGACCGTGATAAGGCCTTGAACATCGGAGGGCCTCGGCACGCAGAATGCCACCCGAAATACGTGACGGAAATGACGCGCCGCAACGGAATCGGCTTTCGCAATTCCAAGCCCGACTCGATGTTCGTCACGGGCCATTCACGATTAATCGACCGTCAAAGGGGAAGAGAATCGTGATCCAGCTCACCGCCAGGGACGGTATTAGCGAGGGTGATTGTCATTTCTGCACGAAGTTCGATAATTGACGGAGAGGCATTCGGAATCGCGAGGGAGCTTGTCGCGCGTTCTTGTTACGCAAACGTTCGTTGAGCAAAAACCACCTACCTACGCGGAAGAGGTTCAGCTGCAGTGGTTTCGAGTTGCGAAATATAATTACTGCACGAGGGCTCCTTTGGAAAACATCAAGAATGACGTTAAAAGTGTTGCGCGAAAAGCCGCACGTGCGTCACTCCCTTCCTTTTCGCTTCATCGTTACTTTTTATTATTCTCGCCGGAATGTGAAACTCCGCGTTAATTCAGTCTACAGCGTTAGTTATTCGGTCCGCTGCTTAATGGGAACGTCAATGAATGTCGCGCGAAACGGAACGGACTGGTCAAATTATTCGCAGCTCTGCGATTTAATTGACCCGTCCGGTTGAGTCGAACCTGAAATTTCGTGAACGATATAGCATTCCGGAGGCGTTATGATATACCGATTCCCCGTCGGTTATTATAAAAGCAATCGAACCAGAAGCATCTCCCCCACGCCGCACAAGCTCCGCGTCACACTAGCCTTTGCACCTCCAATCTGACTCGCATTACTCCCAACCTCGCCTTGACCCATCACCCTCGCCCCCTACTCCAAAAACCCTTAAAGCCTCTCGAGCACTTTCCCAGCTGTTTCGCTGCGCTCGGCCGCAGATCTAATTGCGAGTTCGTTACGAGGTCGATCATCCTCGTCCTCTGTCCACAGCGATATCTTACGCTGAACGTCAACGCTTAAGTATTCCCAATTCTCACGATCGAACGTAGCGGTTTCTAAAAGGGGTCTCTTTCCAAGACGTCCACGCGCGCATAGACGGATTCGCAGAATGAAACTCGCGTCCTGGTTTAATCGGCGCGAATGACGCTGCTGCCAGACGTCTCGGGTTCCCTCTAATGCAGTTCGGTTTCGGGTTGGTGTCGCATCAGGCGTTTACAGAGAGAGAGCCGTCTAAAAATACGTGTCGCGCTTAATTCCGGTAATTGGGTCGCACGATCTTCGGTCAGGGTGTTCGGGATGGTTTCGAGCGGGAATGGAAGATGGCCGAGCGGCGCGGACGGATGCCGAGCATTATTCTAACGACGCTTGACAATGCGAGCGGCTAGGCTGCCCTTTAGCCGGTCGGGACCAAGACGTAAATATGTACCGCGAGGGCGTGCGTCCGCCGCTTTACTGATCACCGACACCGCGCGATCGTAAATCATGCGTTAACCGTGACAGATACCTCCCGCGATAGGGTAAATTCGGGAGACGCGGTCGGGCCGGAGAGTTGGTCGAGTCGCTATATTTCAGACTCTATACGTAAAAATGCGTTAAAGTGCAGACCAATTACTTCCCTAGAAGCCAAACAATTGAACGAATAGCGTCATTTCGCTTCCTTCTGTGTTTTTCTGGATTTATAGGCTATAAAAGGTAAATTGAGGTTACATTTAACCTGTTTGTCAAACAGCGGCGTACAGAATCGTATTTAAAATATACTTCTAAGTTTATTTTCGCTTAATGTTTGGGATAATAAGATAGTAGAGATATCGAGGGACAATGCAGCCAAAGTATTTGGCCATATTAACTCTGCAGAAAGGTGAGACGGTCGAGTTATGATTTTCGTATTATTTTTGTTTATTTTTTTATTTTTTATTATTATTTTATTATTATTTTTGTTTATTTAGTTTATTTATTCACTTTTGTATTCATTTGCCTTGCTAATCGCCAGTAGGTAGTTCACTTTTTCTTTGATGTGTTCTTTACTTTTTTAGCGTAAACAAATTAAATATCAATGAATCTGTAGTTGTGTTCACTCATAAATAATTTGGTTTTATCCTTTGTTAATTTTCCATGATTAATTATGTGAGTGGTCTCTGCCATCGACGAAAACCATTTCTCGGGAGAGGTGGTCAGATGTCATGACTTCAGTTTTCAACCCGATTTACATGAAATATTGTGTTAAAGCAAATATCGACCAGTGTTTCTGAATCGGCATAAAATTCTGAACATGCAGGTTTGTTCTGATAAAATAAGTAATGTCTATATCAGTTTTAATAGCCATTTTATATTAGGTCGTCCGCGTCTCCCGGATTTACCCTACAGCGCGAGACGCGCCAACTTTGGACACTGGGCCACGATGATTATTCCTCGCTGCACTGGACAAAGGTCCTATCATCGCGATTCGTTAGAAATTAATTCAGAGGCCCCCATTCGTGCCACACAAGCATAATATAAGTTGTTAAAAACACATCGACGTTTCGCCGTAACGGTGATTTCTGTGGCTGGACGCTGCAAGAAGCAAGGGAGGGCCCAAGGGGTTGTTTCCGAGATTTCCGCCACCCCGTTCGGGATGAACGTAGGTAGGAAGTACGCCGCGCAAATACCGGAGGTAACGGGGTACGGATCGATCAACGATATCCCTGGCGGCACGCGTCCCACGGCTTACGTTCGCCAGATAAGACGCAATTCAGTTATCCGATCGATCCTTCCGCGACCTTCGAACCGTTCCCCGCGCGCATCCCCTTGCAGCTAGAGAAAAATCCTTTCGTTTTCCAGCAGTGGCCTACCTCGTTAGGGAGGACTCGCTTCGCCGCTGGGAATCTCAAAACCAAAACGTTGAGGAAGCTTCAAAGAGGTGATTTCTCGTGGCGGGTGGTTGCTTTCGGAGCAAACATTCCCGATCGTTTGCATCGACCAAGTTTCAAGCAAGGGAACGCAGAGTGTACGTATCTACTTGGCGAATCCAGCGGATGTTATTCGCGCACGAAGAGGACCAGCGTGCAGAGCCAAAGTTCGCGTTTCCATTTCCTCGTTCTGGCGAGTGACGAGGCGGCCTCTGAATACTGGAAAACCGTGACGGTGTCAAGAACGTTTCCCTGTAAGGGAAGCTGTGGTCGCAAGATAGACGTCCCCGGTGCACCAACTGGCGCGCCGTCTCATCCTAGGGAGATTACTTCCGTCAGCGACGCTGCTGATGCCCAAATTCCAGGCATCGGACGAGTCCGCCCACGGCCACTGTTGATCCAGCAATCGCGGTGGCTCGTCCCGGCGTAATTAATCCCGGGTTGTTGCATACAGCGGCAATACCGATCGCGGGCGCAATCTTCCAGCTGTTGGACCTCGCCCGCGTTCCCGGAACGTCGCGTCGCCCCGTGAAATTAAAGCGCCCGGACAAAGGGGACGGGGGCAAGGAAGCGCGCGAAATTATTAACCGGATTCTCGTCGGGAGAAGGAAAACGGGAAAGCTCGAGTGGCCTCTTTGTGGCGCGTTGTATGCAAATTATCTGCGGCGCGGGGCTGAGAGGATCATCGGGAAGGCGCCGGCGAACAATAGGGAGAAGCACGATTAATAAGGGGAAAATCAATGCCGCTGGGTCAAGTACCGTGTACATAGATCGATCACCGCCGACTGTCTTCGAGGCCACGCCGCGTGCCTAACCGTATGAATGAAAGCAAAGCCGGAGGGAGACGAGGCGCTCGATCGCGGCGGCCGGAAAGAGACAGAGACTCGTGGGAGAACGGGCGCTCGGGCGAGAGGCTGCGATAGAACGGAACTAACAAGCAGAAACCGAGGCGGGAATGGCGGAGGAACAGAGACGGGGTCGATTTAGAGGAGGACGGCTAGGGGGATAGACAAGATCTCTCGGGGGGGGGGGGGGGTCGAGGGGAGAGTCGCAAAAAGAGATGGAAGGAACGCCCACGGAATAGCGAAAAAAGTGATAGAGGGCCTGGTAATGACGGTTAAAGGAACGAGGCCGATACGAGGTGGGATAAGAAGAACGGACAGGTAAAAAGCGAGAGAAGAAAATGGAATCCAAAGTGGCGATCGGGACAGAGGTATCGGAAGGAAGAATTGTCCGATGACGTAGAATTGAAAGGGGAGAGAGAAGGAGAGGGATAAGTGGCGAGGGAGGGTGGGCAGGAGAGAGAGAGAGAGAGAGGGCGAGCCGCGCAGGCGGCATCCACTGCCAGGGTCACTCGTCGCTCCTCCACGAATGCTCTTGTACTCGGATGATTCTCTTCTTTGGAGCAGTCAGTGCGCTGCAAGCGCTCCGATGTCGCGTGTCGGCTTTACGGTTTTCCGTGGGAAAACCTTGCGAATCGGTTGAATCGCCCGTCTTCCGTGGCAACGTGCCGTACGCGAGATCTCCAGGCTGCGAACAGTGTCAGCGGTCTTCTGCCAACAGTGGAGAAGCCTCGTGGTATTTGATCGCTCTTTGATCGAGCCTGCGCCAGAGACGATCGAGAGGATCGATTTCGCCGCGATTTTACGCCGAGAAGAACGGGGAATCGGCGAACGAAACCGCGACGACCGGCTGAGATTCTCGTGGATCGTGCGGAGCCCGAAGTGATATCGGTCGGGCGCTGAGTCTCGGTAATTTTAGAGAACGAAACCTTTCGTCCGGCTCCAGGTGCCAATGAAACTACAGCAAGATGTATGAGCGGACGATTCGGACGTAAAGGTGCAAGTATGATTAAAGATTCCGCGGAGATAAAGGATGAGCGAACCGGGGACGGCTAGTCCTCCTCCCACACCGGAAGTTCGGCGGTTGCCTCGACTGTTCTTTTACGCGTCGGTGAAGTAGCGCCCGAGGAAACTCGCGAAGTTCAAAGTGCAACCTGTGTTTGGGAATATTCATCCGAAGTGCGACGAGCCGGACACTTTCGGGATACAGGAGAGAAAGAGTTGGCGGAAATCAAGGTGCGACGCAGTATTTTCTTCGCTGGCAACAATAGCGCGGTGGAAATTTTTTATTAGGAATTACGTTCCCTTCGAAACCACTCGCGTCTACCACGAGCATTTTCTAACACGCCATACATTTTTCCTCTATCTGATCTCCCTTCATTCTCATTCGTTGGCACTTGAATACCAGAAGATCGCACGCCGGATCAACCGAGGCATCAATATCCGAAGCTGTTGACCCGAAAACACGTTTTCCCTTCGTTACGAAAGACTTTTCACCGTCAGAGTCCCCGTGGACAGAAATTTCTCACACAATAGAAATTAATTGCTAGGCGTCGGCACTCAACAATACCCGCTCGGTTCGCACAAGTTTTCTCACGGATCGTTCGTTAGAATTAATTCCCTTCGTAGCTCGCCCCCCTCATTCGCCAAGGGGCTGGCTAGTTCTTAGCGTTGTTTTAATTAACTCCGAGGAAAATATGATCGGGAACGACTTTGCAGCGATGAAACAACTGTGCGCCATTGCCGGTCGTCGAACAATTCGCGTAGTTACGTCGCCGCAGTAATTTGTCACTGCTTCCATGAATTCATTAGCCGTTTGAAGAGAAACGAAAGGGTCGAACCGACTGTATAACGGAAAGATCGATTTTTATGGATGCAACAGCGGCTACGCAAACCGCGCCTCGGTCAAATGGTACGTGAAATTTAAATTTCAATTGCCCGAGTTTAGTCTGCGCTTTCACCTAGATCCCTGCCACGCAACAAAACAGGACATTCTTCGACACTCTCTTAATCTCGTGAAACAGGTCGAGGTTGTTGCCAAAAATACGCGATTATCGATACAAATAGCTGACGTCGATAACGCGTAGTAATCGTACGTGGAACTGGCTCCAAGGTGACAGCTGAAGGCGGCGGGCGGCGAAGAACGCGAAGGAATTCGGGAATGCGAATAGGACGAGTGGTCGGTGAAGTAATCGAAAAGATTGGATCCCGCGAAAATCGTGGAGCGACCATGCGAAGGGACGACTGAGAGGAATTCGATGGCGCGATCCCTATCGTGACTATTATTCGCGAGCGAACAAACTCGATTAACCCAACGACTGTTGTAGAGATCGAACTCGCGGTCCAATTATCGGCTGGAATTCTGAAGCAAGACCGATCGCGCCCTCAAGAGCGATTCGATCGTGGCTGACTTCGCGAAACCGGAGGCGAAACCCCCTCGCTTTCGCTGCTCCGAAGAAAAAAAAAAGGGGGCGAAAGAACGGAAGCGATCTAAGCCGAGTTCGGGCTTCCTGGTTTTTCTCGAGAGGCCTGGGAAGCCAACTGCCGCCGAGAAGAATTGTAATCGACTTTGGGGGCAGGGGAATACACCGGCAAGGGAATCGCTCCACGCCTACGACGAGAAATTAAAGCGTCCAGGAAACTTCTTGTTAGCAGTGAGAAGAAGGGGCTTCGTAATTGGTAATGAACATTTAAGGCTTTCCGGAAAATCGAACAGCAAATCTCGCCAGGAGCCGTCGCCGGATGAGCGGACGATTTCGGAAGAGAGAAATCACCCGGCGATTTCAGAGATTATGATCAAAATACCCCGAGGGAAGTCGATCGTTCCGTTTCAGGGCAAGACCCAGCGAACTGTGCGCGTAGTTACGGAGAACTTGGTGCAAATCTACCGCGAGACTTTGGCCCAGAGGCCAACACAAAGGACTCGATGCGAAAGCTTGTTTACGCCGCTGTAATCGAGGCAACTCCCGACTAGAACATTCGCGATACTGGTCAAGATCAACAGGAAGGAACACTTTCCATCGCAAACCCGCAAAACTCGACGCGGAAAATGCTTCGTTGTGGAAGCTGCGCAGCAGACGTACCTAATAAACCTGTTCCGTCGAAGGAATTATTATTATAATTATTACGACTTTATTACTCATTAAATGGAATATATAATACATATACAGACATTAAAATTAGAACTGAATCGAGTGAGTTGTCCTCTTAACCAGCGAACATCAAAGACACTCCGGCCTGCATCTAGAAACACCTAAGGCCAGGAGGAATGCAATAGTTTCGTTACTGGGATCCATGAACTTGGGGGAAACTGATGCTCGGTCTCGGTATAGTCGTGAGCAACAAAAATCCACGGTCGCGAGCTAGATAGCAAGGAATGCTCCTATATTCGACCTACCTGCATCCTCGTACGCGGTCCCCGTGTTCCTTGGGCCGCTAATGGCGATAATTAGTCACTGCGAGGCAGTCAAGTAATCATGTCACGGTTTCGCGATACGCAGATACACGCGGCTGGAAATGCGGGCTGACGCGTCACGGTTCGCACAGGTGAGCACCGTAAATGTCCCTTGCTCGCCTCCCCCTTACTTTCCCGTCACAATAAAACACCACTCGCGAATAATATATTGATATCGGTGCCCAAAGATCGAAAAGTAAACGAGCAAGTATGTCCGCGCAGTGGAATCATTATCATTGGCACTACAATCGCTGGCCGGCCGGCCACGGTGGTTAATTAGCCGGTCTTTGTGTTCTGACCTTTAGCATTCGCGCCAGTCGGCCGGAAAATAATCCGACGCGTAATCCCGAAGCGAGCGCGCGAACCGTGCGGCCACTTCGCGTTTTTACGAACAAGGGCGAGCGAAACTTCGGGAGATTAATGTTGTAATTAATAGGGCGAAGCGATTCGATCGCTGGAACGCGACGCAAATAAACCACCGCGGATTATCGCCCTCCGTGCTCATCGAAATGTGCGTGCTTAGTGCGGAATTAATCGCGCGGACGGATCGGATTTCAATAATACCGCGAGATCCCCGAAAATTCCCAACTGCGAATTCGACGCGGCGTTGCTCAATAATTACCACCGAACAGCTCGCGGATGGCTATACGCGATGAAACGTAGCGCGAGCCCGCTACATTTTCGCGGGGCGTAGCCCGCCTAAATTCACTCTGCCACTATCACGGTGAATTATCGAATCGCCCCGCCGAGGTCCCTCGAACAATCGACGGACGCGCGCTATCGATACGCGTGGCGGTGGACGCAACGCCCGCGGCAACGTTACTTCGATCCTAAACTCCAATTTCACGAAATCCTCAGGCTTCCTGGATTCCGTTGCCTCCGATCGAAAAACCGACCCCTTCGCCAGTTCCGATACGCTGCAACCCTTTCGGCCGACAATTCGATGGGCTTCGGTAATTTTCGCGCAGCAAACGCGATTCTCGTGTTCCGCGAGGAACGTGAAGCGGTAGCAGGTAGCCGTTGGACACTGTTTATCGGTGTGGAGATATATTTGGCCGGTTTTAATGGTCCTCCAGGGCTCGGGGGCCGTTTCAATGATGCGCCGGTACAGAAAATAAAACGCGATAAAGGCGGTCCCGCGTCAGGAAGCTGGGTAACGCGCACCTCTGAAATTCGCGATTTACGAGCCAGATTTCGGCGTAGATCGGTTCCTCTCGGGGAATTTAACGCGCGCGAGAGATTAACGGTGACACGTGCACGGCGGGATTAACGTGAGTCGGCCTTCGATAAACTGCGCTTGAACAATGACCGTGAAGAATTCTGATGCTTGCAACGTCCCGTTCCCTCGTGCAACCACAGCCAGGGGAGGCCATTCGTCTTCGCTCATCGTCAAAGTGAACATATTCCTTCCGTCGTGCGAGCATTTCCTACGAGTAATGTTCACGTTGGCCCGGGGCCCCGCGAGAAAAGTGCTCGCGGGCGAAACCTTCGAGTTGGAAAAATGGTGAGCGCTGCCACTCGCGTCACCCGAGCAACTTTTGCTGAAGACAGATGAACCCTGTCAGTGGCAAGAGCTTTGACAAAGGAATAAATTGCAGCTGCTTCCGGATAAAATATAACGGGACCAAAGTGGAAGACACGGCTTTGGGCGTTGGAATCGAAGTGACACACCGTGGCGTTACTTCTATCCACGGCGAATGTAGTTAATTATTTGTCCAACAGAATGTTTGCCCGGAAAAACGTTTGGGAACGAGACGATAACCACGGCTGCGAAAGCGAAGACTAACTACTGTGATTTGCTGTGATTTCGACGAACGCAGACCCTTGGTCCTGCAACCTCCGATGTTCCTAATTGAGGTCCAACGATGCCGAGCAACCCTTTGGCGTCCAGCAGATAGGAAAATCACCATGGGTCGAGCACCACCCGTCTGTATCCAATGACAAAGGCTTAAGACAGTCTGAATTAATCCGTGCACTCAAATGATCTGTGCTTTAACTGCGACAGTCCTCTTTGGTTTAAATTTTTCTCAAACCGAGCTGCGAAGTGAGAGCGATCTGGTAAAATTGATTGGGACCACGAGAGGATCGCCGGTAAAGTTTCAGTGAATTAACGATGCTCGAAAGAGACAATAGTATTACGCTGGAGTTTTAACGTTTCATCCATCACCGCTCGCGTTTCATTAACCAGTGGCGGAGATTCGTGCAAAATTTTAGAGAGATCCTTGGCGAGCTGGAAGCTCTGTACCCATCCCTCGCTTTATCACGAACCAACGATCATCATCTACTCTCTTATCTCGCGCCCGAAACTTATCCGATGCACACCGCGCAAAACCTCGTCAAAGTTCAATTAATGTTGGACGAGCTACTCTATGACTTTTTGATCTCTATACATTAGGGAACTGCATGTATCGCGAAGTTAGTTAACCCTGATCCGTAGGCATCTAGGGCAGCTGCATACACGGGGCAATAATTAAGGGGGCAAACAAGATTTGCAAAGCTTTGTGGCGATATTAATATTAACATGTAACGTTAATAGAAACCTATTCCTTCGAGCAGTGGTGCACCCAGAGGGGGGTCTAGGGGCTCTGGCACTCCCCAAAGAAAAGGGGAAAAGGAGATTAATGTAACCAGGACTGAAGTAATTCAAAAGCTTTAGTAAAGAGAAAAGAGAACTGGATTTTGGTCTTTAAATAAATTTCTATAATCAGAAAATTAAAAATATTTCTAGCCGTTCAATTCGGCTGCCCCCAAGATTAAATTCTGAACGCGCTACTAACTTGACGATGAAATATTGTAGTTCTTTGATCGAAGTGATCAGTTACGGTAGCTGACAAAGCTCCTTTGCCCATCTCGCAATAAGTTTCTTTATTAGTTATTCATGCGTCAGGGTGCGAGCTCGGAGCATCGATCGGATTAGTCGTCTTTGGAACGAGTATCGCAGTCTTGTTTGCACAGGCAGCGCTACTGCTCGCGGTGCCCCATTGCACTAACAACATTCGCGAGGACTACGTGGATGGAAAATCGTTTCTATAATAAAGTTTCAGCACCCACTGCCGTTACCATCGAGTCTTCTGCTTCCCAACCCCACGTAGACGCACGGGGCCACGAATATTTATGCGAGTGGCAATTTTCCTTATCCCATTTTGCCGCGCGATCATTCCAGGTCGAGAAGGCATGTACCTACGTACCTTGTAACGGATATTCCTCGAGGATCCTCGTCGCAAACTCCCATAAAGGCGCGACACTTTTAAAAAAGTTCCCTCGATTCTTTTCACAAACTTTCGTAAGTAATAAAGGCAGAAATGCATTGCCCACGAACTTTCCGTTCGTTCGTCAGTCCGCGTGAGAAATAGATCCGACGATAATTAATCGTGGATCCTTAATTATCCCATAAATATTTACAACTACAGCCGGGATAAATGATAAGCGTCGTGAGTGTACAAATAAAACCTCTGATTAATGGGTCGCCGGTGCGTCGGAGTTATACTGCAAGGTTTACAGAAATTCCGGAGGAATTAAATTCGTCGGAAATTCGGAACCAACGGTAGGACGAAAAATAGATAGAAATCCCCGTGGAATGCCTGAACACGCGCCAAGATTTTATCCAGAGGAATTGCCTCGTTCAACAAAAGAAACCGAGGCGTGCTGATATTACCTATGATCCCTTCGATTTGCTCGCAAAGTCCCAGGCAGCATTACGTAGAAGGGGAGGAACAGCAGAATTTCCGCCGTGTGTCTGCTTCGAGGCAGACAAGTGGATGGAAAAGTTTACCATCTCCTCCATCGATCTCGCCGGCTGTAAGCGGCGTAATAAGCGGAGTCTGTAGCTTCGTAGAATTAAGGTAAATGGAAAGCAAGAAGAAAGACAATGAAGTCTCGGCGACGCGATGCACCGTTCCCGTATCTCCTCTTGCAAATGGAATAGGGCCGAAGAAGGCAGGGAAGATATCCGTGGGGAAGCGGCGAAGGGGAAGATTAGCAAGGTAAATAGGCATCCTTGATCTGACCCCGGGTCGCTCCAAATGATTTCTTCTCGTGGAGCGGTCGGTGGTCGAGGGGGAGGTTGGCTTTACAAGCGTCGAGCCTCGGAGGATCGATCAGGATAACGCGGCAGCCACGAGGAGCGCTTAAGCACGGACCAAATCCGCGCCTTTATGGCCAACAAGTTGAACCGTTCCCCTGCAACCGATGTGTCTCGACCTAGCGCGGAGAAAATTGGCGAGAGGGGAAAAGCTGTCCGTTTCGAGTGGAGCCGCCGAGAAATCGTCGAACAATTTCGTCGTAAATCCTTGTTACCAGTACCAGAGATGACGAGTGCTTAGGGAAGATTGCCTACCCCCTGAATCACGGCCGAGGAAAGTTCGTAGCAAACTTCAACATCAAGCGGAGAGATAAAGTGTCCTCCTTTTACGCTTACCCCCGCGATCAAATATCTGGGAAAAATGTACGCGGAGCCCCGCGGGCTGAAGCGGGGGAATTCGCATTAATCAGCATCGAGGAGTTTTCGTGGGAGAGGAAAAGGGTGAACGAAGCGCGGGATTGGGAATGAATGAAACAAAGGACGGCTGGTTGGTCGCTTCTTTCGAAGTGGAAACGGACAGAGGGACGGGAAGGAAGATGAAGTAAATTACACCGCTCGCCGAGCGCGTAGAAAACTATAGCGGGGAATCGTGTTACTCGAATTACGTTGGGACACGAATTTCTGTCGGATGGAAATGGAAGAAATCGGGGAAAACGAGCGGCAGACGCCAGTAACGCGGTCGGGAAACCTATCGTCGGCTCGGTAAAATGGTCAGCTGTTGCTTTCGTTACTGCCAACCCTCTAAAAATACGTGTAGCTTCGGGCTTCGAGCTTTGCCCCCTTCTCGTTTCAACTCTGAGTCAACTATAGGAACTCCTTGTCTAATTTTACCGCGAAACAGTGTCCCGCGTTCTACGAGGGATCGCGCGTCCTTGGCGATTGTGAAATTTGGACAGAAGCCTCGCAACGCCCGATCTCGACTATTTAGCTTCGGCGAAGGTTCCGCGATCAGCCGATACAGGGGTGTCGTAAACAATCGCGAGACGCCCACGCGATCGAGCTCTGGACCCATCTCTCCGCCGCTTGGACCCCACCGCGGCGATCAAGTGTTCGCATCCACGTTCAACGGCGACGTTTACGATCGATTAATCATCCGCGGTCGTAATTTTCAGACATAAACTCGAGCTTAAACACTGCGCGGCCGAAATCTTTACGAACCTCGCGAGAGGCTTGTTTAACGTATCAAGGAACGCTGATAGACGTGGCCACAAGCGATTACGGCGGAATTAATTGATTCTGTTAGCGGTGTGTTTAATCTTCTCGCGAGGATGGTAATTGGGAGATTTTCGCGACGAGTTGACTCGCTTCGCTCGGCACGGAGGCACTTTTCAAGCGACTCGGCTCACTTGGCCCAGTTAACAGGTTACAGAGACTAAAAGTCCCGCGACCTTTGAAGAAGCTTTTTCCGTAAACGGGAGACCGTGGACGGGTCGAAGGTGTGTGTCGTCGGCAGACCCGCCGCGTCTATTTCCAAAATGGGTCGTGCGTAAGAGTGACGGGGCGAAATGTTCGTAGAATACGTCGGCGACGACGTACCGAAAATAATCCACGTGCCATCGCACTGTGGACCATCGCCTCTGGATCGCCCGTTTCTCACGAGGAATAAAGCGAAAGGCGCAGACGACTGGTCAGGGTCCCAAAGAAACGATAGATTCGTTTTCGCGAGCGGAAGAACGCGAGAGACGCTGGAACACGACCAAGGAAATTCTCTTTCCAAGGTGCAAAACGTCTCGGCACTCGATCGACCCGCTTCTTCTTCGCTATCAAAGAGCGATAAGCACGGAGGGAAATTTTATTTCCCTCGATATCGGGCGGCGAGACGAGGTAACGTAGCCGGGGAGACGCGCCGTCTGATCTTAAACGAGCGTTACTACTTGTCGCATTCCCATCTGGTGGCTGAGTTACTCCACTTTCAAACAGCACCGCGTCTCTCAACGGCCCGTCGGCATACTCCCTCGCGTTCCCGATTAGCAGCGTGTTTTTCACTGTATTTTCGACAATGACGCGCAGTCACGAAGCCAAACGTTTATTTAGAAATAATGGACAGGCGGGAAGTTAAACACGTCTAGTGCGATGTCGAGTGTGTACAGCGAGAAGTTTGCAACAGCGAGGTGATTCAGAGTTCTAGCAAGTGCCGAGTCAACTTCCACCGAGAGCGGGTGGTGCTGTAGTGCTTTCCAGAGAAAGTTAGCCGACATTCTGCCAGTCGTGGGCGAGTTTTTGAAGAGGCGCGTCACCCGGAAGATGCAACTGCGACGATCAGAAAAGTATGGATTGCCTTGTGCTCTTAGTATTGGCAGAGGGAGAAAGCTACAAGGCCCGCGAGCGAACGGGGAACTATCCACTATTAAACTTCAGACTTTCCTTCGTGAAATGCATAAAGTGCAAATGAACTGTGCGTTTTTTTTTTTTGTGTGCGACGCGAGTCCCGCTCTAATAGCAGCTGCGTAACGGAGAAGGCGCGCCAGATGTTGTTCACACTTGAACGTTATTGCTTATAAGTGACAGTCATATCATCTCATTTCCTGGCTGTTCCACTTAGCGGGACCGACCTAACCCAGCAGCCTCGGCGCGATTCGACCGATTTTCTTTCGCGAACTCCCCCGCCGCGTACGCGCTCCGACGCGCTTCGACACGCCGCCGGGCCCCGAGTTCACGAGCGCGTTCAGACCAGACACCTTTTGCAGCGGTTCCGCGATTATATTTAACCGTTTAACGACCCACTCGGCTAGTTTCGCGGAAACTAGCGCCGTCGCTGGCTGACTTCACGACGATCGTAACGGTATCAAGCGACAGCGAGAGCTCATCGAGCTGCCGAGACAGCTAACGCGTCGATATAAAGCCCGCCGCCGAGATGCAGCGTTCGGGAAACAGAGGTTTAACGAGCGCGTAAATCCGACAAGTTTATCGAAGACGGCTTCGCGAAGACGCGGCGAGGGAGGATCGCGTCGCGACTCGCCACGATAATGGAATCCTATTTATCGTATTTATCGGACGTTCCACCTCGCCGTTCGCCGCCCCCGGGCCGGGCGGCTAATTATTATTTATGCAGCTACTCCACGCAACGATATAAATACTATCGATCTTGCGCCACCGCCGGCACCCGGCAATGAATTACTGCCGCGACAGCAGCCATTATGTCCCGCAGATGCCGCGCGGCGGGGAAAGAAATTTATCTCCCAAACAGTCTCAGGCAGCAGAATCCGAAATTAATGTCACGATCGAGCTGAATTGCTTGTACTTTATGGGGGGGGGGGGGGTGCTTAATTAAACTCCTAAACAGGACGCGGAGTTGGAAAT
The DNA here is from genome assembly GCA_029448645.1 of Andrena camellia. Taxonomy (NCBI): domain Eukaryota; kingdom Metazoa; phylum Arthropoda; class Insecta; order Hymenoptera; family Andrenidae; genus Andrena; species Andrena camellia. The sequence continues at coordinate 34,625,918 of CM055680.1, forward strand.
TAATACAGCGGAAAATGGGGCAACTGGGCACAGTTAATTATTATAATCGCGTGTTACATTCCCGCATTCGCCAGCGAAAGTCGCGCGGACAACTTAAAACTTATCAAATAAGCAGCTATTAATTGCAAATAGCTTTGGGCGAGAAGAATTTTATGCGACACCACGGTATCGTTCCATTAAAATTCACGCTTCATAGCGAATGCCAGCCCCGTTCTCGCCAAACCTATAATAATTCATGCCAGATCGTTGGCCTCAATTATCGTTAGACCGACATGCCGTTGTTATCCATGGTCGCCAAGGATCACATTCGTACGCGGTAAAGCCAGATTAAGTGATGTTTGAAAATCCGCGATAAACTGGATTGCTCCACGACATTGTTTACCTTCGCGACTATTATTTGGCGGCTCTAGAGCGCGAGACTGCGTCCTATGTATATTTATAGAAGATGATTCCTGCGCGGTGCCCGCGGAGCCTCGAAAGCCAGCTATGCCTAACAGCAATCGCGTTACATCGCCTATTACGAATCGATGTGTGCCAAACACTCACGATCGAATCGATAGAAGTCTGAAATGGCGAGTGGGGGGAAACAATTCCACGGGAACTACGCAGTAGGAAAGAGCGAAAAATGGTGGCGAGGATAACCATCGTCCAACTAAGTTTCTCTACTAATTCGCCGCGAAACAAGCTATCGTATCAGCCAAGGGATAGTCGCAGAATGCCGCGCGAGAATTGCACACCGGCTAGTCGCAATTCGAGCTGACGCTGGGTCTCGCAAATCAGCGGGCAAAAGTAACAGCCTCGGTAAACTTTTCGCCCGAGCGGCTGGCTCCCTGTCCTCTGTCCCCCGCGAATGTCTGGTATTACGGCCAGCTCGGGGCCATCGCGCGTCGTTCAGATGCGATTCGCAATCAGCCTCGCTACGGCAACATTTCGCCTTTAGTCGGGAATATTCCGAGCGATCGCGAGTAACGAAGCTCGCTTTTTTATTCCGGCTTCTTCTCTCAAAGTCTCTAGCGGGGCAGCAGCTTCTTTCAAGGGAAAATGTATTAAGCCCGTGAAATGTTGGGTAAAAGCTGATTTTCACCAGCGAGATACTTTCAGGGGTTGGAATTAATAGTTGTGGGTGCAGGGACGAAAAACGAGAAGGGTGAGTTATTAGAACGGCCTCCGTTAAAAGATAAAAGATCGTAGACATCGAGACACGCAGGCTTATTGAGAATATGGTAACGATTTGCTAAGAGCGGATGCACCGCGCGGGACAATTAATTCTGAGGTTGCTTCGAGCGTAGCTCGCGGGCGCTAGAATTATGGCTGGGTACGTTCGGACGTTTTAATTCTGGAGACAATTTATCGGAGGCAGGAAGGAGGAAGTTCGCTGGAACGAAACTTGACAACGGCACCTGGACCCTGCGAAAGTTTAATTAGGAACGTAAGCGTTGCCAATGAAAGTTTCGCGCGTGCGGTCACAGCCGCCGAGAAAAACAGGAACAAGTTGGATTTCCTAGGTGGATTCGATTCTCGCCTCGCCGAACTTTCCTCGTTCCCTGTCCCTTTTCTCGTGGAATTAAAGCTAGAACTCGCATATGTTCGCTTCCCCTCGCTCCCGTTAATCTGTTAATCGCCTAATCGCTTTATTCGCTCTGGCACATTACCGACAACGGTGTTGATTATCGCGAAACAACCGTCAATGTTATTTCCAACGAATCACGGTCGTATCCGTTTCGAATTTAAACGACACACTCGATAGGGCCACCGAAAGCAATGGCGCACGGCGATCGCGTTAAATCAATATGGTATCACAGAGGGAAACCACGCTCGTTCCCTGTGCAAAATCGACGACGCGGAAATTAGGAACGGACAAATTAACGGCAGGTTCGAAACATGCCAATCAATGCTTGAAACGACGTAAATCGCACGGAAGCGATAGCCCCAGCGAACTAACGCCAACGTCCACCTGCCCTATGCTTCTGTTTCAGCGTTTCGGACTCTCAAATGAAATTAATTTTGCACGCCAACTCCACCGTGCCCACGAGATAAAAATGCTACCTATCATATCGAATGGAAAAGCTTTCGTCCCTAAACGAATATAAATGGTGTCCCTTGAGATATTTACGTGCGGCGTACGCTTCGTCATTAGAAATGTATAAAAATCTCTAACTCACGTGGGCTCCGGGTTCCCGTAGATTCTCAACCCGAGTGGCGCCCAAGAGAAACAATGGCAGACAGCAGACGTTCGAGCTCTGCTGGTGTAAAACACTGCTTCATGTTCACTCGCGGCACTGTATTATTAGTCTGTCGTTTATGTTTCTTAGCCCGATGAAGCCGATACGCGAAATTATCATCTGCCGAGTCGACTCACCGTACGAAGGACAAGTTATCACTGATCCGAGCTAGCGGCAGTGTTTACAGTAGAGCGCGCCCCTCTTCGCGCTCCTGACACGCGACTGTTTACAATGGAAAGTCGAGGTTAATGTCTCCGTCTTAAAACGCAATATGTACCGAGGAGCCGACTTCGTTTGGTACGCGTCAGGTCGTTAAATTTCGTCCACGCTGGATGCTTTGACGATCACGCAACGATTAACTTTTCGCGGCCCGGTTTAGATATTACGGGATCAGGCGGATAAAAAGACTTTCGCTGTCTCCCGACGAACCGTCTTCGGAAAGGCAACGCGAGCGACACGCACGACATCTGGACGTCTTATTTGAATTCCATTCCCGCGAAGAAATACGCCGGTCAAAATAAGCGCTGTCGCGAAAATATCAAGAACTGAACTGAAATGTTTAAAAGTTCGATTCGCATTTTTGTTGGTGATTTTATATTATGCGTTTTTGAGCGTTTGATATCGAGGTGGTGGGTTCTGTCTGATTGCAGATTTTTGGAAAGCTTCGAGGCAAGTGCAGGAGGAAAGCTCGAGTCGCTAATTAGCGCGATATCGCGACACGCTGCAGATGTGTATCTCCAGAGGCTTCATCGATATTAGGGAAATTGAAATTGATTTAGCGGAGCTTTGGAGGAGATCAGAGTCCCGGAAAGCGAGATAGTACTCGGAGGACAGCGTCGATAACGTCTCCGTCATGCTGCCGAAACTGTTCTCCCTCGGCTCTCACAAAGTCAACAGGTAGTGAGAGTCGAATTGAAACGCGCAGATTCAGATTCCTCGGAGAAACCTGAAGCTCTTGAGAGAACTTACAAGAAAGCATTAAGGAACAAACGAACGAGGGCAAAGATACGAGTTCTCGAAGGGAATCCATACTCGAGGACAGTCTCCTTCTGAAAAATAGTGGAGTAAAACTGAAGAAGGAAGCAATCGAGTTGAAGAAGATTCGCAAACGAACGTACGCGATCGAGAGCAGATAGAAAAGTGTGGAAAAATGGTAACGTGAGGTCTCTGCAAGGCGCGGGAACACGCTGATGAAGAAGCAGGCAAAGAAAGGACACGAAGGTAGCTCGAAACGATGGAAACGAGCTTCGAGGCCTTGAACACGACCAGCTACTACTATGTCGGACAATTATCGGGAAATTCGTCGGTCAACGAGAGCGTGGGCGAGCCGCTCGAATGTAAACAGGAGATCAATTCGAGCGGCCTCTTCGATTTCATCATCTACGGCGTGCTGGTGAATCTGGTCGGGCTATTCGGCATCCTGGGCAACGCGATTTCAATGATCATTCTATCGAGGCCACAGATGAAATCGTCGATCAACTACCTCCTAATTGGCCTTGCCAGATGTGACACGATACTAATTGTTATTGCGGTAAGTCCATTGCATACCTGGTGCATTTTAAGAGACACTTACCAACGCTTGAAACGTTACCGCAAACTGGAGAAACATTGGCATGTTTTTGCAACATCTTGTTATCTTATACTATCAAGCAGAAAGTTTATATGTTTGTCTGTCGCCTAAAAACTCTTCGAACGGTAAATCCTGGGGTCACGAAATGTATCTCAATTCATTATGGCTGGCTAATGAAGATGAATGTGACTATTTCCACAACGAAAAAAAAAATTCTTTTTGTAAAATCAGAATCTAAATTCCGGGCGGAGCCGAGTAGTAAAGCTAGTATAATATAAAAATTAACATTTCTGCATTTTTACATTGTATCGTTTGTGATCGCACCACAAGTGTCAAAATGCGTGAAAATTTTATCCTTTTCTTCCTCCTTTAACCCTTCGTTAACACGCCTCTTTTTTCGATCAACTTTAACACACCTGGGTGGCTCACACCCAGAACAAGTTTTGAACGACTGCCATTCTCAACTGAAGAATCCAATCGTTATGAAAAAAATCATGGATCAATTTCGTGGTCTGTAGAATGTATTCCAATAGTTTTTTGATTGAAATTTCATCACCGTTCTTGTACGAAAAATCTAGATTACCATATGTCGAGGAAACACGAAGGAAATCTTCAAGAAACTGTAACTTTTACAAATTTAAATATTAGAAGCTAAAAATCTACAGAGTTATTGCTCGGTATTTATTTTGCATATAAAAGGTACAGAGCGTCAAAATCAGCTGATGGGTGGCTCACACCCAGAGTGTCAACGAAGGGTTAATACATGTTAAGTAACTGCCAGTGTTTCCTCAGCTTGGCCCGGGAGTTGCTAAAAGACGCCGACTTTTTAGAGCTACTAAAAATTTCAACGCTTACAGTACCTATTATCTGCCTAACAGGAAAGCTGGTTAGTCCTCGTGTAAATCGTGTAAAGCGTTGATAAAGGCTTATTCCATTGCGAAAGCGTAAGGTGCAAGTGAAACATACTTGAGAATTATTTCATAATTACTCGAACGCATGAACATTCTGTCGTCGTGAATTTACAACTAACCCCCAGTCTCTCCAGGACTTAGTTGCTTCGAGGCACGCGATGACAAGGCTCTGTTAATTTATTACTCCATTCGAATGTGAAATCTCGTGGAACATTGTAACTCGGAGCGAAACAGGCTTGAATTAACTTCACCGCCGTGTATGACTGTGATTTAAATATCGTTAACGTTGGGCCGCGACGACGGCGGCGAGAATAATTAAGCGAGAGCTTCTCCAAATAACCCGCCTTCGCCCTTTAACGATTCCAAGGATCGCCGTCAAGTCTGGAATTATCGGGATCGACGATGGTGATTAAGATGCCAGCTCGTGTGTTAAGCGATCATCCTCTTGATCTCGAGGAGGCGGGCAGTTGTTTACCCGCAGAAAATATCTTGCTGTTCCATCGCCGCGTTACGTAAACCGCCAACGGTCTCTCATCGCCAAATGAATTTCCCGAGGTCAATATCAAGATCCCCGAGGGTGTTCGCCGTTGGATACGCTGTTATTGCCCAAACAGCTACCAGCCAGCGCTAATAACGTGCCTCGGACATTCCCCATTTGAATGCCCAGCAGCTGGGAAACGTTAAACCCGGAACACGGGCGATTTCGTCCAATCGAATCGCGTTAATCCAGATTTTCAATTAGAGATTCGAGGGATTCGTTTTAACCGCGCGGTCGCGGCTCGACTATGGCTTCTAAGTTCTGTTGGCCCGTTGTTTCGCGATACGCGCTGGTTATCGAGGCTGCTCCAACGACAATTAAACGTTACCAAACTGCACGCTCCTTTTTTTTTTTCTTTTCAGATATTGATTTACGGCTTGCCAGCGATTTACGCGTACACGGGCCTGCTGTTCGAGTACAAGTTCATCGTGTACCCGAAGATCGTACGGTTTCTCTATCCGTTGTCGTGCATGGCGCAAATCGCGACGGTGTATCTGACGCTGACGGTAACGCTGGAGAGGTACATCGCGGTCTGCCATCCTCTGAAAGCGAGATCCTTCTGCACGTACGGCAGGGCTCAGCTGGCTGTCTTGGTCATTGTGATATTCTCTTTCATTTACAATCTACCAAAGTAAGTAGCTTCCCGTTTTCGCGTAGGATGCAACGCTCGGACGATACCTACTGCTCGCGGTATAATAGCTCCTTTCCTGCCTTCCCCACAGATTCTGGGAGGTAGACTTCTTTACGGAAGTTCACTGGAAGTACAACGTCACGATATACTGCCTGTACCCAGCAGACTTGAGGAGCAACGACTTGTACGTCACCCTCTACGTCCACTGGATGTACTTTTTTATTTGCTATCTGTTTCCGTTTCTCGCTCTGGTGATCTTCAACGCGGCCATCTATCAACGGGTAAGCAAGACCAGTCGCGATGTATCGCCTGGGATTCAAGACATATGTATCTTCTTGTGCACGGCGAAGGCATCAGTAGCATCTGGAGGAATAGTCGTTTAAAGTTAGACGGCAATCAATGGTGGAAGGGCTGCGCGAAATTCTGAAAAGAATTTCGTCGCGTTGAAGTTTACTTTTCTGACGATTATATTTCGGATTCCATTGAAAATCGAAGAGAAATCGGGTCAGTTGGGGATGAAAAACGAGCGAGATCATGCGCTTGAATTTAGATTATATGCAGGCGACGCTTTGGGTTCGGGAACGACCGAAATATGTAATGAGCGGAGCGTGGAAACACAGGAGTGAGAGAAGGCATGGGCACGAACTTTTTCTCTGCAACCCAGTTCTCTGATATCCATAATTTCGAATAGAAGGGCTCACAGAACGGCACCTTCGATTCTAACGTGCATTCCCATTACCATTCTCATGGAATCGACCCGTGGAGAATAAAAATACACTCGCTTCACTGCAATGCATACTTTGGTACCTTGACAGAACGCTCGAGATAACGTGGCGAGCAACGTTTCCACGGGAACTCTTCTCGATATTGAAAAGCATTATGATTCTTCTGTTTCTGATCAAATGCCACGGGCAAAAATGTGGGATTCGCCCTTTAAGTAATTCCATTAGTCGATACTAAACACAGTATCTTTCCTACGTTTACATTGTGCGGAAGACAAAAGCCAAGAAGCCACGATTTCTGTAAAACCTTGCAGTTTATAACATACTGTCGCAAAAAGCTTAACGTGTACGAACCACGCCCGTGCGTAATGCGAAGTTTACAGGCGCATACGTAATTCGCATATACAGAGCGGACGCTTTATAGCTGCAGCTGGAAGTGCAGATAAAGCCGTGGCCGATTTTCCATCCCGCCCCTTTTCCCTTTACGTTCACGAGGACGTGAACGTACGAGCACGGAAAACTTACGTGTCGCCTCCATTTCCCCGGAGTAAATCGCGCACGGTTTTATTAAATTAATATTTGGCAGCGAGCGACGGCCCTTCGTTTCGTCACAGTTACAGCAATTCTTTCTTATAACGATCAAGGTACGCGGCGCAATTTGCACGATTCACTTCACCAGCGCTGGACCAATTTCCCAAGCGGCGCGTCGCCAAATAAATCTTTGCACCGTCTCGCGCAATCTCCCATGGCCCGCGTAAGAAATTCCCGTCGGCTGGCCACGGGAAACAATTCCTCGGGACGAGCTCTTTCACTCGTGCGGAATCATACGCCCAATTCCGCTTCTCTTTCGCCTCGCAGCACGCCCCGAAACGCCACAACGCAAATAGTTTGTTCCGCCGCTATTTCGGGGGTGTAGCGTGAAAGATACGTCGTGCGAGTCGCGAGGAAATTGGAGAACCGGGGATGATCTAAACGACTGCGGTGTTCGAAGGTATAGCTCCCGAAACGTCCGCGTTTTTTACGTCTCCTTGTCAATTTCCGGGGAATAGAAATGGGACCTGTCGCCTCTTGTATCCTTATTCCATTTTACGACATCGGAAGCAAAGTGTCAGGCAGTAAGAGGGATGTGTTAAGGACGCGTAGAAGGGTGTCTTCTACCCTCATTTCCGATGACCAATGAAATGAGTATTTCATCAAATCGCGTCGTAAAACTAGCTGCGAGAGGGCACGGTGAAGAGTTGGGCAAAGAAAAAGGGCGGAATTCTAGGTAAAACGCAAAGACGACGGTACTGGTGGCTGGCAATAAAGACACCAACAGCCCTTTGCACTACTCGAGGTGGACATTTTCGAAAAATAAAGAAAGTAACGACCCTGTTCTTGGGAAGAATTCCTATTCTTTTGCCCGCCACTGCGACACGGGAGCCACTAATTATTTTCACCCAGCCACCGTTTTATTTTGCCCCCCTCTTCCCTACAGTCCCATTCATCCTTTTACACACACACACATACTTGGACGTTCCTGGAAGAAGAAACAGCCATTACCTAGTTCCTGCGCTACGGGCCGAACGGGGAATTAATTACAAAGCTTTTCTTTCCTCGCAAACCTTAATAACAACGTCGAAATTGCGCGCGAACTTCTGCGATCATCATTAACGTTTCCTCGCAAAGTTCCCACGGCAAAGGTCTCGCTAATTCAGTAAACACCCGATTGCAATGGAGCCTTAGACCGAAGCTCGCGGGCTGGCAGCACAATAGTACAATTAATAGCGAGAGATCCGTGTTGATTTCAGGTGAGAAAGGCAAACAGGGACTTGCAGCAGCTGTCCCGTCATCAGAGGCGCGAGATCGGTCTGGCGACGATGTTACTGTGCGTGGTGATCGTCTTTCTGATCTGCAACATTCTACCGCTCGCCTCGAACATCCACGAGACTTTTCTCAACGACCCGCCGCTGTGGTTGGTGCAGACGGGCAATTTCCTGGTTACCATCAACAGCAGCATCAACTTCATCATCTACGTGATATTCGGCAGGAAGTTCAAGAGGATATTCCTGAAGCTGTTCTGCAGCTCGAAGCTGTTCGGCCCGGGCAGGGACAGCCCCGAGTTCCAGACTTACGCCGAGTCGATCGTCACCAATGTGACCAACACAGAGATGAGGAACTCCATCAGGCATTATCAGCTGAACAGATCCAGCACTATGAGCAGGAACAACAATGTCTCGAACGGTAGTATGCGGCAGAGTCTGAAAGGGTCGGGGAGACCCGCCAGCCCGGGGCCATGCGTCTATTATCCCGCGAGGAGTCCTGTCAGAAGCCCCAGTCAGATGTCCAGGACATCCAGCAGCCACAACGGATGGAGCAAAAAAGACCTAGACTCAGCCCTGTAGTTAATCTAATTCCGATATGGCCGAGCAGCCACTCATGGACGATAGTGCAACGCTCCTCTGCGCACCGTACAAGTACCTATGTATAAGATAAAATGAGAAAGTCTTCTAGAACCAGAATCCTTCAGAATTCATTACACTCGCGTGGATCCGCGAGTTCTTACGAGTCGAGCATACGCCCGTGATTGATCAACTCTTAGGAAACAGCTTACATTCAGTTTCAAATTTCAAACGACTCTGGCAGAACTTGCGCGATCCAGCGAGACCTTAATATCGTTGGACGATCAATGAAACTCCCGAAATGCGATGCATTCTAACATGTTATGCATACATATATCGTGCGACTGCTTCATCGTGTATATACCGTATGCAAGGCATTTCAACGTTAAAGCGAACGCGTACGCGTTCATCCGCGAGTGTACAGTTATCATTCTCTGGAACTCACAATGTGATAATGGCTTAGGAACGGGATGATGAATGGTCTAGGTACCGATGTCGAACGGGACTTCGGGAACGGTCAAACTGATTGTCAGAATACTGTAAGATATAGGAAGGTTGTAATAAAGGGGCGTATCAAGTTACTCGAGATTCATTGTGTCACACCGTAAAAGCATGCAGGATGAATGATTACTTTACACGTGTATGTAACTAATGTACATATAGACAATTTCGTGTAAAAACGCGTCCTCGATATTACAATGCACCGTACTTTTAGCGAATTGTAAATACTGTCCACAAACTACATGTAGTTTTGATATGTTATAACGCGACACCAAGACTTTTCCTCGTTCCATGGGTAACCAGACCTATGACGTCGATTTCATTTTCAAGAGAGAGAAGAGAAACCACGGGGGAGAGAGAGAAGCGACCAAAAAATCTAGATTTCCAGTTATCCTTAGACTTTTAGAAACACCGAACCTCTTTTCCACGCGCGAATACAGTATTAATAAGTCCCCCTTAGCGCTCCTTACCATAATCGAGCAAATGCAAATAATTATCGAATTCGAATCAACTAGAGATTCGTTGATTTTCACTAAGCTTTGAAATTTTTATTCGTCGTATATGAATTCTGAAATATTAATTGCATATGCCCGACGTGGGTATAAAGACTATAAAGGCACACAAAAATATGTTCGTGACGCACCTGTTCTTCTGAAATATTAAGGTGTAATACTGACGAAGGAAATTCATATTAATATCGGAAACAGAAATGCACTGTAGTAGAAAGTCCTTCAAATTCGTGTACACCTTGACATTTCGGAAATAAATACAAACGTGTACCTGAAGCCATTAAGTAGATCTCTTAAATTCTTTTATATTCTGCCTCAGGCTTAAGCTCCGCTAAAGAACAAATATATCCTACTACACGCGATGGGACGCATTATCGAGAGTGCGAAAATTTTCAACTAAGAAGCAAACATTACAAATGATACGTATAAGTAATATAAATTGTAAATATCGAAGTTTAACATACTCTGTTCTAATTTTTAGTAGACACTAAATTGGAAATGTAAGGGACTCTTTCGCGAGAAAGAACGAGAAATGTTTCCTTATGGAATTTTATCATCCGTAAAGTATGGATATCAAAATTTAGAATTAAAGGGAAAAGAAACGCTCTCGTACCTATACGATAAACGAATTACATGAACTACACGAATATACATTATATTCTAGTCATGAAATTTCTATCAAGCTATAATTATATTGGAAATCTTTGAGATTACATATGCGTCTATACACATATATGTATAGCAGATAAAAAGTATGTCATCGTAAAAATAAATTCCATGAATTACTTGTACCATTTTCTTTCTTTTCAGTCAGCCACCTTTCGTTCGCATATTCCACCAAAGAAATCAGCTCGCCATTATACCAAACTTTCTAAATCATTGAGAATACCTACAATCGTTGAAGAAAATCTCCGTTTTTATTCCTTCGCTAGACTTTACATCGATCACAATCATTTCCCCTTGTTGATTCGTAAGAGTAACTTCGGATGTTCGCGTTTTCGACCGATGCAAAAAGCAAGAGCACACGTTTGTACAATTTACTCAATTTGTTAAATACGTATAATTCCTGTTACACATTCGAGTACATCTACGAGATTGTTACGCAGAAAACAGAAATAAATCATATATACAGTTGATAATAAAGCATCTTACATTGCACCATTTTTCGCGACTATACAACGCGTGTAGTTGCAAAAATAAATGACCAGACAGCAATGACCAACGATCCCCGCGAGGACCGTTCTGATTTTATTTCTCAGCAGAGCAAACTTATTGTACAGAAATTGTTATTACATAATACGTCTATCAGCTTTTATCTTCGGATCAGTTTACGGCCTTTTTCTTCGGTTTTAAGTAGAAGTAGATGGCCAAGAGTGCTATGCCAGCGTACGTTGCTTTGGCTACCTATAAAAGAAGAAACAATACGCTCAGGATGCACGAAATTGCGACATAGGTTTCAAAATTTTTGCCCACCAAATTAAATAGCTGCGGATCAGAGGGCAGACTTTGAGGTTACTTACATTTGCACGACCTCGATCGGTGACGCTATTAAAGTGTTTCGACAATCCAGTCAATTTTTCTTCCGGTGAATCTCCACCCGCCATTATCTCTCACAAAAATATTAACGCTGTACTAGCGTATAATCTCAAAAGCGGAAATATAAAAATGTCACCTATCAAACGCACCTCGCCACTGTTCGCTTCGAAGTTACGATTGTTTTTTACGTACCTCGACTCTCAACAGAGTTACAGCGAACCGGCGCCAGATGGCGTATCCAACATCCGGTAATACGAACGCCCAACCGGAATCCATTATTTCAAAAGTATACCAGGCTGTATACATATTTCGATTATTTCATATTTTATTTAGGTATAAATTACATAAATATTATCATTAAGATTCGGCGCTTACCAATTTATTGGTAAATACAAAAATAATCTGTTGGTAAATACAAAAATAATTTGTCGGTAAGTATACAAATAATCTGTACAGATGAGGTGTAATTATCGCGTTGAGGAAAGAAAAGTTACAGGATAAAAAAGAACTATCGATTTAATACCTACAGTCTTAATGGTAATCGTTTATAATATAGGAAACATGTGTCATCGAAACTTTTGTCACCCAAACAAAACGTCAGATCAGAAACTAAAAATAAAACTTAACAAACTGCTTGTTGTGTACAATATATACCATGATCAAATATGATACTAACTTGTTAATATCACAAAGTATTATTAAAACAAAGAAAACCATTCTTACACTGTCAATCATGTAAACAATATCATAGTAACTTCTGTAATACTTAACATTGAAATTTTAATTATATATTATCAAAGATCGTGTAACCAGTATGTCGTAACTACCCTTCGTTTTCGATACAATGTTTTAATTGTCCATACGCATTGATGATGAACTAAAACGAAATAAAGTACGACAATACACGGAAGGTGTACATTAAGACTATATCTGTGAGCGTTATAAAAAAGCATTGCTATATACATACCCAGATTTCGCGCATAACTTGATTCGTAAATTCTCTTTTAACTGCGTCTTCGATATCCTTCGCAGATATAATTTTCATTTTCTTTAATAATTTCAATGTTGATCGTAATGGCATTAGTTGAAGATTATTAGTACCGTATATTATGTTCTGTGTTGCGTCTAGCATGATACTAAAATAAACAATTATGCTTATCACGCTGTCCCAAGTAAAGTAAAGCTTTTAACAAGTGTATAATGCTTACCCATTTGATTTGAACACTTCTATGAAGTATTGAGTTCTATCAATTTCTGTCATCGGCACTTGTATGCTAATTTTGTTCAAAAATTCCATCATGTACGGAATTGTATCAAATATGGTAAATGCTTGAACAAATTCATCCATTAATAACCATCCTTCCCTTTCGTGATGAAACACATGTATCATTCGTTTGGGTAGTTCTATAAAAAGAGAATATTGTAGAAACGAAATATACTCTGCGTAATTGTATACTGACGAATTAAAACATAACGTACCGATTACTTGGAGAAATACTTTTTTAGTTTGAGATGGACCGCTTTGAATCGGAGATTTGTTGTCTATGTATGCAGACCCCTCAAGAGCAGGCGACTTCCAAATGTTCTGTAACTTACTCTCTTGCAAATATAAATCATTTACTTGAGGTTCCGCGGCACTTCTTATACATATATTTTCACTACTGTTTTGTTGTTGACTTCCATCGTATCCCACTTTTACGTTATCATTTTTCTTAAGTAGGCAGTTCATTTTAGTCCAATTTTCAGGTTGAATAATAGTTGGCCCTTCAATCGATTTCATCCACATTCTGTTCGGTGTGCCCCACAATACACTTGAATGTATAGTAGGTGATTGTTGGCTGTGCTCTACTTCATTATTCACCTGTGCTAATGGGGATGATCTGTACGAAGTGTGCGAGGTGGATGGTCGAGTTAAATACCCCTCGTCGGTATTTGTATGATCAATTGAGACAGGTGGTATGAAACTATTAAGTGGCGACCACGAGGAAGATATAGAATTTTCCTTTACAACTGGGCAATTTGGTATTCTATCTGAGGCGGTAAAGATATTCCTATGTGCAAATGAAGACTGATTGAAAGTGGAAGCATCATTTGTGTAATAGCTTCTTTGCTCGTTTGCTTTCTGAATGGAGTCATTATAATGAGCAACGAATGGTTTCCTTGGCGGTAAAATACAGGGCTCTAAAACGAGGCTTTCCTCTTGTTTTTGTTTCTCCCCATACTCCCGTGGACTAATTTCGGAATACGGAACACGTGCAAATGTGTCGTAATTGTAACTGTTTGAATTTAGTACATGTCCGTTATCTTTTTCTGTATGTTTCCCAACTTCTGTTGACAGATTAATATTGTGCACTGTGAACGGATTGTTAATAATAATTCTTGACATATTACTGGTAACATCATCTAAATTCCATTTACGATTAGTAGGCTGAGACTGTGTGTTTAATACAGGTAAATTATTACTGCTTATATTACTGGAACTGTTAGTAAGGAAGTATTGATAGTAATCGAACGATTTTTCTTTACAAAAATTGTCATAGATATCTTGGTTTGGGTGTTTGGTGTTAGTATTGGTCTTCTCAAAATTGATCGAATTATGCTCGGTAACTGGTTCACCATTTCTATGCGAATCAGGCACCAGGTTGTTAGGTTTTACAGAATTCTCTTCATCTGAATCTGATAGTCGTAATTTACCTGCTAACATAAGCCTAAAAGGATTGGTTTCCTTCACGAGTTTCGTATCATTAATAGATTTATTCGAGGGCGTCGGGAAGTCGGTACTGACATTATTCGGAAAACTGTGCCGACCGTCTAATCCTATGTTCAGGTGCGTATTGAACCCTTCGAACCGTGGAATAAAATTCTCTTTCGCCGGTGCTCGTTCATCTACTAAAAATTGATTCACTGCACCAACATTATTATCTGCGGGCACAACAGAGTTAGGATACATCGGAGTCAAGTTCCTGTCTGAATTTTGAATACCACAATTTTGAAAGAAATCAACAGAATTACTGCGATTAAGATTGTTCTTATAATTGGAAGTGTTGTAGACTAATTGTTGTTGATTCGCATCAGTAAACGTAGAACTCCCCATAGGATAGCCGGTATTCGTGAAATCGTAATTCATAGCAGCAGTTTTTGCATCGTTATAACTGTTTGTGATTGGAGGAATGGTGACTGGGTATGTACTTGAATTATTTGTCGTCATCAAATTTGCCGATACTGGCATATCTTTATTAGAGTGCAAAAGCGTTTTGTGCATCATATCCAGGATCTGTTCGTTATTTATCAAATTGTCACCCGTGTTACTGTCAGGATATTTCATTGCTCTGTTGAAGAGTAAATGAAATGTTGCCGTTATTTGCATCTGTAATTTCACGTTCTCATTCCACAATTGTATAAATTTCTCCGGTGTTAATTCGGTTGTAACCTGATTGCAGGTCGTTTCATCGTATAAGAACGGGTTCGTGTTAGTCTGTGATAAAGGAGACGCCACAGACATCGCAATATTCTTTAAAATTTTATCCTGCAAGTTTTCTTCTCTAATGACTGACAGTTTTTGCGGTTCGTTGCATAATGAGATTTCCGATGGAAACATGAAACTCTTATTATCGTTTAAGGTACTCTGTGGCGATACCAAAGGCGGGTTGACGACCTCTTCTTCTGAATTTTTGTTGCTACTTTTATCTTCATCGATCTCTTCCTCGTAGCATTGCTCTGGCAAATAAATTAAATTCTCTTCAACGTGGAGCAACAGATTGCTCATATCAACTTTGTCTCCCTATTAAGAAAAAGAGAAGATCAAATAAAGTGATATTCCATGAACGAAATGTGTCTCCTTAACAGTATGTAATACATGCTACCCGAACTACAAGTAGTTTGGGAAAAATGGCCACTCTATGTGATACCGGTATAGAGTAAAGTGTACACAACTGATTTTCTTGTTATAATACTTTTATTATGTAAATGCAAATGTAGTACAAGTATCATGATAACATAAAGATCGTATTTTTCCCAAATATTTAAAAAATCATCCGTTGTGTTACATAACAAAAATATAATACTTAAAACTTAAGTAATTACAACAGCAAAGAATACGGTAAATACGCAGTAGCACTGTATGATTGAGGTAGCATTTTAATACGTTGACGACGTAGCAGAAAAATAAAAACTGGAGAAAATGTATTATTGCAAATATAAAACTATATGGAATGTGACATGTACAGGGCGACCGAACAGCAATTGCCGCCTGGGCCTTTTTCCTTAAATCCGCCACTGGACATGTAGATGATATGAGGCATTGACAACTTAAATTGAAAAAAAAAATCCTATTTTTTATAGTACGGCCTCCCGGAATACATTATTATTACAAACTCAATTTTAAAAATGTTCAATGCCTCGCATTATGGTACATTGCATACTGCAGTGCCTTCGACCTATGTATACATCTATTTCTCAACATAACACGTTCATCATCATCATCGATTAATGAAATCTATGATTTCCCATTACTTTTACCTTCTTTAACATTTGTATTAATGTTTTCGCCTTTCCTTGTGACTTCCAAGGTACTAACGAAGTGTTTGTTGGACCAGAATTATCTTTATCGTTTATTCCCAAATTCTTTTCAAGATCTAACACAGCTCTCTGAGTTCCATTGAATTTCTCATTATTTACCATTTGATCTTCTGAGCGTATAACTTCGCAAACATTGTTCTTCTGATCCTTTTCTGGAATATTCGTATCCTCAGGATTCGAATCATTTATTTCTTCTATCTGTAGGTCTTCATCAGATCGCTGCTCCATTTGATTACCCAACCCGATACTCCTATTAATATTAAGAAGTTCGCACATATCAGCGACCGAAACTTGTAAATCCCACTCGTCTGAATCCGATTCCAAATCTATGTCATTGAAAACTGGTATGCTGGGTGTATTAGCTATTACGTTAAGGGGTAACGATTCACTTCTGGGTACCAGTTCTGACGATATCGTTTCTTCGGTCAATAATGGATCCTCTATTTGAATTGATTCCTCGATCGATTCTTCTTCCTCAAGCGTTTCATGTTGAACTTCTGGTTCTCCCGTAGATACCGATGTGCTTAACGAAATTGATTCTTCGGTTGGAGCTGACTGATCCTGAATTGGTACAGATTCTTCTGCTAATACTGATGCCGACGATACTGACGATTCTATCACATCGAGGTTTGTATCTTCTGTCTCGCTAGAAGGCGAAGGATCTTTGGCGTTAATTTCCGAATACGATACATTTGATATACTTTCGTCGAGAGTTACATAAGTTTCGCGATCTTCCAATTTAGATTCTTCATTGCTGTTGTTCGTACTCTTATGCGCTGATACAAATAAGTCTGAAGCACTCAGATCATCCGAATCTAATTCCGATGTATCGTGTAATCTCTGCTGCATCAGGAATAACCTATGTAATAATTTATGTTTAGGAGTACGTGGTGTCACACATACATAATCATTCTCCAACCGAGATGCGCAATCCCCGGAAATGCTTTGAGAGGTTTCCGTGCAAAATGTATCCCCGTCATTCGAGTAGCTTGAAGCATCAGCAGTTACACTACTAATCCCTTGCGATGAACAGCTGGACAGTGGTTCGTTTATACAATTTTCAGACGCATTTGTCGACGATTCAAGAGGCTCCTCGGCTAATTCTCTTCCTTTTAGTAGCTCCAACATTTTCTGAGGAATACCAACTGTCATTTCCTTTGTGCAACTTGCTGCGCGTTTTTTTATATTTTTCAATATCGCCGGAGATGCATCTGGATTTTTATCGACGTTTCCAGTTGGCGACCAATGTATATCTTCGTCCCGTGAAGCGCAATAGACGCTGTTGCGAACTACATTTAGAAAAGAACTTTCAGCTAGTGGAATATTCTCTCGTTCTGTTGGAATTGATTTGTATGTTTTTTTAATTGCGTGCTGCTGCGGTAGACTTTGCTTTTTTCCCGCCATGTTCTTCCGAATAGTAGACCAGTCTATTTCCTCTAACTCGCACGGTTTATTGTTTCTATCAGTAAGAGATCCTATACACGGTTCCTCCAGCTCGTCTTCCGAATTGTGCATACTGAAGTGATTAGCATATGTTCTTGGAATATTGTTAAACTTTTTTAAAATATCATATTCCACGTATTCATTAATTTCTTTGTGATTGGAATTTGTAAGATCGGAAGTAAATACATCACATTTGTTATTATTACTCTCTACGTTGTTATTGAAAGACTCTTTATCGAATTTTCGTTCCGCAGTATCATTCGCTGCCGAATCAGAACTTGAAAATTCATTACCTTCCGCAGTATAGTCACGTTCTTTCTTGCCACTGTCATTAGAAGAAGTAGAATTACGCTTAAGATCTAATAATTTCTCATACAAAGACTTTAGTGCTCTCGGCGCCTTCTCTGTAACGTTGAGAGTTGAATCGCGGCTCTCTTCAATAGGAATATCGGACCTATGTACATTCTTACTACTTGCTCTACGAAGATCGTTCGTAGATGATGACTTTAAATTATACAGTGCTACTGCATTCTTAGAATAGTTTCCAGAATGTGCTGATTTCTTAAACTCTTTTGGCTCTACCGTTTTCGAAGCTTTGGACGTTTCACATTTCTGTTTAAAACGTTCTTGACATTCTAAGTAATAACGAAATGGAAAATTTCGATTTCTCATACAAACCATTTTTCCATGCTCGGCTAGTTTTTGCTCAACTAACCAATCATTGATGTGTACGTCCTCTTCCCCTAACGTGTCAGTCAAAGTTACCATCAAAGAATTATCCTGTATCAAAGTAACAATGATAAGTAACAAATCAATACTTCCTTTAAACATGTAATTAGTTTTTGCAAACATATAATTGCTTAGGTTTCTTAATTAATTACGCAATACCAAAATATATTTCATTCTTACCTCTGAATTAATGGATGCTATTGTTGCGATCAAAGGTATCTGTGACGTTCTTACTGCGAAATGATGGGTAACACTGCGAGACCATTTAGTTCCTTTGTATGGTCTCGTATTAATTAAACCGCATGGTATGGCTTGTGCTGGTATAGAAGAGAACATTCTATGTAAGTAGAAAACTGAGTCTGAAGGGTACGTTTTCAGTGTACCATAATCATAAAACATCACCTGTAATAAATTATCCGTAATAATTACATGGAGCGAGACCAACGCAATTCACACCATTCTTCTATACTTACGGTGACTTGTAAGTCAGGATTGACTGTCATTATTATACCCCTATGCCATACTTCGTTGTATATGCATGCACAGTTTAAGCCCTTTTCTAATACAACCGGGGGTATTACATAATCCTCCTGTTTTTTTGAGTAAAAATGACTGCAAAAAGGAATTAGCAATATAAATGCTGTCCATAGTTAAACCGTATTGCGTGTGATAAGTATAATGTAATTGTACATACTGTAGATCGTCCATGAAATGCGTGAATGCTCTTTGTTTCTTGCGCAGTTGTATCCAGAAGAATGATGGACTGAATACTTCGACGACAACTACTTCTATGTAAGGTCTCTCGACATTCAATAAATCTGCAACGCTCAGTTGACCTACACACTCTCCGATAGTTACTATACCATCCGGTATTAATTTTTTGCATGTATCGAGTGTCTGAAAATTAAAAACCATTAGGCTTGTACAAATAATATCTTGTAAGATTAATTCAAACAAAAATCACTTACCAATGACAACGGCAACGCATCTTCATCATCTTTCATATAAATATTGTGCATTTCTGCGAGAGTAACATGTTTCTGTTTCTCCTTTGATTTGTTCAAAGGTATATCTCTTTTAGCGTAATAAAGCATAAAGTCCCCTGTATCATAAGGCTGTACACAGTGGAAGGTTTCGGGCAACTGCGACGCAAATTCCCTAACGCTGTTAAAACCGAGTTCTGTGTAATTCAGAGAAACTTTATATTCTTCCAAGTACTTCTCTGGGAGATCGGCACACCAAATCCCGTCAGGATGATTCTGAATAAGCTTCTCTAATCGAAATTTAACTCTCTCATTTATAAGTATATCAACATTTTTGCCATCAAAATAATTCTCATTGTCTAAATTATTATTAAGCTCCATCTTAAATTGATCAGCGTTGTCGTAAATGTAATTGTGCGAATTACACGAATTCATTTGGTTGGTCTTTATCCTCGACGTATGGTCTGTAGCTTTAGCTTGCGGAACCTGATCTTGGCACTTGGATACACTTTCCTTAATGAAGTTAGATGTAGACTTATTTTTTGCATTCGCCTTTGTCTGGGATGGATCAGGTGTATAACCAGCAGGTACAAATTGAAAATCATCTTCCTCGCCATCGTCTATCATATCATCGGAATCTTCGTTTCCACTAGCAGTCACTACCACTGCGCTCGAATCAACATTGTTCAACTTACTTCGAGCCGGAAAGATCCTATTGTACGATTGATAAATTTTGTGTGATAGTTTCTGCAGTTGCTCCTCCATATCGCTCATAGAAATCTGTGTATAAGGCATGTGCGATTGTACTTCCTTAAGTACATAATCCTTGTTTACGCCATCTGGGTTTTCATTAACATAACTGATTATCATGGTCAATATCTCTGCTGGTATATGAATCCTTTGATGCCCAGTGTGTGGATAATAATGGCTCGGTTTATATAATCTTCGTCCAACTATATGCTTCTGTTCCTTCTGACCAGCCACTAACTTGCTAACATGTTTGGACTTATCAGATGCGATACCGCTTACAAGAATCATATTATCTCTGTGTTCTATGAAGACAGATTTTGGCATGCTTTGCAAAAGATTCAGCAGGGAGTGATAGCCTAACTCTCTCCAGGGTATATGCCCACCTTCCATTTCGTAATAATCCTTTGTCAACTGTGTCAATGTGCATGGTCTTTTTCGTGCGAGCAGTAACGATAACAGCGTAATTTCGGTACTCTCGCGTTTCTGTGAATTCATTTGCATCTCTAACAGTTGCCAAATTGCTTGCTATCAATTATGTGCTCCAACTCCCTTGTTTATACAACTTATGTTCAAATAATCAATTAAAAATTCTTTTATCTTAATTTCTTACTGCTCGAATAAAAGTGCTATTGCGTTTTGAGACTTGCAAAACAAATTCAATGCAACCTACACCGAGTCCTGAGACCTGAAAGTAAGCGGGACAATGAAGTCCACCGGTAGATCACGTTTGGAGATTTGAATATTAATCAAACTATACGTACCTATTGAATTAATGAGTAGGAAGGAACTTCAAATATTCCATAGTGTCCATATTCTATTAATACCGTTTTAAAGTATAAATGAAAATTATACCTGCATGAATGGAAAAATTACCATGCGGCAAAAGTATGCGCTACACCGTACGAACTAACCTCACTATACAATGCTATACCACAAGCACGCGAATTCAGCGAAATTTGAAACTCATGCCACCAGTTAGTTGCCGCGCAAACTATCCAATAAACAGCGGCGGGATATTTTGATCGATAGGAAATAGCCTGGAAGTAAAAATGTATTATCGCACGGAAATTAATAAAATACGTTTAATATTCACGACCTTAGAGTGAAAATATCCATTAAGATATAATAATTAATAATTGCATTCGACGAAAAAATTGAAATGAAAATATAATATTCTTCTAATCAGGGACCGATCTAACTCTTCCGCCATTCTGGACAAAAATGATTTTTGCCGCCCCTTATATTTAATTATAAATAATTATTTTATATTTTAAAATATCATTTTTGACGGTGAGTGAAATTTTTTGTAGGTATTTGTTGACTACAGAAGCCTTTTGTAAAGATCTTTAATGCAGGTACGCACCTTTCCCTAGTATATAATAGTAATTGTGTGGGTGATTTGAAAACAATTTATAAGTTTTACCGCTTTTTCAAAAAGTTTTACCTTTTTATTAACTTTTATTGATTTCAACAAAAATTCCAAACTCCTTCTACCAAATTTGCCGGTCTGGGCGATTATCCTGCTTGCGCCCCCTAAATAGATTGGGCCCTGCTTCTAACATTCGAAATTCCGAGTAGATAATAAGGATGCACATGGGAAATAAAGAATCGAAATGCTGCATTTAACAAATAAAGGACAATAAGCCGAGTAATCTACTAATTACTATAGAACCGTATGAAATAAAAACTGATGAGAGAAAAAGGAGTGAGAAGTGATAGGGTGGGAGCTAGAGACAAAGAGAAACAGAGTGCAATGGACGATTACGCATGCGGATAGGTTTTCGAGTAGTAGTTGATAACGTTTGTTGATAACGAGGCTGATATCTGGTGATACAGTTATCGTCAATCTGCATACAGTATGCACTGCTGTCAAGCGAAATGTACACAGCCGAGAGGGAGGCGTTGGAATTAACTACACTGACCAAATCTGGCCTTCACAACTATACCCGCGGGGTAGTTTTGTACCCCAATTTTTATTGATAAAAGTTTTAACTGAAATGAAATTTAAAAAGTTGGGATACGTAATTTGTACGCCGTCAGTGTAGTCAAGGGTTAACTAGTCAAGGACCGAGAAGTGGACTTGGTAGCGAGAGAAATCATAAGAGAGACACAAGTGTCGGAAACGAAGCGTGTATATATATGTACTATATATAGGTGTGTGAGTGCGGTGGGCTTTGCAAAGTCGCGCGGCGAACGAGCAACGTTATTATACGTTCATCCAGTAGTGGATGCGAGTGGGTGGACATCGGTAGAGGATCTTCCTTAGTCCGTTAGATTGAAGCTTTACGATATTATACGATCGTACAGAGAAACAGAAAACCATTCTCGTCGGTCGCGTGGGTACTGAGGAAATATTACGCGTGTGGTAACCACCCTCTTCCGCCGTAAAAGATGGCACCATCGTGTTTCGAGGTGATCCTCGTCGGTTTCATCCTTGTGTTACCATTCCTATACGAGATGAGCAGGACCTTCCGTTACTATTTCAAGTTCCTTCTCTATTATGGATACGTGATGCTTAACTCGGTCACCTTACTACCAATTATGATGTTACGTCCGTGGAACGTAAAGAACTTTATGTTAGTAATGCCAAGTAATTTTGTAAACGTGAATATGACATTTTTATCGCTTCCCATGCTTCATTTCGTTTTCCTTTCTCGCCATTAACTAATTATGTTTCATTGTCCATTGTTTCGTCTCAAAGGATCGCACGTATCTAAGATAAATTTATTGAACGATGGTGGAGTAGTGTAACAGCAGTTCCGATAAGTAGCGGCGACGGCGAGCGGCGGTCGTGATAATCGTGATAGTAGCTCGAATGGTTTCACAATGCACCCGGCAAACAGTCACACGCTTGACGTTTAACTTATGAATTTATTTAAATTATAAGATCGATTTCTGCTTTTCGCAGAAAAGCAAATTCTGAGAAAAAGTACAAAAAGAAAAACCAGAAAAATCACTTCCCTCGTGATGGATAATTATTTTAATAATCGTTACGATGGTTACTCACTGTCGCGAATAATAACAATCTTTTACTTTTTTGCACAATAATCTCTTATCATAATATAGTCAACAAGACCGAATTTATCGAAGGGAGAGAGCAACAGTTTCATTGATGGTTCCATAGAAACATCTAATTTCTGTAGACATCATCGCATTCCGTAAATTTGATATTAGTTCATCACATGCCAATTATTTTGCCATCATTAATATGATTTCTTTTCGTCATGTACACGCGTTGTTTCTGGTTTGTTGAAAATATTGTATAAAATGTATTTGTAGACTAGCATCCTCTGTATGCTCCTGTGTTAGTAACTTGTTGGGAGTACGTTGGGAGCTCAGAGGAAGAGAACATTTAGAACAAGAAAGAACATGCGTAATAGTTGCGAATCATCAGAGTTCTTTAGATGTAATGGGGATGTTTCAAATATGGCCTATAATGGAGAAGTGCACAGTTGTAGGAAAGAAGGAGTTGTTTTATGCGTGGCCTTTCGGTCTAGCTGCTTGGCTTTGCGGATTAATATTTATAGATAGAATGAATTCGGAGAAGGCTCGCTCGGTTATCAATAACGCCACAGACAATATTAAAGAGAAGAAGGTAATTCGCTTCGCCGAATGTATTCTAATGATATGAAAATAAGTTCTGATAGTGTGTTTACTCACCTTTATTTATCTTGCACAGATTAAACTGTGGATATTTCCTGAAGGTACTAGACACAATACTGGTCAAATTCATCCTTTTAAAAAAGGTGCCTTTCATGTCGCTATTAACTCACAATTACCTATATTACCAGTTGTATTTTCTTCTTACTATTTCTTGTCTTCGGAAGAGAAAAGATTTGATTCCGGTAAGTGTTGTGGGTACACTTATTTAAACATAACTCTTGACATATGCATCCGAAAATGAATAATTATTTAAGTACGTGTACGTGTTTCGTTGAAAGGTCAAGTTATTATAACATCATTACCACCGATATCGACAAAGGGATTAAACACGACTGATATCGAGCATTTAATGCAAAAGACACGAAGCGTTATGATGGAGGTCTTTCATGCGACTAGTCGTGAAGCTCAATTTTCGAGTACCACTGCTACTTCCTAGAGTCGAACAATCATTCCGTGGTAATTTCATCATCCTAAATGTAATGGTAACTAAATCCTACCCTGGAAACCAAAGATTAATTTTTTATTTTTACTTTCTATTACTTTGTTAATTTCAATTGTTTTGTAAGTTTTATCAAGTATTCATTTTGTGTAAAACTATGCACAAGATACTTGGATAACTTTGGTGCCATGATTATTTTCATTTGCTGTTTACTAACTATTTTGGGTTCGCCTTTAATTTTCCACATTTGAAAATAATTATCCTTTTATTTCGGTGAAGTTTATATTTTAATCTTCTAGACTTTCATTCAAAACAGGCATTTGAATTTTACATAGTAAACTTTACCGTAATAAATGCATGCAAATCACAATGGACCTTTATACAAAGTTTACGGATTTTATACATGTATGAAATTATTATAGGTTTTAAGTTCCTTTGAAATCGATAAGAAAGAGATTGTGTTATAAAACAAGTTTTATAGAGATAGGGATTTTTGGCTATGAGTAATAATCTTAATCCTTAAATTGTATATATTTTTTAATCTAAATGCGTTTCACAATTTTTTTTAATTATTAATGTTCAGATCTCGGCAACAACCATTTGGCTGTTAAGTTTAGGGAGAAAGAATCCGCCAGTAACTCGGCTAGCTTGATTGGAAAAAATAAACAAAAGATATGAGTACAATTCCTGATTAGTAACGCAGTCAAACGCGCGGCCGTTTATATGAAACGTATTTTAGTTATAATATTTTATCAATTTCCAAATGTCTATTACATGCTTCCACTCACTTATACGCATTTGTATGTAAGACTAATAAGTTTTTTAAATGATCTAGACTATTTTGATGTATAAGAGTTTCCATTCTTTTTACACTCCTACGTTTCTTATCCTTAAGCTTTAAGCTACTTTTATTATCTTGCATTAAAAAGAAATTCAAGAAAAAATGGGAAATCGTTATACATCTAGAGAAATGGCTCATTCGTTATAAGTAGGAATCAAAATACAATAACAATTATGATATTAAAAAAGCTTTTTGTTTGAGACAGTATTAGTACCATTCGCGCACTGTGATAAGATTAAATTTCTATTTACTATTGTATATCAGTCCAAGTTTTAATTCTATTGATATATTCTGTCAAATTGGAGATACTATAATTACGGCTGTATAGTTTTCTCTTAGATTTATTATACCCATGATTCATGAACGGCTGAATTAAAATCATAGTTAATATTATTGAAAATACTTAATAGAACATATATATATATATTAAGTCTTGCCTGATTTTTGTGATTTTTAAATGAATATTATGTAAAGAGATTGACTGACAACGTTATGGTTTCATACTTAACGGCATGAGTATGTTTGAATTGCAAAAACGATTTTATTTCGAAATATTGAATATTAAGAAAATAAAGTATACGTTTATTTTCTTAAAAATGTATAGTTCACATTCAGTGTGTATCTACCATGGAAATGGTAGCAATTCGAAGTATTCTAAGTATCATTTTTAAATAAGGATTTACAGGATGACTCATAAATATGTGTCAATATTTCTGAATGGCTGAATCTACATACTAAAACAAATATAAAATTTTGGGGGATTCTTTAATTTTTTATGTTTTCAGTCGTTTTAGTATGTATAGATTCATTTCTATTACCATGCACTTATAAATCACTCTGTATATATTTTAAACATAAATTAATTTGTCGAATTAAAATTAAATACTGTGAACAATATAGATTCTTTGGATAATGAATATGCACTGTTACACGCATAACATATGCAGCTTTTAAGTGCCATTTTTATAATCAATAAAATAAATGTTTTTTCTTTTAACTCATATTCTTGTAGCTCCATCAACGCTATTAGTTGGTGGTTTTTTATTGTAGCATATTTAATTAAAAAGCATGTCAATTATAAGGTACTACGATAGTCGGTTACATAAGTGCCAAGATTATTACACTATCGGATACGAGTCTCTCGTATTCGATTCAGTGGAATTTGGATTTATATTTTCGTTAATTCTTGCATTATAGAAGTGGAAGTAACGTAATAGAAACAAAACGTGTTACTCCGGCTATGTTATTATCACGATACTATCAATGTTTGTTAATTATTTCGACATATATGTAGGAAACGTAGAAAATAGAATTCTAATTATCGCGGTACAATCATGGAAATCTATTGCCGATTTTCAAAAAGAAAATAAGTTGTTTAAGATTCTTTTGTACATTCTTTATTGTAAACAGTCATAAATAATGATGTACACTAGGAAAATAGTTCATGCTGTGTGAACAGAGAATAAAAGAATCATTGCATACACTGACAATGTGTAATCGTTCTTTTTTTACATTTGCGGATATAACGTTAAATTTAGGTTTCGTTTGTACATTAAAAATGTATAGAATAATAAACTTATATGTATATATGAACTTAAAAATAATCAGACAGTTCAGCTGCATTTCTCTAATGCAATTCGGTCCATGCTTTGGCTATAGTCTTTTTCATCTCATCGTTGCCTTCTTGGTACATCTTTTTCACAACGTTCATCAAACCAGCACCAGGGTTGGTATCTTCGCCTATATTTGGAACCATATTCTTTTTCAACTCTTTGATCCTTTTCTCTACCGCCGTCACGTGCGACCAATCCTTCGCTACCTTCTTGAAGAGATTGATAATAACCATATCTGTCTTGACTCTCACGTTACTTTGTTCCGCGTCAATCTCTTCGCACAGATCGTTTATCGTTAATCTATAGTTTTTGTTATCTAGTTTAAGGACGCGTAAGTCCAACGACTTCTCTGTGAAATTACAGATCACAGCTTCTTTGGACAATTGATGTACATCCTTTAATGTAATGTACAGTGTTATTCTCGCAGACGATTGATCCCAACCATAGTTATTCAGCTTCACTTCGTAGCATTTGTCAGAAACATTAGATACTGCGTTAGTAGAGGTAGATGTTACTTTGTTTCCTTCGTCTAATTTCATCAGTTCCGTCTGTAATCTTGTAACTTCAAGACCCAGTACATCTTTGCTCCTCTGCCTGTTTGCATGCTGAAGTAAATTATTGATTTCCTCGATATCCAATTTTAACTGTAATCAAAGAAAGGCAACAGTTGGTCTCTTGTAGAAACTATACTTTACATTACAACAAAGTATCGTAGCACAATACTTTGCCGTGGCACGAGTAAGTTTGTTGCGTACCTCATCAGCCTTTGTCAACATCGTTTTCGTTAGAGCTGACGACAAGTAAAATTCACGAAAACTTTAGCAACAAGAAGAAGAATCAGTGCTCGATAACTGTTTCCACACAGCAATACGGAAACTGTGAAAAGCTTAAAGGTTCGTATCACTCTCCAGACTTCGCTTCTCCCTTTCCAACAATCACTTACAGACTGGATACGTTTTGGACCACTAAACCACTAACAAAGAGCACGCGATCTGTAGAAATTTCTGGAACACTCAAACGGATTCCAAACATTTCAGCCAGCTGATTTACTACGCCTTCGGTGAAATTATTATATCTTTAGAAAAAGAACAGTCCGTTAAAAAATAATCTGCGAGTTATTTTTGAAACTTGATTTTATTTTAATAAATCAATATAAACTCAAATGTGAAACCAAATGCCGTGTTTTAACGCCCATTTTAGTTTACACGTTTCACCGCTACAAGTCGCTGGTATTTCTGTGTTCAATGCCTGAATAAAATTTTTCAAAGGCTTTATAGAGTAATAAGTATAAAGAATTTTGTTGCTGAAAATAGTTGCATAATATCTAGCAGAGCCTATAAAAGGGGTCTAGGACCCCGATTGCAAACAATCGCATAAATAAACAAATTCGTATGTTCTTTCATTTAACCTCCTTTTCAGAGAGTTATTTGAATTATCAATTTTCTACGATTAATTTGAACACTTTTAGTGCTGCATTTGTAAATATATGCCCATGACCGCGTTCCTATGTGAATTTTTCAGTTATCTAATTGATAATTAATTATGTACAGTTTTTTATTTGTTTAGAACGAATGCCAAACCAACCGTTCTTGGTATATACTTACGATTTCTAACGAATTATAAATTTTCTAGAAATAATTTATGTATTTTTGCAGTTGGTTCTTAAAATATTGACCCTTCAATACTTTCATATGGGTTATTTCTAATTATTTGATTCATAATTACTTAGTTATTAACAGCTTTCGACACTACTGGAACAAATACGGCGCAGTCGTTGGCAACAACTCATTTTATTTAAAGAATTATGGGTTTCCTAGTAATAGTTTTATACACTTTTAGAGCCATATCCGACAATATAAATCTTTAGTAACAGTCTTCAGCTTAAACCTTATGTAAAAATAGGTAATTATCAAAAGCTTTTAAAAGCTGTAATACCCCTCTTGATTACGCATTTCGTTCAAACGTCATGCGACACGGCCAAGTTTTGCTGTAGGTAGGTGCTCACGATGGTGATGAAGGTATTAGACAAAGAGGGAATGCTATTTAGAGGAAGACAGAGATATGAAATGTGGTGTCGTACTGATTGGTATCGTGACTAAATGATTAGTCTTTCTAACTCCGCACACCACTGTGCATTGAAGAAATTTGTAGTGCACTTTTGAAATGAATTGATGGTTTGTTACTAATAAGATTTGGAAAGCTTGTCAAGATTAATTCGCCCGCTATTAGCGGACGCGTAAGAAGGCCTGCCAGAATCGGGACGATATCTCGTTTCCCTAGAGCCCTAGAGAGGCATCGAAAGAGTTAATGTTCGTGATTCGGGTGATTCGGCGCGAACAATTGGTAAGTGGAAAGAAAGAGCGGAAAAATATAGGGAAAAGGAGAGGGCGCATGCGCAGAGAGAAGGACACTAACGGAGGCGTCCGAGTTGGCTGAGTGAAAAGCGAGGAGCGAGCAGCGAGTAACGAGAACTCGAGAAGCGAGAACAGTAGCGAAAGTTTCCGGGAATGAAACTTCTAGGAGGACAAAGCCTGTGCGAGTCCGGCTCCGAACCCTTCCCCTGATCCTACTTTTGACCGGTGAGCTACGACGGTAAAGTCGCTGGCGCACCGTGAATAGACGAGAAGAGAGAAGGATATTTTCACGGGAGCGAAGGTAAACGCCAAACGCGGTAACCAACGGCGGCAGAGAGAGGCTCAATCGAGCGCGGTACGAACGCGTCATTGTGAATGGCGCTGCTAGTGACAAAGGTGGCTGCGGGAGACTTTCGATTTCATATCGGATGTAAACTGTGCACGAAATGGATGTTACGAGGAGTACTCCCTTTGGCTGATTAAGCGTAACTCCTTGGTCATTTGCCCGTTGCGCTCGGTCTCGCTCTGTTTACTGCTCGACGAAGAAATGCGATTAAATGCGAAAAGAAGAACGACGGCAGCGGCCGGATTCCGGTACGATCGCCCGTAAAATCCAGCGTAGAGCATCGTGGCGTTCGTTCGCAGAGTGGACGACTGTTCTGCAACACCTGCGGTGCATGATCCTATGCATTGTTGGTGAGTGTGCCTCTGTGTGTGTATGTGTGTCGCGCGAATGCGTCCATATACCGATATATACGTATATATATGTGCGTTGTCAAAGCAAGGGTGTTGCTACACATAGAATATCTACATACCTTCTCTACGTGCATCTCTACGAATCACGCATCTGAAAACCGCTGCTCTCTGCCTATCTCTTCCCGACAAACACGCCGATCTCATTGTCAGACTTGGTCAGACTTGTGCTGCTACTTTTGACACGATAACAACGCGACTGTGCTATCGGGATCCTACTGTGATCCTACTGTGATCCTACTGCGATCCTACTGCGATCCTACCTGGTGAATGGAGAGCTTTAAACGAATTCACACCTCCCGTCTTCGCGGAACAGGCGAGATCTGCCGATCCAGCCGATCCCACGGAAATTAGATCGCACAGAAACCACTTGGCCAGATCTCCGGAGGAATCTTAGCTGATATTAACGTTGTTCCTTAGAGATACACCGTAATTGGGAGTGCCGCTGCATCGCGGTTGAACATGCTCCGTAAGCATTCGGCTGAATTTCACGTTACACGCGAGGAAACACTGCTCCTTTACTTCTCGATAGAGTAGCATCAAGTAGCATGTATGGTGTCACGAATGATTCCTCTCAAATCTCGGCCAGCTTCTTCGTGATCGTCATGTGAACACTTGATCAAGGAGACTGTGGACGGTGGTGGATCAGTGAAACTGACATGAAAATGTACCGTGGTGTTAAGTGGCTTCTCGGATGTATTGCGAATGGTGCTTAACCTAACTTTTCGTCGACGCTTCTACGCGGCGTTTTCTTACGAGTAATGTTCTTTCTATAACCAACTCGTAACCAAGTGAACGCGAACGCCCAAAACTATCGTCACTCTTTTTTTTCCGTTTCGTCCCCTTTCTTTTATCATCTTGTGCATGAAATGCGAATCATTCGTACCGCTTTCATACACCTATACGTTTCCAATTTGTCGCAGCGCACGAGACTCTATGTAATTCTACCGTCATAAAACACTGAAAATGCATCTCGTTAACTGTACCTTGGATCTCCCCGTGGAACAATGTAAAGACTAAGTTCACAGTATTTCTACCGACATGACACAACTTTAACGTTCAACTCGAAATATCAGTTTATTTTCATTTTTTTCCTTTCACCTTGATCGAAATTTTCGTATTACTTGCCAATGCCTGTGTAAAGTATTACTCCATGGATCTCTATTTATGTTGCATTTATCGATGATCCATTGTCAGTTACTTTCGTTTCCTGTTTAGCGACGGTGTTGGGTGATAAACATTTACCTTTTTCGTGTTAGCAAACTAGTTAGAAAACAAAGTATCGTGGTAAACATTTCTTCTTGCCTCGTGTTTTCGAAAGCTTGTACAAAAGTCTGATCGTCGTTAGTTATCGCAAGAAAGAAGCGCTTACATGGTGTCCATCTGTGTATCGTGTTGTGCGTTGTGCTTGGGATCTACCGAGTCTTGTCTTTGTGCGAATTGTATACTAATAGTACCGTGCGACTAGTGGCAGTCACGATGACATTAATATCAAATTGCAAGTACATGGCTGACCGCTGTGGGAGAAGATAAAAGCTTGATGAAATGGATAACAGAAAGGACACATGCTCTGGGAATTGATGGGTATATGCTTTTCCTGCAGGAGACCTACAGGCAGCAGGCTAAATAATAAAATCTCAGAGCATATCTCAGCATCAGTAACACCCCTCCATGTTTGTCTGGAGGAACAAAGAGGACCAGAACTGGGCTCTTGTGACGCCTCGGCTTGTAAGCCACAGGTAAATTCAATTGTTTCGTATTTGAAATGCAATGTAATAGGTCGAATGATAGGAACTTCAATACTTTTCCCATCCAGGCTAAAAAATTATTTGATAAGCAGCAAGCAGAAGAAAGGTGCGGTGAAGAAGAAGCGGAGACTGAATTCTTTGAAATCAAGATAGAAGATTTGAAGCATAGTCAGCCGAGCATGGCCAACACTATCAGTAATATGAAGATGACTAATCGAATCAAGGGACTTGTGAGCAAACGTCGTAAGCGCTTCACGGAAGATGGCTTTGATCTCGATCTCACATGTATCTTTTTGCTATGATCATCGATGTTAGCGATAAAGTACAATGGAGAACACTTTTAATTCTCCGACATACTATCGATTTATTATTGCTATTGTAATATAATTTCATTTATGTACTCCTTAATCCTATCTATATTAATAACAGATATAAGGAATAATTTAATCGCGATGGGTTTCCCTGCTGAAAATTTAGAAGGAGTATATAGGAATCACATAGACGATGTTGTTAAATTGTTGGAATTTAAACACAAAGATCATTATAAAATTTACAATCTGTAAGTATCGCGCGTTATGTAATGATTTCACGTTACAAACGAGGTGAGGTAATTTCAGAATACTTTGTCCTCTAGATGTTCAGAGAGATCTTACGATTTTAAGAAATTTAAGCAAAGAGTAGCCACTTACGCCTTTGATGATCATAATCCACCGACGTTGGATCTAATCAAACCATTTTGCGAAGACGTGCATCAGTGGCTTTCTCAGCACCATGAGAACGTAGCCGTAGTTCATTGTAAAGCTGGCAAAGGTCGAACGGGCGTAATGGTTTGCTGTTACCTTCTCCACACGAAACAATTCCCCACTGCCACAGAAGCCCTAAACTATTACGGAACGAAAAGGACACACGATAGGTAATTGTAGGAACGTTCTTCTACCACTGTTAACTTGCGCATGAATCCTGGGCTGATCGCTGTTTTACATTGTTTAGGAAAGGGGTGACAATACCTTCCCAGAGGAGGTACGTGGATTACTATGCTACTCTTGTTAAAGAGGGATTGAATTATCAGCCAGTTACGTTGTTGTTACAGAAGATAGAATTGGATCCGGCGCCCATTTTTCATGGAGGTCAGGGATGTAAGAGCAATGAATCGTGCGACACGAATTAAATAGATTAAATGTCAGATACGGTTACCTGCAATCTCTATGTTTCAGATTTGCATTGCGTAATATCTGAATCGAAGAAAAAGATATTTAGCTCCGACGTAGTGGAAATACGGAAAGGAATGCATAACATCTGCATCCCCCTAAAGCATAGCATAGCGCTCACGGGTGATATACGAGTGGATTTCTTTAATAGACCTAAAATGAAGCGGAAGGTATTTGTCTTTGTTGCGCTGCCCAACTCTGATCCTTCTAACGTAATAATTAACATTGCTTTCTTTGCCTCGCACGCAGGAGAAATTGTTTCACTTTTGGTTCAATACATTCTTCGTGCGAGACGACTTAATGCCGGAATACGATACTGTAGAGTTACCAGTGGAGCGATCAGGAAGGGCATTGAGTTGCGACGGCTCAACCATAGAATTACCGATGGTTATGTCTCATATGAAACATAGAGCAGGATCACTGGCCAGTCTCGGAGCTATGCCACCCACTCTTCTTTTAAGTATAGATAAATGGGGCTTGGATGACGCACACAAGGATAAACTACACAAAGCGTACAGTGCAGATTTCAAAGTAAGTTTAATTAAGGTAAAAAGAAGCGTAACGCTCGAGTCACAGCGGACAGTTTATTGGAGCCGCCCGATTGTTGCAGGCCAGCTTATTTATGCACCAAGTGGGTGGTAGTATATCGCAATCGAATCCAACGACGACGAATAGAATGGGAGAGAGTATACAAATGGGAATGGGAGGGCAAGAAACTCCAAGTGAATCCAGCGAAGCGGATAGCAGTGAATGCGACACAACTGGGGATACAACCGGAGATGAAGATGGGGAATCTGGTGAGTCCTCTGCATCTCTGGTGGTGAATCACCATTCTCTTACACACAGCAGTAGCCGTACACACGTTAGTAACCACCAAAGAGCTAGTCTCAGAGAAACTGCAAAGGGTTTACTCTCGCGAGGGGATAAAAGTAGAAGTAGTCATCGACAGAGCACTAATGTGAAACGTTCTTCGGCACTCGTACGTTCAGCCACCTTAGATACATAATATATTTATCGTATTTTGTACTTAAACGCTGAATTCTCTGAACTGGCATTCAAGCTTTACAGGCTCACACACACACACACACGTACACACACACTCCTATCTCTTTCTCATATACACGTACACGTACAAATACACGCACAAAACACACAGTACACTTTGTACTATTAGCTTTTCTTTGTTATGCCAGCATGAAAAATTCTTTAGCATTCAGTCAGTGCATTCATCTTGTTTTTATCGTCAGATATCGAATAACGCGTTACGCTTGTATTATAAAGTTAATCGAGAAATTTCGAAGGTCACAGTCTTGAAGATTTAATATAGTGTCACCGTTGCGAGTATAGCGTGCGGCGTTAATTAAATAAATTTCGGAGCATAGATATTTTCTCTCTGATTTGCCGATTAGCATTTGAATTTGGTCAAAAGATTCATGCTATCTCTATTTTAACGGAGTATCTTGACACTCATGTTCCGAATGTAAAATCATAAAATAAGATACTATTATGTTTCTTTCGTGGTGTGTCGGCCAGAAGTAATTTATCGTTTGCAAAACGTTAAGGTATTCGTGTACTCGGCTGCTGATGATTCTTAACGAGATTTACTCGGTATTTAGTAGCGATTGTTGAGAAAACGTACGCGCCCATGTACTGACCCTTCTGCACCTTCGATCTATTTTTCATTCAACTTTCCAAGTATTTCGCCTCGTTGGCTGTTAATTATTATTGTCCGAAGTGGTTGAATCTAATATTAGATAAGGAAATTAGTGGCGTTGAAATCGAAGTATATTTGTAGTTTGCGTGTACGCAATTTTATAATATCGTACTATGTACGGGACTAGTATTTTGCTTTAAAATTGTGTGACAATGCCAATTCGTAGGAACAATTATTTACAAACGTAACCGAGCACCGGGACAAGTGGACGCGATAATTTGTCCTTGTCCCCTCGTTCGAAGGGAATTTCATCGTATGCGTTTGTATTCTTCGTTGTATCGTGAAGGGAGGAACAGACGAGTAGTTAAGTATATCCTGAATCGCTTTACTCCTTGTGACTAGTTAACATTTTTTTTTCTTTCGATATAGCACAATTGTTCCGCATAGGCTCGTGTGTGTTACGGTTGTAGTCGGAGCTTGTAAGATAATGTTTATGTGTACAGAAAATTTTATTCTTTCGATTTTATAACGGAGATATGTTAAACATTAACAGGCTGTGCAATTTTCTAAAGTTTTATTCCGTGGTGTCTAGTAAATGATCTTCACATCGACGTCAAGGCGTATGCATCTAATTTCGGATGAACTACCGAATTTTGTATACATAGTGAACACTCCGGATAAATATTCGCTCGTGACTACGTCACACAAGCAGCGCCCATCTACGAACATTCGAAAAACTATCAGTAGAGACATCGCGTAGTTTCAAAGTCGTCGGTCCTTCAATATTGCCTTTTAAACTCGCACAAGATTTACTCTCACCATAAGTGGAACATGTTTAGCGATACCATAAAATTCAGTTTTAAAGAAGCGGTCTTAAACCTGACATTTTATCGGTGTTCTAACTTGGCTGCTTATGTATCTTGGCAAACTTCTGCTTTCCATTGGAACAAATCTATGGCACACGCGGGACAGGTCTTTTTATTCGTCGAGTTTTACAGAGAAATTTTGCAACAACTTTACGAAACTACAACTGAAGCGATGATAGTCGAGGTATCGATCGATAATAAGGAAATGGAAGTTGCAAATACGTTTTAAGATTATTTTCGCATCTCTGCCAGTTACGTCGTTTCTCGCGCAGACTATTGGCAGTCGTAATTGAATTTATTGTACGTGGATATTATTACGATGCGAATACGGGTGCCGTTTAGCGAGCACAGCCTACCGCTAAGAACGTTGTAGACGAAGCTTGGGTTCTTATTTAAACACGATCCGAGCTTTCATACGAATAAGCTCCCTCGCGGCAGGCTGCTCGTTTTCATTTTCTTCCGTGGAGTATCGTCTCTGCTTGCTTTCGAATTTCGTTCGCATTAATAAACTGCGGTCACGCGCCTAACGCGTTTCGTCGTCGACGAACATTATACATAGTAGAGTAATCCCTAACGATGACGCCCTCGACTTTTCCAATTGTTTTCTTTTCTCTCCTCTCCCCTTTGAGCTTTAAAGCGAAAACACGGCTAGAAGTTATTCGATATTCGTAGAGAATTGAACTCTATTCCTCCTCGAGATATAAACTTCAATTTTCATATACGATTGTAACTGTGTAAAAGTTGGCGAAGCTGCGAGTGGAAGAAGGTAGAAAATTCTGCCAGTGTCTCGATGAGAATCGTGTGATTGTTGTTGTTATTAATTGTAAGGCCGTTTACAGAGAGAGCGTGAGAGAGATACGCAATTCCAAACGTTAAAGAACTTTTAGATTACGATCGACTCGCGCATACGTCTCTGAAACGGTTGATGCAGTGTTTATAAATTCGTAGGCATTAGTTTTGTAAATATGTAGCAAATATTGGAATAATTGGGCGATTTTTAAAGCACAGGGGCTAGATGTTGGGATACACATTGAAAGCTGTATCGTCTAATCGATAGTTCCTTTCTGAATCTTTTACCCTTTTAGATCGTAGTCGTTGATTATGCGTAACAGATTCCTCTTTTATTTTAACCAACAGTGCATGAGTATGGAAACATTAGGAAAGCCTGACAATTGTTTCTCGTTCACGGCACAGAGATTTTTGGATTCCATCTTCTCTATCTCCATACTCTTAGGGACATTTGAATGAATATCAATGCCCTCCCCCCCCCCCCCGCCCTGAAAATGAAACAAACACATTTTAATTTTACTCTGTTCTTCGTATCGTTGCATGTTAATAGCTCGTAATAGTAGTTTTCAGATCTTTGTAATGTCTGGAATATGTAAAATTGATACACAGCATCTCTATTATGTATTGTGTAACGATTATTTTGTGATACTATTATACTTATGATTATTAATTGTATCGGTGTTATATCCTTATTCTTATTAATTATTATTATTACCGTTACTGCTATTATTATTATTAATATTATTATTACAAATGCTACTGCTGTTTTACTGCTATGTCAATACCACCATCAGAGACATTTATTACTATCATCACTATTACTATTATTATTGTCGCTAATAAAATCTTAGCGCACTTTGAACGTACTCTTATGTTAGATATATATACCTGTAATAAATACTTTAAGGACGATATTATATACGCATTACAACGATAAAGTAGTACATTTGTAGTATCTTTCTAATTACGTCTACCGATTCTCTGTGAACACGTAAACTTCACTCTCCGAATCCTACTTCTCAACATATATTTTTGTTCTTTTCTGGCTACTTATCCACCGACTCCCCTTGCTTGTACCCACGTATGTACTCTGTCCCCTCTTCACTGCTTCTTGGCAAGTAAACCTGCACATACTTTGTAACGCTTTTCCGTACTTGTGATATCCGCCTTACGAGGATAGAGTGGCAGGGTATTATAAATAATTACAAGCCATTCGAGCCACCGATTTAGCTGAAATTCAATGTGTTAATAATGTAAAAGGTAAGGACGGTATTATTCATTTGAGATCGGCATTGGCGCAGCGCGCAATGATTCAGCTTGATCGATGGGTAGAATGTAAGTTATAGTTATCCCCTCGTCGGAGCAATCGTCAGATCGAAAGACTTCGTACACGGTTTTAATGGTTTCGTAGACACTGGTACCTCGCACGACCCGTTCCTCCATCGATAATCTACCATCGTTGATCTAGTGTCGAGCACCGTTTTGTTCTTCTCGACGTTCCCTGGAATGCAATACATATTTCGATGTTGTGCAATCGATGCATCGGCTTTCTTGTTCTTTCCTCTCGCATGCCCGAGTTGTAAAGCCACTACGTACGTATCTCGTTAGTGTGCCAGAGTTCCTTGCATAGTTACACGGTGGGGGTGCAAGTGCCTCGAGCAGTCTCTGTAATCACCGACGCGCGTTCATTTCTTTATCGACGACGTGACGGATGGTGAAGCGTTAAATAGTTTCATCTAAACATTGCCGTGAAAAGTAAGGAGAAAGGAAGGGGTGGAGGCGACGGAGGGAGAGAAACTTTATTGTACGAGACTTCACTTTACCCCCTCCACCGCACTGCATCGCACCGCACCGTGATTAATAGATGTAGACTCGCCGTAAAACCGAGCATAAGCAATAACTGACAAATTGTGTCTATATGTCTGTTCACCCCTCCCCAGTGGACATGGACCAGTGTGTCGGCCGATACCGCCTTCTCTCAGACGGAGGAATGATAGATGTTTTGTGAGTTCGTCGCCAGTCATCCTCGTGTGCATCTTTCAACTTCGGTGTCGCTCGCGCGTCGACGCGCGAACCGTAGACACTCCACTGTATCATCGTCTATATCGTTAAGTCGTCCCGAGATCCGATATCCCATCGTTTGGACATTCGATTCGAGAGAAACTCCCCTTTACCCGGTACATCGAACGATGTCAGTCGCTCGCGGTGAATGAAAGCGAGATAACCAGAGGAGGAGCCGCTTGCTCCGATTCATCGAAAATCCACGGCTCCTTTCCGGGGCGGGAGGGGGGGGATACATCTTTCGTTCACACGTCTTTCGCATACACCTCCTGGCTTCTTCTCTCTTCGTCCCTTTAACCCTGTGTCACACTGTTCCTCCGGCCCGGTTCCATTTACGGGCACCACTCGCGCTCTACCATACTGTACAGACTTGTTACTAATTTCGCAGCACGATAAGATGATTCGTTTGTTTGTTACGCGGCGATTACCCGGACGATTTTCACGCCAGCCGGCATCCGTTTGAAAGATGCCGATCCCAGTGAGATCGTCGTTCGATCGAAGATCATCCGGGTGCGCTGTGTCTTAGAATTTTATTAGACTTTATACACACACACACGCGCGCGCGCGCGTGCCCGTGTCGCTATAGATATATGTAGCTAACCACCACAAGTTTTTATACTGAATGCGCGGCGAGCTTGCAAGTTCTCTGAACGAAACGCGAGAGAGGGGATGATTTCACCAGGGGAAGGTTCGTTTGCTGTAAACTTTTGCCGAAGAGAAGTTACAAGCTCAGCATTGCAACTTCTATTGCGCTGTCTATGTAACGATTGTCCTATTTTCCGCCGATGAGCCAAAGGCGATCGATGGGTCTCTCTTGCTGCGACATTGAAGTTCAAAACGAGTCGCACGTTTGCGCGAACACAGGATACTGACTGGTGTTTTAACGAGTAATCGCGTCGGGTTGATAGAGTGGCGAAAACAGAGCTATGTTTATGTAGATTATGGATCCGAACGGGAATGATGCTGTGTAAAAAGATGCAAGACTATTTTCGTAACGTTAATAAATTGTAAGTCAATAACGGCGACGATAGCAGCAGCAGCGGCGGCGGCAGTAGTAGCAGCAACAGCAACAATATTATTAATAATAATACTAATGCTAATAATAATAATAATAACGATAATGATAGCGATGATAATACTGGTAATAGCTAAAGAGCAGAAATGAAGTTTCTTCCTTCACTTTTTGTTCGAAATCGGCGCTATTTATCGTATTTTCGCGTTAAACTTGTTTGTCCTGCGATAATCGGTCGAGATGTTCGTACCAATGTAAATATATATATTTAGAGAAAGGAATCGACTCGTCAGGACTCGCAGCTTTTATTCTCGGTTGTGAAAAATTCTGCTTCTCGCGCGATCCGCACCGAGAAGCGCACGGTGTTCCTCCTCGAGTCTCTAGGAAACGGAAGCGGGCGATTCGAGACTCGACCGGGCGGTGTGGTTTGACCAACGGGTTTCCTTAGGTTTCGAAGAGCACGTCGGGGATGCGAATGAGTTTAGTGAGTGCGAGGGAGAATCGTTTCTGACGCCGTCCTTCCTACAGTACATATTTTTGTCGTTCGCCGTAGAAAAAGGAACTCTGATAACCCATGGGATTTGGTTCCGCGATCATTTCTTCCTTTGCTGCGCCTCCGGGCGGGGAAGCAGCGCCGTTGTTTCTGTCATACTATCGAGAGCGAAGGGAGTCGTATTCCGTAGAGCGAGATATAAAATCGTGCAATGTTCCTAGAGCGACAGCAGGAACGTGGTTACGAGGAAGCTGCTCGTTGGACCGATCGAAATCAAAACATGTAACATATTTAAAGTTTGCCGTTACCGACGCGATCGTAGTAGCTAACGTAGAGCGTGCGAAGGTTGCGATAAGCGAGCAAGAGGGTCGTTCTCCATTGGCGAAGAAGCTGGAAAGGCTGCTCGAGCGGATCCTCAAGACGGCGGAAACGACGAAGAAACTAGAGAGGTCCCGGCTGCGCCGCTTCG
The DNA here is from genome assembly GCA_029448645.1 of Andrena camellia. Taxonomy (NCBI): domain Eukaryota; kingdom Metazoa; phylum Arthropoda; class Insecta; order Hymenoptera; family Andrenidae; genus Andrena; species Andrena camellia. Next base: position 34,665,885 of record CM055680.1, read on the forward strand.
ACGGAACGCGAAACGCCTCGATTCGCGCCCAACCGTTCTGTACAGTAACTGACAATGAGACATCATTCCTTCGCGAATACGACGTTCGTAGCTAGAGTAAGTTCGACTAAGGAATAGGGGCGAAAGCTTATTTTTTGTAACGAAATATATCGATCACATTTTGCAGAATACGTCGATCGCGTTCGGCGCTACCCAAATTGTTAAACGTGCGTACAATATTCGTAGCGTTTTGGCGCTCGCGAGGGGCGCGGGAAGCGACAGCTTTGCGGCGTTTACTTAAACGATTCGTTCGCGTTACTGTTCCGCGTACCGTTCGGGAGGCTCGCCGGAGCACCGGTAGCCGCGTCCTCGCGTCTCGAACAAGCCTGACGCGAAAGCGAACGACTTTTACAGACGTACCTTACCGCTCGCGACCGTAACGCACCATCGTAGTGTCGCGGATCTGTGTAGAATTAGTTTGCGATCCGGTGAGAACTCGTTAGTGTGCAGTTTCTGCGTAAGGGATGTCGAGATAGTGTGTCGAGAAGGAACGCATTCCCACAGTTACGATCGAGAGTGAAGTCCGACGACGCGCGTGCATCGCTACTCCTACGTTCGTTTTATCCTTTAGTCGTGGAATCCACCGTGGCGCACGATTCGGGGAAAATGGGAAAGTACGAGTGAGCAGTGAAAGGGAGAGAAAGAAAAGAGGAGCGTGAGAGCGGTATATATTTGCATTACACCGAGCAGCCGATTTCAAAAGCGCCTCGAATCAATCAGTAAAAATTTAAATTCACCTCATTCCGGGCTGTCTTATTAATCTCGTCGATGGATCATCGAATTACCGTCGAATCGCCGCGACGTGTGTGATTTCTTCTTTTTTCCTTTACCCGCTGATCGTAACCAAAATGCTAAAATTTTATCCAGCAACAACGATGACCTACACGCTTCTCGAGCATATTTCCTTTCTCGCACGAAGCTCGTAAGTACCGTTTTATAAGCGATGACACCTCTTAAGATTAACTTTTATATGATTCATGCGGAATGTTCAAAATATAAATAAGACACATTATTTTCTCTGTGATATTGTATGCGAGCAAACTGGTCCAAAATTTCTTCCCCCCTCCAATCTACCGTCTCTTCACGACTTCATCGAGCATCGGAGGACGTAAAGCGCAAGTAGAACGGAAATTGGAAATTTGTTTCGCGGTTACACTCGCCATTCACTTTCCCACGCCCGTTTTAATAATGATTTTTCAGCAGCGTAGAATATGAATGGTGAAAGGAAGAAAGTGGACGCGATTTTTCTCTCATTGGTTTTTTTTTGTTACCCTCCCCGCCCCCCATTGACGCGCGATCGTCTGCGTTCCCTCTGAACCGCGCGACCGATGAAATTTTCACCGAGACTGACGCTGACTCTGCTTACAGGGGAGTCGACGTATTTGTGACTTTGAAACTAGACTGATCCAGCGGGGACCGATACGAGCTAACACTCCTACTCTGTCAGAAACGGTCCACCCGACTGCAACGCATCGTTTCATTACCTGCCGGTTGATCAGTCGGTCACGATCAATCGGCAAGCCAACGAATTCGGCCTGCGTCTGCAGCCCCACCGACGCACGCGCGTACACGGTACATTCTGTGGTGGAATGCTGGTAGAGTTCAGTGCCGTTTGCGCAACCTTTCTTTCCTTTTTCTTCGATCGAATTAATTTCATCGTCTGTAAGATATGTTTCTCTTCGTTGACACGGCGCTATCTCCGATAAATGGATCGCTTCCGGCTGAACTGCTGCGCAGACATTTATGCGAGCGAGTGGAACAATGGAGGAATGAAAAGAGTGCGCGATTTTTAACGGACCTAGCGCTTCTGACGATCAATGGCACATCAATGGTACATTGTTGACTGGTTTTAACTCGTCGAACCTCTACGCGCGCGTAATCCGTGCGCCGTTTCGTTATTCTTCGTTTCTCGCTCGGAGGCAGTCACGGGGGATATCATTTTTACTCCAACTCTCTAACGTTCGCGGTATTTTATTTCTCTTGGATGATAGATTTTTTTTTAAACTCCCCGGGGCCGATCGACGCGTGCTCTCCTTAGCGCGAACCTCTAGATCCGAAAGACCGATGGAAACGATAATCATTTGCGTCTCGAATTGCGTTCTACGTTACCGGAAGCTTTACTGGGGCCAATTAAGTTTGTTTGTAAGTTCTCGCGCGTGTCATCGGATACAGATTGTGCATGTAGTTTATTATTGTAAGATCTATTTATGGAAAATTCAATTTTTTCTCAGCGTACAAAGTACAAAGTAACACGACCGGATCTCAAGCGTTTTTCGAAGCAATTGCGTTTGCTTTTAAATAGTACGTATGATTAAGATGTCTCTGCGTAATCGTTATTAAGTAATGAGTTAGGAGAAGTAAATTTTAGATCCGCTCCGGCGAATCGCGCCGCTCTTCCATCGATCTCTTTTTAACGGCTGGATGTATTTTTAGATGGTACAGAATATTCACTCGAGGCTGGTTAGTTCGACGGGTTTATTTCAAGCCCGAGTCGTATTAAATCTGTCGCGAACCGTTGCCCAAGCTACTATACACAAGAATGTAAACTTTTATAAATCTTACGATACCAGTACAGGACACGAGGAAATTCTCCGTTCTCTTTTCGTTTATATTTATCCAAGACACAGCGATCGCGAGTGTTCGTTAGCTAGCATACATCTCCAACGTTCGTTTCGCCTTCACTCGGCCGTAACTATTTACACAGAATCGTTGCGTCTCGGAGGATATCAAGTCGAGCGATAGGCGACAGACTAATTTGGAACGCCCGTTAGCGCGGTACTCTCGAAACGAGGTAATTACAAACTGTAAAGTAACAAATATCGTACAATACAAGAAAAGTACAAGGTCTTTCTATGATACAGAATTGTGGCGGGACATATTTTTTGTTCACCTCTCACCGTTGTCTCGCAATGTTTTTTAAGGGCACGGATTTACAAAGCGGTTCACCTTCCTCTGCCCCGTCCTCGACTGAACCCACCCCTGCCGCGACCGGCCACTTTTCCCTTCGGCGGCGGTGACTTTGGCCTGAGCGCCTCTATCCGTTCGGTGCATCCGGTGGTGATTTGCCCGTTGGCGAAGTAGCTGGTGTAAAGATCCGCGTTGAAGTTTGTGTTCGTCAGCTCGGGTCCTACGGTCAGCCATCCTGGCCGAATCGTGCCGTCGCGGCCGAACAAGTGCAACCTGTGGAACGATAAAATGGGCGAAAAATTTATAATCCACAATGTACACTCCGTGTCTCGCGTAATTTCCATTCGCGGGATTAAGGAATTCGTCTTACCGTCGCCTGCCGAGGCAGAAATGCTCGATTATGTGAAATATTTCCACGGGCTTCTCTATCGAACCGTACTCGGGCTCCTCCGATATGATCAAGTCGATATCCACGTTCGCGTGGATGAAGTCCCCGTCCGTGGACCGTCGGACGGTCCCTTTGATCCCCATCAAGCAATGCTCCTTGGTCCTCTGAAGCACAGCTTTGCTGTCCAAGTTTTTACTGTGCCCCGGATTATTAATGTTGGTGCGAATCCAACAGATATCCTCGCACCGTCTGAAGCCCCATTTGCGGAGGCAGAACCGTCCCATGTCCAATCCGTCGCTGCTGCCGCACCAGAGGAACACGAAGCTCCGGTTGGCCGCCACCTCGCCTATATCCAGCTCCATTATCTACGAAGTCGACTTTTATTGCACACGCGCGTTACGGAATCCCCTGAAACTCGGTGACTGTGGATTTCGGCACGGTCGATTCGCGGTAGCCTCTACTCACCTGATCCCAGTTCCACAGCTGAACGTTCGTGGCACCGCAGGTGCGTTGGTACTCCTCCAGCGGGGGCTCTATCAGTATCACGTCGAACTTACAATTCAGGTCCTTTAAATTGTACGCGAGCAGATCTGTTTTCAGATACATGGGCGGCGTGGCCGTTTCCGCGATCAGATCGTCCTTCAGCTTAATCAGTTCCCGCAATTTCGGATACTCCTCGAATCTGTCCGCCAAGCCCACGTCTCTGATAAAGTTCTGCGGACGCTGGCCGGTGTCGATGAAGTGCTGGCAGTAATCGTTGTGCGGATTCGACGACTGGGTTCCCTTTAATAACGCAACGAACTCGACGCTTTAGTACTCGATGCGACCGACGCAGCACTTGTCAGCCTACCTTCAGGAACGTCGAGGAGTCCTTGTAAACAATTTCGTCGGCCTGAGCCGCGTCGCTCTTCGAATCTTTCACCCCATTCTCCGACTTCTCCGATATCGATTTTAATCTCTTCCTCTGCGCGTCATCGACATCCGTTCCTAAGATTTGCCGCAGCTCGTCCACGCTCGAGACACCCAGCTACGAGAAACCGGTAGATGACAATTTCCTACCGCTCGTTCCGACGTTTACAAAAGCATAACCTCAAAAAAAAAAAAAAAAAACCGCGACTACACGGGATAATAGGATATCTAGCTCACCGTTTGCGCTAAGAGCTTCTTGCGTTTCTGAGATCGTTCTCGTAGCGTCTGCAGCATCTTTTAATCATTCGCCAACAGCTATGGAAGAAACCTAACTCCTCGCACATTTGTCGATACTCGCGAGAGCGTGGTTGCGCGCGTACAGGAGCCCCGTCGTTCGCGCGCGTTTCCTACCACTGCTTCGAGAAACCAAACGCCACTACGAGCACAGCATCTTGTTCCTTTCCATCGCGGGATTCGCCGTGCGATTACCAACTCAGGATTTCATGTCTTCGTCGTCGTTAGGTGCCAGCGAACACGAGTTCCACCGAGGAAAACAATGCCGCGAGCCGCGACATATGCATCACCCGTCTAATCTGGCGACCTCTACTCTTCTCGCCCTCGGGCGACCTCTCGCGTTAAATCCGCCAAGCAAATGTGTTTCCTCGCGTTCAAACGTCGTTCCCAAATGTCCAGTTTTCCGTGAATTCTGCAACAAACAAACCGTTAAAATCCGTAACCTTTCCCATTTAGATCGACTACCGGAGTTTTCCTGACAACGTGTACATACAAAATGGTGAGTAACACGCTCCCCTTTATCATTCCCTCTTTCGTTCTCCACGGTTCTTCGCACTCGGCCGAGAGGTTGATTCGTCTCGCGAGAAGCACGGTGAACGCGAAACAATCGTATCGGTGGCGAGAAAGAATGGTAGATTAGAATTATCTTGACGTATGACGGATAGGATTCTAGCTAGTGAAAAGAGCAGCATGCCGGGGAGTTTAGCGTTGGAGAAGCGACGATTCGATCGCCGCCCTTGCGAAACGTTGATTCTTGGATTATAGGTATCGGGTTGTTCGTTGAGCGTGGGAGGGGGGCGGCGGGGGGGGGGGGGGGAGGGGGAGAGAGAGAAAAACGGAGCGACCGAGAGCGAAAGTTACGAGGAGCTGGAAAGAAAAGAGCGCGACGTGAAAGCGTGAGTCGGCGAAATAAAATAAGCAAGATAAGACGGTCGCGAGGAGGCGGACAACCGAGCAAGCGAGCAGGACAGGACGCGGTGCATTTCACGTTCGCCTGCACCTCCATTAGTCGGCTTTGAAATCGACGCGCGGTCGGAGTCTCCGCTTACAATTAGACGCCGAGCAGCGGTAAACAGGTTGCAGGAAAGGGCGGCACCGATACCCTCGACGCTCGAGGGCACTCGACTCGGTCGCGAAGCGATACACGTCCATTGTCGATAGGCCAATCTTGCGTAAAGATTCCTGTAGCAGGAGAGGCTCGAATGCAAAGACCAAAGTACCGACTCGTGGCTGCGCGTGGTAAATGGAACCGTATTGCTGTCGCAGGAGTTTCGACGAAAGTATTCGAGAGATTGAGAAGCGGATAGCTGGGTCGTTTCTTCGCCGCGTCCTCGAGCGCAGGAGGCCCGCGTATCGCGGGAACGTGGACTTGCAAAACCTTGTCTCGACGCGCGCGCGGTGGAATTCGTTTGCATAGAAAGATGCGCGAGCGACGCTAGTAATTGTGCCGCTGTTGATTCGCGTTATTTCTGTCGGGCCCGATCCGTAGAGGCCGTTGCTCGAATTGAATTTGCTCGGTAAAACTCGGGCGTGAGGAGGCGATCGACGAGTCGGCGTTAATCGGTAGGGATCGGCGGTAATCGTTGTCGGAAACGGAAAGGCGACGACAGCGAAAAGGGTATGGCCGGGAAGACGAGAGCTCGTTGCAGTGTCTCGGGACGGTGTCGAGGTAACAGTTGCCGGAAGCAGCCAGCGAAAGAGCGCGTCGCTTCCTCGTTGTTCACCTCGTCGTAGTCGTCTTTGTCGTTTTGCTGTTTGTTATCCTCGTAGAACATCCGTCGCGTGGTCGCGACTCCGCCGCGGGACCTTAACGCTCGCCAAGGTTCGTACTCCCGTTCCGCTATTATTTATCCATCTCTAGACCCGTAATCCGCATCCAGAGTTGCCCTTCGATCGTCTCGGTAATGCCTCGTCACGCTGTATAACGTCCCTGCTTCCCGATCAAGGTCGAACGATTCCGCCAGATTCAATGCCACCCGGCTGTTTCGCGATTCCAAAGGTTCTCGGAGGATGGACGCGATCGTGGCGGAATATTAACTCGACCTCGGTCGTTGCGCTCGCGCACGAAAGCAGCGGATTCGAACTCCCGTGGGCTGCGAGGAGGCTGAGCCTGGAGAACGATTTGAAAATCGGATGAAAAGCGTCGATTCGATAAAGGCGGAATGCGCGGTTGGCTCGGCAAGGTGGTCGACACAGGACGGACGGGGCCACGTACACGCGCCACTTGCGACGCGTTGGCGAAAACAATTTTTTGCCCCGTGCTCGCTGCTCGCGTAGAGGTGTCGGCCTAGGTGCGCGACGAGGAGGAGAAGGCCGACGAGGGGGAAGGTAGAGGACAGACGCGGTCTCGCGGCGCGTCGAGGAGGTAAGAAAAACCGCGTCGAGTGAATCGTCGCGGGTGCGAGCCGACGCTCCGATTGGTCGGCCCCGTGGGCCGCTTCTCCGAAATTCACCTCGGATTCCAAGAAATCGGCAGTGGCGCTACGCTCACCGGCATCCCCCTTTCTGTTTGCGCGCTCGCTGCCGACAACGATCGTCCGTGTCCCGTCTAGTCGCCGCTCCTGTACCTACGTTGCGGCAACTCACACCGAACCCGTACACCGACCAACAGGACGCACCGTTTCTGACAGAACTGCAGACGGAGAGATCGTACAGAAGGGAGGGAGAAGCTGCAACCAGCCGCAGTGTACAACCACACTCGTACGAACCAAATCTTTTCGCACCCCTTGCAACCGGCCTCGCGACTATTCGACGCCTACCTACGCGCCGGACGCGATGCATCGGACATGCGGCCGAATCATTCGCCCTTACGAGGCGCGGCCACGTTCTTTGAATCCTTTCGAGCCGATAACCAACACCGTCCACGTTTCTATATTTCCACAGAGATTCGTGTGGCACCGGTGGAGAGTGACTACCAGAGAATTCAGACAAGATGAGACCCGACGAGGTGATACAAAACGAGAGGAGAGCGACGGAGACGATGTCGGAGACGTCCGAGGGCACCGTAGGTACCAGCGTGTCCGGTAAATCGGGCTTCGAGAGCCGCGAGGAGCTGCGGGACATCGCGGCAGTGCTGGGCATCGGCAATCCGGACGATCTACACCAGGAGAGATTTCGCGTGGATCGGCGAAAACTGGAGCAGATGCTGCTAGGTGAGTAGCTTCGCTTAATAAACAGAACTCGATTCCGGAACATTCCTCCTACAAATTCGACCTTGCTACTTTGCCGCGGGGCCTGTACCCGCTGGATGTTTGATATGATGCTCGGCCCATCGCGTCCCCCCTACGATTTAAATAGATTATCTGTTTGTAAACGGAATCACAGGGTCTGTCAAACTGTGCGTTGCCCCTAATTAAGGAGAACACAATCGGCCGCAGCGATCGTGCCGTTTATTTTGATCGAGGCTCGCTCGGCGTATTTACGCTCGAATTTAGATCGCGAGGATCCTCTATATCTATACGGTGGATCGGGAGAACGTTCAAAAGCCCAAACGATCAACACCTCTGCTGCTATCCCGATTGCATAAGCGAAACTTATCCGTTAACCATGTATAATTACATACTTACAACGTTACTCTGGTACATAAACACTTTCTATTAAACTTTCGCGTCCTACCTCGTAGGTACTTAGGTATATCGATGGCTTAGTTCACAAATGAGGCTTTCAGAGCAAAAACGGATTAGCCCACATTGAAAAAAAAAAGGTAATGTTTCCTATTTTATGTGATCAGCAGAGCCTATTCAAATACGTTATTGCTACTAACTGAATTTTGCAAAAAATCTGGGTTAGTCCGCCTTTGTTCTGAATGCCTGCAAATATTGTATGTCCACTTTTTATGAATTTTCACTTTTTACATGCGACAAATAATTCTCGACTGTTTCTTTATGTTGTATAAAAATCACATTTATCTTCATAAATTTGTGAAGAATAATATTTCTCTTCGTTCTATACCCCTGGATCTAAGTTTTTCTCGAATACGCTAAAAAGTGTGCGTAGAATATTTGTGCTCTAAGCCATCGACACGTATATCCGGTAGTTTCTCCGCTCCAATCCACCCGCCAATTTCGCTGTTAATTAATATCGCGTGTTAGAAGCGGTCGCCCGTCCTTGCGTACCATCCTCCGACAAAGGAATGTATTGAAAAAGGGAGAGAAAAAAAGGACGAGAGTTCGTTGTACCCTAACCGTACACTTTTCTTTGTTTACAGGTGATAATGACGTGCCCAAGCCAGCGGACGCGTTTTTTCATAACGTAAGTAGCGTGTCATCGTCCTCCTCGACGCTCTCTCTAATAGGTCGACAATCAAGTTCGCCCTCCGTTGACTGAGTGCGTGCGCGACCCTGATATTCGTCAACCATCCGTCTGTCTCCTCGCGAGCTAATCCGTAAAGAATATCCACAGGCTCGCGACACGTTGCCCGAATGAGCAGCGAGGAAAATTCGCGAGGCGGGGTTAACGATCGCGCCGCGTCTGTCGTTTCGCCGATGGACATTACCCACGGTAAATCGATGCTTGCTTGAAATCGCTGGCGCTGCGCTCGCGATGCCGAAGGGAAAACGCGTACGTTGTCGATCCGCCGCGACGGTGTTCTAGAAATCGAGCGCGTTCATGCTCGCGGTACTTACACGTTCGCGCTTCGACCTTGCGATTATACGAAGCCGAAGGCGGCTATTTTTGTACAGTTTCCCCCGACGACCGATAATTCGTCCTACCGAGGCACCGATTCTTTTCGCGATGCATCGAGCTGCTGCCGCGCCGCGCCGCGCCGCGCCGCGCGCCCTTTCCATTCGCCAGCTCACACGGTTCACGGGAGAGGAAAAACGGTTTGTAGCCGACAGGGGAATTGGTGGAAAATCGTGACAGGGAGGCAGGGGACGGGAGCGCCAAGCACTTGTACCACTTATGTGCCTGTGGTGGAGCGCGTAGACAAATGCAACGAACGGTTGGCGAACGGGCTCGAAGGCAACGCTCGCGCTTATCCTTATCGCTGACTCGTTGCGTAAAAGGGGGCCTGGAAATACACCGCTCGATTATTTATAGACCGGCTTTACTCGCGACTTTGCGCTACGTGCTACGTACACGATCCCCACCCTCCGTCGCCGAGCCCCGCCGGCCGCGTCTATCCGATTCGCGTGCTAAATGTTTTGCGCTCCGCGCGAGACGCGCTGTCGCTCGGCGAATAACGGCCCCTCCGGTTCTATTCCTTCCCGGATTCCATGCTCACCGCCGTCCCGTTCGCTCTTCCGAATGTATCTTCCTCCCGAAAGTTAAATTACTGGGGAAAACGACGGCTCGCGCGATATAGCTTCGTCAGGCGACTGTTTTCGCTGCATTCTTGATTAAAAGAATCCCGAGGGAGGGGGGGGGGAAGAGTCACTCTCGTGACTCGGAACCGGGCACGATTTAAACGCGAGCCGCCCGCGGGGCTCGCGATCTCTCGCGTCTGTTTACGCGAACCGGGCGATAAGCGGCAGCTGTTCTAGCTCGTGTGCACCAGCCGATGGCGAACTTTGCTTCGAGCTTCTCGCGCCACGCCGGCGCTCGTCCCCCCCTCCCCCCTCCCCACCCCGCTGAAACGCCTAGCTTCTCTCTCGTAGAATATTCTCATGTTTGAACGTTGCAAGATTATTCGGAAAGGAGGGACGTGCGTGAGCACGAGCACGCTCCTCCCGAAATACCGTGTTACACGCGATACGTAATTTTAGCGAGAGTCACTGGACCTCGAGCTCGATTTATCCCCGCTGCAGTCGCTGCCAACTTTTCCGAATCTTCGGCGGGCCGATCGAGCGCCTCGCTGCTGGGACATTCGATCGGAGCGATCGGAAGCCTGGAAGCCGGGGCACATCGTTTCCGCGTACTCGACCGCGAACTTTCACAGAATCGATCGTTCTCCTGCCTCCGCCCGAACGGCAGGGGCCTTCGTCGAAGGATAATCCTATGAGAGTCGTTCTCGTCGAAGGATCCACGATCCGTCGCATACCTGGTTCCTTCGGTTACTCGATAACTTAGGCGCTACCCTATCCGAAAGAAGAAATGTGCGCTCACTCGTCATTCTGCTTTCATACTGCTCGATCGCGTCTCGAAGAGCGCACACTTTGCGCCCTCGACTTTTAAGGCGATTCTCCCGTCAAAAATGGTCTTTGCCCCCCCTTATGTTTAATTATAAATATGTATTCTAAAGCCGGGAATCCACCGGAAAGCTAAGCTAGCAAAGGGGCCTTCAGATTTGGCAATTTCAGAAAAGTTTGGTACTTAGTGTACGCGAAGGTCTTCACTCGGGCATTAATTTCCCAAAACAGTAAGACGCGCTTTTCAGCCAAGTATCAAAATTTTCTGAAATTGCCAAAACCTGAAGGACCCTTTGTAAGCTAAGCTATGGTATGTTTTAACTTAACTTTTATTGGAAACGGTTTTTTAAAACGTAGCATCGCATAGCTTAGCTTAGCTTCCCGGTGGATTCCCGGCTTAAAACATAGTTTTTGGCAGTGAGTGAAATTTTTTTATAGGTATTCGTTGAATAACAAAAGCCTCACCTACTTTTTCACCGCTTCTTCAAAAAGTTTTACTTCTGTATTCATTTCTATTGATTTTAATGTTCTCTTTCCACCAATTTTACCGCTCAGGGCAGTTGACCTGCTTGCGTCCTTCTAGGATATCGCAAGGTAACGCATCTTCGCCGGGCTATAGAATACACAGTGGGAATAATAGTGGGAGGATCCACAAGTGCCGGGCTTGCTGGAATATCTGGATTTACCTAGGCAAATCGCCTTACCCTGCGGCCGTTTATGGCTGTACCTACTCGTCAAAATGCAGTCAAACGGAACAGCGGCCGTGATATTGTCCTTGCTCGTGCACATCGGGCTTGTACATTGGGGGTGGCTGGTTTCCCTCTCTTTTTTGTTAACTCGATTCGTAGCAGTTCGATTCGTGCCACGACCGAATCGATCGCCACGTCCGCGCGACACTTTCCAAGAGAAATGTCGAGGGCTCGGATCGGTTCGAGTAAATCGGGACAATGGCAAGGCGCACCTGTCCGAAAGGGAGTGCTGGGTGATCCGCAGCTGGCTGGTGCGCTGGCGAAGTGCAAACGAAGGAACTACCTGTTCCTGTCCGGCTCGGCTTTAAATGTTGGAATCGGTGGGCCGGAAAGGAGCGAGAGATTGCCTGCGTCGCGTCGGTGAAGTCTATCGGTGGGTTATTCATCGGTGCGCGGTCGGCGGTCGGCTGTTCCTCGTCCTCGTCCTCGGCCGGGTAGATTTCTGGAGGGAGGAAGCGGCGGGACGGGGACGGATAGAATCGTGACGGCAGCGAGTGGGAGGCGGTTCACCGAGTCGTCCCGTTACATTATCTGCTGTTAGTCAGTCAGTCGTGCCAGCGATCCCGACGCGGTAAAAACGAGAGACGACGTGGTCGTTCGTGGATCGTACTTCCGAGAGATCGCCGGCCACGGTGGAGCTGGGCTGCGGATCGTGCCGTCGCGAAATCTAGCAGCCGTCCGTGCGGTAACTCCCGACGAAATACGAGCGAAAGGTGTGCGCGAACGTTTGCTCGGTGGGCCGGTGACCGTTCCACAGCCCGATTACGATTCCGTTCGACTCCACTCCACTCGAGTCCGCTTCCAATCACGGCCGGCAGTGTTTCGAGTGAAAGGAAACCTTCGAAAGGATTCTGGATAAATTTCCTGGCAAAAAGTAGCAGCTGAAATCGTGGATCGTGGATCGCCGGATCAGTGGATCGCGCGTGTCGTCGATTCGCGATGCAGTGAGCGGATAACGCTCTCGTCGGGATGTCCCGCGGGTCTCGATAGTCGCGCCAGTGAAAGTAAATCACCCGGAGCTGCCTCTCCTCTCGCTCGAGATTCTTCCTAGCGTGGTCCGCGCACTTCCTGGTCGCAGCGAGCCATGTTGCTACTCTAGTGCCGAGGATCCACTCGAACAGCTACCACCAGAAACCTACCGAATCTACCGCTCGCCTCTCCTCTTCTCTATTTTTTTTCGATTCGGCGAGTTCGAGCGAGGTCAGGGGTCGGCCCGGATATACCAGTCGACCAACGATGACCGTGGTAATGCCCAGCATTCCAGCGTTCTGCCGTTTAACATCTGACGATGATCGCGCGCACGAAACTACCGAGGCAACTAATCCGTCCGACGCGAAACACACTACCGCGACGTTTTCCTTGGACAAAGTCCGTGGCAGCGCGATCGTCCTCGGCAGTTGTTGAAAGTTACGCGAGCTCCAGTACCAGAACGACAATTGCATCGCGATTAACCAGGTTGGGATCTCTTGTTGCAGGTTATGGAGGAAACAAACACCTTCGTTACGTGGCCGTCCCGACTGAAGATTGGAGCAAAGTCGAAGAAAGGTAAGCGCCTACGTTGCTAGCCGCACGTTCGCCGCCGATGATCGCGTTCGCCCGGCCGGCGTGGCGCGGCGCGGCGCACGGCGCACTCGCGGGATCCATAGGTCGAAAGGTGAGCCGTGCTCCGCTCGATCGTCAGAGACGTCGGGCAGCGTTGTCGCTGGGAAAGTTTCGAAGAATCGCGCGCAGCACGGCGCGTCCACCCGGAAACGGTGCAAGGAACCGATGACGCGTCATGGGCGCGTCAAGGTTCGTCGACTTGCTCGACCTTGGGGAATAGTACGCTTCAACATTCTATCCGAGTACATCGCGCAGAGTGTTTATCGTTTATCGACCGAACCTCGTTACACATACACGGCAGCCGATTACGTCAATCCTGGGTTACGTCGCCTTGGCGCGCCAGCTGACGCTGGTATCGCGTATTTTCTTACGACGGCTATTTACGGCCTCGTGTACGCGAATTCTAGCGCTGCGCTCGCCTTCCTCTGCCACGCCGTCGCGGACCCTCGGCGTTTCTGCACTGACGAGCCTGCATGCCGTTGCCCACCTTCTGCAAGGCTTGTTAGAGGGCCGCTGTCGGGCCTCGGTTTCCGCGCGGCCGAATCCGCGATTTCGCGTGTCCAACGCGCCGTGGCAGAGCCGCGTCGCGCGCACCGACGCCGCCTTTGCCGAACGCAGGATTAATTAGAGCGCACCCATTAATCGAAAGTGATTACGAAACGACTCGCATGCTTGCCCTGGCGCAGCAGCGCGTGTCGCTTCGGCCAAGTAAAACGCCAGCGTACAGGCCTCTGCCCGTGGAAACAGGCAACGTCCGCCGCCGCCATCGCGGCCCTGGCAACTCCTCGTATCGTTCTCCTATCGTTCCCGTATCGTTCTCGCGCGTTGCGGCAAAATCGAGCCGCGCCGCGCGGAAACCTTCCGTCGCAGTCCGGCCTTCTCCCCTGGCTCGCCTAGCACCGCGTCGCGCCGCGCCGCGCCGCGCCGCTCGCTGTTGCTCGCCATGGAAACTTTTCGGTGATTCATCCCTTCCTCGTGACCCGAACAGCTGTTGCGGTTTCTCCTCCTCCGCGCCCTCCCACCCAACTGGCCGATTGTGCGTGACAACGCGCGTAATCCGGTATAAATAGGTCCCCGAGCGCCCTACGCCCTACTGATTTTCTTTTCTCGTCGCAAACCAACGTTTTCTCCCACGCGAGGAGCTCGCGGCTCTCTCCGATTGGAAAAACACGGTGCCGTTTCCCTCGCCCGTCTCCTCAACCTCGCGATATCGTTGTTGTTGTTGTCGTTCCAGCGAATCGCTATCTACGCGAGCACTATTAGTAAACGAAGCGAGCCAATAATTTTCGCCGGCAGGGTCGTCCCAGTTCGATCGAGTCGCGCGCGGTAGCAATGGTCAGCCGCGACGACGTTCCACGATATAGTTATTCTACTTTCGACTCCTTAAAAGGTCGAACCCGAGGTCAACCGTATCCGTATCTTCTCTCGTCCGTCGTGGAATTATGCAAGCATTTTTTTACGAACAACTTTTTCGGTCCACCGTGTCGCGATCAGCCGACGGAATTGGTCTCTGCACGCGTACTGGCGATGCCTCGTATCCTCGAGGAGCGTAGGAATTAGAAATAGCTACGGAATCGAGGCTGGACACGCGTGGTCGTCACGGTTCGACCCTTTTCCACCGAAACAAGCCTCTTACTTTCGCTTTCTTCGCCTCCCCCCCCCCCCCCTAGCCCGACTCCCCTGCCTCTGCAACCGCAGCCAAGTGACACGCGATTATACGTCTTAACTTAACCGCTGGACAGGGTCCCCGCCTCGGGAAATCACGGCAGAGATGGAGGCGTAAATGCGAACTCTGATCGTCGTTCGATTCTAATTTTTATCGACGACGTATCGCTCCTGGATCGTAAACCGCCAACGGTCGGCCAAGCTTCACTCGTGACGAAGCGGATCGAGCCGAATTCGATTCCATTCGGCGTCGCCACTTCGGCCGAAAGCTGAGGGCACGCGTTGGCGAAATTCCGTCGTTACGAAAGCCTGCTCCGCGATACGCGCCACGGGCTTTATCGTCGCTTGCATAGAGGGACCGATACGTTGGGCGTCGCGATAACTCGAGTAACGCGAAAAGGTATTAATCACCGGGAATAACACGGAATAATTTTAAACGCTCGTCCAACTTTCTTTTCGGTAATAGTCGCCGTTATCTCGCCGCGCGAACGAGTCACGAGTTTCGCGAGGTCTCCGGGGATCTAGAAGGATCTACGAGTCGAGGGATTTCGGCAAAGATTGTAAGATACAGGGACGATCGATAAGGTTGCTTTTCGTCGAGCATCAGCGATCCAATTTAAGCATAAACGCGCTCTCCCGAGAATAACGATTTATCCAAGACTGTGTACAGAGAAGTTTTCCGCTTAGGAGGATAGAGCGGAAAGCAAGATTTGTAGCGATTGCGCAACACGTGGAAATACACCGGCCAAAATGATCGGCAGATAGTCTGGATCGTCGCGTCGTGCATCGTCCAGCTTGGGCGTTCGGTTTAAACTTTAAACGGTAACTCATCGACCGCGATCGAGCGTCGTTATC
Source organism: Andrena camellia (assembly GCA_029448645.1). Classification (NCBI taxonomy): domain Eukaryota; kingdom Metazoa; phylum Arthropoda; class Insecta; order Hymenoptera; family Andrenidae; genus Andrena; species Andrena camellia. Next base: position 34,681,361 of record CM055680.1, read on the forward strand.
TCGTCCGAGCGATTAAAAGAGCGAGCCAACGGTGATTCGGTAAGGCCGTGCGCAATCTATTTCTGGGTCATTGTTTCGATTCGGGCCGAGTTTTCTCTTCTCTTAGCAACCGTCGCCGTTTTTTCCCTCTCTTTCATCGTTATTTTTAGACGGACCCACGAGTATTGATCCAGGGGAAACATCCCCTTTACAGAATCCGACCGTGATATTTTCGCGTACGGAAGGCGTCGTGCCTCGCCGCGGCGCGTCGCGTCGGCTCGATTCGCGGAACAGGGCAACGATCCGGCGAAAATACCTACGTCGTAGGTATCGCGATTAAGGAGAGGCAAATTTTCTGACGGGCAGCAGGTTTCCTCGGCTTTCCCTCGACGAGGCGAGTTACGAAATCTCTTCCACTCGTCCAAGCCTGACTTCCTGGTTTTTTTTTAACAGAGGCGGTACCGCCCGGGGCACCACCTCGTCGAGCTTTTCGTTTCCTGCGTCTCCATTTACCGAAGCGACTGGATCTAGCGTTTCATTGAAAACGTTTGCTCGGCAGGATCGTTTACCTCCTCGCGCGGCCAAGGTTTCCCACGCGGCTGTCCCGATCGATTCATCGACAACTGACGGTGGTGTTACGTCCCCCCCCCCCCCCCCGCGAGGACACGTCATCGTCCTCGACTTTGGAGCGTTTCGTATCCAGGAAGAAAAGACGCTCCGGTTCGAGTGGTTGCGCGCTCCGTGCATATTAAATGCCGCGCCGCGTCGTTTCGCGTGGCGCTCGTGCGCGCTCGCACGCGAGCTTATTCTATCGATAGATACTCCCGCGCGAATAACAACATATTGACACGGTGGTTGCATAATTCCTTTCGACGCTCTGTTACAGATCCGCATATAAAGGTCGCGGGTCGACCCGATGACGTGCGAGCGGCCAAGGAGAAGATAATGGAAATTTTGGACACGAGGGTAAGCGGCTATTTTAAACATGCCTCCTCTCATACCGTTTTCGTCTCGCTCGGATTATCGATCGGCCGTGGAGAAACCACGACGGAGCGTTTGTTCCGCGCCGGTTTCGCCTCGACGGAAATCTTGGAGCGAGATAAGAGCCCGTGATCTGGTGTCACGGGCGATTCCCCGGTTTTTACCGAAACATTACATCATTCGCGAGCAGCCAGATTAGCGATGACCTCGCCGATCAGCTTTCGACTTTCGGGGCGTACCAAATTGATCGGCCCCGCGCGCCCGCCGCGTGCAAACATTTCTCTCCGCTGTTATCGTAGATAATCCATCGGACGATAAAGAAAACTTGCCCGATGCGTGTATCGGCACTTTTTGTAACAATCTGTCGCAGCGATCGATATCGCGATAAATTCGTTTTCTCGCTGTAAGCAACGCGATGGTAAATTTCCAACGGTGTCCGGCGCGACGCGTCTCCACTTCTCCTATTCGTCGTTCTCCGATTCGCGCGCCGAGCTATGCCCCGCGCGTCTCGTTTCAGGTCAAATGGCGAGACTTTCGCCCGGTTCGACCGCCGACCAGCATCCTCGGTAGGCGAGGTTCCTAATTTCCTCCTTTTCTGATACGATCTCGCGGTTTCCTTTTTAATTGGCGGTCGCGTGACCGCCACTCGGCCTCTAACACGGGGGAAAAAAAGGTGGAAAAAAAGGGAATAAGGGGCCGAGCGACAGCACGTAGGAAGAAGACATTCTATTTATACGCGGACGGTGTATCGCGAATTCCCAGCCGAGAAAGCGAGACGTCCTGCACCGCGACGAACCTGCCTCGCGTTAACCAACCGGCTGGAAACGGCTCGTGTATTTCCTCCTCGCGTACCGTTATCTCCGAGCGTTCCTCTTCCTCTCGGCCCGCCGTTCTATCTTTTCGTCCATCGGAGTTACACGTTATGTCCGCGGCGCGTAGGGGAGAGTTGCCAATATCGTACTGGTCACCTAAATCGTACCTCATCAATCTCTCAGTAATTAATGAATGTAAACGACATCTGATAATAAAAATATCAAGTAAATGCGAAATAAGAAATAGAAACAAAACCTTTTGAGCTTACACTCTACATTTTTGCGTGCTATAAACATTTAAAAAAAATCAGGTATGATCGATGTAACTTTTTACCAGTTTATTTTAGCTGATAATAATCAAACAATGCAATTTTCTCCTGTATTTTTGTATTTTTCTAAAAGTGGGTTTAATGTGGAATATTTTACATTCATTTTCAGTACATATTACATTCATTATAAAGTTTAAATTGATATTTATAAATAAATTGATCATGTTTCCTAAATCGTACCACTACAATCGTGCCAGTAGGATTTGACAACTCGTATGTTATATAGGTTATGTACATATATCGTATACATAGGTTATTGCGGCCTGTGTGTAATCCATATACATATGTATATATAACTATATAATAATCATTACTTTACGTTGAATATTTTCTTCTGTATTTGTTATTGATACTATGTTTAGTGGAGGTACGATTTTGGAAACCGAGGGGTACGATTTAGAAGACTGGTTGCCTAAATCGTACCTTCTACAGTATGTGACAAAAAGATTAATAACAAATTAATTTGTTCCGAACAAAAGGTTAAGCATATAGTAGTAGGCGCCTAAAAGATCAAGCTACAATATCCAATAGTCATTTGCGTTCAAATTAGTACCAAATATGAAATACAACGTAAAATGTCTTAAGTGGTACGATATAGGCAACCCTCCCCTATAAGCAAACCGTCTGCACAACGGATCGGGGGCAGCAAAGAAGTTTAACGAGCCGTTGAATGAGGAAGAAAATGAGAAACCCGTGCCTGGTCGATCGCACCCAGCTTGTGTCACTCGCTTGTGTGCTGGCTGTCGCTCGATCGGCCATTACTCGCCTGCTGGCCGGACCAGGCCGATCGGATAAAACGGCGTACCTACCAGAATTCGCCCCGGTGCGTTCACTTTTCTCCAACCTGTTGGTATAACAGGTTCGATCGGAGACGCCGTAAAATAACTGGCGCGTTGCATTCCCGGCACCGTTACCCGCGCCACTGGTCCCCGCGCCGCGTTATCGCGCGGCTTTTACATAACGCCAGAGAAGTCGCGATTCCACGTTTCAACCGTTGCACCTTGAGCTCGCCGTCGCCGACGAGTTAATACGCCGCCCGACCACAGGGCCCCCGGATTCCAACGTCCAGAACCTCGCTCGTCCCTTTCCTATCCAGCATAAATGCTGCTGGCCGGTGTTTATCGAAATCTGTTCTCCGCCGTCGCTGTCGCCGACACGCGAGGCCTTGGCACGGTGGAGCGCCGAACGAAAGCGCGGAGAGACCGAGCCTCGGATTTCGATTGCAGCAAAGCAACAGGGTAACGATGAAGCTGGACGTTAGTTACACCGACCATTCGCACATCATCGGGAAGGGCGGCCTGACGATTAAGCGGGTGATGGAGGAAACCGGCTGTCACATTCATTTTCCGGACAGTAACCGTAGCAATCACCAGGAGAAGAGCAATCAAGTCTCGATTGCCGGGGAGATGGAGGGCGTGGAGCGGGCCCGCGCGCGAGTCAGGGTAAGGCTGGACTGTTCCGAAAAGCTGTTTCTCTCCCGACACACACACATCGCCGCGACAACTAATTTCCCCCTTTCAACTTCGCAGAACCTCACGCCTCTGATCTTCTCGTTCGAGCTGCCGATCATGGGTCTGTCCCAGACCATGCCGGACTCCAACTCGCCGTACGTGGTGAAGATCCAGGAGAAGTACAACGTCCAAGTGATGTTTCGCACCAGGCCGAAGTTGCACGCCACGTTGGTGGTGGTGAAGGGCTGCGAATGGGAGGTGACGCAGGTGAAGGAGGCGACCGTGCTGCTGATTCACTACATGTGCCAGAACTTAGCTGTGAGTATGGTCGAAGGGAATGGGACACGGGACGCTCCGTCGCCGGGTCGACCAGTCGTTCTAATCGAGTTGCCGCTCCCGCAGAGTCAGATACAAGTACAAATGTCGATGGAGATTTCACCGCAACACCACAGTATCGTGCTGGGCAAGCAGAGCAGCAACTTGAAGATGATCATGCAGCGCACAGCCACGCAAATCATGTTCCCGGACGCTGGCGATCCAAACATTCCCAGCTTGAAGAAGAGCAACGTGACCATCACAGGTGGCATCCACAACGTCTACATGGCCCGGCAACAGTTAGTGGTAGGTCATGTCTTATCGGCGACCGGTCCTTATCTGCTGGTTTCGTTGTCCCACCCGGCCGCGGCGACTGATCCCTTTCCGTCCACTCACAACCACGCGACGTACGCGCCGATAACGACGCTGTGCGTCGCTTCGCGGTTCGCTGGACCGTCGAAAGGGCCTCCGCTCGTTTCTAAAGCCGAGGACAATTTTTACTACATCCAGGGCTCCCTCCCGTTGGTTCTGATGTTCGACCTCCCCGAGGAGTCCATGTCTTCCGTCAGCACCGAGAACATCTCCCAGCTGATGCAGTCGTTGGACGTGTTCATAAACCTGAGGCACAAGCCTAAGCAGAGCACGCTCTCCGTGATCATCAAGGGGATCGAGCGGAACGCCAGCAACATCTACGAGGCGAGGAAGCAGCTTCTGGGCTTGGACGAAGCCAGGGTGCACGCCGAGATACCGGCCACGTACCACGTACCGAATGCCGGCAATACTTTCCAGGGGAACTGCATGAACGGCGCCGGTGAGTACCCACCGGTTCTCCGAAAATTTACGGCGACATAGATATCGTCGGTGCTAATTCATCGTTTACGATACTGCGCGCAGGTCTGAACAATCTGGTGAGCGGTCTGTCGGACAACCTGTCCAGTATGTTAACGGTGAACACGCAGAATCCTCCGTACTGCGTGTCGCCCGTCTCTCACTCGCCGAATCCTATGGGCCTGTCGCCTCACTGGAGCTTACCGTCGATGTTTTCGCCGCTGCCGCTTCATCACACCTACCCGTACCCGCACCTTAATCATTTGCTGACGACGCAGCACGTGATGCACAACAACGCCATGCCACATCACGCCCACGGACTGCAAAATCACGGCTTCGCCGGCATCGGGCAGCTTCACACCAACGTGCCTGCCGGCTTTCACAGTATTCACGGGATGAACGGTGGTTCTTTGGCGGACAGTAAAGATGGCAGCGGTACGTCGCCGGTTCTACGTAAACGCCTGCATTAGTCTCTTGCCCGAAGGCACGCAGTATTTTCATTTTTCTCTTGTACATTTCTTTCCTACACAGCCTACTCGTCGCTGAGCAGCGTCTCCAGTTCTCTATCTAGTCCAGCTATCAGTCCACGTAACGTATCTCCGGTCAATCCTACCGAGACTAGTCCTAATATAGGTAAGTGCTCGCCTTGGAACTAGGGCTGGGACTATTTGTTGAATTATTCGGTATTCGAATACTCAAATATTCGAATAATGAAGTATTCCAGTAGTATTCGAATACTGAAATATTCGAATAGTATTCGAATACTTAAATTTTCGAATAATAACATTCGAATACTCAAATATTCGAAGTTTATTCGTAGCATTCGAATACTTGTAAAATATTCGAATATTAAATAGTCTCAGCCCTGCTTGCAACCTTTCTGCCCGGATCGCTGTCGATTTCGATAGAGCCGTAACGAGCGTTTCATCCAGTAGATTTATGCAGCATGCTGTCAGACCTTCCGGTACGCGACCGACGAGCACCCGGCTGCGAGAAGAAGTCATTGGAGATGGCCGTGCAACAGAACCTCGCCCCGTTCGATTACGAGCAGAAGAAACTCTTGGCCGCGAAGGCGATCCACGCGAAACCTACCTCCGCCGATTATCGCGTGCCCACTTCCGCTTGGTCCGGATACGGTCTCAGTCAGTCGATCCCTCCCATAAGCACGACCGACTTGAGTAAGGTAAGGGTGATTCGCGGCGCTACCGCCAGAGCTTACCGTCGGACGCGGACGAAATAGAAACGTTCTCGTGCTTGACCCCAGGAATTGACCGCCTCCCATCCGTCTGACCTGTGGAAAGAGCCAACGACGCCGGTGTTCAGCGGAGAAATTGACTTCGGAATCGGATCCGGCAAACGCGTTGGACAGATCGGCATCAGCTCCAACTACATGGAACACACGCCGACCGCGCATCTCAACAAAATCATGTCCCATCGGCACAACGACTTGACCACTCTGCTGACCAGCGTCGGATTGGAAAAGTACATACGTAAGTGGGCTTCTGTGTTCTGCGTGATTACGGGCAAGCGAAAGGAATTTTACGGTCGCACGCTTTTCAACGGTCGCTTCTGCCTACGTTGTGCTTGGGTTTTCTCCGCTTTGCTTTACACGCCGCTTCCTTTTATCTATCCGCTAGGCCTGTTCACGTCTCACGAGGTGGACATGGCAACGTTTCCTTCGCTTACGGAGAAGGATCTCTGCGAAATTGGGATAAACGCTTGGGGCGCGAGGCGCAAAATAATGCTGTTAATCGCTGGTACGTAAGAGTGTGTTTTCTCGCTTGGCAGCGAATATCTCCCTGTCCACCGTTTCCACTCACTTATGGCACGCTTACCGTTCCCGTTGCAGAGATGAACAAACGAACTAGTCCATTCTGCGGCAGCGCGGCCCCGGGCGCGGAACGCAAGTCGACCACCTCGTCGACTGCTACGTCGATGGAGAAGTGTAATCTGGACAGCAAGTGGTAAAGGAAGTGACGAGGAGAACGTTGCGAGTCTCGCGGAACTTTGGCGACACGGATATAACGAATCTATTACGGACTGCCGTACTTAAAGCTCGCGAATCGTATTTCCGGACAGGGGAATACGAGAATCGAGATCGAAATCGAATCACGCGGGCATCCCCGCCGACACCACAGATAAGATCACGAGAGGTATATAATTGATATGTTAGTTTGCTAATTCTAGGCACCGGAAGAATAGCCCGATGATTGATTTTGTGGTCGAGGACCCTTTGCATACTTTTTTTTTTCCACTTTTTTTTTGTTCTCCCCCTTCGCGGTCCTCGATTCACGCGCTCGGAAGGTGCCTTAGGTTAAGAAGCTCGTTATTACTTTCGTTTCGTTAACTTTTTTTTTACGTTGCTAATTGGTCTTTCCGCGGTCGAGCGACACCCGGCAAATTACCGGCGACGTAATCTTTAATTTCCGTCGTTACGCTGTTCTGTCGCGTGTTTCTCTGTGTATACGTATCGGTGAAGAGTTCGTAATGTGGCTGAGCGATAGGCGTGCAGTATATAAATGGCTGATAATTCTTCGATTAGCGTAACGGAATAGAGGCGAAGCTTAGCTTCGAGAACTTGATGTACGCGATGGGCGAGGGATGTCCCGTGTGTTCAGCGGCCTTTCGCCCTAGCAAAGTTAAAATATTTAATCTCGACTAAGCTCGAAACTCGACGGCTGGCGGAGCTCGCGGCGGGAGAGGTTGACGAACGGGAATGCACGAGTAATTTAGTCGCATTCCGCGTCCGCGTTTCATCGGATCCTGCGAACGCGATCCTCGTGGGCCCGCGAGCTTCCCGCAGCCGCGTTTTCGAGTTTTACAAAGTAACAAAGTATTTATTATTCACTCGCGAAAGACGTTGGACGCACGCCAAGCAACGGACCGCAACAACTCTATCCACGGAGCAAACCGAAAGGGGCGGACAATGGCGATCTTGAACGCTCGAGGACACTTTTTTTTCAGCCTCCTTTGGCGTAATACGATCTGTCTACGCAATCGGCTAAGGGATCTAACTCGAGCTTGGCTGCGTAATTACCGTTCTCGACGTTCGACGAGCCGTTTGCAGCTAACCAACGGTCGCGTTAATCGATCATCGTGCGATCGATCACTTCGGATGCACCGTGATGTCTCTTCCCTTTTTTCTTTTTTACCCAAGCATAATCGAATGAACACGCGTCCGAGGAACAATCATTTCGTCGCGATCAACCGCATGTACGCGCTCGCGCGGTCCATTTACACAATAGCAATTTTACGAAAGTAAGATATCTCGCTCGATATAAATTATTAATATTTTAAACCCTTTTTTTTTTCTTTTTTTTTCGTCGCCACAAACTGAATGAAAGCGTTAGGCAACGAGCTCTCACGCTCTGCTCGCTAGAACTGACAACACTTGGGGAACAGACGCGCATTCGAAGATCCGTTAACGCGATTCAGGGGTCCATTCACATTTCTACCGTCATGAATATATAAACTGCTGTTAATTGGTCGGTACAGAATAGTCGGAGGAACGTCGCGACCGAGCTTACCGAAAATGCCTAGCGAACAATTTTACCGCTAAAAGTTCTTGACTAAGTCTTTTGTGAAGTCTTTTTAAGCATAAATTATTGTTGTTTTGGTGTAGCACGATCGCCGTGCTCGGGAGTAATCGAAATATTTAGGAATGGAATACTATGTGTTCTCTGCGTGTGTATGTGTGATGTAATAAGACTGTCCGATCGTCCCCGTTCCTCGTGTTCGTTCAACGGTGATCGTTTCTTGGTAAAAATGGAACAACACGCTCGCTACGAACGTTTCTCGTTGTTCGATCGTTGCAACGACCGGACGACGCAAATCTCCGCCTCGCCCCGTGGCCCCGCGGCGCCGGGCGAGGAGTCTATTATTGTTTTTGTTTTTCGCGATAGCGATGGAACGTCGCAGACCGTCAGATTGAAATGTCGATCGCTGTTTCCCACGGTAGGCCCGATCGTCGGCGGCAAGGGGCCCCCTCTCGTTCGCGGGTCCGTTTCTTTATTCGCACGATTTTTACACTTTCGCCGCGCGAGAACCCTTGCGCGACCGATCGGGATCTCATATAATTTCTTTAGATAGATAATGTCACTGTTCTTCGATGTTCCTATCTAATATGTACTAATTTTGCGCGATTTAGCGTATCAACTAGCTGTTATGGAATTTAAAATTAGAGAAGCAAAACAACTGAAAAGTCAAAAAAAAAAGAGGAAAAAGGAAATAAGGAAAACGATATGTGAGGACGCGACAACGAAGCTTTCAATGCCTAGCGCTCGAGCATCACGGTACAAGCTGAAACGATTATTCGTCCTGCTCTCTGTTCTTCTTTCTGACACGTTGCAAATGGCAACGTTTCGTGACGCGTCTCTCTCTCTACCTCCCGTTCTCTTTCTCGATTCCAATGATGCCGAACCGCAGGACTATATCATTCCTGGTCACATCCACGTCTTCTTTAAAAAAAAGAGCTTTATCTGCCTAATACCAAAAGTACCAAGGAGAAAAGAGAAAGACGGACGTAAAGTTACTGTTACTGTTCATCGAGATGATCCCGGCTGACAGAATATGCCTTTCTGGAGTATGCTTCCGCGTAAAGAATAATATCGAAGATAGGGTCGATAGCTGTACATCGGCGAACGCGTATTTCGACGAAGCGGTTCGTTGGTAAAAGTCCGCTCGCCACGGGACTAGTTTCGCGTCGATCTTCTCAGCGACCTCGAATCGAGGACGTTTCTCGGAATTCCTATCGGAATGCCGGTCCGCGTAACACAACGTTCTCCGTATGAAAAAGAAAAATGTCACGTTCCGTTTTGCTCCGAAACGTTAGGTATTTTATCCCGTGTTATATTTCGTCGATACGATCATCGCGTTTCTTTCGACATAGAGAAAGAGTAAGGCGTACCTGTGCACCTGATAATGTGATCCAATATAGCTTTCACTAGTGCCTGTAAGAGTCGGAAAACAGTCTTACCGTGATTAACGAATTTAGTATTAGAAGGGGATACGGTAGCGTTTATCGCATGTCTCAGGTACCTAACTGCTCCAAGTGCTCCCGCTCGTGCGTGCGCGGTGCGTTTTCCGAAATAACGGGAACGCGATCGTTTCTTCAAGGCCCCCTCGAACCCGCGCGCGCGCATCGTTAGAGAAGGATAGAAAAAACATTCCAACGGTTAGAATACGAACGTGTGAAAGGTTTAAAACGAATTCAGTTGAACGCAATTTCCAATGTTCCGTGTCGAGGATGATTCTCGCTGGACAAATCAAGGGGGGACGTGCCCGCCCGTCGAACAACTGCAGCGATTCAACGAGAAAAATTAACGGCCAACGTGTATCCGTTGCGCATCTGCGTTCGGTGTTTTGCGAATGGGAAAGCGTTTCACCATAATGCATCATGATATTTTTATACGGTTATCTAATTATTCCGATAAGCAGCCAATATACAATACCCGATCCATTACCGTTTTGTTTCGATGGAAACGTCGAGGAAATCGAAAACGTTGTATCCAAGCGAATAAAGAAAATTTTGTATTGCTATTTTTTAATAAAAAAAAATATATATACACGTATAACTGTACAAAAAGATACATATGTACATTGGTGGGTACCAGCGAAGCGTTTCACTCGCGTAGTGGTTGTACGCTGGCCACGGTCGGGCTCGCCTCGTACATCCTCATGTTGCCGGCGTAGAGCCGTGCGCCGCATTCGTAGCACTGGAACTCGCTGGTCGCCGTGAAATGAGCTTTCAGGCAATAGTAGCAATAGATGTGCTCGCAGTCAGCGTGCGCCGGCAAGACCGGCGTGTCGTTGCAGTAGGGGCATTTGCTTCCCAGATCCATGGTCGGGAACGATCTCTGCACACCGGTCCGTTTTCTCCGCGACAACAGTTTCTTTATCGCATGCTTCATGTAATGAAAGTTTACCATGGGCAGACCGGTAGTGAAGAGTTCCATCAAACCATGCCAGAGGAGCTCCCTGGTCATGTACGAGTAGCCGATGTTTCTGGGCCTGTGTATGGTCGACGAGCAACTAGCTATCCCGAGCAGGTACTCCGCGACGCGAGGCTGGGATCCCCGGTGCAAGAATACCAACAAGTTGAGAAATTCGAACAGCTTCGCGACGTTCGCGACGCGATAGAGGATCCTCTTTGATTCCGGGCTGGCGGCGCCGTCGAACAATTTGTCTCTCACGTAAGCCGGGACAACGTTGAAAATCAAGAGCAGAACGGACTTTGCACGCGTGATATTACCGTAATGTAAATTCAGCAGCTGCTGGCCGAAGGTCGATTTTCCGTGTCGCAGCGAGAATTTCCATATAAAGAACTTGAGGAGCGCGTCGATCTCTGGCTGCCAACGATCGATCCTCTCCACCGGCTGATACTTGGTTATTTCTTTCACTTGGCTCCTCAGCACTTTGTAGATCTCCTCGTCCAGCTGCGCCGCGTCGATCTGATTGATCCGAGACACGTAAGGAGACGCCGGCATTTCCCCGTGTTTACTGCAAAACAGATTCGTGAAACGGTGAATCGGTTGTACCTCGAAGCAATCGTTATGCTAGCGTATTACACGCGAGTGAAAGCGACGCGTTCGAGAACCTATTTGCCCAAGCAGCTGATTTCAAAAGTATGTTGAAGAAAATCGTTTCATGTCATTCATCGTTTTCCATGCATTATTGCCATATTTACCTTCTCTCGTATTCGTTGCGTAATAATGACGTTATTATTATTGTTATTGTAGCGGTTGGTGCGCACCCGCGTTTGGCAAGGAGATCGCGTGCAATCGCCCGGTCCGGGATTTGCAGGGTGGCCGCGAAAGAAATCGACGTCGCGACGCGAACGCGGGTGGATTCGTCGAGAAAGTGCCGGCAGGTCGCGCGTTCAATCGGTTTTCTCAAGTGCGAAGAGAACGAACGAGTAAAGGCTGACCGAACCAGCAAGTGAGGTTAGGAGAACGAGACGTTGGAATTTCGGCTTGTCGCGGGACGGGTCGGGCGGGACGCGAGGTAACGCGACGCCGTACGAAGCGGCACGACGCGACACGAGTGGCGGCGTAGCGGTACGACTGGACGGTCGGCTCAGTTCGGCTTCAGCGACGTACTGTAGCGGCAGCGGAGGAGGTGGCGTCGCTACACGCAAGTTCGATTTCGAATATCGAGATTCCCGCAGTGAAGGAATCGCAGTCTCGCGGGGCGCGCGCGCGCGGCTGCCCTCTGTAGCGTACCCTCGGTAATCACGTGGAAAAAAGGAGCGGATCAGAGTCGCGCAGGGTCGCGCAGTGAGTCGGCCGCGAGTAAAAGAGAAGTCAGGTTCGTGGACGGGTGTCGGTCGGCGACTATCACGTCAGTTGAATCCCGTTGAATCGCGTTGTAGCGGCGAACACGGGCGGGCAACTGCGACTACGGTTTGAGGTTAGCTCGAGGGACAGCTGTCGGAGCGAGCGCGACCTAACCCGAGTTTCTCGACGTCGCTCGAGTCGAGCCCGCGTCCTATCGCGTTTCGGGCTCCATGTTGCCGCTGGTGGAATGACGTCATCTAGTGTTGGTGCTTCGACAGTGGGCTCCTTCCCCGGCCGTTCCATCAAAGTTCTCCGATCATGTTTTCGTGATAAATTCTGCGGTTCTTTTTGGTGCGGTGGACGGTGAGAAGTCGGTGAGAAATCGGTGAAGTACCGTGAGGCGGCGATTCGCGGTCACCGATACGCGCTACCGTCCTTGTCTGCCACGCACATCCACCATCCAACGTGAGTACTCCAAATTATATAATGTCCGCTTTTTTTCGCTTAAAATGGGTGCCCACGGGCACCCGGGCCATCGATCCGCCAACTGACAGGTTAACCTCCGATTCGACTCTGCCTCCTCCTCCTCCTCCCACCCTCCTCCTTCTCTCTCTCGCTGTCTCTCTGTTACTCCCTTCTCTTTCCTTCTCTCTTCCGCCCGGTTTCTTGTCGGCGAAATTGATGGACGAGTCGGTGGTTTTCACATTCTCTTGTATTCCCCCCACCCCCTCGCCGGATCGCCGGGGAAAACCGTTTAATTCCCGTGTCGTTCTAACCTCTTATGGTGTCGCAGTCGCGAGCACATTGCCTTAAAACGCATTACCAGCCGACCACCGCGTTGCACGCGTTATTTTCGTGTCGGCGGCCACTTGTTCGCGACCACCGATCGCTTCTCTCGTATAACCGTTTTCCACCGTGCCCAGCGGCAGATTAGCCGGCGACGATTTACCTGGCGGAGTATCCAGGTATCACCGAATCGTCACCGTTCGCGATCGATATCGAGAGCCTTTCTATTTTGCCGTTCGTGTCGTTAACCTTTCCGCGTGTCGTCGACGGAATCCGTACCCAAATACCGAATCCGTGCGTCCTTCGCGTGCGCCTTGTCCCCTTCGTGGTTCACCGATCGTCCACCGATACACTATCGGCAAAGTTTCTCGGTTTTCCACCCAGAGGGGGATTACGATGCCCCGCGGTCATCTAGTCGTTCAGGTCGCCCAGGTCGTGACCGTTTTGCCAGCGCGGTAAACAATCCGGGGCTCGGTTGTTTCAGCCGCGCTATCGTACAACTGATACGCACAGCGCTTTCCTTCTTATCGAATCGATCTACTTGTTTCCCCGAAAACCGTGTATCGTTCGGATAATCGCGTGTTCCTCGAAACACAACAGAAACACCGTGCACGCGAATTCCACCGAAAACTGGGCGTGGCGTACAAAAATTTCTTGGTCGCGTACCTATATTTTGCAAGTGGCTAGCCTTCCCATTCCTTTGGCTTTTCATAAGGTAAACTGGTCGACACACTTTGCCCTCTGCGCGAACTCTGCTTACTCGCGACAATGATTTTTTCCTTCCACCGTGTTTGCCATCGAATAGATGATTTACTGCGACCGGCGTATCGCCTGCCAATTGTCCACGTTGCTTCTTGGAACGTGAAGGGCGATTATCGCGACCGATTCGTCGACCGAAACCGCGGCACGTGTCCCGCTTGGTTTCGATGCGCCGCGTCGCACACACGTTCTCCTGCTTACTAGTTAAAATCGTCCAGGATTTTTTAGTCTTCTTGCAAGATGCGCGTTCAAGGCATCCACGTTCCACACTGCACTTCTTGTTCCCCCAATTACTACTCCGTCGTATCTACGCGATATTGTCGTAGGTACATTGTGTACATAGTTGGTGCTTTCTACCGAGCGAGCAGGGTAGCACGATTTGCGTATCGATTGCAATCCCCCGACATCTTGGTTCCTCGTTCGCCGCGCTCTTGGCTCTGACCTTAATTTATGGGCCGCGCCGTTGACGCGGAAGGCTCGTTCGTGCAAGCTTTTCGCCGTTGTCGCTTTTCACCCTACGGGGTTATTTATCGACGCGCCTATATCCGTTCGCCGATACTTGTATCCGCGAAACTCGTCTCGTTACTCTATTACGATTCGATTTCAGATTTCGATAGCTCACCGGCTCTTGATCTGCTTCCCCTCGCGAGCGCGCGATTTCAACCTACTCGTACTCATGTACGACGTTCACGCTTCGTTGAACGTTTGATTATAACAGTTTGCCACGAACTATTTAGTCGCGTTTTCGATTCCAATTTAGTTACATCGACGAGGCGGGAAGAGAGGCTAGCCCGGGCAACCGAATGTTCGGCTTCCCCGCCCGACCATTAATTAATACTTCCCGTTTCGGCTAGCCGTCCGGTTTCACGAATGCAGCTTGATAGACGGGCTGCAATCTATAAATTACTTCTCCGCGATTCACTTTGTTTACCACGGGTCAATCGATATCTCTTTTATGTCCTACTTCTTTTCTAGCTTCCCCTATTATTAAACGGCTCGAAATAACGCTATTCCTGTCACCGAAAGCGGCTCATGTTTCCGCCCGATCAGAACTCTCTCGAATCTATCAAGTCGGATTAAATGACACCCTGATAAGATCGCGGAATGATTACTGCCAGGGTAATGACGAGCAGAATCGGTCTCGGACGCGACGCTATCTTAGCGAGAGATATAGTACACTCTTTGTGGGTTAAACGCGTCAAAGGGTTTCTCTACTTGTGCCACAGGGCAGCACTTGCTCGGATACTTGAATTTTCCACTCGGCAGCGTTGTTTACCGAACGTGGTCACCAAAGATCACAGCACATTTGCGTCTCTTTATCTCCCCGCAGCGAGCTCTCGTCTTCGCAACTTATTAAATTACGAGTTCGCTGAGATTTCCAGCGATTATACAAACCGTTTCACAGGGTCGGGGGGGGGGGGGGGCGTGACTCGAGCCAGAGGAGACGTAAATTAAAGCTGTGGTATTACACGCTACAAAAGCCTTGTCAACAGCGCACGATTAGCTTGTTTGTAAACGCTCGGTTATCTCACATCCGACTATGTCTTGTTGCAAATTCCGCTACAGTTAGGGAAAGGGCGTTTGACCAATTTTCGCACATAGGTAAAACAGGAAGCGTAAACGGTACACCCAAGTTTTTGTTTCGCCGTAGCGTGCTGCCATCTCGTATTTTCACGTTTCTCTGTATCGTGACCCCGTGGAACGGGGTCACCTGTGCCCCGTCGCTTTCTCACGTCTTATCGCACCCGCGGCGCGGCGATGAAAATGCAATTCCATTGGCCCCTCCGAGCAGCCAGGAATTTGTCGCCCCGTCGATCGTTTCGTGGATCGTTCCGTTGATCCTCGATGCGACCCTTGACCAACTAAACGCTTCGAAGATGGAACGCTTCGACCGAGTACCTACGCGGTTACCGCGGAACGAGCGGTCGTCGAAACGCCATTGGGCAGCCGGTGTTTGCGGAGGCGGCGCGGGATACAACCAGATTGCCGAGGACGGTTTCGATTCTTGACCGAGAGACGAAACGTTCGGGAAAGTCAAGTTTTACTCCGGCAGGGTAGGTGGTGGCGCGAGGCGTGGCGAAGTATTGATCGTCGTTGCGATTTCCCTTCCTCCTCCGCCCCCCGACCAACGTCATCCACCGTTTCGAGCCCTCCAGCTCCCCGGCTCTCTCGTTCTCTCGTTCTGCCGGTCGAGACCCACCTTCTTCACCCCTCGGCTCACCCCTCTGCTACCGCTGTCGCTGCTACTTTCACCTCCGTGTGCCCACCTTCGCTATTGCCACCGGCATTCACCCTCCAGTACGGCCAACGGATCTCCACACGTGCATTCTCTTCTCTCCTCTTCCATCCTCTCTTCGCGTTCCGTTAGCCACGCGGTCTTTTAACTCGTCGCTTCCCGCTACTTATTTCCCCTCTTCTCGCCCACTCGCCAAGCGAAATTTCAGTTCGTTCTTCTAACCCGCGGCCCAATTACTAGATCGTACATCGAAACGGCTCTCCAGATCATTCTTTCCCTCGTCTACCCCACCGCTATCCTCGCGCGATTGTTACTTCTGGCTCGGGTCAGGGGTTGCTTCAACGTTTCGATTTCGGCCGTGGCTTCTTCCCGAGGGGTGGTCTTGAAAATTGTTTGGCGTCGGGCCGGTCGCCCTTGCCAGATCGTTTTTTCCTCGGACTCCGGGATCGGTCGTCCATCCACGCTTCTTTACCGATGTCGGGGGATGAACATGCTCTAGCTCTGGGTGTATCGCCATCTGTGAAGGGGTGGCTCAGTTGCACGGGGACTCGAAGAAACTCGCCCCCACTCTTGCTAATACCGTTAGTCCCTTGGAAACTCGATTGCGCCTCTAACAACGGCAAACTGGCAATTTGAATTCGTTTGCATCCGCTGTCGTTGTTGATCCACCGGCCAGGCGAACACCCCTTGTTCCCCGTGGATTTATCCAACAGATCGCGAGTTCCCCATTTGAAGTCGACTGGTTTTCAAACGATTCACTCGTCGAAAACGGGGGACGACGGTGGTGCCTCGCGGACAAAAGCGTACTTTTCTTTGGAATTGTTCATCCAGAATCTAGCTCGTCGCTGCTTCGATAATGAGTTTTCTTATATACGTCGGGTTTAATTAGCCGGAGGCTTTTTCATATCTCGTCGAGTATCTACCCGCTCGCGTTTTTTTTTTTCCTTCACCGGTCTCCGTTTTCCGCCGGAAATTAAATGCTTCCAGATGACCACGCTTCCTCTCCGCTGCCGGAAGGAATCCTCAGCAGAGGTTGACGTTAGCGGATCCTGCCACTCTGATTTGTCCTTAAATTAGGATCTCGACCGCGACTTATCCGTGACTGGCAGTTCTTCCGTGTAGGTATTTGTTTTCGCGGCTCTTTGAATGTGAAACGGCGAGCCGATAGGTTTTTTCCTTCGAACGGAAGTTTAATTTCCAGCGTAGCTAAGTTCGCGCACAAACTTTTTAGCCACGGTTTATTTTCCGATGACCGCGTTCCTGTCTCTTTAAGAATCTTTATCGCTAGCTTCAGCAGCGAGCATTGCGCATTATTGCCTTCGGTAGGAGAGCCGAGTTCGACGCAGCCGCTGCGTCTAATTAAACTTTTCCCTCGCGCCAGCTCGCCTGTAAACGATCGAGCTTGCGCGAGTTTGGTCGTAGTAATTTGCACTTTGCCGAAACAGAATGCAAATAATGTTTGATGCTCGTTAAATTATCGCGAGATACGGTTTTCCACGGTTTCGTTCATCGATCCGCCTTTCCCAAACTTGTTCGCGTAGGTACTTGAACAATTGCTGCGAAGGTTCGTTGCAGGATCATCGCAACGACTGCTAATTATTCCACTGTTACGAACCGGCAAGTTCTTTCCAACGAAATCGTGTATACCTACGTATACTGAATTGACGAGTCCTTATAGAAAACAATGAGTGCCAAAATTAAAAAAAAAATCGGAAAATGTTCTTCTACGTGCCAATGGTAATACTAAAGTGTAGAATTTCGATGCAACTTCCCTTCGCAAATAAGTTACCAATAGTAGTAAACGATGGGTAGATAAAAGAGCCAATTAAGCGATAGCTAAACAAAATTGGCACATTTAGTTTTCTTTACAACTAAAAGGTGGCACATACCAAGGTTTTCTTCAAATACAGTTCTTCTTTCAGGAATTTGGACTATATTAATGCAAAAAAAAAACAGAAAATTTTGTGATGTATTTGGGTTATTGTATACTTAAGCATATTTAGCAATCAAAACAAATCGAATTTCGTAAACAATTTAAAGTCAGGGAATTTTTTTTCTCCTGAAAATTTTTCAATTTTTGGCACTTACAAGGACTCTTCAATTCAAGAAAAATAGGGTCCATTTGGACCCATTTTAAATATCAAATTACATATGCTACTCATGATCAGTATCACTTATTGAAGATCACAAGAATTTTAAATCGCTAATGATTGCAATCAGTTAAGAAAGATTGTTTATTACCTAGCTGACACTTTTTCCATCAGCTCTCGAGTACCTACCTATTAAATTTGCCAGTAGCTGCCCAGACTTTCTCGCATTGCCACTTGGAGATTCCATCCACGCTTCTCATAAGAAGTTCACGCCCCCTGTTTTCAAGACACTCCGCGATGCTTTCTCTTCCTTCCTCCTTGGCCTTTCTACGGCGAACTTCTCTGAATTTGAATCTTTATAAACCCCCTTACTTTGCAATGGCACGATCCGCGGCGATTGCGAGAACTGTATCGCACGGCCGCGCGAAACTTGCTTCATAAGTCATCGCGAAGTAACCCGACGGAGGTAAGGAAGTTGCAAATGTTCGCGCGAGATTGTTTCCCTTCGTTTCGACGTTCCTCGCGAGAGCCGTCCAGCTCACGTTCCGCGACTCGACGAGCTGCAGAGGACACGGTTCTTGGAGGTTTTATTATTATTCACACGGCAAACCTGTTCAACGAAATTTGTCGGTTTACGGACCAAGTTCGCGTAGCTCGGTGCAAGCCTCGTGATCGGAATTGCTAATCGAAGCCTCCTGCTATTGGAAATTCCCGGTGCGCCTCGGTATCGCGAGGAAAACTTGAATGATACGCGCTGCGTCAAGGTTCCCCGAGCTTTTCCCAGAAAACCGCGCAACTTTTGTTTACTTGCCTCGGGTCGCCGATCGGCGTAGTAGCGGTCATTAAAGTTTAATCGGATTTCGCGGAAACGGGCCTCCTTGGATCGGTAGCCGGCTCGATCTGCATAATCGAGTGTGACTCGAAGCCGAAACGACAGTCGAGAGCCTCGACTTCATTTTCTAACGATCTCCCGTAACCGACACGCCCGTCGGAAACCGTACCGAGTATATCCTTCTTCCTGATCCTCTGTAATCGCGTCAATCTTATTATCGTCGATGCTTTTTTCCCCCCCCCCCCCCATGATCGGCTCTCGGGCAGGAAATTAACTGCAGCTTCCTTCCGCCTCTCGTTCGACCTTGCGCCCCCTCTTCCCCGCTTTCTCCCTTCGACAGTGTGTGTCGTTTAGCCGGTGCCCGACGTATATGTCCGTCGAGCGATCGAGCGATGCAGATCCGTCTTCGCTCGTGTCCGATTAGCCGCGCGAAATCCAGCGAATACGAATTTAGCTCGCTCGATCCATAAAAGTCGGGAAAGCGGGCGGGCGTTAATGTCGATGGTAAGGAGGAGCGAACTGGTCGGCCTTACCTCGTTCATCTTTCGCTTTTATCGCCGGCCGAGTCCTCGGCGATCCTCTGTTCCCGTTCTCCGTCATCCAAGCCTGCCGACCCCCCCCGACAGTCTCCTCGTTTATTCATCGCGCATCATCGAGAAACTCGAAACGTGCCTAATAAAGATCGCGGCCCAACGACAAAGGGAGCAGAGACACGAGCCGGTTCAAGTGAGAGGCTACGAGTTCAATCCCCGCGAAAGCACTCCGAAGAGACGGCATCGGGTAAAGGGGCAATCCATTATTCGCGGTATCGATCTCTAGTTTTAAGAATAGTTCCCGAGGGAGAGGGACTTGGATCGGCGAGCAATTTTGCGACGGGGTGCGCAATCTGTTTACGGATATTCTATCTCTGCCCGCTGTGGCTTCGGGCTATACTGCCCGTTATCCGTATTTAAATATCCGCTGTCCCTCGGCGATATCGGACCGCTATGCTTTTTCAGCGAGCACCCACGGGCTCCCGGTTTTCAGCGGATTTTTATTATCACCGCCGGGCTGCTGCCCTCCTTGCTTGGGTATAATTCCATGCAAATTCAATACCGCGATCTGAATTTCCGTGGACGGTAAGGCCTCGGGGCAGCGAGCACAGCCGCGATGAATTGTTAGCGCCCGCCGAGAGCGTGCTTAAAAATTCTAGAAATAGGATCAGAGGAGATGAGAAATTGGTGTTGTGGCTGGCATATCTGCGCCCCTTGGGCGAAAGAATCGCGCGCATTCTTCCGGGCGAGCGTGCGCGTGCAAAGAGCCCTCGACGCGCGCCAATCTAAATAATTATTGCGTTCGTTCCTCGGTTGAAAAGGGTGGGTTCCTTTTCTCTAAACCGCTGCCACGGCACTTGTCGTCGAACCGAAGCGTGACTCGCCGATCCTCCATCGCGGGGTACACGCTCCGGAGAGAATGGCCACAGCCTCGCGAGCTTTCGATCGCGTCCCACTATTATTCACGTGCTTTCTGCGCGAGCCTTCGCTACGGTATCGTGGCGTCTTAAACCGAAGGTACAGGGACAATCAGCAACTCGTCAGGAAGCTAACGAGGCACATCATCCCTAGCGTTCTTCCTTAATTACTATCGCCTCCTCTTATCTACGGGCTACCATGTTTTAAGATATGACGTCCAAGTCTGGAGAACTCGCCTCCCATTTTTTTAAGTAGTTTGACAGTTCAGAGAAATTTGGTAGAAGTCAACGGGACTTCGTCGAGGCAATCGTAAGGTAAAAATGTCCCCATTTCTGCTCATTTCGTATTTTTCTTATTATTATAAGCGTTACGTTTGCACTATAGTTGCAACGAAATAATTCTAAATTATTTGAACACTTACATCGCTATTTTTCGTGAGCAGAAACACGGACATTAGAGCATTGTATTTAATTACAAATTACTAATAGTTAAGCATCTTGAAATATCTTTCTTAAATAGTTTTCGAATTGGTTGATTTATTATCAAAGAATTAATCAATTACTCTGCAAATTTTGATCACAAACAATTTTTTTTACACCTCCTTTATGACGAGTAACCTCTTAAATGAGCAGAAATTGGGACATTCACCTTACCTATAATGCATTGCGTGGCGCGTCGGCGGAATTGGAGGAAACGAGCGCAGAGATCGCGGGGTCGCGTCAGGAACGGAGGAGGGCGTAAAAGCCAGCGCGGGTTCAGGCGGCTCGATGAATATCGGTGACGCGTTGATGGAAGTAGCGCGTCACGTGGGTGTTTGGTCCGTGGAGACGTAGCTCGGCGCGCGATCGGGGACGTTGCTTTCAATTAGAGAGGATGCATCGGGATGGGATCGGAGAAGGGCACCGAGGATACTGCGAAGACCGTGCGCAGAAAGGACTCTCTCGAACCCACTTGCCTCCCCGTGGAGTAGCTCGTCGGAACCCTTTCTAACGACCGAAGAAAACCGCGTTCGCGAAAACAACATCCCCGTCTCCGTGGGGATGTACAGGGGGTGAGAGCAGGGTAAATCCTGCAGGCAGGAAACAAACGGGGAGTCCTCGCGCTCGATATACCGTCTACTCGATGGGAGGGTGCTGACGGCTAACCCTCCCTCGTTCTTTTCCGCCGAGAAAACGATGCGCCCCTCTTCCTTGCCCACGCAACAATTATATGATTTCAATGGCCCTGCGCACCGAGTACCTTCCTGGTTAATTACATTGTTTCACCTTTGGTTTCTTTCTATTACAGAGATCAGTGCCGAGGGACATGGAACTCGTCGTAGCTTCCTGAATCGGTGAGTCTTCTTTAACCCCCGTTCTGTCCTGGGAATTCGTTGGCTCGTTAATCTGGCCGTACCTATCATCCGACTAAAATTGCGGAGGTTGTATCACGGGCCTTGCTACCCTCGGGTAGCATTGAGGAGCTGCGTTGGTCGATTATAATTGAGGGCTCGGATGCAATAAGGGGACTAGCGCTCGAAAATGCGAAAAAATATTGTCCAAACGCGAAGAAATATTGGAAAATTAAATATTGTTAAATTGTATTTTAAAAAATATAGTGTTGTAAAGCTCGTCACGACACACATTTTTTCTATTTACAGTTTGTTTATCGAATCATTACTATGCGAGCTAAAAATTATAAAAAAAAATTTTCATCGTCCAAAATCATTATTTCTTTAAACATAAATTGCGATAACTTGAGTAAATATTAAGGGATCGTTATGAGACTTAAAACATAATTTCAGAAAACTCTAGCGAAGCCGTAAAATGTATGCACGAAACCCTTATGTTTAAAAAGTTAATAATATTTAATTAAAAAGAAATACTGGACATAACCCATGTTTTTCAACGTTCACCGTTAAAAAGTATCGAGGCAATTTTGAGGTACATATAACTTACAGCGACAAAGTTTTTCCTTAATATACAAGGAAGTTTTTCACCAATTTTCACACTGATTAATAAATAATTGTAGAAGATATGACGATGTATATAAATGTCGGGCGCCACCAACAGTTAACAGCCGCGCATAATGTGCTATTTAGCAGTTTTAGCACTCGCGTTGACAGTTGGCGCCGACCGAGAACCCTTATTGCATCCGAGCCCTCAATTATCAGAGATACCTACACTCGTTCGCGCGCTTTTTTAATTGTATCGTTAATTGCGTCGCATTTTCGGCAGAGGCGATCGACGCAGGTCGCTCGGAACATTATTAACGTCGCGAATACACCGCGCCGCGATCTAGGTTGGCGTTATCGTTGGGGGATAATTAATTTCCTGGCGACAGGAGTTACTAGAGCCCCGGAGAGTCTTGCGGCGACACTTCGAACGTGTCGAGATTGTAATTAAGGCCTGGGCTGTATCTCGACAATGAACGCCAGTGGTTCTTGGGCTCGATCGTTGACGGTCGTTAATCGCTTTGGGTAATCCAATTCTTCGCTGCTCGGGCGGAAGTTTTTACCTATTTCAAGCAAACGTAGGTAGGTACTTACCTATTAGCGGACTTTTGTTCGTCGCGCAGAAGTGGATGGCTGAAATTACACGAGCTGCTGTCCGTTAAGTACGCGACGTCTTGATTAATTAAAACGCGAGCCCGCAGTATCCTCGCTCGTCGTCTAATTAATGAAGTTCATCCGAGCTTCATTGGATAAAAATCAAAGCGCTTCGCGCGGCACGCTGGAACGAACAATTCGCCGGCTGGTTAATCCTGTTTTCTCCCTCGTTGACTCTTCGTTTTTGCAGCTGCAAAAAATGTCCCCTTTCTTCACCGCGCGGCACGGTAGTTACTCATCGTCAAGGTACTCCTCGATCCTCGATTGCCCCGCGAATCTCTCGCGCTGTCTGCGACTGTCGTTGAAACTGCGACCCTCTCGATTTTACGATCGCAGTTTTATCGTTCTCCAGGAGTGCCGGCGTCAACGACTGTGTAGCAGTCGAGGAAAATAGAGCGACCGCCGTTGGATTTGCAGAAGGTGCCCCGGTGCGTTGATACCGGGGGGCTGGTCGATGGACGGTGTTCTAAGCTAATCGCGGGAGAATCTATCGTAACGAGAATGGACCATTAGTCGGGGGTTTCTTTGATAGCGAGGTGGACTCGCGCAAGCGCAGGCCCCCGGTAAACGGTAATGGGGATGGTTATGGATTTTCGGGCTGTGCGACCTTCGCGTGTCGCCGCATCCCACGCTTTTCGCGGTCCGGACATCGTCCTCCCTGCACCAGGCATACATTGCTTCTCCAAACTGGATCATAATCTCCATAAAAGCTAGCCTCGGAAAATAGTCCAACCACGTCGTTCGACCCGCAGCGCCAGGCTACAGTATCGCGATCCGCAGGATCACCGGTACATCATCCCCTTCTGCAATTTCCAACGCGACAGTGCCTCTTGCTAGCAATTTCACGCCGCCAGATATATTTCCGATCCACCAAGGGACGTAGGCTCCGCTTTAATATTCGCGCGTTTCATCGCGTGACCAAGTCCATTCGTCTTGCGGGAGGCAACGGCTACTTCCCAAGGGGAAACGTCGCTGACTTTCCAGCTTTTCCTTCGCCGAAAGGATCATTTAATCAGTCTCCGTCTACACCTCGCCAGTTGCTTCTACGGGGTTATGTTGAACTAGGATTTTCTTCGAATTTAGGGATACCTACACCTTTGCAGAAATTCGGCGACCGTCGAATGGTAGCGAAGGGATAACAGCCTCATTCACGATCACTGCCCGTGCAAGCTAATCGGATCGTCCGTTGCAAAGATGTAGCCGGCTAGTCCGATCGGCAACCGCCGCTCGATCACTGTCGGCATAGACCGATAATGCTCGCAAGTGGTGCGCGTCCCGTGTAATTGCGGCCACGTGTCTATACCTACGCTGTAACGTAGCAAGCAAGCGCGCATAGGCACCGCGCGGCACGGTTATAGTTGCGTGATTACGCTGATACCGGCGGCGTGCATCTATAACCGGTGGCTAGGCAGGTGGGCAGGTAGGTAGATGGGTAGGTAGGTTGGTAGGTAGGAAGGTAGGAGTAGCAGCGGGAGGATAATCTCATGGTAGCTAGGCTGCGGTACTCTGCGGTACTGTATGCCGCCATCTTGCTTTATCGATTTCCACCCCCTACCCTCTATGTACTTCCTCTCCCGAGCATCCGATTCCCTCGCGTTTCTTTTCTCTCTTCACCCTTATTCCTTGTTCGCGGCATGTTCCCTCCGTCGCCGTTTCCTTACACGATTTACAGACGAGCCGCCGGCATTGCGCCGAGCGATTAACCACCGTAACGCCTCGCGTCTCCGAGTTCCTCGAGCCTCGCGCACAGCGGACTTCCTGCCAGAGGAATATCTCGAATCAATGACCCACTAATTTATCGATTCGCTCCGCCTGAGAATCAACTGATTCGCGGGCAAATAATGTCCCCCCCCTCCCCCCTCCCCTCCCGTGGTCTTCGTTCGTAGCCTGTGAAACGCGTCTTCCCTTCGACGGCTCGTGGAGCAGGCGCTGGTGCTAGCTTTATCGAATTATACGGAAATCTTTTGCGGCACGCTGCTGACAATTAACTACAAACGAGCACCGACCGCCATGCCGAGGGGGTTGTCCGGGTAAGGAATGGGGTTGGAGCGGCAACTAGAGTGTTTATTAATTAATGAAGCGGCCCGATGCATGACTTGAATCGCAAGCAACTCGCCGCTACCCTCTGACAGCAACGCGGGTACAAGATAAACCAACACGCGAGACAGCCGCCGGAGTTACGTTTTCATAAACCACGATCCTTGCGCGTTGAAAGGGAATACGCTTGGAGGAGCCGAAGGGGTAGTTTCGTTTTAACATTCCAACGCCTAACGAGATTCTTCGTTCCGTGTTGCTTCAGCGTTTGGGTAATTGTCATCTGGCAGTTTCCTCGTCGCAGCAGAGACAGCAGGACTTGGTTCTTTTGTTCGCTACGAAATATTCCCCAGCCGTCGGACGTGCTTGAGACGGTGCGCGCGCGTTTGTTTTAATTTCAGCGGAAAATCGGCGGCTGCGAGGGTACAGAGGCGGAGGTTCATGATCTGTAAATGCAGCATAAATTGAGCTCGAACGGACTGGGGTTTCCCTCGGGCTTGTAACTCAGTAAGCTTCTTATTGTTAGTCTACCACGGTCAGGCACGGGCGAGGGTTTTCGGCTGCTGTGGTTTCGCGTTTGAAGCGAAGGGTTGAAGCGGCCCTAACCTAGCTTAGACGTGTTTATCTACATCGGTAATTCCGCGGCGCGTATTCGCTGCCGGAGAAAATTGTATCGCCGCGTTGGTAGTGGTCTGAATCGGAGCACGATTCTATGCAGAGACCTGCGAAGCGGGAGAGTTTCGGGACGTCTTGGCGAGAAGGGCCGTCTCTGTTTGCTCGACCACTCGTAACCGAGATTTTCAAAGCTCCTCTGAGGCGTGCGCGTGGACGTCGATTCCGCGGCGGCCCTGTTTAGATCGGTAAGACTTGAAAGTGGGCAAACAGAGAACGTGGAAGAGCCTGGCATGTGCCAAGCACGGAGGAATGCCTCTAGCGTTCCCTGCGTCTCATCGTCGGAGAATAACGCGCGTCGACCTCAGGGATCGTTAGCTACGGTATGCAGCCGCGATAACAAACAGAACCGCCCCGTCGAAACGGTATTTGCAAGTGTCGCCGACGCGCGACGCTCTCGCCAGTTGTAATAACCGGCCGGTAGTCTATGTAAATCGCCACTCGTCAACCACTTACGAAGCCGCAGAAATTGCGGTTGATCGGTAAACGACCCACGCCAGCCTTCTATTCGAAAATCGAATTCCTCTGCCCGATTTTCAAACGATCTGGTGTACGATTCCCCTTCCAGATCAACGAACCCTTGGCAAAATCGTCCTGTGTACCCTTTCGCGTGCACTTGAGCTTCGTCGTGAATATTTGAACAATAGCTAGGGAGGAGGAAGCTGGGCTACATCGCGCCCCGTTGTCACAGCTGTCGAGCTTAATTTCCAGTCGGACGCGAGTTTAACTTGCTAATTCGACAGGCACGCGAGCGCCCCCCCGCCCCGCCGAAAATATCGGTCGAACTGAGTTTCCTATTACATACTATATCCGGCCAGTCCAATCCCGCTATCGGCATCGTTTCCTCCCGGCGAACTTCTCCCGTCCAACGGAGGGACGTGTTCTCGCGAGCTTCCGCTCGTAAAAGTAGGAAATCTCATTTAATCCAATGATCGTGGGAACGGGTCGTGGGCGTTCGATGCCTCTCGTTCGAGAGCACGCTTTTAACCTATTTCGTCGGATTATCGCGCGCGGTAGACTCTCGGAGGCGTTCGCGCCCGGCTGTAACGAATGGGTATGTAATTCCCTTTTGCGTGCAGAGATCTCCCAGAGCTCGAATCGTTGAATCAGTCTGGCCAGGAGCATTCGTGTCGAGTAACGATGTTAGATGTAATCGCGCGCGGGGGAGGTCGCTCTGCGTCTCGGGGCTGCGTCCGGCAACGTGTGACGTAGGTTCGTCCCCTTTCACGCGGAGGGTGAAGCTCGGTTCAAAGGGGTTATTTTAGGAGCAGGAAGGTGGCTGGCCGTCCTTCTGCTCGCGCATCCACCCGTGCGATCGCTTTCTTCCTTTGCTCCCACTAAAATTCTATTGGTCTGTGCCGGCACCCACACCCGAATCCATTATTGAGCGCGATATGCGCGCGTGCACTAAGATTCTAAGCGGACGAATCGAGTCGGGATAAACGCGAGCGGCGACGGCACGTTGCGCACGGGGATTCGGTACGACGCCGTAAACAGATTCCCATAAAGTCGAGGGACGTGCACCGGGGCACATAGCACACAGTAGGTAATCTAAACGGATCGATAGAGAACGGCGAAAGCCTAGCACGGCGCGCGCGGTCGATCCTCGTAAGTAGCGAATCAGCTGTTTTACGTTTGCCTGTATATCGGTTCGTTCCTTTTACCTCGTCTCTGCTCGCACGAGGCGAGAGTTTCAGGAAGCTTATCGCGGCCCATCTGAAAGCGGTTAGTCGAAACGTCGGAAGTTGAAAAGTCAGCGCCGTCCTCGGCGATCCTCGCGGGACGTATCGCTGCCCTCGCTTAATTAGCGTTAATTAATATATGTGACGGTCGAGGATTACCCTTTCGGCGAGATTAAGAGGAACGAGATTAACCCAGACCGGGAGAGCCTGGCATCTGGCACGTGCCTCGACCGCATTCCCGCAAATACGTTTGCTCGCCTCTGCCTAACGTTCTCCGACCAAACGAACTCAACGTTGGAGCTTCGAGCAACCATGCGGCAACGAAAAGCTTCCTTCGATTGAATTGGCGCCGCGAATGTATGTAGGTAGGCCGGGAAACGCGTCGATGTTTGAACAGTTGATCCATAAGCCATCCATAAGCCATCCTCGCCGGGCAGACAAAATGTAGTAGTACTCCCGATTTCCAGAGAACGAGATCGCGCGTCGCGTCGTTGCGATGCGCGACCGCCTATAGGTTACTGGGATATTTTTATCAGCGCGTAATTCCAGAGGAATGCAGCTTGGAATCGAGGCTGGTATCGTCCCGGGCCTGATAACGATCCCAGTGTATTATTGGATCCATAACGTGTTCGTTTTGGAATTTCGCGGTCGGTTTTCCTTATGGCGCGCAGTCGTCGTATCTCCTCCGTCGCGGAAGCAGGTTCCCCGAGCAAATAGGAAACCTGCTCTAGACGTTGGACAGAGCAAAAGTAGCTAGGGAATAAGATTAGGGGCGCAGGATGCACGCTACCGCATTAAAATGGAGGTTTTTCGACGGGTGTTTCGCGGAATAACTACGTCCGACTGGAGCAATGTAGACGTAAGAAGGGTAAGATCGCGAGAGGTCGCCGGAGAGAGGGGTGAGGCTCGTAAGGGGAGTTAACGGAACGGTTGAAGGGAAGCACTCGTCTTCTAGAAACTAGAATCTAGATTATCTGGAAGCAGGAGGATATCGCGAATCCTCTCCAGATAGCCGGTCGCCCGGAGGGGTGGATGGCCGGAATGGTGGGGGTGCGTCGACCGCGAGCGAGGACGATCGAGGACGATGGAGGACTAGAGAAGGATAGAGAGCGGGTAGAATGTAAAGGGAACGGGTGGGAGAAGGCCGATCCGCGCAGGCGTCAGCCCCGAACCTCCCTCTGCTGCTCAGTCGTGCACGATACTTGGCACGCGTCGCGTCTCGTCTCCTCTACCTCTCTGCCTTTCTGTTTACGTCGGGGTGATTTGCAAATCGTGTTGCCGGTCGACCAACCGGTCCCTTCCCGTTCTTCTCTTTCATTCGATCACGTTTGGTGTCTCGCGATCCACGGGGATAATACGGATTCCGCGGTGGCGTGATTCTGCGGTGTTCCGTGCTTCTGTCGCTATCTCGCGGGTGCTTGGAATCGGTGACCGCGGGAAAACGTATGCACGGTTCGTCTGTCTGACCGACGACCAGGCTTCCCTAACGAAACGTTGCGTTTCGAGTGATACCGTCTCGGTGATACCCAGTGGGAAGCCACCTCTGTGTTATTCTCGGTGAAGTTTGTCTGTGATACGCGTGATCTCGTTGCTTTCGCGAGGCTGAAGGAGTCTCCGGGAGACACCGGCGCCGCGCCGGTCGACCACGTGTCTCGTTCGAACGACGAAAGCGACGGCAGAAGAGGCCCGAGTTCAAGTTCACCGGTGCCTGGCGCTTCCCTGCTTTCCTTGCTTTTCGCTCTCGTCCTTCGTTGCTCGAGTGGAGTGCTGGCATTGCCCCGACGCGGTCTCGCCCGCTGGACGCGTATCTGCTTGCTTCTGCTCGATGCGAGGGCCGCTCCTGCGAGGGAAACTAGGATCGATATTTAGGAGGTAGGATGAGCGAAAGCTATTGCAAGATATTTGACCCGCGTTAGCCCCGGCATCCACGTAAATTCAAAGTGCCAATCGTTCTCCTAACGCGTCCTCGCGGCACTCGCGAACACTCCGAGCCGATCGATCGACCGTGAAATTGCCTTGGTTCGGGGCGAATACCTTCCTTCAATTAGATTTGTCCGTCTGAGTGTTACGGGCGAATATTCATAAGGAGATTTGTGCGCGAAGGCGCGAGCAAGCGAGCGCGTAAACGCGACGGTTACGTCATTGGCTCGTACGAAACAGACGCATGCTTTTTTTTAGTAAATACGCAAGCTCACGTGTAACGAGACCCTCTTGGGAAAATGTTGCTCGCTTCGCAAAGACAGTAGAGCTTGCTTAGCGAAATTCTCGGAGGACCGCCACTTTCGCGAGGCTAATTTATTTAGTCGTGGAAAAGTTAGCCCGTAGATTAGACTTTTATTAGCGAGACTACGTGTTGCACCGAAAGGAACACATCTTGGTCGCTGCACGCGAAGGGAGACGGCCACTGAATTCAGTTCGGATGCGATTTATAGGCCTGACCGGAATATCGGTGGGTTACGTAATACGAGCGTGTAAACACGACCGATCCAATTACTCCGTGAACGGTATAAATCCACGTAGGAGAGTTGCTCGGCTCGGCTCGGGTCGGGTCGAACACGGCACCCCACTAGGACTACCTGTAGTCTGTAGTCGACCTCCTTCGGAACCTATGCCGTCGCTCGTTATTTTCCTAGCATGTAATTCTTTATCCGATCGTTGCTTACTTCGACTCTCTGGTTCTTCGCTGCGATACACATTCCCCGATAGTTGTGTCTTGTTTGCTCTATTTCTCCCCCGTGTTACAGAAGCTTGTCAACGAACAGGTAGGTACTTCGGCTCCCCATTATCCTCCTCTTATTATATTATCAAAATGTCAGGCGTACCGAAATGCCAAGGACGTATTCGGCGTCAGTCTCGTTCTACTGGGAGGTCGTTTTCCTCGAAACTTCTCGCAGAAAACGATAACCACTGTTTTCACCTTGGACGCTCGCCGTCGTAAATCTAACCCTTGACAGTCACACTGGGTAACAACACTGCCGCGATTAGTTCCTGATATTCACTGTGCAAAATATTCTAACTCTACAAAATATTGTGGAGTGGACGACCTCGGAAAAATTTCTTGATCCCTACAGACGTGTCAATGGACGTAATAGAAATATTTTCTCCGAAAGCACCTAAAGAGAAACGTCGAGGGGACAACCTGTGTCTTCTCCCCTCAATAGTTTCAATGATATCGACGCGACAGACTTGAAATTTTTCAATTAAATTTTTGTTGTTGTATTGTATAAATATATATTAAAATACCCCTAAAGTTTTGGAAAGATCGAGCTTATTTTTCTTTGTTAAAAAAAAATCGCGAAAATCACCTTTCTCAGCGTTCTAAACCAGGTTGTCCCCTTAGTTAGGTGAATGTTAAATTATTCAAATTTCAATTTGGAAGTCGCCCGTGATTTATTCCGATCGTTGCATCGTAATCTGTTTGTGGGAGCAAGGCAGCTCCCCTTCTCGCCTCAAATAATACTAACACATATACTTGGTTATCGATTTCCTAGCGACTGCCCCTAGTATTCTCATCCGATCCGTTTGCGTTACTCTGTGGTAATCGTTGCTCGCGTTCTTTGGCTTCTTCGCTGGACGAAGAGGGTTAGGAAAATTTAAGGGAACAGAAAGATTTAACGCGCTCCTTCCTCGACGAAGGGAAACGCGCGAATGGGGGGAACTGGGCAATGGAGGAACGTTACAATGTGAAGCTTAGCGAAAAGGCGAGCCCTGGTTTCGCCGGTCCACGCTTTATTCTAGGTGCAGCGCGTCTTGTGCTCGGCCGTTAGATCTGTCCTCAGTTAATAATGACTCGACCGGTTGATTTAACGGCGTCGTTAGAACGGCCGCCTATACGCCAGCGACATAGCGCACGCGTTCCGAGATCCTTACGACTCCATCCTCTCTGACTATTAGCTTTCGCGGTTGACGCGTTCGCTCCGAGTAATTGGCCGTATTATATTTAATAATCTGACCGCGGGCCAGGCTTGGCGAGTACTTTATTCGCTTCTGCATTCTGCCTTCTCCTGCTTCGTCTCTCTCTCTCTCTCTCTCTCTCTCTCTCTCTCTCTCTCTCTCTCTCTCTCTCTCTCTCTCTCTCTCTCTCTCTCTCTCTCTCTCTCTCCCCCCTCGAAATTAATTTCCCAGCGATAATGACGATGAACGAAAGCCCACGAAAATCACTTAGGTACCATCGAACGTTGAACGTCCCCCAGGGTGGCACTCGTCGGAGGATAGTGTCGGCGTAGAATTCGGCGTGGCAGCTACTTTGAGCGATGGCTGCAACTTAATAGTCCGTGATGCTAGAACGATGCTCGATGCGCGCCGTCGCGCATGAACTCGTGTCGTTTGCGGATTACACGCAGATGTAGGTATGCAGCGAGTTGGAGGGCACGGGTCATTTCCGTCGCGCTCCTTCGTTTCCTTCTCCGTTTGCTCCCTTTGTCGGGTTCGTCGATGCCCCGCCCCCTCTCGACGGATTAAAACGCAATTAGCGAAGATCGAGTAAGCCGTGGCGTTTGGCGTGGGTCGAGAGGAATTTCCTTATTTATCATGGCCGGTGGATTTTCATTAACGTCGCCCCCCTTCGGACACGTAACGCCCCGTGGCAGTTTACGGCGCGGTTTACTCGCGAGATTAAAAATTTCATTTCTCCAGCGCCGGGCGGCGTGCACCGCGAGATTCGACGGGATTGTCCACGAAATACTCGGGCATGAAATTATCCCCGGGCTTACTATTTCTAACGTCGGGCCATAAATTCATTCCGCCGCTTGCTTCAACCTTCTGTCGGCTTTCTCGCTCCAAAGATCACCCGCCACGGAGATGGGAATTAATGAAAAATGTCTGCGTTGCCTTGCTGCCACGGCGATACTTTCCGCAGCGAGTTGCACGAAAGGGAATCGCTGTGAGTGTACTTACCTGATTAAACGACCGCCACGGGTATTAAATTCCCTGGTATTTTTCCTACATCGCGCCGCCTTTAATTCCCCCTGTACACACTGTGTTTCGTTTCCATTCGAAGCCGGATCGTTTCGAGCGCGTCGCGTATTAGACTTTACTCGCTTTTAATCTTGTCGCGACCACCTGTGAAAACGAGACCGACTCGAATTCGCGGAACGCAGAATCGATATCGCGGTTCGCGTGTGGCCAGCCGGCGTGCATTCGAGCGGACGTACGTGAATTCGACGAGGAGCGAGCACGCGAACCCTCCGGGATAAAAGGGATGTAACGTACAGAACGGGGACCCACTGTCTTCCATTTATTCCCTCGTCCACGTGACAGGGCCAAAACAGGCAAATTGATCTTCGGTAATCCCGTTATTCTATAAAGGGCGAAGGGCGTATCATCGAAGGTTGCCTGCGTTAATAGACGGATCGATGTCGTCTCCGTTTATAACCGTTCTATCTGGCTTAACATATATACTGCGAATGGGGGCGACGGACGTTTCGTTTTATTTACGAGGCAATTCAACGCGCTTGGCATCCATTCTGGTTCCGCAATCGGAGAACAATAAACTGGACAAGACTGTCCAGTTCTCGTGGGGTTCGTGTGGCTGGAACATAAACCTAGCTTCGGCGCACGCTGGCTCCGTATTATCGCATTAATGTTCGTTGCTCTGTGCAAGCAGTTGCTAGATCAGGCTTCAGATAACTCGTGACGATTCGCTAGATCCGATGCCTACCGTGTCTCGGGATACTCCTGTCGGGATGCATCGTTCGAGTAGCAGACTGCTTAGACGTTTCCTTTGTTCACGAGCGTAATAATCGTTTTAGCAACGAGTCGATTAACCGTGTTTACTTACGTTTTGTGCCGGGATACCCTTGGTTAGTTGGTCGATGACGAAATTGCAGCGTTCATTAGCGTGCTCGCTGGAGCGCGAATGGTTGAAACGGAGCGTCTCTGTGCACCGGGCGGCGCGGAGTGGATTTCTCCGCATAATCGGTGGTTAATTTAATCGAGAGGCGGGCTGCATTGATGGAATTCGCGAGGCGTCTGGTGGCTGGATGGGAGCACCTCTATCGATCCATCGCGGAGGCTTGCAGCTCTCCGATTTAGCAACCCTCCCGCGACCGAGGCTGTCCCATGAAAAAAAGCGGGAAACACTTGGACTCGAGGGAGGGAGCGGCGTGCCGTTACCTCCGCGAAATTGAAGAGGGTCGTTTGATTTATGGTGGATCCGCTCTAGGACCCCCCCTTCTTTCTCATTCTACGCTCGAATTTCGTAAAGTTGCTCTCTCCCTCGCCCACCCTCTAGCACCCTCTCCAATTACTCACTCTCGCCTTGGCGTGCCCTCGAGAATGCAACGCCCATTGTCCCCTTTCTCGTACCTACCCCTTTAGTCGCTCCCGATCGATCAGGGAGATCGACTCGATCGAACCGCGCGAGATACGGCTTATCGATTCCCCATATTTTCGCCAACAGCTGTTTCCTCGGCGAATAGCCGAACGACCAACGTTCTTCCTCTCCGTGGAATGCTCCCGGTACGTGCGCTTTATCGAATCCACGCTGAAAGTGCTCGCTGTAAATTTCACCGTCCCTCTAACCGTGTTGTATCTTTTTCTGCTTCAGGTACGTAA
Source organism: Andrena camellia (assembly GCA_029448645.1). Taxonomy (NCBI): domain Eukaryota; kingdom Metazoa; phylum Arthropoda; class Insecta; order Hymenoptera; family Andrenidae; genus Andrena; species Andrena camellia. Next base: position 34,715,014 of record CM055680.1, read on the forward strand.
CTGCAGTGGATGATTCGTTTCTCGAGCTCGCGGCAGTTGGTCGAACGGTCCATACTCTTCGATGATATCTCTATGTATACAAGGTAATTAGATTTTACTTTTTTCCATTTATCTTCCCGCCGACTCGACGCCCGTAACTCTAGAATTTTAGTAAACGATCAGTTTTACCTCTGTTCGGAGTCCTGAACGAGGTAGCTTCGATAACACCGTAATTCCTTTAACATTGTTCCGCGTTCTTTACGATTTTCCTGCGATAAGCTAGGGGGAGGATTGCGTATACGGGTGTCGCGTTAGAAAAGCTACAGAAGCACACTGCAGTCGAGAGAAGTAAGCATTTCTTCTCTCTTTTCTTCCTAATTTCTGTTTTCCTCTTTCTGCCTTAACTCGTACATCGGGAATTATTTTATTTTATTAATTCATTGGATTCCTTCAAATTTTTTTATTTTTGAATTTGGTTATATTTTATTATTTAAATAGTTTAATTAAAGATTTTCATAATAGTCTTATTATTTTTGGTTCTTGCTGCTTCGTGGAAGCAGAACGATCGAAGAGCTTGGAGAATAAATTTTAGGCTTACCATCGTCTTATATCGAGGCAAACGTGTTGTCTTTTCTTCCCTGTTTCCGTCTGTAGCGCACGCGGATCCAATCTTTTCCAATTCCTTGTCCGCGAGTGAGGCTTTTCGTCGCTGACGTCGGAACCCACCGAGAAAGAAACATGCTTTCCCTTTTTATACGGAGACTGACGTACGCGCGATAGACGGCGGGTCTGGAAGAGACGGTTCGCGAAACGAACGATGTCGTTAGTTTATATCGAACGATTCTACATTCGTTTTGAAGCCGCCGAGCGTGTGTCGCGTTCCGACCGAAATCCGTCGCCCGATCTGCGATTTCGAAAGCCAGAGAGCAGGGAGCACGCGAGCTCGAAGAAAGGGTGCAAGTGTCAAGGATGGGACGCGTTTCAGAAGGTTTTTCGTTAACAGCGGGTTAAGTGGCTCTTCTTTATCTCCGGTAAGATCCACTTGGACCACTGTCCCAGTTCGTGGGAGAAGATGTTGCGCCACTGGGAAGCAGTTGCGTTTTCGTGTAAATCCGCTTCGCCGTGGCTGGGATAGACGGTTACTTTCACGCCAACTCACCAATCGTTTCGATCGAGTTGCTCGCGACGGTGACGAAATCGGGGGGTTTCCACTTTTCCTTTATAAAGTCACCAGGCCCTGTCCTCCTTCCTTCCACAGATTTCTCTCTCAACTAAAGATTCGACAAAGATCTCTGAAGCAAGCTGTTTCTGTACTATGCTTCTATAAACGTATCCACTTTCCGTTGGATCGCCAGGACCTTGGGCCAACCCCTTTTCTGCTCGCAGTCGAGGGATTGGCAGTTTTAGAGCTTCCACCGTACAGTGTCGCAGAACGCGCGCGGATCTCCGCTCTATCGATTTCAATAAAGAGGGATTTTTCCGGGAGTACGTATTGTGCGCGGCGTCGAGAGCGCCGGCGAAAGAGGAAGGATCGCCACGGCGAGCAAGGCACATAAATTCGAGCCTGTGGGAAGCAGATTTTGATAAAGCTGCATGAAACGGGATTATCGGGTACTCGGAAAATCAGCGAAGGAGCTCATCCCTGTTTCGTAATTTCGCGCATGGATCGTTGCGCGAGAGTTCTGAGAGAAAGAGAGAGGGAGGACTGTCGAATGTTTTCCGAGTCGGTTCTAGAGAGACTGGTTGCAGCAGAGATCGCCGTTACAAGAGGCCGCCCGCGTGTTTGCTTCTCGTATAAATGCGATAATTAGCAATCACAGGCGAGCGAAACGAGGGCTGGCTGGCGTGTATTTGCACGGTGCACGGCGGTTCGTTCTCTGATTAATGGTTACGTCTCCCATGGTACGCGTTTCCACAAAGTCTCTGTCAGAATCCTCTTTTCATCGTGGCTCCGTATCACGGGCTGACGCGTCAATTATAAATACCTTTCTCCCGTGGATCTCTTCCTGCGCAAATCGTACAATCTCTTTCCTGCTTTACTCCGCAACCGATACGTCAGCCCCGTCCACCTACCCACATGCGCTTGCAGTGCGACGTAACAGTATTGCGAATGGTTCTGTAAATAGTTGCAGCTTATCGGAGCCACTAGGATCTAATTACGTTCCCTGGCCCTTAAGAAACATTTCCCCGCCCCTTCCATTTCAGATTTTGCAGGTCGAATCTGGCCAGCAACGATCCCATTACTAGAATCTGTAGCAGAGGCAATGATTTGTGTGAAAACCAAATTCAAGCAATCAGTGCTCGCTGCCCATAAATCACCTACTTAGGTACAATTTAACTTCTCGTTATATTGCAATGCTATATAATCTTATGCCACCCCCTGGCTGTTACTTAACCGGGGCATTCGGTGAAATAAAGAAAATATTGTCGAAGGGTCTTGAGCGCAGTGGAAGACTCGAGGCAGCGCCGATTAATGTCGGGGCGGAAGCAGCGTCGCGTGTCCCTGCCAATGAATTTGCCTCGCGCCTCGCTATTTCGACCAATGAATATTCATCGGGCATCGGCGGGGACACGCGTAACGCAGCGAGCGGCTCGTCGTCTCTCGTGTGCAGATTGAATAACAGTTGCACGCGCGAACCTGCGTTGGAATTAATCGCACAGTTAATAGGAGCGTGCGCACGTTTTCATCCCGAGTTGCTTTGCCTTTTTACTACCGCCGAGTATGAATCTACGAACGGTACCCCTATTTCCATAGAGATAGGAAGACATGATCAGACCATACAGTCCCTGGGAAGATTAAACGCGGCGGCGCTTCCTCCTCCTAATGCGTCTGAACGTCGTCGAAAGGCATCCACAAAGAGTCTTTCGTCTTGCCTTTAATCTCGCGTCCTTACCGAGCGCATCAGAGCGTCCCTCGGGCTCGCGAGTCTCAGCGCCGGGTGGGGTTGGGGGTGGGGGGGGGGGGTGAGGTAAAGGGACATCGCTCGTTAGGCCGAGCTACGTGCATGGCAGAAGTATTTCCTCCCAAGAGACCGAGAGGAGGAACGCTCGGACGAAAGGGCGGGACTGGTCGAGTAAAAATGTCCGAATTATCGACACAGCATCTCAGCAGAGAGGAAGTTGGAGCTGAGGGATGGACGTCCTGGAAAGCACTTGTACCTACGTGACGCGAATATCAGCCCTGGGAAAGCCTGCCGAAAATCTGACTCTGCCGCGTTGCCTCGGTGTCTGGGGCGCCTCCGACTCCACCGCCCTTGTCCTTTCCCGTAGATGAAATTCCTGTAGCTCGCGGAGAGCCTGCACGGGCCCGCTGAACGGGGCGTGTGCTGAGTGCAGGGGCGAAGGGGTGTTGCAAGAGCCTGGCGCTGCACAGGATGACGGGAGAAGCGGCGACGTCGGGCAGACGTCGAATTGGATTCCATCGGCCGAACTCATTCGATTAATTACTTGGCATCAAAGATCGACCGGAGCTCGGTGGGACTCGACCAGAGGGATCCCTGGGGACAATTGCGTTAAACCGGCTTTTGTTTGCGGACGTGCACCCGCAGGACTCGTCCGGACCCTTCGTTCCACCGTCCGAATTTCGTTCCGCTCGTTATCAGCGCGAACACGTCTGTTTCGAAGGAGATTAATTGCGCGGTACCTTGCCAAGGAAAACACGCAGGAAGACGGTGGTAGGCTCGTCCCTTGGCTCCTCATTCTTTCGTCTCAGTGCTCCAGCAACTTGCTACGTTCACTTCTTGTAATTATGTACATCGTTGGGGGGAATGTCGCGTACATTACATCGTTGGGGGAATGTCGCGAAGATCGGCGTTCACGGATTTTTTTTTTAAAAAAGATACCTAGAAATTTTTACAGCGATCAATGGTTCGCGGACGGGTGACTTGGAACTGGACGGCTTTATCGCGCGGACGAAAAGCGTCGGTTTACCGAAACGAGAGCATGCGATTCGATAATCGCCCGCGATACGCAACAATGGCGTGCCCCGCCGATCCCGATTCTCGAGCATTGTTGTTCGACGAGAACGGGTGAGATGGGCGTTTGAAAAAAATTTCACCAAAGATGCCTCGCGCTATCGCGAACTTCCGCTTCATTCGCGTGGAATGTTATTGGGATCGATAGACGAATGGGGAGTACCCACTCTGTTTTCATCGCCCTAAAAGCCTCGTTTCCTTCAACGATTTACCACCGTGCCCACTCGAGAGCCTCGAGAAGAGTCGAGAGAATTCTTGACGTTTTCTATGGCTGCGCCGCGACAGAAAACGCACCGGTTTACCTATCCGTCAGTCGGTTCGTGACAAATTGGAGCCAAGTTCTGGCGTGTAAGCAAGCAGCGCGCGGGAATTAGGGACCGCGCGTTGAGAGACTCTCGGACGTGTTTACTCATCGAAATTCATATTAGCAGGGGTACGCGTAGGTACCTCGAGCCTCGCATTAGTATGTTCCAGACAGCTCCCACTGCTTCGCCCTCGGTAGCAGCTGCAACAAATGCGGCCGCCACCGAACTTTTGGGGCTTGTGCTTTTAAGATCCGCGGCTCTCTCGTAACAACTGCTTCCCAAATCGCTGCTCCATCGTACAATTGTCGTTTAATGCGCCCAAGTACTCGCAAAGGTAGCGGAAGGTAGGGGCAGAAAAGTCTGGGGCACCTACTCGTTGAATGGTCAGGTCCACCGAGCAACAGTGTCTTACGTTTTAATACTCGAGATAGCATCCGTCGGGAATCGGTTATACGACATCGAAGATGACGCTTTGGAAATAGAAAGGTTCGGTATTTCCAACGATGCTCGAGGATATGTCGCCGTCCGTTGCGAGCTACGTGACATAGTTCTCGATGGGACAGTCCCTAATGCTGACCGCTCGGGAATCGACAGTTTAGAGTGGCGTGGATGTAACGCGAGGAAATTGAGGTGTCACCCAACGGCGAATGGATCTGCTGAAAATTTACCCGCGATCATTCGGTGATTCCTAAATCGAGCTGTCGCGTATTATTTTTCGCGTTCCACCTCTTCGGCGACACTTTGCATCCGCGGCGAACCGCGACGGAGGTTTACCCGGTCGTTCGACGGAGTTGAAGAGAAAGTACGCTCGCGAAGAAGCGGCATTCGTATTCGTGTCTCGTCCCGCATCGATTTCCTCTCGGTTCCTTCGTAATACCGAAATCTAGAGTCTCTCGAACGTTGATATTCCCGCGAAAACCACGTACGTTGAGCAATTGAAACGATAGCCTATCGATTCGCTCGGGAGAAATCCGCGTGGAAATTGGAAGGATAATTTGAGGGATCCTCTGGCAATAAGCGGCTGGCTATCCTAAATCATTTGTTGAGTTAATTTAGCCGCGGACGCGACTAACTGGTTCGAGTTTCGGTTGGGTGTTTCCGGTGGGTACCTACGGTTGATTTGTAGCCCAATGGATAACCGAGAACCGCAAAGTCCTGCGCCGCCGAGGAGGGTGAACATCGGGGAAACTCGAAATAATCTTGAAACGCAATTTAACGCGGGCGAACGCAGCGCGCAGCTCCGGCTTAATTATCGCGCTGGACAGTGCACGCCGGCAATTAAAACTTCCACCGCGGTCCATGTATTTCGAGATACCGCGGCTAAGCCGTTTCCTCTTGTAACGCGCGACACGATTTCCTCGTGGCTTTACGTTCGGGCTGCTGCGACCCCTCCGCTAACTCCGTCCGTGGTTCTTGACCGTCTAAATTTAAGGGCTCTGATTTCGCGGAGAGAACATCACCACTCTTTAAAGGGGAATCCTATTTTTTCGGCTAAAAACATAGCAAAATTTAGGATTTTTTTTTAAGAAACTAGCGATTCGATTCAACTGAAATTTGGACCATGTTTTCATGCATAACTCCTATATTTATTATTAAAAATTAATAGCAACAAAAAATTGAAACTTCAAAGATGCATAAAAACATGGTTCAAATTTCAGATCAATCGAATCGCTAGTTTCTTAAAAAAAAATCCTCAATTTCGCTATGTTTCTAGTCCCCAAAAAATAGAATTCCCCCGTTAAGAGGGTAAAGATAAAGTAGGTTACTAGGTGCGTATAAATAGGAATTCTCCTGTGATTTGCAAGAAACTTTATTACACGTGTCTTTTTACTATACACAGTACGGTACATATATGTATACATATACATGAAAATTGTTAGTAAATCGGCGAAGAATGCTGGCAACGGTTGTTGGATTAACTCGTTCGTTGTCGCGAAGAGGCACGCGAGATTAACCGTTGAGGATTGTCCAAATCGCCGAGTCAAGATTTGCTGGTGGATCTCGGCGAGACGCGCAGGTCGCGATGCGAGCATCCTTGGCCGTTGTTGTAATTCCATTCGTGCATCTCGATGAATTCTGGAGTGCTCTCTTGGCGGAGCTGTCTAGATATCGGTGCAGTCGTCGCGGGCAGTTAAGGAGGGGCAGTCCGGTGGTTGTTGGAGGGTGTTTAGACAACGTAGTAGGGCGCGGAGTAAGCCGAGGCGTAGTACGGGTAGTTGTTGTAGGCTGCGTAAGGGTAGCTGTAGGCAGATGTGTACGCCAGCGGCGCGGTGTACGCGCTGTAGGCCACGGGCGCTGTGTAGGCCGCGCCCAGCAGCAACCCTCTCTTGTTCCTCGCAGCGTTCTCAGCTTCCGCCGCCGCCAACGACTCGATCTTCGCCGGCTCGATCGACTCCGTGTCCAGGGGTTTCGCCAGAGCTACGCCGACCAGGGCCAGCAAAACGACAGCCTGGGGATTGCAACGTGTACATTAGAGATATTGTTGCAATAGTTCTATGGTCGTGAATGGACAGAGAGAATAGTATTGCAGTATGTATAAGAGCTCGAAGCGTATTTACTTGCACTGGCAGACAAATGTTCGTAATTCCGATGTGAATTCTATTATTTCGAGTTGGTACTAAGTAGTTCTCCGAGGAGAATGCTCGGCGAAGCTATTCCCCGAGTTATGCCGATGAAGTTTGCACGGTAAATGGGTTTGAAATGCGTTTACTCACTGCGATGCACTTCATGTTGTAGGTTGGCGAGGATGTGACAAGCTTGGAAGCCCGTTGAAAATCGATTGATGCTCGAGACACCGTGCCAGCCCCCTTTTATATCTATCCGATCGCTACGCGAGCTATACGTGCATCGACTGGCAAATGTTTACCTCGCGTAATCGCGCATAATTATTAAGCTCTCGGCGTTGTTGGTCGCGAGGTTGCATCCAGAACGAGCAGCCTCGTCGGGCCCTCGATGCTCACGAAATTGAGCAACGCGCGTCCTTGGCCATTGTCCAAACCGAGGACGCAAGAAGAATCGTCGGGGTTTCGGCCGATTTTTCCATGCCTTTCGTAACTGCTCGCACGAAAGCGGACGAGCGCGTGCACTTTTTCCATCGTAGCCTGGGAAGGTCTCGCGAACGAAAGTGTAACGATTGCGTGGGATTCTTGTAATCTCGCGGATGCGCGGATCACGGATCGTAGAAAGTCGTGGAGCGCCGTGGGTGGACGGGGCTCGGCCTTGCGGAGGTCGTGACGGCGAACTCTAGTCGCGGGAGTGGGAGCAAGTCCCCCCTATTGAAATTCCATTTGGGCGAGTTACGCGCAACCTCGCAGCTCGCAATCATTTTCACGACGACGATTTAGCCATTCCGTCCTTGTACCCAATTGGTCCTCGTTTGCTGCCACCAAACCTAAATCGTCCCTCTGACACGGTTGCGCGCCGTTTTACAAGAGTGCGCCGAAGGGCTTCGTCCTCCAGTATCGATCAGGAATATGTATTCCCGCTGAATGTTAAAGGACCGCGAGTCGAGCAGGTTAACGAGTGCTGCATAAATGAACACAGCCAGGCTTGCACGTTTAGCAAGAAACTGCACGCGAAATGGGGAAGTGTGTCGGAGGGAAGAAGTCGCTCTCTTCGCACGCTCGTTGACTCGTTATTCTCGGCAAGAGGACGACGCCGACGTCGACGACGACACCCGGCGAACGACGATGATGACGCGCGATGCGCCGCGAAGTGGGCAATAACGACGTCGAGAGGACGGAAACGATAACGGTTAAGTAGCGCGTCGAGTATATCGCCGCGCGCACCAGCTCCAAGCAGAATTTGATTAAAGACGCGAAAAGGTGGCTCGACGGTTTAGCTCGGTTATATTAATGCTTTGAGAGTAACCGCGTTTCCTCTCCTCGTTAGACCGAAGAAAGGAAAGACGAGCGAAATATCGGGCTTCATTTCCCTCGCAAACGACCAGACGTTTGAGTAATATTTACGACACCGCGCCACGGAAACCGTCGGACTATTTATCAGAGAAGAGCTTCCCTGCTTCCGACCTCCCCCCCCCCCCTTCTCTTTAACAGACGACGGTCGATGGAGCATTTCGAATAGACGAGATAAACGTATCGTCGCGCCACCAAACAGTCCGGACCTGCGCGCCAAGAAAATGCGGCGACACCGTTGTAATACACGTCCAATTTGTCTGCGAGACGAAAAGCCAACGTCGGGATGTGGGACGACAAAGAGTCCCTATCATTGGATACCTCTGGAAACCGGGCAAGGTTCGATCGATGACCAGCGCAGGATCGAATCGTTGGATACACGAGTAGGTAACTCTCCGTCTCGTGTTTCGTGTCGCGCGTCTCGTGGGTATTCGCGATTGGCTATTCAACGGACTGCCGTCGTAAACCGTGGATAAAAAGGCTCCTAAAGCGAACATAAAGCTCGCCCGTTCTCGCCCAGCGGAAAACGAATTCTCGGCGCATCAGGGAGACCACTCAGCCCTTCGGCCGCGACAAAAGAGATTTTCCTCTGTGACGCGAGCATTCCGCGTCCCTCGCCGTCTCCGTAGCCTTCACTGTCTTCTTTTCATTCAACGTCAACAGTTTCCATCTTCTCCGCAGAGAAGTCGCCAGCGATTAGAGTGCCACTTAAAAATGCTCGAGCGTGATTATTTCGTTAATTGAAGAAAATAACGTTCCCCCGCATTAGCTTGCGGTGAGAATTATTATTTTTTTTTTTTTTTGCGAAGCCCGACTTCCGCGTTGGCGCGACGCGCTACGTCGCATCAAGTACGTACATGCGCGTAACTAGGTGCAGCCAGGACGGGCGAGCACATGCTCCTCGGTGGCCCGGTGGAAAAGGAGAATCGGAGTCAGTGGAGTGCCGTCATTGTTTCGTCGTTCTTTAGAACACTCTCCCGCATTAGCGTCGTGAATTGGTACAATGCAGGTTTCCCAGCCTTCCCTTTTCCTCCGCTTTTACCACTTCTTCCGTTCTCTTTCCTCCTCTCTTTCCTCTCTTCTCTTTCCTTCTCGCTCCTTTTCCACGCTCGTTCCATTTACAGCTTACCGGCTACGTACCACTTTCCGCCCCAGCGTGTCGACGCTTCTTCTCGTCCCTTCTTTCACCGCCGAGCATCGGCCGTGGAAAATGATTACGTCGCCAGTTCCCCTGTAACGTTTACAACCGTTGCTCGCGACTCGTGCGACGCCGCTGGCTAATGGTCCTCGTTCATTTCCCCGCTATCGAGTTTTGTAGTTTGGGGAAAGGGCCGATGATCGGAGGAATTCGCCGCAGCTGCATTTCGGCCGGGCCCGACTATTTCGGGGACTCGGATAGGGAAGGCCTCGATCTCCCCTATTTTCGTGGCGCTTCCAGAGAGGGAGGGATCTTCGAAAAGCGCGAGACGCCGCTCGTTACTCGAACGTTGTTGGCGATTCTCGTCAGGTTGAGCCCGCGTGACAAACGACGGACATTATCCGGTTCAGCGTGGCTCGGCGCGGCTTTAACGATAAATCGCCATCCCGACAATTAATATCCCGCCTTTGGGCGCATCGTCTGATTATAAATAGCGGGAGGGTATCGCGGCGGGATGCGTTTCGGCTAGCCCGCGTGTACCGATCAACAGCCGGGCGACAACCGGCCGACTGGTTCGTTTGTCCAATTCGTCAACGGTTCTCTCAGCCGATCTACACTCGCGGCTCGACTCCGAGCTGTTTCGAAGGGCTGATGTCTCGCGCGACTCGGAACGTTCGAGGATCCAGGGACAATTTCGGGAGAGAAAGTTTTTAAGTAAACGTATGCGCGGCTGGACGGCTAGGGATTTTTCCTCCTATTTGCTCGGCAAAGTCCCGCGTTCTGTGGACATATTGGCTTGGATGCCCCGCGCTTACATCTATATCCGACTAGGCAAGCCTTTCGATCCGGCAGCTTGGCTTTCGTTGAATCGCATCGAAACCTGATTTACAGGATAACGGTGGAGGATACTTTCAATTTACTGGCAATCGAATCCGATAGCGGGCTTCGTTGTTTATTTGAAAGGACCGTGGGAATTGGTGGCGCGAGGAAGCTAGAGAACGAAGCCGTGGAAGAAAGCGAAATTCGGTGGCTCGAGGGGTGGCGTAAATGAAAAAGACGACGCTGAAGGCGGAGAGATAATCCGGTAGAGTGGGCGGCGTACGGTCGGTTGGGTGGAGGAGCCAGAAGTTTGTAGCCGAGACAGACACGGCGGCGCGGGTAAGCAAAAGCCTTGCTTAGTCGGCAGTTTCAATTAAGTATCGAGCTTTTGCTGACGTGGCACGTGGTGTTTCGCTATCCCTTTCAGCGCACCCCGTCGCCATCTTTTCCTCGTTAACTCTTAACGATGCGATATTTATCGTTCGCCGTACCGTCCGACGGTGCCGTCTTAAATTTCGCCTCACCCCTCCCGCGGCTCCTTCCATCCCACGCACTCACCTGACCCTCCGTCGTCTACGGCGGTTTGGCGGAAGGAGCAGGCCCACCCACGAGATTAGTACATAGGAATAGAATTGGCGAGGACGTTGTATTTCCGCGCATCATTGTCGCTACGCTACCCGATCGCTGCCAAGTGGTGTGATTCGAAAAGAGTCCGGCGACACGATCCGCGCGGTGGAATTTCGATAGTTGCGAAAATCTGACCGCTATCCGGGATAGGACAGGACCGTGCGTTCCCGCGGCGAGCCATTAGGAGAGCCAGCTGGAAAAATCACGGAAGACGTTGAAGGAGGACCGGTCTTGCTGTCTGGCAAAGCGAGACCGTCCAAGGGGATGGCATTTAGGGTGGCGTCGCGGCGCCATGCGAGCAGAGAATGTGCCGCCGCGCGCCCTTCTTCCGCGTCTGACGGTGCGAAAGATTTTCATTGAGCGTCGCCGTCGACATCGACGTCGTCAAAGGTCGTCTCGGTATAAATAACCTGGCGCCGTTGTTGGCTCGCTCTGGTTTCTCCGTTTCTGCGGTCAATTCTTTCCCCGTTACACCTTACACCATGTTTCGCGGGCGGAGGGTCCCTCGACCCCCAGCCCCCACCCCAAGTACCGAGCACCTTGCGAGGAGCCGAGCGGCTCGCGTGATTTGCAGAGGCGCGCGAAAGCCGATCGAACCGGATGGTCCTAGCAGGAAACTTAAAATTGGCCAAGGTTATTTAGATTACGGCTCCGAAGTTCTCCAAACGAGTTCGATCTCTCGACGAAAACAAATTGTCTCCGCGGAAAGGGGCTTTCCAGCGAGATCGTCGAGGGTAATGCGAAAAGTTCGGGCGGCTGGTTTCGCGCACTCTGATTCTCCTCTCACGGGAAAAATCGCCCGGCAGGGCCGGATCGAACTGCCCCCTCCCTTCGTCCTTTACCTCGATTCCACCCCGTAATGTAGGTGCGCTTGATTATCGGGGAGGCAGCAGCTGCATGCTTACGCTCGCGAGAAACACTAAGCCCAGCTCCTTGGAAATCCGGGCTCGTAGAAAAGACGTTAGTATCTGTTTCCAATTTGTTGTTCCGTCGGTGCAGGAGTTTCGAGCGTTTCCGCCGTTCGCGAGTTGCAAGACAGCTTGGCACCGTCGTGTCGGTGGGTTATTTAGCAGAAATGACGCGCAGGGGTGGAGCAACCGCGAATATCCGCCCTCTCGTATTCAATTCGAAGCGAGGATAGAAGCTGGGATAAAAAGGGGGCGTTTGAAAACGCCTGGAATTTCATTGAAAAGTTTCCTCGGAATTAGTCGCGAGGCTGAGAGTAACCACTGGAAAGTTTTAACCCAGGTTGGGCTGTTTCGCCGCACCCGACCCCCCACCCCGGCTGGCTTTCCAGATTTTCCAATTGCGTGCAATTTAAAGCCACGTCGACCCAGATGCACAGATCTTACCGAAACGTTTCTTTAGCTAGTGAAACGGTGTCAGGACTCGACGAGCGCCTTTCCAACTGTACCTGATTTATTCTCGCCGTAGTCGACTCGTCTCCAGACATTAACCATGTCATATTCCTCTGTTGCAGAGAGCCTTGAAGGTGCCCGACAGCGGTTGCCGTCGACGTCCGCGTCGCCGTCGCTGTCACCGTCGGCGTCGTTGCTGCTGTTGCAGTGTAAGTCTCCACCCCATGCACTTGTCCTGTTAACTCGCGATAAATCAACGGGATTGTCCTCCTGTCCGCTCGTCCGCGACTGTTCGCCTCGTCGAAGCAATCCCTTTGACGGCAGTTAAACTAAATTAAACTAAAAAAGAAAAAAGACTATCGGGGGCCGATCTGACTGGATGCTGGACGGAACCGACGTAGAATCGATTCGGCAATCGGATCACGCGCCTAGTCGGTTCATTAGGTTGTTTGGCCCCGGGCTCGATTAGCCGCTCGCCACGCCGAATTCCAGACCGTTGCCAAAATCTTTAAACGGCGATCCCCCGTTTGTTTCTCCTATGCACGAGTTCCTGCCTTGCAGAAAATTCACCGCCGATTCCTAGCTAGCGTTCCACCCGAATCGACCCTTGCCAGCAGCCCTTAATTGTAAGGGGAGTCGCGTGTAATTAATGCTAGCGGTGTGGTGAGAGCAACTTAGCCATTCGGGGAAAATTATTTGCATACTTTCTGCGTAGCAAGATGCCGTTTAAATGCGGGGGAAAAAATATCGTTTCCTTGTTTTGAAATTGAGCAGATTCCTCTTGTCACTGAAGCAAACAGACCATTGGCATTGCCCTCGCTGAATCGTCGCTGTACCGATAAGTGTGTTTAGACGCTAAAGCATCGAATTGGACAGCAAGGCTCTCGGACAGGCGCCTACGGCCTTCCACTTTAGGCTTACGTGTATACATATGTGCGTGGAGTTTTAAATGGGACGAATGGGGGAGTGACAGAGATATGCGCGAGGAGCGAGACACACGCTCCTTACGACCCTACTCGAGCCTTGCGTTTTTTCCCACAGTTTTTTTCGGGCCGACCGGCTCGCTGCTCGAACGTGTTTGCTTTATCGCTCGATTAGTTTCGCCGACTTCTCGTATTTCGCTGACCCAGCATGTTTTGCGGCAGTGGACGAGATATAGGGAACTGGGTCGGATCGTCCAACCGTGAAGGTAAACAGACTTCGAGCGTCAAAACAGCAGCCTTGCTAAAAAAAAAGTGGGAGTAGGAGCCGAGGGCACACTTGGGGTCGTAAAGTAAGTAGTATGCCCAGTCTCCAGTCTCCTTCGCTTCCCAGTGGTATAAACTACGATGTCGACTACACGGGCTTCGGCTTTTCTGCTTCGATCATTTCTGCCACTTAATCGCTGAATTTATGATATCACTGTACCTCTACCGTCACGCACATGGCTGTTGACCGTGATACAGTTGTTCGTACATATTTACGGCGCGCGAGATGGAGGAGCGTTAACGCGTTCCGGCGATTACCCTCGATTCGATGCTTTAGGAGGTGATTATTGGGTCAGAGGGGAACGTAACGGCGAAGATTCTTGCGGGCTTTTATTATCCGGCTCGCCACAGGCTGGACGGAATGCGAAATTATGAGCTGGCGTGTCTCGCGTGACGATATGTCGTTCAAGTAGGGTATCGGTGCGATCGAAACCGCGAGCTTTTCGTGGAGTCTCGTCCACCGATGGGGAAACTCGCTGACACAGTTACCCCTAAAGAGCGCTACTTTCTTGTGTCCGCGATTACATATCGCGTACCCATCTGTTTAGTTTGACTGGCGAGGGTTCTGGTGACTCTCGAAAACGTTTCGGAGTCGCCAAGAGATTGCGGTGTGACCGTTCGTAGCGTATGTTTTAGAATCTGGAGAGGGTCGAGGGTCTAGATCGAGTAGAGTTCACAGAGTAGCTTTTAGTCGGGGGTGATTACTGTTTGGAGGGTCACAAATGTTAAATTTTTATTTTACTTTTCAATGCAAGTAGTATCACAAGATGTCCAACTAATAATATCTATCGTTGGGAAAACTTTCCATTGCAGAATTTAGACGCGGTGAGAATTGTGCGCAAAGTGCGGCACCTCTCCCATTATTTTATTATCCCGTATACATATTCCAACACAACGAATTTCGGTTTTCTGCTAAAAACCTCCCGTAATTTTCTTTACACTAAGCTCGGAGCGTTGCTTGGCGTGGACTTTCAGCCGGACGTGGATGACCATCCAAAGCGAAGATCGATAACTGCGGACAAAGGGACACGAGTCCGCAGAGAATTGATCCGAGACTGTTAACGGCGGGAACACATGGTCTGGGTTAATGAGCCGGCTCGTTTCAAACGCTACACTCCCTTAATGCGTTCAGTTTCGGGAATCTAAAGGGACGAGCGCAGTTCCTGGCGAACAATGCTTCCCAGTAAGACATAATCGTAAACGATAATACTCTGGAGGGTTGCAGTTCGCGAGCGAACTGGCACGCGTGCAGTTGTGGTTCCGTCACCGACATTGCTAATGTTTCGAGGGTGGCTGCGAGTTACGTGCGCGTTCCCTTGGGCGCGTTCCGTCACGTCCAATGGACCCAACAGATTCTCCAAAAAAAAAAAAAAAAAAAAGACAGCATGTGGTCGATTACCAAGATTGCGAACCATCCTGTTGTCGCGATCTGAGAATCTTTCCGACTGAGGGGTATACAGCTATCTCGCTGTTTCCACGTGGGAAATGGCTGCTGCGTAGGTTCTAGAAGCGAGATTAACCCTAGAACGACACTGTGGGGTCAGAATATTTGAATGTTCTCTACGAACGGGTTAATGGACGGTAGAAGGTTTCAAGCTTTTACTCCCAAAATTCGATTTTCTTACTTCAAACGAAAGCCATATGCTGTGAATGCCTACCTTCACTAAGGATACATAAAGAGAAATGCAAAAGAATTTTTCAGAAACGACACCCAAGCGAATTTTGAAATATTTAAATATTTAAATTTCAATTTGTAGACTATCAGATGTATACTCTGAAATTGCCAAAGTGTCGTTTTACGGTTAAAAATGCTCAGGGAAAATGGAGTCACGGCAGAACGGTTACCCGTGGCACTTATTCGCGAACGACGCCGATGATTTCTATCGGCGCCGTGAAAATGCTGGAAGCTTTCCTCGCGATCTTTACGAAACCCCTCCGGTCAAGATCCGTTCGTAGCGCAATAACCCTCGACGTGGATGGACGCCCGTAAATCGCTGACCTTTTCCCAGACACCCTCGCCTCTTCCTTTCCCCCTTCGCGTCCTCTAAAATCTACAGCGAACTTCCTCAAGAACTTTCCTATTTTCGGGTCCACCATCTTCTTCGTCAGCTTTCGACGCAGGAATTCGGGGGATCGCGAGCAGCGAGCACCGCGCGATGAGTAAACGTTTTGTGAAAAATGGTCGGCGCGATAACGCGGGTCGATTCGTCGCGACTCGGCCCCGACCAGCTTCGCGCCGCTCCACTCGTCTCGGCTCGCCACGGTTCGTCGACTTTCACGTCCGATCACTCTCTTTGCTCCTCTCTACGCTGGCAAATCAATACCCATCCACGGTTCCCACCCTCCTTCGGCTTTTTCTCGTCGCCTCTCCTCTCCTCTCCTCTCCTCTCCTCTCGGCGTGAACTTTGCGACGCACGACCCTGCGGCTCAAAACTCGCCTAGCGTTCACCTTCACCTCCGTCCGTTAAATCCTACAGACGTACTACTTAGCTTGTCGTCGGATTCCCTTCCCATTCTCGCTTCACTCCGACGAGGGACGTATACATACATTTACGTGCACGGCGCTTGTCAGCCATCGACGCTTCGTGGATTCCTCGTCCGGCGAATCGATTCGACGGTGGCAAAGTTCGCGAGGCGATTTACGCTCGCGATAAAACTGCTCGCAGCCGGTACCTACGTCGGCGGAGCCGCAAAACCTATTCGACCTGTCGCGTGTTCCTTTATTTTACGACGGGCTCTTTGATCTGAACAAATCCGTTTTACGGACCTGCCGAGCATCCCGCGGAACAGGGAGTTCCAGATTCCGTGGGAATGTTGCCTTGCATATTTATACGTGATTCCGGCTGACAAATTACAAGGCTTCGCGCACGTCAGTCGAAGGGGGAAATAGTTTGCTAGGCCGCGAATAAACCCACCCACCCGTTGCCGTCTACTGCGAACTGCTTTTTCTAGGATTTATGGCTGGTGTATCGAAAAGCTCGTCGTTCGTCTTGTAAATTAGATGCCTCGGGCGTGAGCTTCGGGACGCGACGGGCCCTCGTCGTCCACGCCGCCGTCGACGTCGCGACGGTAAGCGCCCGTGAATAATCGAGCACGTCTCGCATTAGTCGCGGCTGCCCTTATCTGCCTCTCATTTATAGGGTACGGCTTACTCGCGCGTCCGAAAAGGCCACCTACCGCTTTTTACCTGCCTAGGGGAAATTTGTGCGCGCCGCGATGCCCTAATGCGTCCGCAGCCATTACGATCCTCGAAATACGTAGTATCGGGTGAAATAACTTTTCCCCGTTTATCTCTGCTTGTACCGTCGCGTGGTTCGGGAAAGCCTTCCCGAGAAGCGCGTAGCTCGCAGCGATTTCCGAGCCAAGCGTTCGCGGGGACAGAATCGAACGAAACGGGGACACGTTGGTACATAGCTAATATTGTCTTTGACGTTAGTACGCGCAAAGACTGCGAATGGCCACCGAGGAGACCTTTGATTCCCTTATCGGCACACGAAGTGCTGACTCGATTTTTCAGACAAAACGATAGCAGCTGGCACGTTCTCCGCTGGGAAGCGTGCTCTATGCTTCTATCGTTTTTCGCTTGGAAATGCCGTTTGAACCGCAGGATATTCCGCAGTATCGACAGGCCCGTACATAATTGGTAAAGATCGCCGAACGCGCGATAATAAGGAATGCCTGTATTTTCTTTCTTTTTGTGGTTGACTGGTTGGTTGGGCTAAGTATTGATCGCGCGTTCCATTGGTCGCCGTCTTTGTTCGCGTTTCATATGCGTGTGCAACGTGGCTCCATGGGCAGAGAGGGGCGCGTGATTTTTCGATGGAATGCAAAGTGGAATGGCGGCGCAGGATGCAAGCTGTTTCCACCCGTTTCATCTTCCCTTCCGTCTGTGGAGCGGAACGCAAGGTAAATTCGATTCGCGAGATGCCGACTCGAGCAGCGTCGTCGCCGCTCGCGTCCGATGCAAATACCTAGCTGCATCAACAACTTCTTGCGTCCTCGAGGAGCCGGCCGGGCGAGCAGCCCCGTAGTGGAGTGGAGCGCTCGCCGCTTAATCCGCTTTTACGTCCCGCGTAAAGATGCATAAGCCGGCTTTACGATCGGTCAAATTCGCCCAAGGTACTCTAGACTTCCGTAAATACCGCCCTCGAGCTCTCCTCTCTGGCACCCTCCGTCCCAGGCTACTCCTCGGTGCAGGGGCCCCCGCTTCGTGGCTCTATTTCTCGTATGTACGAGAATCAAATTGATTACGGCTCCTCGTCAAGGAGAGCCCCTTTGCTACGTACTTGCTCGAGCCTCGGGGGGGTGGGGGGGGGGGCTCGAGAGTTGCTCGTCGGTAGATTTAATCGAAACATTCCTTGGTTGTTAAATGGTATCTTTATGGTAGACGGGATTACTCGGGAGCCACCCGAAGGGATGTTAAAGACCAGAACTTGTTCCATCTTCCCTTTCCGCGGGTGGAGATCGATAACCTCGTGTTCCCCAGCACGTTCCCAGCGACTTGAAATTATTCGCCTGTGCAAACTTCCATAGTTCCCCCTTGCCTAGCTCCTAGGGAAGACTCTGATCGTTTACCGATCGAGCCGTCAGCTCAGAATCAGAATCGAAAGTTGACTGCTGCAAATCGACTTTCCCCATCCGGCGACTACGCGCGATCTTTCTCCGAATAGAGTCGAGATAAGTAAACGACTGTAAAAAGAGCAAGCGGAGGATGTCGACGTGGGGTGGCGGAGGGCAGCATCCGATTCGCCGTTGGAAAATCGCGTTTCTGGTTATTGGCCAGAGCTGCCGCCGGCGTAAGCCGAGTTTACGATATTCGGGGCAATATCGAAGAAGAGGCGCGCAGGACACGAGGGAAAGGCGAAAGCGACAAAAGGTATATGGCGGAGCAGGGGGATGAAGGCGCGTTAAGGAGCGGGCCAACCCCCCAGAGACTTATGAGACGCGCGAGCCATCCAGCGAGCCGACGCGGCGCGGCGCGGCACGACGCCACGTGGAGGTCTGCGACTAGCAATAGCGTCACGGAATACTTATTTGCATTCTCATTTGTATGCTTGCGCGGCGGTTGACGAACAGCTATGATTTATGGAAAGTTGGCGGTAGAGGAGCGGGGTAATAACCTCTTAGCGGATGCCACCGCGTCGACTGACATTATTAGTTGGTAAACTATGCGTTATTCCTCTCGGTTGCTACGTTCTCCGCGTGCCTCCTATCTTTATCTCCACCTTCTCTATCCCAGCTTCTACCCCTGATCGATCCCAGCTCCCCTTGCCTCCCCCCCTACCTCGTAATTTCAATTATATTTCTGTTAAACCTTGCGCGTTCTATTGAAAAAGAAATCCCCGCGCACCTTGAAACACTTGGCGAAGGACAAGGAAACACTTGGCTTCAGGAGCGCGTGTAGCGCGATGGATGGACGGGAATCGGTTCGCTTGGAAGACACGGGTCGCCACGAGGCCTCGCCCCGGTGTCGCTAGGTTAATATAGCTGGGTGAGCTTGTCACCCCCCCGGGAATGGCACCCTCGAAGGGTAGGATTTACTTGCGCGTTGTCGGAGCTCTCGTTAGGGGGTTCCAGGTTCACCACGAGAGCGAAACGCCAGCCACGATCGCGCACCTAGCTATCTTCCCCGGGCGTTATCGCTCGCGAAATTTGCAACTCGACCTGCGCCAACCGCCCAATCAAATTTCCCCGCTCTCGAAACCCCCCCCCCCCCCCCCCTCGCGGAAAAACGAATTTCGACGTTACGCGCGACTACGTCGAGGCGAGTTCCCGTCGTGTCGAGAAACTTAATTACACGATTACCTTTACGCTCGCGCCATTCCCTCTCTACTCGCAGTGCGCGCTTACGATTAAGTTTTCTACGTGCTGGCGGCCTTAGCTGTGCCTTATCCCTAGCTCCGGCCGAAAATCTCCTAGGATGTCGAGCGCCCCGTTACACCCGCTGGATTTCCTCTACCCTAGTCGTTTCCGACCGCGTATCGATTTTACGTTTACGTAGCCAGTTTTGCGGTTCGTTGAGATCCCTCTCAGCCGTATGTGTACGTACCTACGTTATTTTCGTTCGCGTTCAGTTGACGTACCCTAGTTCGATACATCTCAGGCTGCTTGTTCCATCGCGAGGAGTCGTCTAGGAAGGCTGCTTCTCAAAGTCAACAGTCGCTGTTTGTCGAAGAATAGCGCAGCTTTGGGCGAAAGAAGTTTGCCGACCTGGAGCGATCGGCGTACATATCGACGGACCCCAGACTGCCGCCGCCGGGTCGACGGGCGCAAAAACATTTCTTCAACCTTCGCGACGCTCGTTCCCCTTTTTGCGCGCTCATCGGGCGCCGTCGCGAATAAACCACGCGCGATGTTTTGGCGGCTCTGGGCAGCGCATGGTCGGGTCGCGACGACCGTGGAGGAAGACGACGAAGGTCGGCAGAAGAATTTAATTTACGTCGCGACGTCGTCGACGAACCTCGCTGCCTTGCCTTCTCCCCGACGGGACGCGACGCGTGAACACGCGCGCGCGCGCGCGCCTGTTTCGCTGGACCAGAAAAACCTCGTGTACGATCTGTCCCGCTTACAACGTCGTTACTTTAACCCCGCCAAGGATACACCGTCGCTGACAATTCGGATCTTCCGGTGCACTTGTCGCCTCGGTATTTTCGTAGAAGCTCGCCGAGGCGACATACCGCGCCGCGTGCTTCGCTGTAGAGTGTAGAGCTTCAAGACCAAGCGAACGCGAGTGGTCCAAACCACCGGTGGCGAAACATTTATTCGAAGGAAAAAGGCGTTTCTTAATAATTTAGCGTCGAGATCGAAATGGAATAAAAGAGAGCTGATATTATGGGGAACGTTATACACAACTACTATTTTTCTATAATTGAATATCGTAATGTAGTTTTCTCATCGCTTTTTATAGCCCCACTGAAAGCCTGAATTTTCCACCGCGGCGCGACACGTGTTAATCGATCCGTCGACCCTCATTAAATTTTCCACCGGCTGCGTCTAAATTAATTAATTAATCAATATCCATTGTAATGTGAAATCGCGTGACCCGCCGTTCAACGCGATTTCACGTGTATTTTTTATTTTAAATAGCGAGTAACGACGTTCGATGGGAGTCGCTTTAAAGTTTAAAGACAAACACCAGTCACCGGCTAATTGTTTCTTCTCGCTCCTAACGAGGACGCTTGGTTGCGCGCAACCGCGACACCTTTGGACAAAACGTCGACTCACGGAACGGATTAAATTCGATAGCGGATTATCCGCCGCTCTGGGCCGCGCCCGTGTCCAAGCGGTTTCGTGCAATTAGTGCGCATTGGAGTCGGCAATCGACACTTGGAGAAGAAATCTAGACGCGAGCTCGGGGGGACCGCGATCCTCTCAGCGTCGAAAGTTTACCCCAAGTCAATTCTGTCGGTCGCGTGTCACGTTCCCATTGTTATCTAGGAATTAGATCTTACGTGGCTGCCCATTAAGAGCAGGATTATGGTACTGCCAATAACGTCGATACTGTTTGCCAGTGAAATTGCAATTACGAGCTCCACGTTCTCGAGTCAATAAGTCAATCTACCGACCCGTCTGCATATTTATTTAACGTGATGCATCGCGCGATTTAATTCTGTCAGCAGACGTCTCGTGACTTTTCAGCGGGGGAGGCGTTCGGGACACCGCACAGTGCGTTGATACGTGGACAAAAATTGAAAAAAAAAAAAATCAAATATTTTGCAGGGCGATATTTATCATCTAATATTTACATCGAGATGTTCATGAATCGAGTTTGGTTATATTTGTTAGGTTATCGTAGTTGTTTACGATGTTATTTACCATCTTAACCTGCAAACTAATTACTTCAAGCGTCACTCGCAATTCATACGCGGTAGAGTTACTTTCTTCTTTCTATTTAGACCTTAAGAATATTGATTAATTTTGGCTCACTTTATTAATCATGGGTTCTAGTATTATCGGCATGTGTGCTTCAAAATTATTGTTAGGTTTGTGGCCTTACTGATCATTAGAAAACTTCTTTGTCCCGAGAATGAAAATTTTATTTCAACCGATTTTTTAAAAAATACGTAACGAAACGTATGCGTGATTTTTTTATATTTGGTTCGCCTAACATTATACTTTATGAAAATGACGCCCTTATCTGGTGCTACCTGCGATTATTTGAGAAATAAATTTTTTTAGAAAGAAGTGTGCAGATCTAATATCTTTGAAAAGTGGATTTCTTTAGACCAAAGCAAAAAAATTGATGGAAATTATGACGACATTTTGATACTTTTAAATATAAAAGAGTGTCCGGAAATGATTGACAACGATTTGAGGAAAGCTTATTAGATATTTAATATATATTTTAATGAAAAAATTCTAACTTCAAATGCACGTGATAAAAATAATTTGATAAAAAAATATTTCGAACAAAAGTTAGTCAGTATTCAGTTGACAACAAATTGCAAAAGTGAATATTGATAAGAAACTTTTTATTCGATAAAATATTAAGATCACCTAAATGTTTTTAATGAAACTATATATTTTATTATATGCCAACCGACGCATCTTTATATTCTCTTTAAAAAAGTATTAAAGTATTTAGGTCGAGAACTGATTATTTCAGAAGCTATGACTTTTGTTCCGAACGCCCATATACTTCGACGCACTGTGTGCCGTGAGAAGAAATTGCAGAGGTAAACCGGAGAGGTGTTTGCGCGATTGACATAGAAGCGCGACGACCGGGTTACCGTTTTCTCGTGCCGCTATAAATAAGCCAGGATCGATAGTCGCGAGAGGACTCGACGGGCGCCGGCACGCTTGCCGGCAATAATTTTATGCAGACGGCAGAAGCGGCGATGTTCGAGAATTCAGCCTCCTCTCAAGAGCAGCCGATGTCCGTGTCAGGCGGGCTCTTTCCGCGCTGCGTTTCGTCGTCTGGAAAATTTCGAATCCTTGGCTCCACCGACGCGATTCGTCGACAGCGGTTTCGCCTCGCGTTCCAATCTCCGTATACAACTTCTGCGACAGCTTCTTCCTCTCCTTTCCTCTCCTGTCCCTCTCCTGTCCTACTCTCAACCGCTTTTCCCTCCGACCGGTGCATCGGGGACTCGTGGCACGGGGAAAGATAGTCGGGCCAAACCTTTCCACCCTCTCTTATCGAACCGAGATTCATTTTGCCAGCACGCTCGCCGGTGCAGTCCATCCAGCTGGACATATACCGATAAGCGCGCGCGCGCGCACTTTCTGTTTCAGGTGCGGCGAGCGCGACAGGAGCACCGAGATTTTCGGTGAGTCCGCGTAGATTTCCCTTTACTGTCCGCGGTGAATTTTTACGAAGGATCGATTACCAGGATGAATGATCGCCGCGAGCGACAGCCGAGCGGAAAGGGTGGCGCGTAAAATACAGCGAGAGCGTGCCTCTGTGCGGGGGATGTCGGTAAATACGTTGCGGGGGAGGCGGGATGAAATGTGGGAGTAGCTGCCGGCACGGTGGTACAAAAGCTCCTTTGGAGACATTGATTTTTATGCCGCGAAAGTCCTTATCGATACGGCCTCCGACAAAGGCGCGCCGCGAGGAAAGCACTCGACGCCGTAGACCGTATTTTCCTCCCGCTCGCACTTCTCTCGGGCTTGGCTTTTCTTCCGTCTCGGAGCGGGGAAGCTAAATCCAAGCCGTCGCACGCGCTGTTAGCGATATCACCGGTTCAGACGGGGCGGGATCGACGTTGCAGGGGTGAGTTAGAGACGAGCTCCGCGAGACGGAGATTCTCTTGCGTGACTTTCGAACAAATATGTTACCGGGGATGCTGTGTTACGGCGCTGCTCGCCAGCGAGCGAATTACGAAACTGCACGAAATTAGCAATTACGGCATCGATGTGAGGGAAAATTGGAAGCACGTGTCGAGGGGTTGACTCTGTGGGTGCACGCGCGCCATCGATCTCCCCTTGATATTTTCCGGCTGAGCCTTTGTAATCATGGTCGGCGAACGCGTCACGCTACGCTAGGCGATTGCTTTTCGCCGTCTCCCCGTTCCGTGCGCGTCAACGTTCGCCTCTCCACCCCGCTTTCGCGACGTTCAATCGACAGTTGGTATCTTCGAAAACCATGGAACGGCAAGCCTCGGTCCGATATGAATTCCGGGGAAATTAGACGGAGCCGAAGGATGCCGAGTTCAACGCGAGAGATGGAACGTTCTCCCGTAATCAGAAATTGCTGGATTTATCGGAGCCCCTGGAGAACGCACGGTATCGCTTTTCCACTGGGACGCCCGCGCCAAGGAAACAAAGAGAGGGCGAGAGAGGGGGGGAAGAAGGGAAGAAAAGCGACGAGCTTGGCGAACAGGGCAAACAGGATACGCCGTATATCAGCGGAGAGAGCATTATTCGTTCCGCGCTACGTTAATACCCCGATAATTCATTCTAAATCCAGCAAATGAAGCGGCTGGACTTCTCGCGGCGGTCCGTAAAGCATTCTGAGAAACGAGCCAGCTCCTCTTGTACCCGCGCGCCTCGCTTTGAAGTGCCCACACCACCGCGAAATCTTTGGCCAAAGAAGACACGGGGGCCTAGTCTTGTTTCTCCTTGGTTCCTCCGCCTCCCTTCGCAACGCGCCAGAGAGCCAGGGATACGCGTCTTCATTTCCTGGTCCGCGCCGTTCTGGGCGACGACGCCGAGGCCCTCGGGCCCAGCGGGGGAACAACGGAAAACCTCCGATCGATGATCAACAATGAAAGTAGCTGTTGCCAGGAGGCGAAACGGTAACAGCTCACTCTCGTAAACTTCGTTTCATAGATCCCGTCGCCGAGATTGTAAACCTCGGCTCGCACGTACAAGCAAACGATTAATGACGGCGCACCGTGCGTAATTTCCAGGCCGCAAATGTTTTCATAAGCCGACAGCGCTGGGCCGTCGGCGTCGGCGTCGACGTCGACGTCGCCGAGACGGACGATTTATGTAGCGGATCTACGTTGCTAGCGTATCGCAGCCACCGATGCTTTCTGATGGCGAGCGAGTCAGTGAGTTAGCGAAACCAGAATTAGCCTCCAGCTTCCGGATACGCTTCTGGCCGCTTGTCCACGATTTTCTACAGTTTTCCGCTGGTTGCTCGCGCAACGACACCGGCGGAAAATCTGTTTGCTCGCGCAGGGGCGTACACCCATTCCGATGATACATTATAGACGGCCGGGAAGATTTATGGCAGTCGATTCGAGGGCCAAGGCTGCGTCGGTCGGCCGTGCTATCGATCCTCAGTCGTCGACGCAGGGACGGCCCCGTTTCAATGAAAGCTGCAACGAAACGGGGGGGGGGGGGGGGAAAGCTGATTTCGTCTTTCGTCTGGTTAGGTTTATCGGCGTAGCTCGATATTAGAGGGAAGTTTTTGACAGCAGTCGGAGGGCCCGCGATTACGTGCCGCTACGAAACGGTTAATGAGCCTCCAGTTACTCCGACGGTGGTCCGATCGTAAAACCCTGCCCGCTCGTCTGTCCCAAAGAGATGCGCTGTGCTAGAGGCATTCTCGGATTTACGCGTCCTTTTGCATGGAAATTGGACGAACCGCGACGTTCTTTGCGCGGCGAGATGCGTGCCTGCGATTTTGCGTTTCGTAATTTGCGATTCATATATCTCTCGCTCGACAGGCATTGCCGGGCACAAAGGCTTAGGATCGAGGGTCGCGCGCGCACTTAGACGTAACGCGGCGAAATGGGCTTGGCCCCGAGGTGGCAGCCGAATACATTCTCGTGTCGCCGTCTCGGTAGGACTCCCACGAGGACGATCCTATCCTGAATGGCTGCTGGCCATTCTATATCGCCGAGCTCTGCCGCGGGCACTGATACGACGTCGGAAACTCGCCGCTACTCGGTTAGATCTTCTGGGTCGGACAGTTACGTTCCCGAGTCGTCGTTTGGTCTAGAAGCTCGAAAGAGAGTTCGCTGCCTCCTCGCCGGTCCGCCATCCTCCTACATCGAAATTCCGAATTCCATCGATTCGCGCGATATAGCCTGGGCTTGGGGATGGCTGGCGTCGCGTCCCTACGATGCTTCTTCTCTCGAAGGGAGATCGTCGATCTAGAAATGTATTTGCACGAGTCTAGCCTGCCTGCCACCCCCCACTGCCATCTTTTTTCCTCGATCCGATCTTTCTGCGCAATGGATACAGCGAGCAGATTCGCAGATTTGTCGGGGCTTCGAATGGCTGTGATATGCAAATCGAATTGGCGAACGACGGGGGCGATTTGCGGGCGATGGGCTGACCGGTCCCTCCACCTTGGAATCCCCGCGACCGATTCGACTAATCGCGCGGTTGGCAGATAGGAAAGCTCGGCGACCAGCGTAATTTCACGAAGGATCGAGCGATAAAATAAAAAACAGCTCGTCGACGAGTAATTTTTTTTGGAGACGTTGTTGCAGCTCGTTTTGAATGCAGAGGGACAAAGGGAAAGCTACAGCCGAGACTGGCGGCTACAGCTCTTAGCTTCGGGAACGAAGCTTCTCTCTTCGCGTACCCTTGGTTTCCGTGGAAAAATTTGCATTTCAAATTAAAGGGGATGCACTCGAGACTCTTTTAACGATGTTCCCGGTCGTTGAAATCCCCGGGTGTTTCGTGTTCCGCGGAGTTGTCTCTCGTCCGCTACAGTTGCTACCCCCCTCGCGACTTACTCGCCCCCGCACGTAAACGCGTTTCACCGAACGAGGGTACGCCGGGACTTGCGAGCTTGCCGTGCAATTCGGCGCGCGCGGGTACTCGTACGATAGTAAATTCAGCGACGATGCATTTGCATGGGCTTTCGCGATCGCTGAATCGCTTGTCGTCCTCTAGAATTCTTTCCGCACAATACCCGCGTGGCTTATCCTCGGTTCGTTCGTTCCAGTAGACTCGCTCCTCGCTCCCCTTCTGTTCCTCACTTCCAGTCGTCCCCCGATCCACGTAACACGGGGCTGGAAAGGCAAGCGACAGGGGCGCTAGGGCGGAAAGTCAGCTGTCTCGAAATCGATGCTCGAGCCGACTCCCGTTGAAACGCATCGCGTGCCCGGTCGACCGTCTAAAGCTCCACGCACAGATGTCGGTGGCGAAAAAATATCGTTTCCCGTTTTGGAATTGAGCAGCGACGCTTGCCCGCCGTCGGTCACTCACGTCGAAATAAACGGACCATTGACACCGGCGGCACTTAATTGTGAATCGTCGCGGGAGTGTAACACGTGTGCGTAGACCTTTAGAGAGCCGCTACCCTTCCGTAGCAGCGAAATATCCTGGACGGCCTAAGGGTCGCGGAGTATTCGGCGGTATGTAATATGGAAACGGAGGCAGCCAGAGAGATTAGATGTCGCGCTTGTACGAAAAACTGCACCGGCTCTTCGCACGACCAACCAAATGAGTATCCGGTGGTGTGTGTGTGTGGGGGGGGGGGGGGAGGGGGTCGCGTGCGCCAACATGAATACGCCTTTGATTCCGCGCGCGTCTTTAGTTCTCGCGTGAAAGCGCACGAACGAGGCGCAAACAAACGCAGCCGTCCTTTCAGAGCCATTGTCATCGAGCACGTACCTATTCGCGGAGTGGTCCGCGTTTCGGGCGTCGTCGCCGATGCTCGCGCGTTTTCCAGAATTTCGAACGGAAGGTAGCTCAGTCCCTTCTCCCTAGTAATTAGCGCCTTAAATAGTGGAAACGTTTCCTGGCTGTCGGAAGCTGCTACCTCTGCAGCATTTCCATCCGGGCGAAAGCTCGCCTTTGAATATTCATACCCGGCGATATTTCTGACAGAAACGCAAACCGCGAAACTCACACGGCGGAGAAGGGAGACCGGTACGAAAGCTGGTGGGGCTATTAATCGGCGAGGCGGCTGGAGCGAAGCGCGCACACGACTCGGCCACAAGTATCGACGAGAGTTCGCGGACAGTGGCACGGTTTTACTTAATTAGCCGGAGTCGACCAGCGGCCAATACCCCGAAACTTCGTTCGGATTCTAGTTTCTCTTGGCTCGGGCGCGCCGGTGAACGAGGCCTCGAGCCCCGTTGCCTCGAGTAATTTTCAGCGCGCACGCGAGCATTCGCGAAAAAAAAAAAGAGGGAAAAGGGAACGGTTTGTTTCACCTGAAAAGACCGGTGGAAGTAGAATGATGCTAGGTAGCGGGGGAGGGGGCGGCCGAGGGAAAGAGGGACAGACGGTCAGGCTGGGGGGACCGAGGGCTTTGATGCAAATAACCGAGTGCTCGACGGCAGCTGCGCCAGTTCGCTAGCGCCAGCACATCCGAGTAATCGAGAATTCTTTCCTTTCTTCCTCTCCATCCCCGGCCCCGCACGTTATTCCTCGCTTTCCCTCTAGCGCCCCAGCTTTTCGCCAAGCTCGAAACTTGATACACACAGAATCATCGCGATGAAGTAATCGAGAATCTGATCGGAAAGCTGCCGAGAAGTGCGCGTTTCGCACTCGGATCGGCCTTCAAAGCCTTCTCTGTCACTGGCCGGGAAACTGATTGCAAGCGGTTTGTCAACAATCGCGTGATTCACGACTCACGATCATCGTACACGTTCTACGTTCGCCGTGGCGACGTAGGTATGTATTTACGAGCGATCAACGCATCTGTATCAGAGTTATCCGTCGTGCAAATATCGCTCGGCTTGGCTGCGAGTCGCGTTCATCCCTTGCCAGTTGAGTAAATGCATTGATTTATCGCGGCGGTGTTAAATACGCGGACGGGCGCTCTCGCCAATCCGAATCGATCCCGATCGACGCGACGCGCTGAGATCCGATCCCCCTTGAAACGCAGGCGGCTAATCGAGGCCGGGACGACACGTTTTGCACGGGATGTGGCGTACGTGTGGTGGACAAATCGGGCTTAGGATCCACGGAGCATCGGAGCAGGAGGAAAGCTCCTCTGCTGCGACCAACGAAGAAGCAATAACGGAGCAACGGAGCCCGTGAAAGATCAGGAACAGCCGGGGGGTGCCTTTGTCCGACTCGATATACGAGTCACCGCGCCAATCATCTACATCTGTATACAGATAGGTACATAGGGTTTCCGCGCTCTCTCGAATAAAATATCCGAGACGGGTGGTGTGTCCCAGCTTCCACGGAGACCAACTGTCGCGATGGGGTTTCCCTCGAAGATCGCTCGAATCGCCCGCACTTTCTATTCACGCGAATCTTTATGCGAGGCTTTTGTTCGGTTCTCGATCCAACGTCAGCTTCCGCGGGAAATAGGCTGAGGCTTCGTTTGAAATATTCGAAGGTAGCCCGAGAGCTCCGCAAGTAGTATATGCCGTTCTTTGTAAGCTACGTTGTTGTTCATCGTTTGCGCGGAATTGTAAGAGGAGGGCCGCGTGTATCTCGCGGAGCGGCGCAATAAAATAAAAGCGAAGCGGTGCAGGAGCGCCACGGTAGATAATCGGGACGTTGCATTGCGGGCATTTTGCAGACGGGAGCTGTTGCGAGGAAATCCGAGAATAAATCAAGCCGCGGGGGCGCGGTCTAGGGTCCCACCGTTAACCTGTCGGCATTAAACTTTCCGGGAGGCCGCAGTCGTTTAGCCTTAACGAAATTATTACGTTATAAAGTTTGAAATTTTAGCAAAGTGCAAGTCCTCGCGGCTTCCTTCGAGGTAGCTACATAATCCCTCGCAGCCGATGCTTCTTTCTAGAGGAGCACAGTTTCACTTTCTTCTCATTTGAACGCGTTCACTCTGCTCGTGATCGACGACGTTCAGCCCCGGGTGGCTCTTTTAACGGGCGCCGTTAAATTACGAACGGGGTTGCCTTCGTAGGGATTTTGCTCCCGCGGTTGGAAGCAGGGACGGACGTCGAGTGGGCTAGGAGCGGGAGGAGAAGAAAAACGAGGGCCCTCTTTGTCGCGCGTTGACGAGCAATTGGCAGGGATGGGAACGTGACGGCTGGCAAATCGACGGCTTGTCTGATTCGCGAAATCCTCTTGGGGGGGGGGGCCGTTCGACGTGGTCTACGTGATGCCCGTCTACGTGCATCCGTTCGATCGGATCCGAGCGGATTCGGGCGAAGTGAGCAGAGGCACGGCGTAGAGGAAGAGGAAATGTTGGGAGGAAGTAATCGCAGCCTCGCGGCTCTCTGCCTGTTTCTCTGCTTCGTGGCGGCGAGTGCTCCGAAAACAGGCGTGTCGCGCGGTTAAAAGGCTTGCCTCGTTTGTCTCTTCCGCGTCGTTCCACGAACCCTTGCCCCATCATTCCGAGTATACATATACAGCGGCGCCGCTCCATCCCGTGGAAGAGCGTCGACCCTTTCATCGGCCAAGTTTCCGACCCAGCATCCACCCTCGCTCGCGCCCCCGTTTCCTCGAGAGAATCGATTCGTCTTTCGAATATTTGCGAATCGTTGGGCGTGCAAGAGCGGAGGATAATGGAACGGCGATCGGAGGTCGGAGACCGTCGGCGCAGAATGACAAACGCGCGAAGCAGAAGATGGTGGAGCGGAACGCGTTACCGTCACGCACCAGACAAAGTAACTCTCGCAGAAAGGGAGAGGGAGGGAAGAGAAAGCCCGTTCGACGCGGGCATTTATTTTCGGCCAATTAGCGGCATTCCTCGACCGAAGGAGCATCCGCTCCGAGACTCGGCCGCGGGTTGCATAACTCGTCGGGGAATGAGACGAGCGTATGAGCGAAAGAAAAAGCTGCCGAGCAGTGGGGAGCAGAGTAGAGGGGAAGATTCGTCGGCACGCGACACCCTCCCTCTGCCCTGCTTAGCGAAAAGTCGCGCGAGAACGTTTGCCACTCGACGCGCTACTTTTAACCGAAACAGAGACACGCTACGTCCTCCAGCCGTTAGTCGTTTATTGTCGCGACTCGCGTTAACCACTTATCGCGCGAAAGTGCTCAGACGCTTGGCGGCGCTGGCCCCTCTGATGGGGCGCGTAGCGTTTCTATCCCGAGATATCTTCCTTTTTCCCCCCGCTTGCTTAGACGCTCCATTTTCACCGCGACGTGCATAAATTTCGGGAGTCGACGACGCGCCACTCGAGACCCTTTCGAAATTATTGCAAACATGTCTCTCTGACATTGAGATCGGTGGGATTTTCGAAATTACGATCCCGCCCCCTTCGACACACCGAAGACACCTGTCGTCTCGGCGTCTCGTCGCGCCCGCCATGCAGGCTCGATTCCAGCTCGAGATAGTCGACTTTTTCCCCCCCCGAGAAGCGAGGAAATAGCTCGGATTCGGTGCGGCGGGGCGGTGCGGGACTAGGAGGGGCCAACGATGTGCCAAACTTTTTGGTGGCGTTGAGGCCGCGCCGAACTCGACCCCGATCTCGGGCGACAAGAAAGATGGTACGGCGGTGGTACCTACCGTTCCCTCGAACGGGCGAGATTAATTTGACGCGGACACGGTGACGCGCGTCGCTCCGTCCCACGTTGAAAGTATCGATTTCGTGGCAGCCGGCCGGGCGCAAATTAGCGCGAACCAACGGAACGACGACGCTGAAATACGGAACGTATATTAGGCTGGACGACGACGCTCGGGAGTCGAGCACACGCGCGCGCGCGTCATCGTTTGGAAACGCGGACGGTCCGCGATTCGGCGGACGACCAGACGCGCAGCTCGAAATATTCGCGGGAGCGGACGAGCTGGGTGGCCGTCCGAAATTTCTGTCGACCCTGTCGACTCCGCAAACTCGCGTCACCCGCGCGTCTCCTGGCTGCCAATTATCTTCGCGACTTATTCGCGACCGGCAAGGATCATCCTCTAGCGCTGGGCGCAGCGGGCTGTCGTTTACGCACCATTTCGCTCGCTCGCCGAACGATTATTCGCGTTTCCCCAACGCCCCTCCTCCTCCTCCTCCTCCTCCTCCCCCCCTCCGCCGCCGTTCGTGCGCCTGTCTCCTCGAAATTTCGGTCGACGAACCTCGCGAATTCCTTGCACTTCTCTATCCTCTCATTCTCGTCGAGGCCCCTCTAACTCCGTCCCCGGTAATTACCACCGCCAACCGAGGAGCCGAGACTTACCACGACTCACGCGGAATAACGATTCAGTGTAATTACCCTGACGAGCTCTGCGACCAATTTAACCGTTCGATAACGAACCATCGCGGGTCTTTGCCCGATCGAAAGAGCCCGGCTCGACCTGCCCCGTCTCGTTAGTCCGAGTCTCCGCGATTCCAGCCAACTCTGCCGTTCAATTCAATTCCACGAGTACCTACCTACCTACGAATCGAGCCGGCAGGGCTTAACCTCGCGTTTCTTCTTCCCGGTCGCCGACACGGATCTTCCGTCACGGTGACCGGATCTCGCGGGGCATCGGTTAATTGGCGGTTGCCAGAGAAAGAACGGGGAGAGCGCTTAGGGGACACGTCCGTGGGCGCCTTGGCTCGTTAGCGTGGCCACGCCAAAACAGTGGTTTCGAGTTACCCAACTGTCTGCCAACGAGATATGCCTACGTTAAACGGCCAGCAGACTTTTCTCGTCGACCTGCAGACCACAGCGTATAATACCTGCAGCTGTAACCCGGCGTAGGATTTAACTGGTGGTGTTCGGTTGGTCGGCGGCGCGATAGCCGCGTGTACGCGCGTCGTCCTTGGCCATATCTTTGCCTTATCGCGAACGAGAGCGGTCTCTTTAACCGCGTCGCGTCACGTCGCCCCGTGGGGGCGGCGACGACGACGAAGGGCGGTCGGGGGAAGCGATACTTTTTTTTTTATCGCCGCGCGGTTCTGCGATACGTCGCGTCGCCAGAATCCGGCAGCCGCGTTCCATTTGTATTCCTCGGGGCGGTGAAGATGATACCGATAATCGGCGGAGTTATCGAGGGGTGCTCCTCGGCCGAGACGCGAGACATCGCTATCGACCCCCGCTCGCCACCGTGTCCTATCCTATCTCATGGCTCGTATATCACACCTGACAAGCAGAATCGGTATTTATGCTCGTGTCCTTGGAGCCCCTCCGCTTATCCCACACGCTGATTCGTCTCGCCTGGTGAAACCTCCGCGACCCCGATACCCACGCACTACGCTCTGCAAACTCTTTCGCCCGACCGAAGGCGGCGGCGCGGCGAGCGGGACCAGGTATATCCGGTAGCGTTTGAACGCCGGAGGATTACGACCGCGAAGCCAGGCGCCACGGCGATATTTTACCGTCGCTAGACGCTGCTGGAATTAACGAAGGGCTCTCGAGATTTCGTCGGCGTTAAATAAGTGGCGACGGTTAGCTGAACCTCGGCTGAACCGTGCCGCGCACCCCGATGGTGATGGCCCGTTATTTTGAGACGACGCGCGACGTTCGCGACGCCGACTCGCCACCAGCACTCTCTCCTCCAAAGCCCATGGGGGGAAAGAAACCGGAAGCCGAGGGGCATGGTTGAAATTTATCACCTGCAACTTCTTATCGGACAAATCCCGGGGGTGACGAGCGCGATCGGCGATCTTTAAAACTCTCGCTCCCGTCTTTCCCTTCGCTCTTCTCACCGATCCGCGCGTAATGACTTTCCAAAGCTTTCATTCCGAATCTGCTCGTCGTCTACTCAACGGGAAATTCCTCGACAGGCACCTGCTCCAGCGCTCCTCGACACCTCCCCCTTCGTTCCTCTCTCGTTTCGAACGCGAACAATCGCTCGGATAACAAGGTTTTTTTCCGGCCGCGGTGCGCCTAGCCCAGCATTTCTCACGCAAACTGATTCCACGCGCTTTGAAGTCGAGTATCGAGAGTCTGCTGGCAGATGCCGAAGGTAGGAATTCGATTTAACCGGGCTCTCAGAGCGCTCGGACGTCTCGCGCGCCGTGTCTCTGCTCTCGGATCTCGTCCGAGCAGGCGGAGACTGCAGATGCGATTTTCACGCGATTACCGCCGCCTCCCGCTTGCCGCGCGCATTTCATCGCGTAAATTACCGCAACGGAATTCAATCTGGAATCCCGCCTATCTTCTCTGCCACTTTGCGAGCCCCGGTGCGCGGCTAACAGTCGCCGATTCTTGGAATTTCCTCCGAAGCAAGTGGCCGCCTCACGGAGACGGCGTAATTGACGAGTTCGATGCGAGCGACGTAATTACGCAAATGAATCCGAACAGCAGCTGCCGCCAGGTCGTGGAAAAAAAAAAAGAAATAAACGACGGTGAATCCTAGGCGTCGGTGCAATTACTTGGCCGCGGCCGGGGTAGGCAGTGTCGTAAGAGGGGAAATGGCGAGCGAGAATGCAAGCGCGTTCTGCCGGCAAACAGATCCACGTCCTCTGGGAAATACGTCTTGCTTCGCCGCTGGCGAGGAAATTTAATATCCGAATCGACGTTCGCGGCGGCTGTTCACGGTCCACGGCTCGTCTTGATTCGACCTGACAGGCCAATCGACCGCCGCGCGCCCGGCGTATCAGCCACCGCGTACATATCTGCCTCGCGTTATCGCTTTTCCTCTCCAGATGCGTAATTCCAAAATTTTTCTTTTCTTTTTCCCTTGTATTCACGACGGGAGCGAGAGCCGCTTTCTCCAGCGAGAAAGAAGCCCACGTTGCTACCTCCGACGATTATATCTCTGTGACAAACGAAAGACGGGCAGCGGGAATTAAGGCAGCCATTAACGGTAACCCGATACTCTTGATTGCTAGACGAGGCGGCATCCCGTCGCCCTTTGCCAACTGAAAACCAAGTTTCCCGCGGCAATTCACTCGAGATTTTTGTCGAAATTGCCGCCGCGCTTCCTCGCCATTGCCATGTTCTAACCGGCTTTCCGCGGTTAGTCGTTTCGGGATGGCGATAGGATTTGTACAGGCAGAATGCCGTAGAAGGGTGTCGAGAAGAGGGAGCCGTGTTACCCGCGCCCCTTATCCAATCGAGCAGCGGCGACTAGAGCATGGATGCGAGCGACCGTTTTCCTCCAGGATTTATCGCTCTCTGAGACCGGGAGCAGGTGTCCTCGGTGCCATAGGAAAGAACGACAGCTGGACATCGTGCCCCGTTCTCTACGGCACTTTAGAGACTTCTTTTTTCCCCTGGACCATGCCTGCCCTCCCCGCTCGAGCCAGCAAGATGATTAAAACTAATCGAAATTACCTCGCGAACTTTGCTCCGTCGTGCTTCCTCGAATGTAAAATCGCCAGTTCTCGTATCGAGGTAATCGCGACGCGTCGATCTAGAAGGGCAAACTTCTCCTCGTTCGTTTCGACCAGCGCGCGGAACACGATCTACAGACACTTGTTAAGACTCGGAAGCTGTAACTTAGGCAAGATTTCTGCCGTAACTCGACGGATAATCGTCCGTCAACTTTTCCTCGGGAAGTTAACTAGCTGCGAGACGCGAGTTCGTTCCACGGCTCCTCCAGGCAAGAAACAAGGAGGAGGAGGAAGAAAGAAGGAAAAGCTGAAGGCACGATAGCTCCCGAGAGACCAGGACGTCTCTGGCAAAGCTAATTGCCAGATGAAAGGCTGCTCGGAGCTGGGGCAGTTCGCTGGGGTGGCTGGCGAGAGCAAACAAGATTCGACTCGGTCGCAAGGGCTTTTGCTCGCAAATCGAGGACAGGCGAATGCCAGTTTTAACCCCGAAGACGAGGGATCGGTTCGCGCAGCCAGCTATGGCCGATGTTTTTCACGGCTATTAGCGCTCCGACCCGACCCGACCCGATCCGACCCACTCTGTCCGATCATATTTCGCGTTATCGATCGACCTATCCTACACTCTGCTCTATAACCACCCCGCTGCACAGCGCCGACACCACACTCGAGCAAGAATTTTCTATCGAAGCGGTTTCACCAACAGTTGACCCCATATAGCGGCAGGCTTCTCGTCTCTCGAAGGCTAGGGGAGAGTGGGGTAAACAGGAACGCGGGGTAATCGCGAACGCGATGGTTACGGCGGTTTAATAAATGAAAACCAATGTTCTCTCTCCACTAACTAATAGTTTAGGTCGTATCTAACGCCGGGCAGGAAAGTAATAAATACTGAACGCTCATGCTATTCGAGGTAAACACAATTTATTATTTTCATCATGTTTCAAGTAATATTTTGTCCATTTTCAATTGCATGTAATCACTGTTGAATTAATGCTACAATTGGGATTTTTTTAAGTTGAAATAAAGCACTTTTTTTACCAACATTTTGTGACCAAGGCGTTGCTTGGATCATGATTCCAACCCCTGAAATAAATTCTTTTTTTATGGGGTAATCTCGAACCTTCGAGATTAGAAACGTTAACCGATTTTGATGAAATTTTCAGCATGTATAAAACTTACTTAAATCTACAAATGGGATTCTTGAATTTTCATTACAGGCTCAGAAACAAAAGTTTAAAAAACGACCTTTACTATTTTTTTTTTTTTCGATATTCCGACCAATTGCAATTTTTGTTCTAACGTACAAGAAGAGGAATTTGAAAAATACATTAGGTACAGGTTGTTGCAACGTTTTTTTATGGGTTGGCCATTGAAATCGCGCTTTCTGTGCGACTTCTGTGATATTTAGCACTCTGTTCGTGATTATTCCACGGCAGTCGGGTAATTACGAACACCAAGGGTTTGGTTTCTTCAATATAAAGTTAATTTTTATGAAAATTTTTCCAAAATTCGTTACAGTAGTTTATAGAGGAATAGTTTAAGTATGTTTGTAAATAAAAAACGAATTCGTGTCTCGCATAGTTTTCGTTCTGTTTGCTTTCTTGCTTAGGTGTTCCCAATTACCCCACTCTCCCCTATTGGATGTCGATCGGCTCGCCCTCGAGGAATACCAGGGACGACGAGAGAGAGAGAGTTCCGTGACAGGGCACGCGGAGGATTTTTAGAAGCATTCCCATCCTACAGTTTCCACTCGTTAAAAAGTCAAACGTGTTTAAAATGGAAAAAAAAACCGCCGCGATTTGGACATACCGATCGCCCAAGGCTGGACGGCCGGGCAACTTGTCTCAATTTACGCGAACGATGCTCGCATTCCACGGCGAACGCCTGCCGTCCCAGCACGCTAATTTATATTAATTTCAGACGCATATATATTCGAATTAGCAGCGAAACGTCTGCTCGGTGGGCAGAGCTCGTGTTGTTTTTCGCGCATTCCTGCTCCCTGCTAGACACCGAAACGCCTCGTTTTCTGGTATGTAACGCGGCGAACACGAGCGCCGTGTAACAGAGACGCCGCTCGAAATCGCGTTAACGAGTTCGTTAACGAATCCGGATTCTCCGAGTCTGCTAGCTCACGCTCGATTAACCCTTTCGCCGCAGTAATTTGGGCTTTGTCTCGGGGAAGCTGGGTCTCCTCCGTCTTTCCGCGTGGTTCCTCGGGAATCGCGCGACAAAAGCCAGCCAACTTTTGCGTCGACGATGCCTCCTGCCTCTCGCGGAATCGCGGAACTTTCCGGGGTACTCTTATTGCTCGTTCTGCCGGAGGGAGGGGCTCCTGGCTTCGGGGGTGTAGTCGCGGCGAATCGCGTTACTCGAATCGTTTCGGCGTGCCCGCGGTAGAACGTGCTCCAACTGCACAATATATGAACGCTCGATATTCAGGCTCCCCTTGCGCCACGAGATACTATTTAGCAGCCATCGTTGCCGCAGACGAGAACGGCTGAAATTCACTCATCTGCTTCTTTACTTACAGATCCCTGCCACTCCGGGTCTCACAGTTACTCCATCGTCCACAATGGCCACTCGTTTATGGTGAGTATCGAGACGATAGAGAAACTTCGTATTCATCATTCTACTTAAGTAGCCCTTAAAGCAAGCGTTGCAACGGAGTAACCACTTTCCTCGGATCTAGATTGAAATCCCAGAAGACTAACGCGTACGCGCGATGCCGTCCTGACCGAAGCGCGATCCCTAAATCATAGCTGTCGGCGCGAGATCCCGGCCCATGCGTCTCTGGCTCGAATCCGAACTCTCTTAAATCCTTCTTATCCCATGAATTATGCCCGCGCGAGAACGGCCTAACGAATTTCCACGCGCATATATATACCTACGCTGGCTCGCGTTGATGACGTTCGCGCGAATCGGTGGTCGTCGCTATCACGACCGCGTCCGCGTTGGAGACGGTCCAACGTAGCAGCGGGGACAAGGCGGAATGTGTCTGGTCCACCGACGGCTCGCTTCGATGGCCGTGAAGCGGCAAGGCGAAAAGTCTCGGGAGGGGCGGGGGGAGGGGGGGGGGGGTCGGTCGGTCGCGAGGGGTTCGTCTGCCGCGAGTTTCCGACGCGATTCGTTGCGCAATTGGTAGCAGGTGGCGAGCCGGAAGCCTCGGGGAAGGAGAAAAAGAGTGGAAACCAGAAGGTGGTTCGACGAAGCAGACGGGAGGTCTCGGGGTCGACGTCTGCGTCTGCGTCTGCGTCTGCCTCTGCGCGACGCCCGCTATAAATAATCGGGGGAATCCCGTGGTACCAGGAGAAATTGGC
This sequence comes from Andrena camellia, assembly GCA_029448645.1. Taxonomy (NCBI): domain Eukaryota; kingdom Metazoa; phylum Arthropoda; class Insecta; order Hymenoptera; family Andrenidae; genus Andrena; species Andrena camellia. Next base: position 34,752,658 of record CM055680.1, read on the forward strand.
GTGTCCCGACGCAAACACGGCACGCTCCCGTCCAAATATTCGCCCGTGTCCTCCGTCTACTTCTCTAATTCTGGCCGTCCGACGGAAACTCGTCGACCGACCGACGTTGCTCCTCTTTTTCTTCCGCGGCCGAGAGAACGTCTGGCCGACTTTGCTCCAATATCTATTCTTAACCGAGACGTCGAAGCTTCGGGGGATCCGCGAGCGATTCTGCGTTCGCCGATCGACCAGCCTCGACGATCAGTCGCCGCGACGTTTCGCGTTTGCGGCCGCTGCAAGGGGGAGGTGGGAAAGTTCGTTGGTCGTCTGAACTTTCGGTCGGTTGAAAGGGACGAAGCTGAAGAAGGAACGTAAAGATGGACAGACGTAGCGCGATTAGGTAGAAGAGGAGACGACGCTGGTGGTGGCTTTCTTCCCGTAGTTGCGTTCTTTGGTCGCGACGCGAAGAAAGGGGAGCGCCTGGATGACCCATATTGCCCGACGCAAAGTAAAGATCCACCAGCGTCTTTCACTGCTCTACGAAGCCCTTTCTCTCCATTCGCCGAGATGTTTCCGAGGATGATCCACGGCTACCTTTTCATACTCCCGTCGCGCAGCGTAATCCACTCCCTCTTCCCGTCTCATTCGCGACACGTTCTTCTTATTCCGTGATCAAGGAGCCGCTCGATCGTAGCATTGAAAGTTAAAGCACACGGAACGACAGTAGTCAGAATAAACTATAAACCGGCGAGCCACCGCAGTAGTACAGTCGCGCATTTCTGCGCCGCGCGTCACCTCTGCCTGACAGTCGTCTTCGGTCAAGGATACTTCCGTGATTGTCCATCGCAACAGTGCCAGTCGGATGCTGTAGAATTTTCCTAAACATCGATTTTTCGCGGCGAATAGGGAGCCATCCAGGGTGCGTTGACTCTCGTCCTTTCCTAGGGACCGGCCGGCCGGCCCTCTGTTCGTGCCCCACCGAGCGCTTTTATCGCCTCGGCGCATTTTCGTCTGTCGTAATAAGCCATTGATCCCGGAGGGTGAAAGTTGGGCGCGTGTCGCGCGACCTTGGTTGCCTCGACTCCCACGGGGCGGCCTTGATCGTCGAGCGAGACCTGTCCGCGCCTCTGGTTTTAGCGCGATCGCACGTTCCTACACCGAACGGCAGCAGAGCACAGATATATCGGTGCCGCGCCGTGTAACCAACATAACCTTTAAACGCTCTCTGATCTGCTTTAGACGAAACTGACACGCGTGAGAATTGAGCAGCGGCGGCCTCCGGAAGCGGGCAGAGACGCGAGCAGGCCCGTGCTCGTGCCTCTTGACGGGCAACGCGAAGAGGGCTGAGCCTCCTCGATCTTATTTCGGCCGGGCGCTCCCAATCTCGCGTCCAAAGTGGCTAAGAGCGTAAGTCCTCGACGAGTGCACCAGGAGTGCTCGAGCGGCGGGGAGGTGCAGGTACAGGTGCAGCAGGAGAGACGAGCACCGAGGCGCATGCCTTACCTGGGGCCTGATATGACAACCCGGCTGTCAGCCATGTTTTACACGGTCGAAGTCGGGGACACCAGGTTCACCATCCTCAAGCGCTACCAGAACCTGAAGCCGATCGGTTCCGGTGCGCAGGGAATCGTTTGGTAAGCCCAAGTCCATATTCCCTTCTGCCCATCCTCCGCACCTTGCCTTCTTCCTACGGTGTGGTAGCAGATCACGCGAAAGCATCGAAGGGGAAGGTTCGAGGAGCGCGACCAGCCGTGTCGCCTCGCTGTCACCGTAGCCAGTAGTACGAGTCAGTCGCAGAGTAGCCGGCTAAGCGTCTCCTCCGTTTCTCTGCTCTTCCAGCGAGCAGTCGCTTCTGTTGTCGCGAGAACTGTCCGCCTTGGACGCGCTCGAACCGAAAGGATCGGTTCTCGCAGTCGGTGGAGCGAATGAAAAACGGATAACCGATTTTCAATAACGATTGGAAAGCTTGGACCGGTACAAAGAACACCGTGTCGGGGAGTTTAACCTCGAAGGCGGTTGGTTCGATAAAAGCACCGATAATAGAACTCCGGATGGTATTCCAAAAGCCGCGAAGAACTGTGAAATGCATTTGCGCCTCGGCAGCGTCGCATGAATCTTTCAGTCTCCCGAGGAACGTAATTTAAGTTTCGTGATTATAAAGAGAACGCTCCGATCGGCTCCAGCTTTTTTTCTCGAACGCCGGCGGAAAAAGTATCCGGTGTGCGTGGCGAATTATTCATGGGGCATCGCGGAGCTGTTCGCGTCGATACGACGAAGGTTGGCGCGGAAAGCTGGCGGCACGGGGAGACGCCTCGCTCGCTGGGGCTACTCTTTCGATGGGTTCGTTTACGTAATTGGAGCGCAATTAGAACGCGGAAGGCTGGAAGTTGTCCAGGGCTTGCTGGACTCGCTCGATCGATCTCGAATGGCGGTGTATGTGTTGCAGCGCGGCGTACGACACGGTCACCGCGCAGAATGTGGCGATCAAGAAGCTCTCCAGACCTTTCCAAAACGTCACGCACGCGAAGAGGGCCTACAGGGAGTTCAAGCTTATGAAGCTGGTCAACCACAAGAACGTGAGCCTGCTTTTTACCCCGTTGTTGGTCGCCGTTGCCTTTCCTCGGATTCAACTACGATCCCCCTACCTGTCTCTGTCTCGTAGATAATCGGTCTTTTGAACGCGTTCACGCCGCAACGGTCGTTGGACGAGTTTCAAGACGTGTACTTGGTGATGGAGCTGATGGACGCGAACCTGTGCCAGGTGATCCAGATGGATCTGGACCACGAGCGCATGTCCTACCTTCTCTACCAAATGCTATGCGGCATCAAGCACTTGCACTCGGCCGGCATCATTCACAGGGTGAGTCTCTTTACGAGCCTGCATCGTTTTGCCATCTTTCGGCAAGTCTGTTCGTATAAAATCGACATCGAAAGCTTATTATTCGTCGCTGTTCAACCCGGTTGCTTTTCCCGTTCGTCGACCGTAGGATTTGAAGCCAAGCAATATCGTGGTGAAGTCTGACTGCACGTTGAAGATTCTCGACTTCGGCCTGGCGAGGACCGCTGGAACGACGTTCATGATGACGCCGTACGTGGTGACGCGGTACTATCGAGCACCGGAGGTAAGCGAACTCTGTTTCCCCCCTCTCTCTCTCTCTCTCTCTCTCTCTCTCGACGGCAGCCGAGAAGAGACAGCTCATACCGCACCACTGAACGTTCATGCTACTCTGTCGTTTAGGTGATCTTGGGCATGGGCTACAAGGAGAACGTGGACATTTGGTCGGTCGGGTGTATCATGGGCGAGATGATTCGGGGCGGCGTGCTGTTCCCCGGCACGGATCACATCGACCAGTGGAACAAAATAATCGGTACGTGGACGGAGAAGCATCCTCGAGCTATCGAGCCGATGTGTCTCCGTGTTCTCGTTCCTTTGATTCTGAAGAGAGGGGCGAAGGATAAAGCGACTTGGCTTTTGCAGAACAATTGGGAACGCCGGCACAGGAGTTCATGCAACGGCTGCAGCTGACGGTGAGGAATTACGTGGAGAACAGGCCACGATACCCGGGATATCCGTTCGACAGGCTATTCCCGGACGTTCTGTTTCCCTCGGACTCGTCGGAGCACAATAGATTAAGAGGTGAGTGGGTCACCGCGTCGAAATCGATGCAACCCCACGCCATTTTCCACGCATCTGCCTGGCCCTCGCGTGTCTCCTGTCCCGCCGTTTTATTCGCGTTCATTCCATTCTGCTTTCCAGCCAGCCAAGCCAGGGATCTATTGTCGCGCATGCTCGTGATCGACCCCGAGCGACGCATCTCCGTCGACGACGCTTTGCTGCACAATTACATAAACGTGTGGTACGACGAGGGCGAAGTGAATGCCGTAAGTGTCGTCGATCCCGGACGTTGATCCTGTTATCATCTTCATTCGCGACCTCACTCTTTCTCTCTCTCTCTCTCTCTCTCTATCTCTCTATCTCTCCTTTTGTGCCTCTCCTTGTACCTCTGGGCCATCGTTATTTCAACGATTTCAGCTGGGTCTAAAGGATAATGAAAATCGACTTGGAAAGGAGAGATTGAGAGAGAGAGAGGGAGAGAGAGAGAGAAAGAGGAAGAGCGAGAGCGTTGAAAGGTTCGTTTCGGTTGATTGGTGTGTATTGGAGAGCGGCGGGGGTTTGTTGCAGCCCGCGCCAGGCCCGTACGACCACAGCGTGGACGAGAGGGAGCACACGGTAGACCAGTGGAAGGAGCTAATCTACCAAGAGGTGATGGAGTACGAGACGAGCCACAATCCCGCGACGGTGGCTCAAACGTCAGAGAGCGGCGGCTCTCGGTAGACACGGGGCAAGTCTTGGCCAGCTTTCTCGCCGAGGACGCACCTAGACTGTCTGATCTATCGTATAAATATCGCGGGGGTGTAAAGGAAGGGAGGAAGCGACGAATAGAAACCATTCACGTCCATGGCAGAGAGACGTACGTTAAACGAGGCGCTGCGCCGTTCTCGTTCGAGACGACGAAGAAGCGGAAGAAAACGGGCCAGGCGGGACACTGACAGAGAGAAAGAAAGAGAGAGAGAGAGAGAGAGAGAGAGAGAGAGGGAGACGAGTGAAACGAGAGAGCGCATAGAATGCAGGGGGGGGGGGGTTGAAAGTCTGCCAGTGTACGAATGTGTGAGCGTCCGAGTGAAAGCGAGAGTGATAGAGAGCGAGGGAGACACTCACTGCTACGTCGATTTTTCGTGAAGAGGAGGAGGAATCGACGTCGAAGGAGAGCAGGACCTCTGCTCCGAGATGTGCGATCGTTTGCACCGGCGTACGAGGCATAACGAGCGCGCGTCTGCGAGAACACACGATAAGTATACATATTCCAGTAACCAAAGTATAGTCGCGATCCAGCGCGCGCACGTGCTGGATACCGCGACGTTCGTCGTTGTTTTTGCTCCGTCTTCTTGCCCCCCCCCCCCCCCCCCCTTCCGAGAATCTCCTCTGCACGGGAAACGCGCATTCGTTACGTTCGCGACGAACGTTTCCCCGCCCCGATCGAGCTTAAGAGAAGGTAAAAGATCGACCGCGCTGTCCTATCGAAACGGTCCCGCTTATTTCCAGCGAGCGCCCAGCCGCCTCGACCACGCGAGACCAGAACGTTCCGGCCGCTTTCCCTTTCTTCTCCTCCTTTCTTTTCTCTTCGCTTCTCTTCTATCCGCCTCTCTTCACCCGCGAGATGGAACGGACCAGTCCCAGCAAAATGACGACCGGTCGTCGACAGACTGCCGAAAGTATCTCGCCGCGCACCATTTCGTTACTGCCGCCGAATTTAAAACAGCCTTTCCCTTCCCTCGCGATGCCTATACTTTTGCCGCCAACGTACAATATACGAGCTTCGAATCGTCCTTCGCCGCGCACTTACGCAGCCGCGCGCGCCCTATCGCTCTATTTTTCTTATCGTTCTTAAAACTCGGGAACAAATCCTCGATTAGGGGTTAGGGGAGGATGAGTGTACGGCGAGAGATGCACAGGCTTTGCAATAGACTTATTTGCTGCGCGTATTTCGGAAGCGGAACCCAACAGACGGGCGAAAGTTTCGCCTCCGAGGAATGAGACCCGCGCTAATGACAGTTTTGTACGTATGTGATTCCGAAAGCGTCCGACATACAGGGTGTCGCGAATAGGAGAGCCCCGAGCAGGTGTTCCCGTTTCCAAGTTCGAATTTCAATTTGCCACGATGACGCGTTTAATCGTCGAACGAGAGCATCGTGTATTTTTATACGCCACCTCGGAACGCGCGCGCGCGCTTTTTGTCCAATCGTTTTCGCGCGCTCGGTACGCCACCGATATTTTCTACCGCCAACTTTGCGAGAACTAATCGGGACTAATTGCCACGGGAGATACGAGGAGAAAGGAGAACGAGAATGGAAGGAAACGAAGACGGCAGAGCGTGGCGAATCCAAAGTCGTTGGGCACGAACTCACGGTCGGTTCGAATCGGATACCGTTTCTACGAGAGCAGATAGTGAGAGCGAGAGTGAAGAATAAGAGTGAGGAGAGTGCAATGTCGCGGCGATTGATCCTCGAGTATTACGACGACACGATCCGCGGGCATACTTGTCGATTGTCTTTAGCTAGTTAGTTGGTTAGGTAACTGTTAGGTTTTCTTTGTGCAATCGTGCGATCGTCGGTGCCGTTGCACGGCGAGGAGATGGCGACGAGAGATAGCTAGAATATAACATGTATGTGTACGTGTGTGTACGCGCGAATAGCCCAGCTATTCCCGTGTCCTTTCTTTTCGTTTGGTGTTTCGCTGCGGACGAATAAACGGCAATAATTAGCGATTGCCGAACAGTTTCGGCGACGATCGTCCCCCCCCCCCCCCCCTTGGCCCGCCGAGCGGGACGATCTACGATCTATACGATTCGTTCCGGCGCGGCGCGGCGTGCCGGCGGCGAGTTCCTTCGTTTCGAGCTCGTCGCTCGAACAACAGTCTCGCGGTCTCGCGCGACCTTATCGCTCGACGGCGCTCCGCTCTTCGACGTTGTACACTTTTAAGTTTAGCAGAGGATCCACGAGCGTCGTCTATATCCGAAAGAGTGTACGTTTTTTTTTTTTTTTTTTTTAGTGTTAAGCTCGAACCAGCGGAATACCGGTTATTCCAAAGTGACACGTTTGTGGCAATATCTGTACAGTAGCCGAAACAGAGTACACGGGACCGAGGTACATACGTTCATTTACAGCAGGCCCGTCCAACGTTTGCGCTTGCCTTCGAAGAGCAACCGCGGGTGGTTGCGAGCGAAGGCAAGAGCGACGGTTCTGCCCCACCATTGGGAGCTTTCGCTCTTGAGGGGCGCGAGGGGCCTGGCTCCGGGTGCCTCCAAGAGCGAAGAGCAACTCGCGGTTGCTCGCGCGAGCAAATCCATGGACAGGCCTGATTTACAGTTTACACCACGACACGGAGAACATACTGTGACGACGACTCTGACATGGACAACTACGACGATCACTGTTACACAAAGGTAAAGACGATTAAGATTATTTTATTTTTATTTTTATTATTATTAGTTATTAGTTATTATTATTATTATTATACGAATTATTATATTTATTACGATTTACTACGAATCGAGTTATCGACGATCACGAGAGGACAGTGAACAATTGTAACGTGAACGTTGAATTTTTATTTTCCACGACGATAGTTATGTGAATATATTGCTACAGTCCGATCCAAATAATCAAGCTTTTGTAACACTAATTATAATAAAGCAACGGTGATACTGCTAATCGCGTAATTGTAAATCGCATACGGTTATTCGGATACGATAGGCGGGAAGGGGAGTCAGTCGCGCAAGGTTTTGCGTGTAACGGTTATAAACGAGGAAGCGCGCCAAAAATCTTTACAAATTCGTGCGCGCGTTCGTTTGTTTTCTTTCGAAGTTTCTTTCCTCTTCCTTTCTCGTCGCTTCTGTCGCCTCGAACGGACGCTCCCCAGCTATTATCCAGCTATTATTTAGAGCATAGGATCTAGAGCATAGAACTTGGAGTGTATTTTATACACGCATTTCCTCCGCCACGGTGCGTGCGTACGTATGCCTTCGCTCTCAACTTTCGCTCTGCGCTGCTTCCACCGAGATTATCCACGACCACGGGTAGTAGACCCGCGGACGCCTGAGAGTGGCCGAGTCAATTACGAGGAAACGGACAATCTTTACACGAGTCCGAGACGGTCGGCCAAAGTGAAAAAAAAAAAAAACAAAACCGGCTCCCGTAGGGTAGTTAAGTGCGAGCCAAAAGAGAGAACAAAAAGAGAGAGAGAGAGAGAAAAAAATCCAAAAAAACAAAGTCACTATTTTTCCACGCGCACGGCAAAGCCTGTTTCTTTGCACAGCGAGCGCGCCGATAGAATTCGGCGAACCCGTGATTCCTTGCAATTTCGTCCAGCTCCTCGAGCCACGGGCACGGTGTGTGTATCTCCGCGCTTTCGAGATACCTACGCACCGACACCCGAAATCGAATACCGCAACCGCTCGCCGAGCTTTTTCCTTCTTCTCGGGAGCTTTCTGTGCCGCGCGTATTACACGCGAACCGAACCGAACCGAACCGGACCGAACCGATTACGGGAGGCTGCGGAACCGCGGTCGGAATTTCTAAAGATTTTTGGGTATACGCTCGACAGGAGGATGGTGGCGGCGGAATACTCATTGTAGCGGGGCGGGAATGGGGACGAGAACGAGGAGATCGCCGGGGTTTCGGTTGTACGGGGTCCGTTTTGCGTCGGGCTGGAGCCGCGGTCACGCCCACGGCCGTTTTTCCTCGGAATAGAGAGAACGGAACGCGCGTCGCACCGATACATGTGCACATAGCATAGCGTTTCCTTGTTTCATCGTAGCCAGGACGAAACTCTAGACGATGTCGCTGATAATAACGTGGCAACGATCACGGTGTAATAACGATAGCAATAGCAATAGACGTAACGATAACGATACAGCGAACGGGGGAGAACGCACGATAGAGTAATTGTCGCAGAATCGTAGAAGAGAGCGGAGAGAGCATTCTCCTTGGACGAAATAGCCGCGTCGAACTAAGTAGCGAGATTCAAACCGTGTATCCCGACGTACATTATTCGTAACGGTTGCAGAACGCGACCGTCGTATACGAGATCCTTGCGAATTTCATCCAGCGAAACGCACCTTTGAACGCGCAATATCGGTAACAAGACAACAAGAACGAACAAAATCGAACTGACATAACAGCCGACGAGGGAGAATTGTCGTAATAATAATAATAATAATAATAATAATAATAATAATAATAACGATAATAGTACTAGTAATAATAATATTATTTATAATAATTATAGTAATAATATTGATAACGATAACGATAATAACAATAATGGTAATTAACTATAATACTAATATTAATATTGTCGGTAATATTAATGCTAACGACACTACTGTTACTACTAATAATGATGAAAATAATAAGAGATAGGGATAACGATAATAATTATAATGATAACGGTAAGGATGATGATGATGATGATAATAATAATCGTGTCCATGCCTGTCGTGAAGGGAAAACGAAGCATAAAATAACCGGGTATGTACCTTCAATGTGACGTGCCTTTGAGACTCTTCGAAGCAAACGATCGGGTTGATCGTTGGCCTTCGGCTGCTCGCGGAGACGTTTTCCGTGTCCGTATTGCGCGTTTTCAAGGAAAATACTGGCCGGTCGGTGACCGCGGACAGCTGGACCGTCCGTTTTTTTTTTTTGTTTTTGTCGTCTTGCTCGCGGGAACCTGGCGATCGACGTTGCGTTGTTCACCAGCAATGTGGCAGAAGCAAAGACAAAGTGCAGATAGTTGTTACTATACTTGGGGACGCGCGAGGCTATCGAGGATCGAGGATCGTAACGGCGAGGGAACAGTTGACGGCAACTAGCGATCGGTTAACGAGAGAACCGACGATAATCTTTTTTCTTAGCGCGCTAACGGAGGCAAATACAAAGGCGAAGAATATTTTGAACGACTCTGTATCGGGAGGACTGGGATTGGGGCTTGGGGAAGATAGAGATAAATAAACGAAGAAAATAATAATGTCCATGTTGCTAAATATTAGCGGTGAGGTAGTTTGCGTATAGCGACGTCTTAGTTTAAATTAGTCTTTAACGGGCGAGAGTAGAGAGGGTGGGAAAGCGAGAGGAAGAGGGAAGATTAAAGTGAGCGTGAGTGTGAAGACGAACCGAAGAAAATTGCGTGTACACACGCGCGCCTAATACACGCGCGTGAATCCAGAGTATTGCGCGCACGCGCACACACACGCATGCAGACACACGGAACATATATCTACTTGTATACAAACTCAGGTGCGCGTGCTAGTGAAGTCGGTGCAATTGAGCGAAAGAGAAAAGGGAACGTGCGTCTATACACAAGAGAGAGAAAGAGGGAGGGAGGGGGAGAGAGAGAGAGAGAGAGAGAGAGAGAGAAAGAAAGAGTGTGTGTGTGAGTGAGAGAGAGAGAGGTATAGTAGGAGAGCCACAACAGTAAAGACACACAACATACACATACACAGAGAAATGCGCGCGCGACGCATAGTAGATTTAGATTAAAACTTTAGAATATAGATTTTTAGGTGGAGTTTTCGAGCCCGTTCCTTCGTGTTAGATATGGTAGCGCTAGAGATGCCCGACGCCTCGAAACGAGACACGTGGACCGTACCTAGTGACTAACAAAAAGTAGAGAAAGAGCTTTTGCTCGAAACGACGACCCTTATGTTTCTCGCGTCGAACAGGAAGTAGTGAACGAGAGACCCATCCGACTTGCCGCCGTTACCTACGTTCCGATTCGTCTTATTCCTAATCCCGTTGCGCAACGCTCATCCACCGACTATGTTGGCCCGAGTCTATCGTCCATCTCGAAGAAAAAAAGGGCATCGACCATTGGAGCAATAAAACCTTTTCCACCTCCGCCAGACATCCTGGTACCCACGAACCTGAATGTTTCACGACCGAACGGAACGCGATGGGCGCGGCGGCGCGGAGGGTCCCGGGTGAACTGTAAAGAATTCGTTTTGTACACTTAGAAGACGATCCTTTTGTCGTCGATCTGTCCCGCGGGCGACCAGAGACGCGTGAATCTCATTGTCGGAGACAGAATGCGAGAGCGCAGGAGGCGCGTAATAGAGAAAAGGGGGAATAATCATCGGCAGGGGGTGCGAAAGCGACGGAACGGCGAGTCGAGAGGAAAGGAATGGTTTGCGAAATTTATTCACACGAATACTGCAGAAATACCGTGCCCATTGTAGTCACGTGAAGCGTACACGTAAATTACTATAAATATTAATGCATTAATATTATCGAGTATATACCTCTTCTGTACATACAATTAAACAGCAACGGTAACGATTAATGGTGATCGTAAACGGTAATGAGCCAAGCAGCAAGAACACGATGAATCGCGCGTATTGTTTCTCTGCGACGACGATGCCGATGCCGATGACGAACGAGTCAGTTGCGTGGATAACGAGAGCGCGAACTTAATGTAATTATATTATCGCAACGGTACGCGCCACGCCATCGTATAAATATTATAAATATGTTAGTTGCGGCGAGGATCACGGTAGCGATCACTCACTGGCGGTGATTTTTATTCCTATTATTATTACCATTATTGTCATTGCAATTTCTTCTCCTTCTTCTTCTTCTTATTATTATTATTACTATTATTATTACTATTATTATTACGTACGTTTATTGTGAAACGCGGATGAGAAATACGCGAGGAATAATCGCTACGAGCAGGCGGAACGTTGGCGAGCAGCGAACCGACCATTCGCTCCGATTGTCGCGGACGCATGGGACGGCTGGATCTTGCGATTAGGTCTAGACTGACACAAGGGGTTCCTAAATTCTCGAGGCGGTTCGCGAACGTCCAGGGAACACGGCGGGCAACGATTCGCCGAGCATGTAATCTTCGACATGTCGATGAACGCGACACAACCAACGGCGAAACGATCCTTCGAGTCGACGAATCGTTCCCGTGTCGCATCCCCGCGAGAGGTCGTCGGCTTTCTAGCCCTCTTCGAGTATGTACACCAACGCGCGTCGAGGCATCCTCGTACGCAGCCACTCCATCCCGGCCCGACTTTCTTTTTTTCATAGCGATCCCCTTTTTATTCCCCGACACTAGCGAACGGCGAAACCACACCCCTCCGACTACCCCCCCCCCCCAACTACCCCCCCAACTTCCCCGACACACTTATTACTTACCGTTTCCGAAAGAGACGTCGTCGCGCGAATTATCCGGCACTTGTCCGAACTTCGAAGCCCCGTTTCTAGGCGTAAACGATCATCCCCTATCGTTATTTATTGGCAAAAGCGAACCAATGCTCAAGCGATGCTGTTGGTTTAAAAGTGAATAAAAGAAAAGCTGAGAAACCACCGTTTTCTTTACCCGTCTTGTACCTATAGGCCTGTAACGTCGTGTATGTGCAGTGGAGTATAAAGGGAATAAAGAGTACACACTTTTTATATGCATGACTTTTAATTTTCAAGCTTCACCATTCAGCACCATCGCGAGATCGTTAGAATTCGTTAAGTGGCATCGATCGTTCCTTCGCTGGTATCGCGAACAAACGAGCGCCTCGGTGGAGTCGCGAGATCGAATCACCTTTGGCCATCTTCAAGCGAATTTCGTCGATAATGTCTCGGTAGTGAAAACGAAGCGGCAGATATTCGAAAGATCCGGCAGCAAATAAGTACCTACGTAGCTAGAATCTGTAAACAAGGTAGAAACGTATATTTCGTGATATATTTGTCGAAGGTGGAGAATCGAGGATGGGCGAGATTCTACAGAATTGGATACAAGCTAGGCTAGGGATCATGTTGGACCTGGCGCCAAAAGTGTTTGGCTATTACACCAAAGACGGCCGCCTTCTAGCGCAGATTCTGCTCAGCTACGACATAATAAACCGTGATCAGCTGGGCACGATCATCGACACGCAGGATCCGGCGCTGTGCCGGCTGAACCTCAAGCATCTGGGGGTCTGGCTACGGTTCCTGGGCGTGGACTGCGACGACGTGAGCATCGAGGAGATTTCCTGCGGCAAGGGTACCACGTCCCTGCGACTGTTCTACAAAGTTTACCTGTGCCTGGAGACAAAGGACCGGCTGCACTTCATCACGCTGCAGAAAAAAAGGGAGAAGTTTGTCCCTGGCTCGAGAAAGTTCGACGTTATCACAGTCTGCGAGGAACCGCCGCCGTACGAGCCTCCGGAGCATCCTTTGTCGAGGAAACTCTGCGAGGGGAAGGACACCGTCGACTGGCATCGTTCCAAATTCCCGCTGCTGCTGCGAAAACTGAGACGGAAAAGGGAGAAGCTGGAGGATCTGAGACGGTACGGCGTGCTGGAGCACGTCAATGAGTGCGAAGCCGACGAGGTACCTAGGAGGTAGCGAAAGGTAGCGTAACTCGAACGCCAGCCAGGCGTTTTCCATCGAGTTTCCCTATAACGATCGAATCTCCGTGTTGCCCCCCCCCCCCCCCCCTCGCAGAAGCCGACATCAGTGGACGCGACGAAGGGCCAAGAGAGCGAGGAGCTGGATCGATTCGCTCGCAAGCATCAAGTCCGTCCGAGATACTTGGAGGAGTGCGAGGAGTGCCAGGAGGAGCTCAGGGAGGAGGAACAGACGTTCGTGGAGGACCCGGAGATGGCCAAGGCGTACGTCGCGTGGCTCAAGGGTCGTAGCAAGCGCGTCACCACCCTGAACGTTCTGAAATCCAAGATGCAAAAGGCACTGCTGTCCGAGCTGTGGGAAAGAATGGAGCAGAGACAGGAGAGAGCTTTCGACGAGGCGATCGCCGGCCGAGTCTTGGAGCAGTCCAACTACGAGAAGCAGATCGTCACCAAGCTGTGCGAGGTTCGCGATCAGAAGAATATCATGGCCGAGAACCAGAAGATCCTCGAGGACATGACGTTGGAGGCGAACGAGATGGAGCATCGCGCGTCGGTGGAGCGCGAGAAAGATATGGACTGCACGATGGACAGAGACATCGAACTGGAGTGCCGAAGGATGTGCGAGCTTATGCACAGGCTTCGCGAACGGAAGGTACAAAAGCTACGGGAGAAGCATCGGAGGATTTGTCGCGAGGTCGCCGAGGACATAGTGAGCCTGGCGCTGAAGATCGTGGCCTATAAACGGGCGAACGATGGACACGTTCCAACGGGGATCGTGCGCGAGTGGCAGACGCTGTTCCTCAGGTGTCAGCCGATTTTCGACGACGAGTTAGCGTGCGAGATAGCGGACGACATGGAGGAAGAGAACAAGAAGGAGATATTGGCGGAGGTGACTCGGATAAAGCTCGAGCAGGTGGAAGCGTTGCAGGACGCGCTGTTCGAGGATTATCACGAGGGGAATTCACCTTGGAGGGAATTCTTACCATTGCTCGCGGAGGACTCTAAGGAAACGTTCGAGCTGGGTCGAGTGGTGGTCGGCTACGTCGTGCATCGCCTCCTCAACTATTTCCGTAGCGATCCGTCGGATCGAGTGCGAGCTTCCCTGCCGAAATTCGCCAACTCGGCTATAATCCTTGGCATCACCGATCCCACGGTGCACGGGACGATTCGTGAGTTGCTCGAGAAAAGCAACATTCGATTGGTGCGAATGGAGGACGCGATCAACTACTGCCTGGAACAGTACAAGAGCGAGATGGCGGACGTAGAGTACATCGACTTGAACGTGGTGGCCGCGACCGAGAAGATCGTGCAGATGCTTCAAACCGGCAAACATCGGATCTCCTGCTTAAAGTCCAGATGGTCCAGCGAGCGTTCCCACGTCGACGGGGTTGCATCGCGACCGAGCAAATCGTCCACGTCGGCGAAGAGTCGCGAGGAGAAGAGGAGGGAGAAGAAGAAATCCGCGGACTCGGAGAAGAAAGCTGAAGAGCAGCTGACAGGGCTTGAGAAGCAAACGCAGACTCCGAGAAACATACCCTTCGACGATTTGGATCCCCTGTTGACCGATACCGCGTACATTGGTAGATCTTTCTTTCTTCTATCGTTCGATATAGGTGCATGTATCCTGAGGGGCGAGGGGGAGGCAGCTAGGAGGCGCAAAGAACCCTACAGGGTTATGAGTTTCAACTTTCGAGTTTCAAGGTACAATCTTATATCGAAGTTCTATCGTCCTGAGCGTGACTTTGAAACGAAGTTCAACTTCATAGTTAGTCTTCTCCACCCCTTCCCATCCCTGAAGGTATCCTTCGATGTATTTGCCTCCCTCTACCATCAGAGTTAGGCCATCTCGCCTAACACGTTGAAGCAGCTTATAGACGCTCCACACTATGTGTACGCAATTAACGCACGCACGTACGTAGGTAAGTGGACTTACGAGTTTCTCGCGCTGGGCGAACCTATCAGCAACGATCTCGCGACGAAGGTGTTGCTCGAGTACTTGAAAAGCTTGACCAACGCAGTGGGCTGGGCTCTGGTGGAATACCCAAACTCCTACGAGCAGCTGTCCCTGCTGGAGGCAGCCCTGACGGGTTTCAACATACCACCCGATCCCGATTCGGTCGAATTCGAGGACATCCCCATCGAGGACGTCGTGTCCGTCACGCCGAGAATCGTTTACGAAGAGGTGGTGGATCCGTCCACCTTGTACAGGCAATTAGAAACAAACTATTCGCGTCGATGTCTACGTTCAATCGATCAGAGGAGTTAGGGGGTCGTAACGAGCACTCGCGTTGACGTTGCAGGCAGTCGAGGCTAGTACCGAATCCGATGAAACGGCCGGAGGACAATCCGGGGGCCACGTTCGCCACGCTATTCGTTAGAGTCGCGCAGAAGCCGAGGAACTTGGAGATAGAGGACCGATCGTACGAACCGTTAATGCCGGACATGCCGTCGATCGACAAGTTCTACGCTTCTCAGATGATCGCGTATCTCTTCTACTACTACAACTTGGACCTGACTACGCTGAAAAGGCTGGCGAGGCTCGTGGTGGGCGATCCTTCGCAAAGGATGCCCTCCGCTGAATTGTTCGGGGACGTTCTGGCGAGCCGCGAACGAGAGAAAGGCCGTAGCGTGGTTTCCAAGCCGCCGGTTGTTCGCCGGCTGTTGGCGGAGCCTGTCGACGAGGACCTCCTCGAGGACGACCTGGCAGAGAGAGAAGCGGATGCAGACTTCATGGACTATGACTCTCAGACGGTGGAGCTGGAGCTAGGAGCAGCCAGGCCAGGCGAGCACCGCTGGGAGTGGGTCGACCTACCGATACCTCCCGTGTTCGTGGAATATCTGGCGCACCTCGCGGAGGGCGTCGAGGAGACGTACATAGAGGGCATGAAGGAACTGCTGTTCTTGAAGAGCATGCACTCGTCGGGCATCATTCCGTACAAGGAGTTCGTAACGAAGGCTGCCGAGGAGTTCGTGAACAGGCCGCACAAGCAGCAGGACTTGGTGCACAGCTTTCACACGGCCTTCAACGACATCGACGACGACGCGCGAATCGACGTGGACGTGAAGTGCGAGCTGCACCGGCGGGTGGCCGATCTTCAGGCTGAACTGTGGCAGGTTTGCGACGAAAGGAGGCACGAAGCGGAGGAGGAGCGAAAACGACTCGTGAACGACCAGTGGACCGTCCACGAGGCCACGGTACTCTTCAACGTCTACGTTGGAATTACTCAGGTCGAGATAGATCGGTGCAGCGATATGATGCACTTGCTTCAGGATTACTACTTGGCAATGCTGAAGAAATCTCTGCAGGAGCCTCGCTTCTCCAAGCTTGTTCTAAACAGAATGGAGGTGGACGGTATCGAGAGTTTCGCCGAGCCGATCCAACCGGTGGCCGATCGTAAAGAGACAAATGAAGGGTCCAAGAGAAAGAGCGGGTCGTCGACGACGGTTCCTGCCGCTTTCCCGACCCCTCCCGCTGCTGCTAACTTCGCCGTTCTTCAGAAGGAGATTGGCCATTTGCTGACCGACAGAAACAAAGCTTTCCTCGATCCCGACGAGATCTCTATGTTCAAAACTATCGTGGAGAATGTTCGTTACGGGAGAAGCATCGTGGACAGCCTCCACACGATTGCCAACGACCTTATTAAAAGAGAAGAGGTCGCGGCGTCGAAGAGGAGAGCTGTTCCGGTGGAATCGAGCGATCCTGGCGCGGTGAAGATGGCGTCGAGGGGGCAAGACTTGGTGCTGGAGTGGCGATACGCTGTCGCGTACGAGATCGAACGGATTCGTCTGAGGCTGGAGGCGATAGCCGCCGCGGCGCGATCGGACGTCGGCTTCCTGCTGGGAACGATGCAGAAGACCTACCACGGAATTCACGACTCCATCGTGGACAGGTGAATCCTCTATTACTCTCGCGATCTTCTTCGTTCCCCAGTCGCGCGGTGTTGCCGGTTTCATTGTCACGTTGGACAGCGCAGGTACTGGCGGGAGATGAAGAGCATCAACGAGATTGCTAACGTGTTCTGCTTCGCGATCGAGGAAGCCAGGCCTCTGGAGAATGAGATGCTGCTGGACGACGATCGTTTCGTGGTTCGATCGAACGTGTACCTGATGGCGATGGCGATGGACTCGGACGTGGCGACGATGGCGAGGGAAGGCTTGTCCGCCTCGCGATTCCGAATAGCTCAGCTCTCTCAGCTGATGGAAGTGCTGAAACGTGTCGCGCCGCACGGCAGCATGGCCGAGCTGTCGCTCGTTTACATTCTCCAGGATCTGGTCAGTCACGGCATGGGGGAGGGAGAGCCGTTGGCGTTGCCCTGCTGCTGGTACCAGCTTCGATCCAGGGACATCGCTAGCCTCGTCGGTCAACTGTTCCAATCGGCCGACTACGTCGACTGGCGGGAGTTCATATTTTACGCGTTGGAGCTGCCGATGCCGAATCCGCAGGAGATCCTGATAGCCAGGGACCGCTTTCGGATCCAGGACCCGGGTCTGAACGAGCTCGTGAGCTGCGCTCAATTCCACAGGACATCGATGTGGTTCCTCGACGCCACCGGACCGATCATAGACGTCTACCAGCTGCTGCGCGACGATTTCCAGAGGAACATCGAGGAGCTGTACGAAGAGGAGCTGTACCACTTGCGCTGCAACGGGGACGCTAGGGAGGAGGGAAGCACGATCCTCAAGATGCAGGCGTTCTGGGAGAACCCCGAGGAAACCCTCAGGATGATACTAGCTAAGGAGCTGCTCTGTCGCATGTACACTACTGCTCGAAACGCGGTCAACTACACCGCGATCCTGCTAGCTTTCTGCAAGAACGAGAACCCTCGCGATGGATTCGCGAAAGCGTTGGCGCTCGCGCTAGGAAGCAGAGTCTGCTCGGACTTGGTAGAAGGTGAAAAGTACGTCGAGGAACTGTACCAGCAGAGACGCCTAGCCCGAGAGATGAAATTGTCGAACAGAGACAAGCGGTACGAAATCCTTGAGGTACGATCGAAGTGCTCGGCTGGTTCCGTGGAACAGGGATAGCAAGCGAATACGATGGTGCGTTTCAGGTGTCGATGGAGATTATGCGCTATCTGATGGCTAAAGTCGACAAAGCCATCCAACGAGCGATGTATCCGGGAGAGGTTGACGAAACCATCGGGACGAACGCCTTGGAAACGCGATCGTCGAACAGCGAGGAGATGGAATACGAGGGAGTTTCCCTGTCCAGTTCCTTGCTCAAGCTCGACAGAGTGTACAAAGACCGATCGTCCGATCAAGAGTTAGTCATCTATTGGCTGCCGCTCGAGGCTTGTCTCGTAAGAACGTTGTTCCCCGGATTTCCAGCTCGAGGGTATCGTCCCTTTCTGTCATTTTGCGCGATGTTATTTCAGACGGTGCTGGCCGCATCACTGCCGTGGCACACCTTGAAACCGGACCTTTTCGGACCGTGCGGCAACCTTCGCGATGCCTTAACTGCGGTGTACGATGAGCTGAGGGTCCATCATTTTATCAAAGAGGAAAACATCGTTCTAGCTCATCGACTTCTCAACCACGAGTTTATCACGGGATTGTTGGGCAGCGTTAGCAAATTCAAGTTCAAAAACATGGGGGGTATGGTTCGGGATATTCTGCGGGCGAGGGAGGCGGAAAGCAAGCTGAACGAACGTCCAGCTGACTTCCATTAACGGAAACTGCATCCACTGATATTTAGCAAGGCCAAAATCCTAGTGCTTTGGTGAGAGGGGGAAGGTAAAGAACGAAGACGCACGCGGTTAAGAGGATAAGCTTTAACAGAATTTATTGTTTTCGTACATCACGAGTGTAACCTGCGAAATATTTGTAATCTTGCAGGTGAGTTGAGGAGATGTCCTGTTGCACGCACACGAGGATGATATTTTCTCTTTCGCGTGCTATTTCCCTTCGTTCTCCGTTCGCACGCGTTTCTTTCTCGAATATCAAACACAGTCGGCATCGAAGGAACGATCCTCGTGTAACGTTTCTCGTTCGCGAATAGCTTAAATGCCTCGACGCAAGCGACGGATTATAATAATCGCGTGTACATCGCGCACGGCGTTTAAGTTTTCGCGCGTGTGTACCAGACTATCGATTACCGCGTCATATAAATACTTATGGTCACCTTACTTTACGCACTTTATCTCGATCACTACGTCGCCCTTGTCGATTACGCGCGCGTCCCTTAACGCTCGGAACGAACGCGATGGAAAATTTAGAGACGAGAATATATAGTCGGAGGATCAACCGAACCGGCAAATAAAATTCTTAACCAAAACAATTTTCACCTATGAAAATATTCATTGCGCATCCGCATCTTTTAATTATTACCTGACGTACAGGAAACACCCTAAGGCTACGGCTGCAGCGGATCCTCTGGGAGCAATGGCGGATTTAAGTGAAAAGGCCCAGGTGGCAAACGCTCTGAGGGGTCTTTCTAAAACGGGCGAAATGTAGTAGTATAGAAAAACAAAAATAGTGTTTGGATAAAATCATAATATTCTTTTGAAGATAGGGGCTTGGGTGGTGGGCCTTCCGGGCAGCGGCCCAGGCGGCAATTGCTCGTCCGCCGCCCGTTAAATCCGCCACTGTCTGGGAGATGTGACGAATTGAAGAAAGAACGCTTCCCGACGTCTCCGAATCTTCCGCTTACTTACACACCTCGGTTACCTAACGATATTTTACCCATTACTCGACAATGGTATTATATGGTACATAGCACTTAAAGTAAGTTGGAAATCGCTTCGAACTGCACCGCTCGCGTGTACTGTTTCTCCTTTGAACTAGTTGGCCGTGCTCGGAAGCGCGAGAGTTTCGTGGGGGCGAAGAGGGCTGGATACCTGATCGTTGCTAAAAGGAAAGGAAAGACGAGCACCATCGATCTCGAATGACGCCGTCTGATAATCCGGTACATACATAGCAACGGCGATTAAAGAAGCTCGCAGAGAACGTCTAGCACTTCTCTGCTGCTTCCTGTCGGCATCCAGCGCTCCGGCGCAAATACGGCCAACTTGTTAAATGCATCGGCGAAGGCTGTCCCTCTGTATCCAAGATCAGGGATATCTGCTATTATATATTTTTTCGAGACTTGGACACTGAAAGTTTTAAGGGTAGGTACCTTGAAAAACTATTTCTACCACTCGCCGAGTCCTGTATAAAACTTGCGACGCTGGAAGAGCATCAAGTGACCCGTTAATGGCCAATGGGGGCTTTGAAAAATTGTGAAAAACTCGTGGCTTCGAGTAACGTTCGAAGCGATTCGAAGAATCACGACCTGACCACCGTCGGCTGTTTCAGCCGTCGCGAACTCTGTTCGGCAAAGTGATTCTCGCGTAAGGGAGAGATCCCTTTAACATTATTGTGCTCGTCGTCGTCGTCGTCTTCGATCTCGAGAGATTTCTGGCTCCGTAAGGAAGGTGCATTATTCACAGCCCGTACTCTCACCCACAATGATTTAAGTACTGATTCGAAACGATCAACCGTAACGCGGCACGCGCGCCACTACGAGTTTTATTTATCATACACGTGATATGTTTGTGTTATGTTCTGATGTCTACCGAGGAACCTACTCCCTTCCCCTCTCCTTCTTTCATTTACAGTTTCTACGCGTAAAAGTTCTACCGCGCGGCTCGAATCCGGGGAGCTTCGAGGCAATGCGAATCGATTACGTTCGCCCATGTTCGAGCGCGCGACCAACTGCCCGCTGTCGCGGGGTGTGTTTGTGTGTGTCGTGTCGTGTGTGTGTGATGACGCGTATATAGGTTTCAAGGAAATACGTATAAAATGCTAACGACGATTGTTCTCTGGAATACGCGGCATTCCGCCAAACGTTATTTGTCCGCATAGTTAGACAGTTAAGTACCGTTTCCGACGTACGTCCGTCTACGGCCCACGGCGTCCACGCGATCGCGCAACCATTCAGTACCGAAATAAACCTTTCGCGACGCACTAAATACGCCTCGTTCAAGCTTACCTTGATCCAGCGATAACTCGCGCTTCTGACCGATACTTTTCGCAGCTGGTAGCTTCGTTGTCGCCCCTTGCGTCGTATAAACATCCTAAAACACGGGGGGGGGGGGGGCTGGGTGTGTGATTTAGGGCGGTATTCAGAGTCGTTGCTTATTCTTAATATCGTCTTAAGGATGTATCGGGCCTATTTTCAAAATGGTATCAATTTGATGAAAATCTGTGAGATTGTTCTTTCTAATCTTCCTGGTGTGTTAATTTTCACTTGATTTTACACGCACTCTCATGGAAAGAGACGATCTTGACAGATGAAACAGCTGAAAAAATGTTGAAGAAATGGTACCAATGCTTTCAATTTTTTTCACTACACCGTTTTAAAGAAATGAATTATAACTTGAGAAAATTGTGAATTCTGAGCATTTTCACTGGCAAAAGTTTAGCGAATAATGCTTGAGAAATGATTTGTAAAGTGAAAAATACTGTCCTAGGATTAAAAATAAGACTCCAACTGTCGTTCGAGTTCCTTACATATAGATTTACTATGCGTAACACGTAGATATTCGAGTATTTCAAATTTCATATACTTTTGTCTAACATTGTACGTCCGATACATCCTTAAGACGATCTTAAGAATAAGCAACGACTGTGAATACCGCACTTAGAACTGTGTCACGGTCGAAAACAAAGAGTATCTCATCGCGCTTTGTCCGCCTCGATGCAACGAAAAGAAAAAGGAGAGAAAAAAAGGGGGAAAAACAATGTAGGCGCGTTTGCACGAACCCGAAGGAAGCCAACCGCGATCCCCGGTGAAACGTCGGCCACAAAGCTGTCCTAGATACGCGCTGGTCAACCGGAAACTCGGACTACTGGCGTTTCGCGTAACACGGCCGAGGAAGCCTCAACCTCTGCGAATCGTATGTACACACATCTGTACATGTACATATAGAGAGTATAAACGTGTATAACAGTATACGCTGTTTACAGTTGGACTCTGAAAAGGGTGGTGGTTTTTCCTCCCGCTGCGCTGTACACTGTACACGTCTGTCCTCCCTCCCTCCCTCCCTCTCTCTCTCTCTCTCTCTCTCTCTCTCTCTCTCTCTCTCTCTCACTCGTCCATGCACGCACACACGCACACGCACTCTCCTTTGGCACGTTAGCTCTCGCCCGCTACATTCTACTTTGCTCTCTAGCCTAACGTTGCGATAAAAAAATACGAGGAATAAAAATATATCACGTAACAACGTTTCTCTCGCCGGGGCTGACGCGCGAGCGCCGCCGACGAGGTCGCAGCCTCCCGCAGGCTGCCGCGAGAGAAACAGCTCGCGAGGATCTGAAGCAGTTGCAACGTCTACGTCACCTCTCTCTTTCTCTCGGCCACCCTCTCACCGCTGCGGTCCTTTTCCTCTCCCACTGCCCTTTCGTATATCGACTGAGTCGAAAGCGAGTCGTTGGGCGCGACGCGCACTGGTCAATCGTAGTCAGTTCCGTGGAGTTGCACGCAGCTCCGCGCTGCCCGTACCGCCACCGTTGGCGCCGGAAGCGCGGCGGGAGCAGGCCGATCGACTTCGCTGGGCCACTATCCGATCCAGGACAGCCATCAGCTGGGCTGAGGGGGCGTCAGCTTCACCAGCAGCCACGTGTACAGCTTCGGCTTCTGTTTGTCCACCAGCTCGTACTGCAGATTGCTCAGCCCATCCGTGGCGAACCTCTTCTTGCCCGTCTTCAGGTACTCGTACCTGAGCAAACACGCACAGAAAACAATTGAACGATCATGAAAATCGCGATGCCGCCTGGCGGATCTCATCCTCACCTCTTTGGATTAGCCTTCTCCTTCTTGTGCGTGAGCATTTTGTAGCGCGCCACGTTGGCCGGGTAGCGGGAGATGTGGAGGCCGTGGGCTTTTATCCGATTCGCCATGTCGTCGTCCTCGCCACCCCAGCCCCAGAACACGTTACTGAAGCCGTTCACCAGGCGAAATTGCTCGCGCGACATCGCCGACACGCCGCCGAACAGGTCGGCGTAAGGTAGCCTGTGGCAGCGCGACACAAACGAACGTTCTCGGTGATCGGGTCCGTTTTCTTTTAGTTTTTTTTTTTTTCGAAACTCGAACGACGCCGGCGCAACATACGATACCTGTATTTAAACTTGTCCACGGCGACGGACATGTGCCTGGGTTGCTCGGGACAGGTGTAGAGGTTCCTATCGTCTTCCGGGAGTAGGTCCACGTCGTGAAAGATGAAACAATCGAACGGCCGTTCTTTCAACGCCTCCACGTACCCTACGTTCATGAGCATCGCGCGGTTGAACGACTCGCTGCCTGCAAATCAACAACCACCTCCCTTATCAATCGTCGCGAAATTAACCGGCGCGGCGAGTTTCCGCGTTTTGTCGAGTTCGGGGAATTCCTGCTATAGGTACGTGTTTTCTTGCGCTGCTTGTACGCTCGAGTCCGCAGACGAGGAGTGCTCGTCGAATGGGCACGCCTCAATTAAAAGTTCCACGGGCTTATCCCCGATTAGAGGGACACTTGGCGGGAGTCGAGGAGCTGGAAGAAAGTAGGACGCGCGTCCTGTACCGTCTTTGGTCACTTTCACACACATTCCACCCTGCTTTCGTACCTAAAACCTCGCCGTGCCTTTGACAAGCAAAATCGTCCATCTGCCTTTGATATATATATATATATCGGCGATGAACTATCGATCCCGCCCTTGCTTATTTCTTTCTGCCCCTGTTCCCTCGACGTCGTTAAATTGCACGATACAGTCGCGTCGCACGGTTCACGGGAACCACGATTATTCAGATATATTCAGGAATTCATTGAACGCTGCCACGTATCGACAGCTTTGAAGATATTCCACGAGACTCATCTCACGTAGATCACGTAGAACACGTAAGTACACGGTAACCAGACACGGGCGGAGCATGTAGGTCAAGCTATAGGGAACAACGCACCGCATGAGGTGGCGTGAAAAGGGGAAGAATGGGGAGGGTCGTGGGTAAAGAGAAGCTGCTTGTCCTCTGTTGGCTCACGTTGCCCTGGCGCGATGCGGCGCATCTCGCGCTACGACGAGCCCCTTCTTTATCTTCCTAAACACAGCACTTGGTTTGATATCGTGCGCTCAATATACCGACGACTCTCGCGAGTGTGTCGAGCGTCCAGGGACTTATACAGGTCTGGTCGGGGCAGGAAAGCGGAAGCAATAGCTGAGGAGCTTTTATTGCGACGCAGGACCCTCGCTGTTTTACTACGTGCAACTTGATTGTGAATATCTTTATACTGATAAGATAACATTGAATAAGGTGCTTCTGGACGGCGATGAATGCAGATGAGCCTCGCCCCCGCGGCTTTATTACCGCGAAGAAGATTCTCCATGGATTGGGAGCTCGATTAATTTTCATGTATGTTGCAAGGCGAGCGGATTCCATGAAACGGAGACCACCGCGTCGTGTTTAAGTAACGAATAAACTACGGACGTTTAGGTATGCAAGTATATATTGTTATAGGAAAGAACTGAGCAAGTGGGGCTTTGATTGAAGATGTCTCGTCATTAGAGGGTTTTAATTTCATGTTTCGCATATGTCACATATTCCTAGCATATAGGTATCTAACGCGATATAGCGAGGTAGTGATTATCGTAATAAATAGCATTGCAATAAACTAAATTTTAAAAAAAAAATTAAAACCGACTTCAAAAAAATAAAATCGCACTAAAAAGTACAAAATAACTTTTTCCCTTATTTAATCTACGACTCTCATATTTTTTGAGTCGGCGCCAGATTTACACAGTGCAAATGATGAGGCACCGACTTAAAAAAGATGAGAGTCGTAGATTAAATAAGGGAAAAAATTATTTTATACTTTTTAGTGCGATTTTATTTTTTTTAAAGTCGGTTTTAATTTTTTTTTTAAATTTTCTTATTTTTAACTTTTTAATTTTATATATATTGACACAACATGCTGAGGAGATATGCGCGTACGTACATAAAATAATAATAATTAGGTGGCAATAGTCTTTATTATTAACCAGAACTGGCAAAATATTGGGCCAATTGGGACCACCGGGGCATAAAAAAAAGGTCATCAAAATCGGTCCATATGCTGAGGAGTTATGCGGGGACAAACATAAAAAAAAAATACAAACGGGTCGAATCTATAACCTCCTCCTTTTTTAAGTCGGTTAAAAAAACTTGCGCAGTCTAGTAATGAAACATCGACGTTTGATCGATTCGATTCGATTCAATAACCGCGGCCTTCGTGTTCGCGAAGAAGACTGCATTATTAATATCATAATTTGACGCGTTTGACGAGGGGTAACGGTGTAGTGTAGCCGCGTGAACGGGCACCGCCGCGGCTTGCATCTGGGATTCTAGGCGGAAGAGGACAAACCAACGCGGCTTTTTTCTCGTCGAAGGAGTAACGGTTATAGGTGGTATCAATGATAAGAGGATGATGAATGAAGAGCCGCGAGTCGAAAGGGTGAAGGCGCGACAGATCGCTGCCGTTATGTACGACCTCTTTTCCTTGTCCCTCCCGTCTTTCGTTTGCTCGTCCTAAAATTCTACGCGAAAGGAATCGAGGGCGTGGGGCCAAGTGCCCAAGTGGGTCGCCTCCCTCCCTGGAGGGTGGTGTCCGACGCGCAACATCGCCTAGTATTTTATTAATTCGCCCTGGCAGGGGCAGCGAGGCTACAGCTACGGGGGCATTGCACATCGCAGCATTTATCCGCGGCTGGACAGGTAGAATTTCTGGTCGATCTTAACCCCGGAGGAGATCTCTAACAGCTCCGCTCGAGTAGTACAGTTTGCGGATAATGGCGGGGCAGGATCGGGAACGTCTCAATTGGCATCCGGCTGCAATAATTGCGCGGGGGTGGAGGGGGCCAGCGCGTTATCGCTTCGAGCAATAAAGTCGATCGAGGGAATCGCGTAGTTTCCCGTTAACGAGAAACCGACGGCTCTGCGAAGGTACACAGGGGCAGCCCGGCTACCGGAGAGTAGGTACAGCCAACTTCCCATACCATTACGGTAATAACTCGGTGCAACGTTCCACCATGTTCCCGACAAACGAATCCGAACGATATTAACGGTACCGCGATGAATCTACGACAGGTGCGACTAATTGCATCGCGTTACTTGCAACTTTCCGTCCGCGGTTGACGAAGCAGCTTGAACCCGACAGCTGCTGGATCGTCCCCTCGGAGTCTGCCTTCGGAATGCTTTCCTCTTTGCGACGCGGATTATTTCTTACCGAGCGGAATTTCTGGTACCGCGGAGCAGCCGAGAATCCCCTCGGAATCCCCCGCCGCCGACAGGAATTATTCAAACGCGACCAATCGAATATCCCCGCTCGGATAATAGCCGACGTGCCCCCCCCCCCCCCGCCGGCTGGGACAAAAGCGACGATTCCAGCCGCGGCGCCGTCCAATACATATTCAGAATGACAGCAATTATGTAAAGCAAAGTATTCGTCGACTAACTCTGCTTTAGTCTCGACGAGCTCGCGAAAGGAGGTGCAAGAAGGTTCGAGGGAACGAGGAAGCGCGTAGAGCGCAGGGCGTAGGGCAACGGAAGTGGAGAGAAGGCACCGGAGAAGAGAGGTAGATTTGAATTGCAAAGAGGCGGCTGGGCGAAACGGTGTCCGGACCATTTGAAGCAATTAAAAGCCGCGTACCCGTGTCTCGTCCACAGGTCCACAAGTACATATGGGGCTTGGGGGTAGAGTCTCGTTACTAAATAGGAGAGCAGCCAACGAAATCTGGCCCACGGTTCTGCCGAAAGAGGCAGCGCTAGCGAACGGTCAAACGTAGGTACGGGTGCATCGAATACGTGCTACCGATACCGCATTGCGGTATACAAGCAACAGCTAGCGCGGTGTTCCTCCTCTGTCTCCGCGATCGGTTTACCCTCGAGTATGATTTACGTAAGGCGTGGTTACCGCATCTCCTGGACCTTGACACTGAACAACAGTTTCTCGAGCGTACGCGCCAGCCGCGCCGCGTCGCATTCCTGATGTTCCCCTGCGTGCAATTTCAAGCTCTGCCGAACGAAGGACGACGGTGAACGGGGGAAAGTGCGGACGGAGTCGATCGATGCTTGGACCACACCGCGGAGATAAATTTAATTAAAAATCACGATCGAGTTTTGAACGAGCCCCGAAGAGGCTGAAAGAGATATATATATATATATATATATCATTGGGGAAATTCCCCTCGATGCTATCCGGAGGATCGTATCGAGCAGGCGACGAGGTATTGCAAAGTGGAGTCGGGAAAAGTACGAAAAGCAATTACGAGATAGCGCGGAGAGTTGAGCGGTCGATTCCTCTGTTCTCATTACATTAAACGATTCCCTCGGTATAGGTGCCGCTGGCAAGTGTAAGTGTACGAAAAGTGCGCTCACCTTTTTGCTCCACCACGAACACTTGGTAGTCGATCTGTTGACGGAGCAGCATCGGGTGGAGATTATAAAGCAACGCCTGAAGATGCTGCGGTCGATCGCGGAACGGAATGACAAGACCGACGCGATGCCTGGCCACGCAGTCCGCTGGGTATCCTCTGCCGCCGGGCTTCACATCGGTCAGCGACTTTTCTATCACCGACAGCTCCGGAGGCGACTTGCTAACAGCCAGTGGGCCAACTGCAACCAGCCAACGTAGCACCGGTAAGTAGACACCACTTTTCGCAAGCTTTCAGGCACTTTTCGCGAAACACTTGCAGTTCCCACGCTACCGCCGAATAGTGCGAGACAGCGACTTAATATAGTTACTGGATTCGGTGCACGTCCGAGCGATCTCGTAACACGACCAAGCTTGTCATTGCTCTCCGCGAACGAAGAAAACGATCGACCCTTATTTATAAGCAACCACCGACAAATAACATCAACGTGTTCCGAGGAGATTAAAATCTTTTTCATGCTCTAGGTATCTTCTGGAAGCCAACAGGCAGCTGCGAAATGAATGGGAACTCACCGAGATTCGGAGGTATAAGCGGGCATCGTTGCAACATGGTGCTGTTCGTGGTGTTCGCCGTCGGAGCTTCCTGTGAACTTCCAACGATGTAGGTGTTTCGAGTGGGAAAAGCGGTTTCCAGCTTGGAGAAATTCGACTGACCTTTGCTGCCGGCCCAGTGCAGGGTCGTCGAGCTGGCATTGCTGTTACCGAGTATACTCGATACCGTTACGGGCCCGTATATGATAAGGCCTCGTGGATGGTGCCTATAGGTACGATCGGCGTACCTGCAAACAAACGTGCCCGCGTTCAGCGAGAATTAAACCGTGGCTGCTGCGTGCTCGCGTCGGCGTCGGGATCGAGTCGACTGTATTTTTAGAAGCTACACAGCAGGGCAAAATATATTCCCAGCTGCACCCGATTTGGCGCAAAGCTTCTACGATCAGTCGCGTATTTCTGTCTCCAAAGGCCTATTAAACGGAAGCTAATTAAAGACGCGGAGCGTCGGGTCATCGGTAAATACGGAGATTCTAGACGGGATCGCCCCTTATCTGTGCTCTTTCCCCTTCGAGCTTCGAATCCTGATGCTTTTAGGGAAAATTATTCATACCCCTATGCGTACAACCTGAACTCGACAAATATAATCGATGGATCGCTGAAATGAGAACGCTACACTTTTTGGCAGAAATGGCCGATGCCCTTTATTCAGTGTAAGATTTCTACACACGTCATTTACAACTGTATAATGAGACTATGTACACAGCACAAGGATTATTTACAATAAATAAATAAGATCATGTAACGAATTTGTCTTTTCTTTTGATTTCCTCCCAGAAAGTCATTTTCATATCCAGTACAAGTAGACGCATTTCCCAGCGCTTTAGTCATAGCAATTAAAGGGGTGCGATAAGTTATGGATCGTCACTGGAAAGTTATTAATGAGTATGAAACTATTTGCACTCGAAATTGAAAGCGTGTGTGCACCTGCAAAAGCCGGAAATTTCAGCGGCGCAACTTCTCTTGCAGGTGCAGCGCGAAAATCTGCTTCTCTTGCAGGTGCGGCACTTCAAAGACGGCCTTCGTTGCACGACTTTTGCACCTGCAAGAGAAGCAGAATTTCGGGATGCACCTGCAACAAAGTTGCAACTCGAGATTTGGCTTCTCGCGAAAGTGCACAAAGTTGCAAAGCCGAGTTTTGATTCGCGAACACAGCAATTCCGTTTGCAACATTGTTGAAAATTTTTAACCTTTGCAACTTTGTTGCGTTTTTGCGGGAAGCTCAAAACAGTTTTCCTCGTTATGAGCTGCGCTGTGTGATGTGCAGTGTAGTGTGACGTGCAGTGTGATACACCTGTAACAATGTTGCAATCCGAGATTTTGCTTCTCGCGAAAACGCACAAAGTTGCAAAGCCGGGTTTTGATTTGCGAACACAGCAAATTCGCTTGCAACATTGTTGAAATTTTTTATCCTTTGCAACTTTGTTGCGTTTTTGCGGGAAGCCTAAAACAGTTTAACACGTTATGAGCTGCGCTGTGTAGTGTAATGTGTGCAATGTGATGCACCTGTAACAATGTTGCAATCCGAGATTTTGCTTCTCGCGAAAACGCACAAAGTTGCAAAGCCGGGTTTTGATTTGCGAACACAGCAATTTCGCTTGCAACATTGTTGCAAATTTTTATCCTTTGCAACTTTGTTGCGTTTTTGTGGGAAGCCTAAAACAGTTTGCCACGTTATGAGCTGCGCTGTGTAGTGTAGTGTAGTGTAATGTGTGCAATGTGATGCACCTGTAACAATGTTGCAATCCGAGATTTTGCTTCTCGCGAAAACGCACAAAGTTGCAAAGCCGGGTTTTGATTTGCGAACACAGCAATTTCGCTTGCAACATTGTTGCAAATTTTTATCCTTTGCAACTTTGTTGCGTTTTTGTGGGAAGCCTAAAACAGTTTGCCACGTTATGAGCTGCGCTGTGTAGTGTAGTGTAGTGTAATGTGTGCAATGTGATGCACCTGTAACAATGTTGCAATCCGAGATTTTGCTTCTCGCGAAAACGCACAAAGTTGCAAAGCCGGGTTATAATTTGCGAACACAGCAATTTCGCTTGCAACATTGTTGAAAATTTTTATTCTTTGCAACTTTGTTGCGTTTTTGTGGGAAGCCTAAAACAGTTTGCCACGTTATGAGCTGCGCTGTGTAGTGTAGTGTCGTGTAATGTGTGCAATGTGATGCACCTGTAACAATGTTGCAATCCGAGATTTTGCTTCTCGCGAAAACGCACAAAGTTGCAAAGCCGGGTTTTGATTCGCGAACACAGCAATTTCGCTTGCAACATTGTTGCAAATTTTTATCCTTTGCAACTTTGTTGCGTTTTTGTGGGAAGCCTAAAACAGTTTGCCACGTTATGAGCTGCGCTGTGTAGTGTAGTGTGTGCAAATTGATACACCTGTAACAAAGTTGCAATCCGAGATTTTGCTTCTCGCGAAAACGCACAAAGTTGCAAAGCCGGGTTTTGATTCGCGAACACAGCAATTTCGCTTGCAACATTGTTGCAAATTTTTATCCTTTGCAACTTTGTTGCGTTTTTGTGGGAAGCCTAAAACAGTTTGCCACGTTATGAGCTGCGCTGTGTGATGTGTAGTGTAGTGTAACGTGCAGTGTAGTGTAATGTGCGCATTGTGATGTATTGTAGTGTAACGTGTAGTGTGTGATTTGTGACGTGTGGTGTGTGAACCGTTAGTGTAGAAGCAGTGCAAGTGATGGATGTTGGACTGGTGCAGGATAGGCGTAGGAATAGTGGAGTTTTAGTGATGTAGGTAATTAAGTTATTAAATAAAGAATTTTTTTTATTGATATAATAAATTTATACCTATATTATTTTAGAGTTGTACTAATGTTATTATTATCTATGACAGTATGATTAATTTACCCATTTTTTTTTCTTTCTTGATTGGATTTTAATCGAAGGATTTAATTCTCGAATATTTTTTAATTAGAGTAATGAATTTAATTTTAATGTTAATGTTCTATTTATATATGATTTGTATAGTAAGATATTCTATTCGACTAGTAATTTGATTAAATAATTTATATATAAAAGATATGGATTCAATAATGAACTTATTAGTATATATACATATGCGTATGAATAAATATATATTCCATTAATTATATATATTAAATCTGTATAAATATATAAATTATTTATATATCAGGAGATAAATAGTCAATAAGAACCTTATTAATATATAAATGATTTATACATAATTTATACATTTGAGACCAGATCGGCGTGAGCCAGATCGTTTTCTACCTATATTTATTTAATAAATTTTTGTACGGAAGGACTTAGTTTATAATTTTTTTTTTGACTATATTAAGATTAATAATAGATTATTTTCTTGGCAGAATAGTGCGTTGAATTTAGAATTTAAAATATATATATTAATTATAGGTAGTAATTTATTCATTAGTTATTTATTTAGGGATACTAAAGGGAGAAGAAGAAGGAGCGGAGTGGATGCGTATGATTCTGGAAAAAGGAGAAGAAAAGAAGGCCAAGATGAAGGAAGAAGTCAAAACGAAAGCACAATGAGTTAACAGTCCCAGAAACACTTACACACATAACACATGTAACCCTATTTTGAGGCCGAAAGGCAAAAAATAAACCTATTTACAACTTACATTAATTATTTATTTATTATTTAATTTATTTTATATTTTTATTTTATTACTATTAATAATAATTGGTATATAGCTTTTTTAACTTTATTTGAGCGGAAAATGTGTTGTGTGGGGCAACAGTTTCTCTATGTTCAAAAGCTTTGCTTCAGCGTGAAAATACACGAATATAAGTCGAATACTTAAAACCGAGTTTAGATGCCTTTCGCATGGAGAGAGCCAATTACTAAACCGATCCGGTCGAAATTATACGACCTATGCGACTATTACCCCGAGGCTGATTCCGCGTTATACGACAATTGGCAAACCGATCGGCCGTCTAATCGCGATAGTAACTTCACTGAGACGCCAGCTTCGGCCTCTGAGGTAACGACGTCGCGCGCGTTTCGATCCCAATCCCGTGATTTTCAAATCGATTCAGACCACTTGGCATCGGACGATCGTCGATCCCTCCATCGATAAACCTGAACGAGTCGATTCCGCTGAGAATTAATGACGATCTACCGCCATTCGCCGCGTGGCTCGATCAGCGAATCTCCAAGGAAGTAGGCGCCTCCTCGTTGCTTCGCGAAGCAGACCCATCGAGACGTAGTTAAGGAGCGATTAAACTTGCAATTACGACTAACTTCTTCTGCTGATTCCGTGGTCACATCGTGTAAATTAACGGTCCAACTGAATTCGCGTCGACCATTTAATATTCATTGTACTTCGGCAACAACTACTTAGCTACTCTACCTATCGATTTTCCAATAAGGCGAACGACTTACTTATCCGTTGAAAAGTAGAGGATCCAAAGTGACACTGGAGCGCCATGGTTAATTAACACGGCACGTTGAAACGGCGTTACGTGGGCGACTCGGTGTTTCAGTCGAGTGTACCGGTGCTTACGTAACCCAAAGGCGCCCGATAGTCTCGTGCCGTACAAGGGTAGTGGTGTCCGTGTTATTTTGCTTTTCGATCTGCCTGGTAATTCTGCGGATAATCCGTTCGGGCTGTTGGCCGTGGTATGTTACCTCTCGTAAACGCGGCTGCAACTTTTCTCCGGCGTCGCGCGCTCAAACTTTCACCCGAGAAAAAGTTCACCAAACGATCGCGTTTCCCGCGAATTTTAGTTTAAAACTGCACGCATCTCTGAAACCGCTGTCGCTTCTGCCTCGTCATCGGAGCTTAAACGCCTCGGCGCGGTGTTAGAAAGCGATCTACCGGAGCCCGGGAGGAGAT
This sequence comes from Andrena camellia, assembly GCA_029448645.1. NCBI lineage: Eukaryota > Metazoa > Arthropoda > Insecta > Hymenoptera > Andrenidae > Andrena > Andrena camellia. The sequence goes on from CM055680.1 coordinate 34,785,386, forward strand.
TTAGGAAACCGCTGAACGCGATAACAAAGTCGAATTTAAATCCCTTAACGAGACACATTACCGTTACCGAGCGGGAACTTCGCGGACGTGTAATCCATGAAGCAAACTTCGGCGATTTTAGGTCGGCGAGACCCACGTTAATGCTCTTTCGAAGTTCGGGAATAAAGTACCGAGAAAAGTGAGTCGCCGGTGTGACTCGGTGTGCGTTGAATTCTCGGAGAATTGACTTCAACAGCGGCACTTTTAGCCTACGACGAAGTTTAAAAGTGGCTCTTTCTGTTTTCGCGGTACACTCTGATGCACTCCACCTACAGTTTTACTGGCCAAGTCACTCGAAACGGCCCCAACATCTAACGCCTTGAAGCATTGTCGCACGCCTTACTGTATCTCGAGGCTTTTCCTCGATCTCGTTCCGATGCCGCTCGTTCCTCGAGTTCTCCATTGCCCGATCCGATCGAGATTCACCGATAGGGCCCGGCGAAGAGCGATAAAACAGAATTACAACGGTCGATTCCCGCGAGTCTCTCCTTTAGCTTCCATTTGTCGCGAGCGTCAGCGAAATTTCTTCAATTTACTACATTATCTGATCTGTTCTTACCGTCGCTGTCCTTCGCGAGCACCAAGGGAATCGACACGCGTGGATCACAGCCGAATTTACCGTGGAACCGTGTCGGTATTTCTCGCTGGCGCTGTTGAACCGTGCACGTGGAATCGTTCACGGCAGATGAAATCATCGGCGGGTAATTATACGCGGTACGTATGCAACGCGGCGCTTACAGGATGCACGCGCGTCGCATGTGCAAACAACGAGCGTTGTTGTATAGTTTCCACGACGCGCTGAAAAATCTACACACACACACAACACGGAGCACCATTGAAGTATCAGCCGTGCACTCGTATGTGCCATTCCGTGAAACGGTAATCCGCCGAGAGATCAGTGGCCGAGCATCCACAGATTATCCAATGCATATGCATGCGCGCTGCAGTTTGCAGCCGTGCCTCTGACCCTCGCGAAACTTGCAGTTTATCGCGTTTGACGTTTGTCCCTCTCGATTCCGAGTCACGTGGATCCGCCGCGAGGCAGAGTTGTCCGGTGTTTAGCTCCGAGAGTCGGATAGTAGAGCATGCACGAGGAAATTTCGTATTTAGATGGAGTTATATCCGCGGCTGGCGTGTACAAGGTACTGCATCGTAAGTCACAAGCAAGTCCTGAGCCGGTGGAATTCGAAGGTATTCCTAGCACGGTTGGTGTACGTCATAAATCCGACGCGGGACGAGTTAGCCGCGTTGCGACTCCTCTATGTACCAACTAATATTTCACTTTAATCTCCCCCCCCCCCCCCCCCGAGATCCGAGTAACGCGAACGTACAACGATCTTCGTAAACGCCTGCGATCGATTCGCAGCGCGCGCAACAACTTTTGCACCGGCTTCTTTCTCATGGAAATATAAAGGAGGAATCGGGAATCGTTCGGGGGCCTCGGACCTTGAGGAGCGAGCAAGATTTGCGATCTTATTGATCGACGACTCGGTAAAAGGGAATGTTTAATAAAACTTTGTCCGCTTCTCGACTTCCGTGTCCGCGTCCCAGCTGGAGGGTTAATAACGAAGGGCAAATGTTGGATGTTTGCGAGGAAAGGAAAAGACACGGCGAAGCGGGTTAAGGTAGAAGAAAATGGTAAGGAAAAAAAGGAATAAAAACTAAGAGGGGAACTTTGATGGAAACGAAGAAAGAGTGACCCAAGAAATCGCCTCTTTATGGAATTTGGTAAATCTAAGTTTAAATTCGTTGTTAGCAGTCAGCAAAATCCCTGCGAACAATTCCTTAATTATCGGACTGACACACAGTGCGTTGATACGTGGACAAAAATTGAAAAATCAAATATTTTGCAGGGCGATATTTATCATCTAATATTTACATCGAGATGTTCATGAATCGAGTTTGGTTATATTTGTTAGGTTACCGTAGTTGTTTACGATGTTATTTACCATCTTAACCTGCAAACTAATTACTTCAAGCGTCACTCGCAATTCATACGCGGTAGAGTTACTTTCTTCTTTCTATTTAGACCTTAAGAATATTGATTAATCTTGGCTCACTTTATTAACCATGGGTTCTAGTATTGTGGGTATGTGTGCTTCAAAATTATTGTTAGGTTTATGGCCTTACTGATCATTAGAAAACTTCTTTGTCCCGAGAATGAAAATTTTACTTCCACCGACTTTTTAAAAAATACGTAACAAAACGTATGCGTGATTTTTTTATATTTGGTTCGCCTAACATTATACTTTATGAAAATGACGCCCTTATCTGGTGCTACCTGCGATTATTTGAGAAATAAATTTTTTTAGAAAGAAGTGTGCAGATCTAATATCTTTGAAAAGTGGATTTCTTTAGACCAAAGCAAAAAAATTGATGGAAATTATGACGACATTTTGGTACTTTTAAATATAAAAGAGTTATATATTTAAAATATATTTTAATGAAAAAATTCTAACTTCAAATGCACGTGATAAAAATAATTTGATAAAAAAAAATTTCGAACAAAAGTTAGTCAGTATTCAGTTGACAACAAATTGCAAAAGTGAATATTGATAAGAAACTTTTTATTCGATAAAAAATCAAGATCACCTAAATGTTTATAATGAAACTATATATTTTATTATATGCCAACCGATGCATCTTTATATTCTCTTTAAACAAGTATTAAAGTATTTAGGTCGAAAACTGATTATTTCAGAAGTTATGAGTTTTGTCCCGAACGCCCATATACTTCGACGCACTGTGTGACATAAGAAAAATTTAAAAAAAACTTAAACCCGACTTCAAAAAAAAAAAATAATAAAATTGCACTAAAAAGTAAAATAATTTTTCCCTTATTTAATCTACGACTCTCATATTTTTTAAATCGGCGTCAGATTTAAGGGAAAGAATTATTTTTTACTTTTTAGTGCAATTTTATTTTTTTGAAGTCGGTTTTAATTTTTTTAAAATTTTTTTATTTTTAATGAATTTTCACTTCTCTGACCTCCCATATCTCACAAACTAATTGTCACCCCAACTGGAAAATTGATAAGGTATCGTTTCGCATAAAATTCAGTTCCGAAATCGTGGGACCAAAAAGAGGCGGGAAAAAGGCCGCATTTTTTATCGCTCTATCGAGCGGCTGGCATCGGCTGTAATAAAATTTCAGCGGAGACTGGAGAACATCTCGAGTCGGCAGATACAGGCGCGTTATCAGTACATCCGTATGTACGCCAGTACGCGTCAAGCCGCAGATTTATGCGAAGAAAGACACGAACGTTTCCTTGGACGATGATTTACAGACGTGACGTGGCCGCCGGGCCTTGCTTCTGGCTTCCGTAAAGTTTCGCCCATCATTTTTAGAGGGAACCGTTTGCGGCAAGTTTACCGTGGTTGCAGCAACGTCAATAAACATCGAAGAGACGACAAAATATTACGAGTGGAAGGATTCATCGGATCGCACAGAAAGCTGTAATAACATAGGTACGGAAGGTAGAGCGTTGGTAGTAGTGAGGAGTGTTATTAGAGCGGCTGGCAGCACTTACATACGAATCGACGGGACGGCATGGTTGTTGCGTGGCAGGTAATTCCCTGTCCCAGCAGTATGCACCCGAATTAACATTCCCGGACGTATGAAGGAGAAATATGGCAACAATCTCCGCGACGATGTAGCCCGATCGCAAATAACAGTAATAGTAAGTGTCAGCGCGATTAGACGCGCGAGTGTGCGTCGGTGGGAAGGCTAGGTGGCTGTTCGAATGGCTGGTTGTTTGCATGCCGAGGCGCTATATGACGGATCATATCTCCATGCTCTGCACTGTGCACCGTGACGCGATACGCGCCGAGTTAACCCGGAGAAGAGCGTGTCCTACAGTTTATAGTTGCAACCAGCAACGAATCTGTATCGCCTGTCGCTTCGTAACCGCCACTCTTGCTACAATTAACGCTTTCTAGGATCACGCGGTCGCTCGATGCGCCTGATAGGGAGCGCACCGGCGAACAAAGACACCGGCGGCACGGCTCTATCAAGGGCAGGCGGCTTTTCTCATTAGTATCGATTAGAGCATTGGCGAGCCGAACACGTTGCCATTGCCGAGGAACCGTCGAAAGCGAAGGCGCGCTCCAACCTTCGCGACTGCTCGTGAAATCCGGCAGAGCGGCGTTTAACGAGTGACGCATCCGCGGGCAAAAATCTGCACGCGAGCGAATTACAAATCTCGTCCGGGTTTTTTTTTTTTTGGACTTGGGCAAGGTCGAGTGATCGAAGGGGACTGATCGAACGCGTCTGAAACGGTAAGTAAGCGCCGGCCGCGTGACAGGGAGGAACGTAAAACGTGGACGAATAACCGCGCCGTGTCACAGCCGGCCTTCTAGCGCCAACGAATAAACGAGCCGCGAGAATAACAAATTGTTGTCACGCGCCGCTGGCGAAATTTTAAATTAACCGTTACCAGTCGCTCGTAAATCGCGCCCAAGTGCCACGGAAGAAAGAGCTCCGTTAAATACGTTACGGTTTTTTAATTAAACTGCTTTCCCTGGCGCGCGCGTCACAAAGGAACCGACATTCATTTTGCCACAACCACTCTCGGCTACCTAGCTCCTCGCGATCATGCCGAATTTTCGCGCGAAACGATTACGCCCGACTGCCTTTTCATCCTAACGACGTTGCCTGCCGACGCTCGTGTATGTTTCTTTCAAAGACTTTCTTTACCTTAACGTGGCGAAGAAAAGCGTTACGCGAACAAGAAATGCACAACGGCTGCCTCGCTCGCGTCTTCCCATTTCGTTCCCACATTTTCTTCCCTTTACTTCCCTTTGTCGCGGCGCCCTGCTACGCTCCGTGCAAACGACGAATTGCCCGACGTGCGAGGGAAAATAAACACGCGGGCAATGTTTCCTAACAGCTGCGCTGGCAATTTTAAAGCTTCCTCTCCGGTAATCGCTTGAAATTTCCTATCAACTTTACGCCGTCGGCTACGTAGGTACGCTAAATGGACATTCCAGGGAACACAAAGGTCAGAGGATCGTTAGCCAAGCGCTTCCGCAAACGGACAATCTAAATGACCGCTAACGAAGTAACGAGATCACGTGCTCCTCTGGAATATACGTGCTGGCCATGCCGAACGATGAATTTTCTCGAAAATTTACTCCGATGCGAGAGTAGCGTCGCTGTTGCCGTTCGATCGCCCCCGAAATCGCCGCAAATTTACCGTGATTTCCTGCCGGAAGTAAAACGTCCAGGCGTCTCTCGAAATTTCCACAGCTAATCCTCCGAATATCCAGCTGGATTTTCAGTTCAAAAACCGTTGCGAATCCTCCGAACTGTTTTTAAAGTAGCCGTTTCCCCAGGCGTATTTGGCTCAAGAAACTTTCGTCGCAAGCTCAGGGCTCTTCCGCGAAGACTTTCCCACGCGGCGCCGATTTTCCCCTCGCCTTTTCACGCTCGCACCGAGCGTAATTAAAAATTTACATCACAACCTTATTTTAGGATGCAGGCTTCGTGTGTAATCATCCATCCATTTTCCATTATCGGCCGCTCGTTAACTTGTCTCCGAGCATTCGATATGGGTAACCGTAAATTGCTGCGCCGTCGTTAAGCAGCCACATTACCCTGTTATCAGTCTACTAATAAGATTTCCCTGGAGTCTGCGAGTCCCCAAAGCATAGGAATCGATCTATGCGTAACCTCCAGTCTCCTATCTAGCAACTACCCGCAGCAAGCCTGCCTAATACCTCGCCAAAGCGATTAACTGGTCGCATTGGAACACACGTTTACCGTGAACGAGAAACTAGAAAGAAGAGTAAGACAAGAGTGTGACGACAGAGGCGCTTAAAAGGCCAGAATTTCGTGGAGCACGATTAAGTTTCGTAAAGGAAAGTGGAACGCCGGGAGCCTGGCGTAATACCGCGGCCTATCGGTATACAAATAGCAGGGACAGGCAAGCGAGTCTAGACCGTGGCGCAGGAACTTAAATTAATTAAAAGACCCGGCTCGAAAGCGCCAGATACTTTCGAAACTGAAGCAACTTTCATCCAAGTTTAAGCACGACAATTTCGAGAATTTTCGAGAATATCCACGGGACGATGCAAGGGACAAAGGTTCCTGGCGAACGGCGGACCGGGTGGCAGATGTATGTATACTACTTAATTACCGAGATCGCGCGGATCCATTGCTCGACTTTTAAGCGTACGAGGGGGTATCGCGGACAGTGGCAACGACAGACGATCCCGCTATTATAGAGGAATCTAACCACGGGCCTGAACATTTCCGGAATTCCACGAGAATTGGACCGTTTACGGAATAGCTCGGCAAGGCGAAGCGCGGAGGAGTGGCGTGACTCGACGTGCCGCTCGATTTCGTAACCCTCGAGAGCTCGCCTCTCGCGGGAAAACGGGAGGAAGCAGAGTGTACGTACCTGGTAGCGTTAATGGTGAAAATCGTCTCTATGGATCGGCGATCGAGAACGCCGCTAAGTAAATACTGAATGGCGATGAGCGCGAGGACGACGCAGACGATCGCCTTGTAAAGGTGGGCACGATGCCACAGTGCCACGGCTGCGGCCGCAGTCATCGCATGTGCGAGACACCATAACTCCCTCCTATCGCCGTTAGAAGAGCGCCGTCCTGGACGAGGCGCTCTCTGCTGATCCTTGCAGGTCTCGTTGCCGTTCCTTTCCCAACCCTACACCTACGCCTCCGCCCCCGCCTCCAGCTTCAGCTCCAGCACCAGATCCTCCGGGTCCCTCGAGATCGACAGAGCTCCGAGCTTCCGTTCCCGCTGCCTCGTGTTGCTTGTTCCGCGCGACAGCTTGACCGGGACCAGCGGGCACCGAGCACCGGGAGAGGTAGAGGTAGAGCCAGATGACCAGAGGGCAAAGAAAGAAACGGTCGCCCGGGGATTCTCGCTTCCGGTCACCAGGCGCATTACCCTCTCTAGCCTGAGAAATAGAAAATACCAGCTCGCTTTAGAAACACCGTAATTCCCGGCATCCGGAGCGACTCGATAGAGCGGGTGGATGTTGCCTTTCAGATGGGCTAGGCAGCTATAATCCGCAACGTTATATCAAAGCTGATTCGCCGGAGGGCCAGAACACGAATTACACGAGTCGCGTAGTACCCATACACGCGTTGTCGGAACCATTGAAGGCGACAGCTTCATAAACAACCAGGTATTAACCAACCGCGCGAAAGCAAGCACACTCCGCTCGAGGCCGTCACTCGACAGCGAGGGTATCCGCGTTAAACGCCTCTGTTACGTGAACCGGAATTTCACCGAAACTCACGCGAATTACAAGCCCTTAAGGCATATACCTACCACTCTTCCACTGTCGATTACATAGAACCAATTACGAGGATGCGTAAGCGAGGCAATGCTACGGCTCGGAGAGTGAGTTCCTTTGATTCCTCATCTTCTGCCTGTTAGTTCGCGTGACAGAAAGGTGTCGTAAATAAAAATATTATCTTCTTATTAGATATAAAAATTCCTCCATTTGTAAAATTAATATTATTATTAACTTGCAAATAATATAAGAAAGAAATTAAAAGAATTTAATTAGTTTATCGTGAATATTTGTGCACAGAACCATCGTTATAAATTGTTTCTTCATACCTTTCCGTTCATACAAAATTTTACATTTATTGCAACTTTAACGCGAACACGCCACGTCTTCCTTTTATCCGATCAACTTCATCTTTTATGGGAATTATTTTCTTACCCAATGGAACAATTTTAGGGGACGGTGCAAAGAAATGTTGCAAAAAAATTTTCACCAAGAGTAGCCTAGTATACACCTCTAAGTTAAATTACGTTATTTCGTTATCAATCGTGATCATTTCTCTTTTTGCATCTATTCTTATCTGTACTCTGTATATCCTACTTTTTATTTAAACGCATGTTCTCCCGTAAATAAATAAAAACTTAAATAAATCAACTGACTCAATAAGCGCATACAGCACGAAACGGGAAACCCACGTCGAGTTTAAGCACGAAGGGAAGCATTGGCGGGGGCGTTGAAGAATCACGCGAGAGACAGGGAGCAAGGTTACGCACGCGTTCCACGTAACGATAGATGTTAGAGGAAAAGATTAGATAGAACATCCGGTGGTTATTAACGAACGAGCGATTGTTCCAACACGTCCAACGGAATATCAATTTCGGGGTACCTACAATCGGGGGTATCACTACTCGCCGGCGACCAACGACCGACGATAACGCGTATTTTTAGAGAAATCGTAGGCAAACCAGTCCGTTCGAAGATTCCAATTTCCGAGCGAATATCCGACTGAACGCACCAACGGACTTGCCGAAAACAAAAAGGGATATGCTCGCGATACAGAAGCACTTGCATACTAGAATCGGGTTCGGGCTTAGGTGTGGAAAAAGCACCGGGGCTAAGACTGGTAATCCGCCATGCGGGCGGATCGATGCAAGTCGTATCCTCCGCAAACACGGCTGCTGACTTTGCATCGTGTTGTTTCAGGTGCAGTTCACGCGCGCACTGTTTGCAGAAGCTACGGATGAACATGGGTCCCGAGATCGACCAGTAGAGAGGAAAAGCCGAATGCAACGAACGCGTTGCACTTACGTCGAATCGCGTGAACAGTTTCCTGCGCGGGCGCACGCTTTATCCACGGATGCGGCGTGCAAACGAGGCGCAGGCAGACGAAAAGGATACGGAAACTGCGGTTGAAGAAAAAAAAAAAGGGGGGAACCGGCTGGCACAGAAACAGCGATTGTAGCAATTTCGACTCCTAGAATTCTTTTTAACGGCAGAGTTGTTGGGTAGTCGATCGTGGGCAGACAGTCGGTGGGCAGGGTCGTGACTATGTACGTGTGTACATATGTACCTCGCTGCCTACACGCAATCTTACCCATTACACCCGCTTCTACACGAACTACGTTTCCTGTAACCTATGTAAATTACTCGCTCCTCTTTCTCTACTTCGATTGGCTTCGGGAGTCGATCGATATTTTGCCTATGCTTCGGTCACGGAGGTAGTTCCATGCTCCGACTTGGAGAGGTGCAGAGAGGATCGTCTTGCACCTGCACCGCTCGTTAATGCGTAATTAATAAACAGAAGTACGATAGATGGCAACTGCTCGACGTGTAATTCTTTCCCCTGCAATTCTCACCATTTGTCCCGCGCCTGACGAGGTCGAGCGAAGCGCAGAAATATGGGACAGATTGCCATCGGTGAGAACGGTGGCGAACGTTCGCGCATGCATCTAAATACACACGAGCGCGACGCATCGGCGCTGGTGCAATTTACTGTGGAATTTACAATTACGATGGTTATCGTGACACCGCGGTACCAAGCCACTGCGCGACCTATCACTCTAATTATTTCATACCGTTTCGTTAGCCGAGATTCTCGAGGCTCTCCCCCATCGCGTGTCAAACAAATTAGATTACGCTGATCGAATTAATGCAGATCTTATCGGGATGCGCCGCGTTTAACGTTTCCACGGATCCAATGTCGTGTACGTCATTCGAATGCACGCGAGATCTTATAAGTTAGGGGGTGTCGTCATTTCAGTTTCGCAGGTACGTTACCGATCGCGGAGGGCTGTATTCCACGATGCGTAGGAAACGCGCTCTCCTCGTAATCTCGTAACGCGGATTACGAGCAGTTCGCGGAAAATCGGTTTTCTCGAGTGGCGCCGTTGCGAGCGGCCGACCGCGAATTACGTATTAATTTCAGAAGCAACTTTTTGGAACGCGAAAGAGAAGGGCAGCGAAGGGTTCCTTGGCTTGCCCCAGGGTAGCCCCGGATTATCGAGCTCGCGCAATCTCCGATTGCGAATTCCGCACTGGGACCGAGCCGCGGCTTATTTGCATGTAAATGTCGAATGTCATAAAACGCGGTAACGATGTCCCGCAGGACGAGTTTTCCCGCGGGCCCTAAGCTATCGAGCATGGTATTTCAATTCCGACGGACGCGGCGCGCAGCGACACCGACCCAACACGCGGCTTTAAAGGGAACGGAATCGCTGTTCGCGGCACGGAGATCCGCCATGAAAATTCGTCTGGTTGGATGATTGCAAGGGAAACGAAAGTTCGGGCACGAGATACCATCCCGTGGCGTTTCTTTCTCCGTGACCGACGGCGCAGCGCCAGCGTTATGGGATATCTCTGGGAAACGCATTTCAAATTTTCTCTGTCGCGTTGAGTAATTTCCACCTTGTTGGCCGCGTATCGATCCCCCCCCGCTGATGCATGGATTGCCTAGCGTGGGCGGAATACTCGAAGAGAATATCGTCAGCCATTCCCGAGAAGACTCGTCGATAGAGCGTTATCGCGTTCGTCCTTTAAAGCAGCGCGATACCGTACTCTGCACGCGCCCGGCACAAACGAGAATCACAGGGCAGAAGAAAAGACGGAGGAGGCAAGGAAGAGACAGGGTTGCTCCACTGTGCTTCATTACTATTTAGCCCGCGCGAGCATTATTTAGCGTTATTTCCAGTATCGTAGTCGCATTTTTGTCCAAACATATTCGGAAGCCGGAACGGTGTGCAGGATGAATTTCTGCTCCGCGGAGGCACAGGTCGGTCATTTCGTTATTTGACGTCGAACAAGCTGTCGGGAAAAAGCGGAGCACAGGGGGAACAGACGTAGGAGAGGTAGGGAGAGGAGAAAAGAGACACGAGGCACTGTGCGCGAACCCGGTCAGTAGTGGCTGGCACGCCGAGAGATCAAACGGGGGATAAAATAACCCTTGTGCATTTTGCACCGGGGCTCCCCCTTTGCTTGCACTCTGAATCCGAGCGCGGGAGGACTTCCGACGCGCTTAACGCGTCGCATTGCAGCAAAGAGTGCGCTCCGGCGCGAGAACACACGCGTCCTGATTTCCTCACAGAGGCACGCAATATCAACGCGCCTGCTGGTATCGTGTCAGGAACCCGGGCAATTGGTCCAGACCTTTGAGGGCCCTTGCCCAGCATCGCGGCAATATCTATTAGCGGCGTTGCCCGTTGTTGGTCACGAAAGTTGACCTAGCTACGATCTATTGTGGGGCGACTTAATTGCTTCCTCTTTAGAAGCTGGTGGATTACGAGTGAATTAATTGAATGCGCGCGTGTGCCCATCAAGCGTCGATGGTGCGTGTCGGTAACGATCCTACTCCTTCGCAAACAGAATCACGCTTTCCTATTTACGGCTCTGAGATTCCACAGGCAGATATTTATAGGCGTGCCATTCTGGGAGCAGTGATTAATCAGCACGCGATTAATCAGCAAGCTCGTCGACAGAATCGACACGGGCGGTTGTTCCTACCAAGGGAAACGTTTGCTGGCCGCTGAATAAAATCTCTGCCCAACGACTCATTTCTCCGCAATGTCTACCGCTCTGTTTCCACCAGGGATACAGACGCGGCTACGCCGAGGATGACACAGCGTCGTTTCCGGAACGTAATAAAGATCGGCTTAATGCTTCCGCGTTCCCTATAAAAGCGCGTTCCTGTCGAACGGCTCGAGCCCCCCCACTGGAAACATGCACTCTCCCCGATAAAATCATAAATACTGCTTACGAAGCTTTCTCGCTGTATAAATTTCTCCGGTCTTTGTTCGTGCCTTATTCGGAAAAGTTTCAGGCTTCCCTTCTTTATTGCTCGATCCCAGTGCCCCCGTCGATTCTATTAGGTAAGTAGAGAAACGAGGCTCAGTCTTGTCGAGTAATCGGGACGTTGGTTTATTAGCATCCTCTGTGGACAGTGCCGTGAATCGGTCGCAAATAAAACAGATTTTTGCCGCTTCGAAGCGTGTCGATGGAAGCTGCCCGAACGGGTAACGCCGAGTTGCTACTAAACTGTTGAGCAAATACGCGGGAGACCACGCACGCGGACGTGTACGCGCGAAAGTTGCGGAGGGATTCGTATTCGTACACGACGGGCGGAAGTTGGAATCCTCGAGCTCCTCTCAAGGGCTCGCGCAGTTTTATTTGCCCCGGTGGAGCTCGTTAGTAGCTTTACGCGCGGTACGGTAACGACGATGCGGGATTAAACAAGCTTCTGCTGGTTGGTGGCTAGTGGTTGGATGGATGGTGGATGATGGCTAGTGTCGGCGCGAACATGCACATCGGTGGCCCCGGATAAATAAATTGCGGCCGCTCCTCCGAGATCACTGTATTTTCTGTCATCCGGGTATTTCCACCGCTTCCCACCGTCGTCACGCTTTCTTTGTCCACCTTTTAACTCTTAACACAACGGTGCAGCGCGCAGGCTCTTTGGCTATAATTTCCCTCGCACTATACTTTTCCCCCGATGCTTCGTAACATTTGAATATATTACGAACAAGCATCTCCTGTTGTATCGAGTTGACAAGTGGCCGACCTTGTTCCGTGCATCTCCGAGGGGTTGGCGGAGGAGCGGGGTAAAATCGATTATAACTTTCTGCGATCGTTGGTCGCAACAAAAGGCAGTCGTTACAGAAGACAAAGTTTTACCGCGGAACAGCAATGCAAATCGACTTTGAAAGTTCTTAGCCCGATACTTGCGATAGCCTAAGCGCGGGTCGTTTCGGACAAAGATTCGCCACTCGTTTAAGGATCGTAAACTTAATTGACCGTGTGGACGATGCCACGCATCGGCCACTTATTAGTTAAGTACGTTCCACTTCAGACGGGCAGCCGCTATTGCCGGAGAGTACGTTTTCAATTAACGAGCCGAGCTGCGTTACGAGAGAGAACCGCTTGCGATGCTTTTACCCTGTTATGGAAATTTCTGCGAGCCCGCTTCGCTTCTCTAGATAACCGCGGGTGCTTCGCGCGGGATCTATGCAAATTCCCGGCGCAACAATATTTTTCCCACCATCGCTGACTAACACATAATGCTTCCTCCCTTCCGACTTCCGGCCGAAACCGGAGGGATGCAGGAGCTTAAATTTATCTCAATCTAATCTCCCGCCGACGTAGCTGGTATGTGCGTAGAGACGTCTGAATGAAAATACACGGCGGAACGAACGAAACGTCTCGCTGCGAATCCATCGAGCAGCGAATCCAATCCCCTAGCTGACAGAATTATAATCGTAGTTTACGCGCTGGCATCCACGCTTTTCTCTCTCGGCCTTCTTTAACCTTTCTCTCTTCCGTGTATTCCGTATTTGTGCAACGCGTCGCGCGTATGAATCATTCATGCGTTTATATAAACGCCCACGTTGAACCGTGCAATGGCACGGGAAGGAATCCCGAGTGCAAAACCACCGTACTCACTTCCGCAGAGGAACTCTCGCCCGCTGTACGGCAAACAACCGATCAATTCGACAAAGGCCATTTTTCGTCATAATTGCAGCTCGAGCAAGCTCACGCGCTTGACTGGTTCAAACTATCGCGACTACATCGGCGGAGTGCAACGTAAAAGCTAGCGAGTGCATACTACTTAGCTAGGCGCCAGGAATTCGGAGCGCGAGCTCGTCAACACAGTATTTGGCCCACTATTTAATTAAACTTCCCTTTGATTGCGAAAGCTTTTTGCCGCCCGCGCGGATAGATCCTGTAGCAGTGAACTACCGCGAAACGGAATATTGCCTTTGCTCGTTGTCCGTGCCCGCGGCGCTAATGAATTTTCAACATGAAGTAGCAGAAAACTGAAACGGCCCCCGCTTCCCGTGACTCGACGCTCGAAAGAGTGAGCGCGATGTTACTTTGAGACAGCAACTCCTCGTCCGCTTCAACTTGGGGCATCAAAGATCCAGCAAGTTCGTTACGTTGCTTCTTCGTAGACGCGAGCCCGTGTAATGCTATCATGGATGGCCACGTTATTGACACGAACGGCCGAGAACACTATTCTCGATGTAGGTCACCCTTTCGAATCGAATGGCTGCGACGCGTACAAGGCGAAACAGTATCGTCCTCGCTTAACCAACGACCATCCGATCTAATATATCAAGCGAAGGACCAATCGGCCAGCAAGGAGCACACGCAAGTACCAAAAGCCGAATTCGCACGGTCTAGCAGAGATATTGCCGCGGCACCGTGTTCTCGCCAATCTCGGAAATATGAATCACTATCTGCCGCTCGTAAATCTCGCCGTTGCGATCGATCCTTTGGAAAACGCTACAAGCGACCCACTATATTTTTTTATATCGCAGCCTTTCGTCGTCGCTCGGGTGCGGCGTGGAATGTCACGAGGGTGATTCGGTTGAAAAGCCGGTGGTAAATAAATTTTGCAGCGTCCGAGGTCCAGTTACGAGGCGCAATCACACGTGAGCCGTTCGACGCAATTACCGAAACGGCGGAAAGGAGCACGTGTGACGATAAAAGGGGATCCTGGGGCGTCTGCAGATTTTTGGACGTACCAAGAGCAGCAGCGGGGAAGGAAAAGTTTCGCGGTGGAGGGCGAACCGGAGAGCAGAATTTAGACGAGGTCACGGAGACTGGAGGAAAGTGGAAAGATGCAGAAGAATAGAGGAGGAAAAGGAGAAGAAAGCGAGGGAGGATGCGAAACGAAGGATCGATAACCATCGTCATGGCGACCATAGCATTAACTATGTAGCCCTTACTTCCTTACTTCGGCAGGCTCTTCCCTCTCGCAGCCTGTTCGAGCTCCGAGGATTCTTGGATCGCTAGAAAAATCCCCCCGATAACGACGATGTACGTACCAGGAACACGATCGCCCGACAAATCGCCCGGGAATTTCAAATCGAATAAAAGCATCGGCACTCGTTACTCGTCGATCGACGGAAATTTGTTTCGGAGCAATTCTGCTCGATCGATGGAACAAGGGGGCGCGGAAAATTCGATCAGGAGCCTTTCATCAGCTGACGATACGAAACACCAATAGCCACTGAGAGCGAAATGCTTTTCGTTTATGTTGCTTTTAAAATTTAAATAACAAAGCAAAGGAAAAAGAAAAGATGTTTGTAGATTGTAGAATGTAGGAAGAGCGCCGACAGAACACTGTTTCCACGCCACGGTCAACTATATAATAGCAGGGTAAAGTGTCTGGGTGCATGCGACGCAGCTAGAACCTCGAGGAGTTCTCGAGTGTTTCTGCATCAGCAGCCAGGAGGCAGAGCTGGCAGCTAGGCGTAATACGCGAGTTTGCAGCTGCGACGTCTTAAGTCTTAACTATAACACGCCAACCTACCGAAACTGTCACGATGCTTCGCGAAAACTTGCGAGCAATATCCTTCCGTAGCTCCGCTCCGTCGAGAAATTTTAAGCGCATCTTCCTTCCGAATTCCACGCCTCTAAAAGTTCGACGAGCAATATCCTCTAAGTAATTACGAGATAAGATCATTTCCCTCGCAAATACTGTCACTGCCGCGAGAACCGTTGCGCCGGTACACGGATGAAGAAGTTCCGGCCGGAACATTCCCAAGGTGTGTTGGATCGCTCGATTCGCCTACGGAGGCGACTACACGCGCGTATAAAGCACGTCCCAAACGCGGTCGAGATCTCTTTAAATTCATGAGAAAAGAAGAATGTAGTTCAAGAACTTTCCGAAAAGAGCTTTGGAAAGGAGCGCGTCACGCTGAGAGTTTTGCGAAATCGTCGATCTCTTCTGGATGCTCCGAGTAGTTTTCCTCTTCCCGGCCGACCGAATTATTTACACGTGGCGCTCGCGGCTTCGCGTTTGGAAATTTCATCGGGCTCTCCGCCTGCGCCCCGCCGAAACTCTTTCATCTGTTACCCCCAACGCGAATTAATAACCAGTACAGATTACGTTCAAAATTAGATTTGAATAATTACGAAGCCTGTTGGAAGGTCGCCGGGACTTGCGATCAAAATTTCATTCCGTCTGGAATAGTCGAGAAAATCCCTGTTCTCGGGATCGGGCTGCTGCATAATTGAACGATCCGTTAAGCGACCGCGGTGGAAAACGCGGACGGTGACTTTTTTTTTCTGGCAAATTGATTATCCTAGATCGCCACTCGACCCCGACTGCGCCCATGTTAATAGCCAATTCCATATACGGAGGCTACAACAGAGACGCAGCAGTTTGCTAGACCCGTTTACGATCCTACTTTCATTATGCAGTAATACACGTGCTTCGTGGAAAATTTTGTCCTGTACGAGATCGATCTGACGTAAATGACAGGCTCTCCGCTCCCGCTTATGTTCCAGCGATCAATATCTCGAAAATAATTTGATTAAAAGTGCCGCAAAGTAGCGGAAACAACAGTGGCGAATACGCCTGACTAATCGGGGCAC
The DNA here is from genome assembly GCA_029448645.1 of Andrena camellia. Taxonomy (NCBI): domain Eukaryota; kingdom Metazoa; phylum Arthropoda; class Insecta; order Hymenoptera; family Andrenidae; genus Andrena; species Andrena camellia. Next base: position 34,801,558 of record CM055680.1, read on the forward strand.
GAGACCAGAGTTATTCTGAGCAGATAGAAACTGCGCATTAGGAAAAGTTGAAGCAGAAACTGTTTCGAATCATCAGTCAAGCTTCGCTTCTATTTAACGCATAACGGAGCGCGCTTATTCCGTCTCTGCCTTACGTATGTATATCTCTTGCCACACAGTTCTGCGCGAATTAATGCAATTGCGCGCGAACCCAGTGCGCGACGCAACAGATAAGACTTTTAGGTAGAAACGACGGCTTCAGGAAATGCTGGTTGTCCGCGAACCGTCGATAACTCGAAACGAAGCACGCTTCCCAAGGTGACGGCAATGTAATTACGTAATTCCGAAATATTCCGAGGCGTCCAAGTAACTGTAGCGAATTTTTTTTCTCCTTGTATTTTTAATATCGCGGCGCGCTTTCTAACGTTACACGGGCGATGTCGTAAACGCGAAAGCGCACGCGGCAATGAGCCGAGGTGCGGCGGATGCATTTCAGCGGGCTTCGCGCATTCTTTCGCGAATTCATCGGAATGAATAAGCCAGACGGGAGTTAGAAGGCATTCCATTCGATAGCTCTCGAGACCATTTGGCGCGGATCGAAATAATAGGCGCGGGGAGAAACACAATGCGCTTCGGCAGAAGAATTCGTCTAAGGTGAAAATACTCTGTATCGATCCACGTGTACTCCATTGTTCCCTGCGCTCTGCAATTTATAATCCCTCGCAATTACACGGCCGTTTATTATATGCAGGGACGGCGGAGGATAGGCTCTTGTCTGTCGAAACTGCTTCTAAACTACCTAGTTCCTGATGGCAACGCTTGCCCAGAAATCGTATTCCACGCGCGTGCGGGACGTTGATTTAAAAAAAAAAAAGAAAAAAAAAAGATAGAGCAGCGGTTTCAGGGTTTTTGTATTCGTAACAGCGACTACCTACCTCAGGGGCGAACAATTCGTATCGCGATAAAGGATAACTCGACCATCGCGGCGTATATCGTCGAGCTCGAAAGACAGAGAGACATTTCGCAATTTCACGCTTTACAGGGGTCACGGCGCGGCGCGACGCGACGCGTGACGTACTACGCTTCAAATACTATAAATCTCAGGGAATTGCAGCGGGCCTTTGCAGCATGCGCCGCTCCGCTCCGATGGGAAACACAGCACGTACACTGGAGCAACGTTTCCTTGAATTTATGCCACTTTGGCAGCGGACGACAACATAGAGCCTGAAATTAAATTCGCCCAGACGGCAACACGCGGAGGACCTTTGACGGACCAATGGCAGCAGCTCGCCGCTGCAGAAAAATAACGGTGCTGGCTCGGCCCCACGGCCCTGGACGGCGCACAGCTCTCCAATAAATACAATTAGCTGAGGCATAATTGAAAAAGCGAAAAGTATCTAGATATGAATCGCGAGGCGGAACCGACTCAACGTTCATTCGATTCACGCGAAAATGAGAAGCAGGAATGCGCCCCAACAACTGCACTAGAGACTAGGCGGAGATTTGTTTGGCAAAAAAATTCGCGGGTCCGTCGACGATCCACATTTCCGTTAAACAGACGGGTGCTCGTCTCAGCGTGACGCGTATAAATTGATACTCGGGGCTCTGCCTTCTTTTCTTCTTCCTCTGCGCGCAAACGCGTCGTGTTTTTTCCGCTTTGACGGAAAGATCACGGAAATGCGAAGGTAACATCGAATATGTCAAAACGCCAAAGCTCTTTCGCGCTGGAAATAGCGAATATTTTATGCCTCGCTTTTCAATGCGTGCGCCAGTCCTTGGAAGCGCGACAGTTGCACGCTATTTACGAATGCACTCGAACCGATAAATGAGTATTTTAAAATGCAAATGCTTGCAAGATAATAACGCTGTCAATGGAAATGTTACTCCAAATGAGTCGTCCGATGGAAAAACCGAAACGAAGAACCAGTTTACACCAGCGTGCCCATCGAATTTTCTAGAGTTTTACAGCATAGGAATTTGTTAACAGGCTCGACGATCGCGTAAATGCACTTCTTCTTTCACGAGTTTTCTCAAGTTAATGCAGATAAATAGCGAGCTTTAATTAACGAGATACCATTTGCGCTGAGAAGAAAGGCTATTCGGATTAAATTCTGTCGGGAGGATCTTCTCGGACGCGCGAAATATAATTAACGGTGAATGAATTTCGCAGTTGCCCGTGGCAACAGCTGTGCATTAAATACGTTGCGGTTGGCAACGAATTAAGCGGCAACGTCCTTCGACTCCCGCTCAACAGGATTACCGCAATTCATTCTCATCTATACGCAGCCACGCACCCATGCAGAATATATTCTCTTATTTCAGAATTCCCGGGCGAGAACGAAGGGTAGAATGTAATTATCGAGCGTGACTTATTCACCAGTAATGATCAGAGTATCCTAATCCGACCGACATTTTTCTCTGATTAATGCACAGTCGTAAATCAGCCACGTATGAAGCGTGAAATAAAAGCGCGACACAAGTTCATTATTCGTTTCACGAGTTTCATGGAAACACAGCCTTGTCAAAACTTCCCTGGTATCGTTCTACTTGCTCGAATGCAGGAGGGCAATGGCATTCTTCGTCCCCCACTTTGAATAAGAAAGAAGAAAATTAAGGAAAATGAAACGGGGAAAGAGGAGCGAAGGGATCTGGTTTTTCCCGACTGTGAAATTTCTCTCTTTTCTTTTCTGTATCTATTTGTTTGGTCGAAAGAAGTGGGGATATCAGTCCCCTCACTTCCCCTGGAAAATAAAGTTTCCTACTATCGAAACGAGTTGACTAAAATTGAAGCGACGCCGGTAGCCGTAAACTTTTCCGGAAAGGAGCACGTTAACTTGCATCGCGAAAAAGAGAAGCGACAGTCTAACACGGTGAGCGAAATATCGTTACATTAAGAAGACTGGGCGATTCGAGGAATCTTTTGTAAGTCGCAGTGACGAAGACGGAATGCAGGGCAGATTGAAAGGGACCAGTTAAGGTCCGCGAGTTTAATTAATAAAAGGCGACGCGCCTTTAGAAAAGCCCTTGACTTTGCCACGCCTAAAGGGCTGCCTAAAGACGCGAATGGGAAAGAAATAGGCGGTGGTAATGTGCAGGGTGCGCGAGGTAACGCTGAAAGAAACGACGGAGAAGGAGTCTAGACGACCGGACACGCGGAGCAGCGATACAACTCGGAACGATTGGCAAAGCGCGAGATCTACGGAGGGAATGCGCGTCTAAAGAAAAGGCGAAAGCAAAGCGCGAAGAGGCCTAGCGCGGCGCGCAAATTAAGGGGAGCTTGCGTGGTGAGTCGCGGAGAATGGTCTGATAGCCGAAGAATTACGAGAAACAGGAGTTGCGTAAATGTTGAGATAAAAGGTGGAGAAACGGGAAAGGAGCCGGGGAGAAGAATGAAAGGGTAGGAAAAGGTAGGTGGGTCTGTGTTGCGTGGAGAGAGAACTGCAGACAGTGGCAGCGGGGAGAGAGCCAGGCTGCTCGAGGGGCTCGCCGGCACTCGTTTTGCAAACTTTTACCGAAGGGCAGCGAGCCTAAAGAGGATATAGAATGAAGGGCGAAAGGAGACCGAGAGTGGTAACGAGGGAACGCGGGGGAGGGGTTCAAGAGCCTCGAATTGAAATGCACGACGCTCTCTCCCTTGGCGGATTCAGCTTCCCTCCGAGTCCCTAGCCAGCCGCAACCCTTTCTTCGAAGCTGCCTTTTCCTGCGAGCTCCGACGCACGAATCTCGGCTCGCTCGAGGTCGAGAAATGACAGAGCTGAAGAGGAAAGCCCGCTGAAAAGACCTTGTCTCGTTCCATTCTTTCGAGTAATTGGGATTCCTCCGTGCTTTCCCTCCACATGCTCGCGTTAAACACCCTACCTCCATTCATACTCTTTCGGCCTCGCCTTCCTGTTTTCATGTATATGTAATTAAGGGGTTACACCTAGTCAGGCGGCCGAAAAGAGGCGAATGTTTGTAAATTTTTTTTTGGAAAAGCCGAAGCATACATTTTTATAGAACTTTTGCACTTAAAAGAGCAAGATTTAAAGAACATTTGGTAATTTTTTTGTAGAAAAATATTTACGTTTATAATAAAGTAACAACTGGCATCCATGAAGACTTTTTAAAAATTTGGTTTTGCGGTGAGCACTGCCATTCGGAACCAGATTACCTAAAATCAAAAAACAAAAAAGGTTTCGTTAGTATATTAATGTATCCTCTGATTAACGGAGGGAATTTCCGAAATATTAAATTAAAACAAAATGGCGGATATTTAAAGTTGAAATCCTGCTTTTTTCGCGTGATATTTGCACGAAAAAAACCGGATTTCAACTTTAAATAGCCGCCATTTTGGTTTAAATTAATATTTTGGAAATTCCTTCCGTTAATCAGAGGATACATTAATATACTAACGAAATCTTTTTTGTTTTTTGATTTTAGATAATCTGGTTTCGAATGGCAGTGCTCACCGCAAAATCAAATTTTTAAAAAGGCTTCTTGAATGTCGGTTGTAACTTCATTATAAACGTAAATATTTTCCTACGAAAAAATTACCAAATGTTCTTTAAATGTTGCTTTTCTAAGTGCAAGAAGTTCTGCAAAAATATATGCTACCGCTTTTTCAATAAAAATTCACAAACATTCGCCTCTTTCCGGCCGCCTGACTAGGTATAACCCCTTAAACCAGCCCTCGGAAGCTCGGATTCTACGCTCGATAAATCAGTAACTTCTACTCGATGGGCTCCTTTCAGAATATGTATACCTTTTACTGGTTTGCGATTGCTCCCAGCACCGTTCGTGTTCCATCGCCCTATGTCCCTACTATGGTGTGCAGCGATGCTTGTTAACTTTATGTCCACGAAGCTCACGCTTTGATTTCTGCATGACGGTTTCCGTAAAACTATCGAGTTGACGCAGACAATTCTAGGAAAATCTGAAATACCTTTGAGAACCCTATGATCTCACCGAAAGATGCTATTAATAAATCGTCCGCGGTTAGATAACTCGGATGAAGACGAGCTGTGCGTATCTTGCGCTTAGAACTCAAACACGTAGGAACAAGCCGCGATAACGGAACTACTTTTCATAGAAACGGGTGTTGCTGAAATGTTGATACTTGTACTACAAACCGCTGCGTTCGCCGCGCTTGCGCTGTGCAGATATCCACAGTGTACAGAGAAACACCAAGAAGGATGATTTATATTTGAAATCCCATCCCCGATGCAGCGGAGAAGTTCGAATAGTACTACGCTGGAGCCTTGTTCCAATGCGAGGTGTTCCTATTAATAAATTCCACTTGTTCCTTGCTCGAAGAACTTTCGCCAAGGATCGATCCGCCGAAATGGTGACGGGCGTGAGCAAGTGCCCTGGCTCAGCAACTGCGCGAGATATATAATAAGGTCTTTTACCGAAGTTACCCGAAAGTTAGGTGAGGTGGTACAGATGGTTTAGGGCGCAATTAGCTGCCGCCAAGATTTCTCTAATTGCGAGCAAACATCGTAAATGAGCGGCGGAACGAACGCTGTCTCGCTCGGAACGCTCTGCACACAGCTCGAACAATACATTATTTCCGCTCATGCGAACGGCACCGATTTAGCGTGTAATCCAGCGTGAAAGGCATGCACTCCAGCCGGAATATTAAACCCTCCTCCTTCGTCACTTTTTCCGCAAATCCCTTCGGTCTAATAGCCGAATCTGCCCGTGTGGCTGCTTTTCGCACACGCGGATTTTCCCGGAATTATCTGCAAAGGGCAAGCTCCTCTTGCTGCCGTTCCGCTTGCAAGTTCGAGCGGATAGCTAATGGTCGTCTGCCTCGTGATTCATACGAGCCCATCAGACGGGCGTAAAACTAGGCGCCGAAACGGCGTCAGATTTTATCAACAACGCCCAATTGGCGGTACTCGGTGTTATAATTAGTGTGGCGATTAATCAACCCCGTACGATGTTATAGCTTCTTAAATTCGATGGGAACTCGATGGCTTGTCCAGTCCGATAAGATAGATTTTCGAGGGTCAAGCAGACCTTCGTGGGCCACATATCGCAGGACACTGTTAAAAAGCGACGCGACGCGAACCGGCACGGCTTTAAAATTTAACTCGACGAAATAAAAGGAGAGAAGCGATGTTGCGAGACTGGTTCCAGCGCGAACGCTTTTAACATCGTCGAATAAATATGAGCTCGTTAGGGACCGTACCGCTGGGGATATATAGACCAATAAATTTCCAGCAATTCCGCGCGCCGACAAAAAAGAAAGCGCAAGTTACAGTCCCCCGTGGCCGTTTACAAATTTCACGCAATTTTTCCCTCGGCTTTCTGTAGTCGCATCGCTTAATAGCTTTTTATTCCAAGTTACAACGACTCGCTTGCTATTACGATGCTAATCTTGGGCGCACTTTTATCGAGTGGGCTGGCCAACCGTAACAAATCGGAAACGGGGAAACCGCAGCGCGACGATAATGCAACACCGTTCTTGTCGTTGATTGAAACGGGATTTCTCTTCGAAGGTGAAATAAATCTTGCAACGACTGAGCTGCACGAGAGCTGTCCGTGTACCAAGTATAAGTATAAGAAGAAAAGTCTAGAAGGTAGAGGGAGACGTGCACGAGGATTTGCAGGAGCATCGGCGAGCCAAGGAAGGGAACAATTAAAAATTAAGAGAAGAACCGGACGACTGACAGTGGCTCGGTATGCCCCCCCCCCCCCCCTGGCTCGACTGGCTCGCGACTCGGCAGGGTCAGCTCGCAATTAGTTCGAAGAGGTCGCGAAACTTCTCTGGGGAATAAAGTTACCGCGGATTGGATTAACTTGCGTACGGGAGCGTGGCGCGGAGCTAGGTCGGACGTGCAATTTGTTTCTCAGGGCCGTACCGCGGAATAACCTCGGGAGTGGCTCCAGCATCGCGGTGTACAATACGCCCCAGCATCCTCGCGCGGTGCACACACCGAGTACCTGCACCGGACCCATCTCGAATGGAGCACCTTTCAACGGCAAGCAGAAGCCCCCAATTCTCGATAAGCTCGCCCGAGGAAATGTCCTCTGAAGCTGAAACAAACTGCTCGCCCACTCCAAGCCGGCTTATTTATTTCATTTTTTTCCCCTCCGAGTCTACTAACAATCGGGCCACCGACTTTCTTCCCGTTAGTGGGCACAACGCCAGACACTCGCCCACGTAAACAAATCCGTTGTTTCTCCTACTGGCCAAGTGCTAGTCGAACGTGATTATAGTTCCGCGGTACACGCAATACGTAATCTCGTAAATACCGCTATGTTCGAGAACGATCGAGATAGCGGTAATTGATCGTTCGAGTCAAATTCCATTTCCCTCGCACTTTATTGTTATCATCTGTATTAGCTGGATGCAGCGAATAGAGTTGCATTTAATTAACTCGGCCCCGCGGATCGCTGAATTTATGTCAGCGCTTTTATCGCGACTTACCGCTTTGCTGGGCTCAGTTCTTTAGCCGTGTACATAGTTAACGAGCGACACTCGTGTGGAATGATATTTATTTTGTGAAAGGTGGACTGTTACCCGGTATCTTTTGATCAGACGCGGCTATGAATTTTGTCCCGCCGGCGTCGCGTCGATGGGTTTTGTTCGAGAAGCTCGTGAAAGACCTAGCCAGGCCACCCGTAAGAAACGGATGACACGATCGGGATCGCGTGACTGCCTAACTTGCGGCATAAATTATTTATGAATTATAGCCCAGTGTGTGCTAGCTGCACCGACAACCACGGAGCAAGGACACTATAGCTAATCATCGTCCGACGACCTGAGGCAGGCGCATTCTTCCTGTCGCGTAACATCCTTCTTACTAATAAAAAAAAAACCTTCTCGGGGCAAGCGTATACAGTAGAAAGAAATGCGATTCGAGCAATAAAGGGAACGCGCGTTTGGGCCCGGGGAGCTGGATCGTGCGAACTCGAGAACACTTTTCCGCTGCGAATTCCTCGAGCGTGACGCGACTACAATCGCGCACGAAATTTGAATCACGCCGAGGCAGAGTCTGCGACATTATCGCAAATTGCTCGTAACCATGTGAAACAAGCCGAAAACTAGAGAAACACTCAAGTGCCCGCTAACGTTCACCTTCAAAATTCATCGACCAATAAATCATTGATGAAACAACACGATTGGAGGCTTCTGAAAGCCTGGCAAGCAATCGAAGTAGACAAGATGAATCGAAGTTAGAGGAGATATCGCCAGAAATACTTACGAGCTGACCAGTTGAGGTATAAAAAAGAAAATTAAAACCCACTTCAAAAAAAAATGAAATCGCACTAAAGAGTAAAAAATAATTGTTTCCCTCATTTAATCTACGACTCTCATATTTCTTAAGTCGGCGCCAGATTTGCACAGTGCAAATGATGAGGCATCGACTTAAAAAAAACATGAGAGTCGTAGATTAAATAAGGGAAAAAATTATTTTTTACTTTTTAGTGCATTTTTATGTTTTTCAAGTCGGTTTTATTTTTTCTTAAAAATTTTTTATTTTTGCCTTTTTAGTTTTATATAAATTGACACAACATGCTGAGGATATTTGCGCGTACGTACATAAAATAATAATAATTAAGTGACAATAGTCTATATTATTAACCAGAGCTGGAAAAAATATTGGGCCAATGTTGATGCAGTGTAGGCTGGGACCACCGGGGCATCGCCCTCTTTCGAATAAAAAAAAGATCATCAAAATCGGTCCATACACGAGGACAAACATAAAAAAAAAAATATACAAACGGGTCGAATCTATAACCTCCTGCTTTTTTAGGTCGGTTAAAAAGCTACTATCTCGAATAGTCGAGCTGCTTTTATTCGTCGGTTGACTTTGTCCCGTGCGTTCCTCTGCGCCTCGGTTCACCTTGGTCGAAAAGATTAAAAGCGGAACGAAACGGACTGGTCGCGTATTAGGACTCGGAGGAGCAATTAGCTACGCGACCGTTTATAATTCATGAATCCAGCTTTGAATCTGTATAATTGCTTGCCCCCTTGGTGGACGGACGCGCATGAACGTGCAAGGGGGGGGGGGGGGGCCAAAGAGGTGAGAGGAAGAAGCTTTTATGCACTGATATTGAGCCGCTGCGCTCTCGAGCTGTTATACGAAACCGCGGGCCGCAGGATATGCGGCATAATGTACCGGATATGAACTGGATAATGCCAGGGGTGAAGTACGCCTGCCACCAACTCAGATAAAAAATAAGGATAAAGTAGCAGCGGTAGGAAACACCGCTACCAATAACAAACGCACCGGCCTGCATCACCCAGAAACGAGCGAATCACGGAAATAACATAGATTTCAACTGGCCGGATCGTTCCCAAGTGACGCATCGGTCTCTTGTTAATTAGACACTATCGCGGTTTGACAGGCCCGATGGCGAAGCAGCCACGAGGACACGCGGGGGGGGGGGGGGGGGGGGTTCGTCAAGCATCGTTTGCCATCGAAATGGAAGCAACTCGGGCGCTCTCGTCGCGAAAAGTAGCAATAAATTTCATTCCCACGCGGAGGGTTACGCGACGCGCACTGTGCTGTACCTGAAATTTCCATCGCTTTGTGATACTCCGCAGCGAGATAAGTGCCGCGCGAAGGGACGCCGCTGAGAACTGTAATAAAGTTACGGAGTTACGCCGGTCTTAAATTTATCGCGGAACAGGCAAACGATCAATTCCGCTAAGCCGCGACAGTTCGCGGTCCAAGTTTTATCCGTGAAACGCGATGAGCTCCGTGAAATGCGTTTATCAAAAGCTCGAGCTGTTTGTTCGGTGCTCTCGCGATGAGATTCGGCGAGCGTCGATAGAACGCTTACCTGCGCCACGAATGTGTGTAGAATGTATAAGCTAATGAAACTTCCCAGATTCCCGTTGTTCTTTGGGACGTCGTCGTTCAGGTCCGGTCCAATAATTATCTTCGCCAGGCGTAAAATCGAATTCGCTTTGCTATCTTCTCGAAGCAGGTTAAATGGCTAAATCTAGTTTATAAAATGCCAATGTCTAGTAGTATAGCCCATTTTACGTATGGCGGTAAAAGCGATTTCACGGTGCCCCGAATTTGGACCAGCTCCAAGCTGAAAAATCGATCGACCTTTAAACCAATCGGGTATACGCTCGCCCCTTCTTTGCCGGACAATACAGCGAACAAAGTATCGGGGCCCGCTATCGGGAATCGTTCCGATAGAAATCTATTCTTGGCGAAGGAGAGAAATATTTCTGTCATGATCCACGCGCGTACGGAAATCCGAATGAGAAATCGTCCATCCCACGGAGACTGAATAATACGGGTACATCTGCAAGGCAACGAATTGTTTTATTCGGGCAGGATTTACGACGCGATTCGAACGCCCTGATACGAAACGTTTCGCTGGAACGGAGTAAGCGACTTGTAAATCTTCGATAGCCGCATTTACGTGAAATGAAACGTATTTATTTGTTCAATGAATGGGTGAGACCAATTTACGGACAGAAAGGAGAGACAATTACTGATGATCCCATTCAAGGTTTAAATAAAAATCAGCTGACCGACTCGACGAGAAGAAAAGCGACCGATAGTTGATGAAAGACAAGGCAAAGAGGTGAAACAACCGGGACCAGCAAAGGCTTCGTAGCGCGGTGGATTAATTCCGAACCGGTAAAGCTGCCGCCATGCTCCTCTCTTTTATTCCTTTTAGTCGCGGCGAGTTGCTCGATGAATGTTAGGTGAGTGGAAATCGAAATAATAGATACATACAGTGGCTCAAAGCCATAATCGGACACTTTTTAAAATCGCATAACTTTTTTAAAATTAATCGAAACGACTTGAGTTTTTTTAAGAAGCTAGAAGGATTAGTTTGCCAAGTGACGGGTTTCGTCGTTTTGTAAAAAATTGCAACTGGTCGATATAGCAAAAAAAAATAGTAAAGGTCGTTTTTTCAACTTTTTTTTCTGAGCCTGTAATGAAAATTCAAAAAACCCGTTTGTAGATTTAAGTAAGTTCTATACATGCTGAAAATTTCATCAAAATCGGTTAACGTTGCTCTGAGCTACAAACGTTTAAAGATCGCAGAATAAGGTCGAAAATCGCTGATTTCGAGAATTTCCGCAATTTTCGCCCTTATTCTGCGATCTTTAAACGTTTGTAGCTCAGAGCAACGTGAACCAATTTTGATGAAATTTTCAGCATGTATACAACTTACTTCGATCTACAAACGGGTTTTTTGAATTTTCATTACAGGCTCAGAAAAAAAAGTTGACTTTTACTATTTTTTTTGCTATTTCGACCAGTTGCAATTTTTTACAAAACGACGAAACCCGTCACTTGGCAAACTAATCCTTCTAGCTTCTTAAAAAAACTCAAGTCGTTTGGATTAATTTTAAAAAAGTTATGCGATTTTAAAAAGTGTCCGATTATGGCTGTGAGCCACTGTAGATATTTTGCGTGCGTAGGCCGAACATGCTATGGTATTTGCTCAAGTGTCCTCGGAGTTGCGAATATACGAGGAGCTTGTCCAGTAACAACCGATCGGTCACGTGCTATTATCTTAGGTAATGCAGCATAATGCAACCTAAGGCAATTACGCAAAACGTTAAATAGGATTTCCTTTCCCTTAAACTGACGCTTATCGATCATTCCTTGCGACGATTACGCCGAGCTGCCAATGTACGTCGCCTTTTATTTGAACAGGTATCGCCCTCCAATTCTTGTCTGCTTTTATACGCACGAGTGACTTGGGGACTTATGGCAGTGCTAATTAAGTTGATTGTGCAACAATTATTCTCGACTCAGCACCTATCGTCTGGGGTTTATTTAATCGCGACACCCGCGGCATTTGAACAAACACGAAAAGAGCGTCACCTAGTTAAATTTCGATTTGATCTGCGAATCGAATGAATTTCGAAACGGACACGATGTTACACGTGTCCCACGAAACTGCCGAAGCGAGCCTAATTCGAGTCGCGTAATTTCAATAGACACGCGAAACTTGGTAATTTACATAAAAGAGTTTAATAACACGTGGACATCTGTTCGCGCATGAACACGTCACTCGTTCGTCCACGTTTAGCAAACCAACACAATGCGCAATTTCGCCGCTGCGGTGATTGAACGCAGTTCTTGAGACCGCAATTAACTAACCGCTAAAACGATGCAATCGCGGACCGTTGACTCGAATGAAATGGCAATCAAAGATTACGACAAGCGTCAGACACGATTGTTTGGGCTTTCGGTCAGCTGAACTAGGCGACGCGTGGCAACGGCGGAAATCCGCGATGGTTCCCGTGCGCGCGTAAAACCCAACGTTTCGCAATGCGATATTGCAGTGGTACTCGTGCATTTCGGCCGATATCGCGCTGTGACAAATGGTTAACGAACGTCGGTCAATGTATCCACCGCAGACGCTTGTCGAGAGTATACCACGCGGGCGATAAAAAAAACAATTCAAACATAAACTCTATCTATCGTGACATATTATCGCGTCGCGTACAAATACCGGTATCGCGCACACGTTCGCCACTGTTGTCGCATTCTGACATTTCTTGGGGGCGTCGCGATTTATGACACTCGGACCTGTCGCCACCCCCTGTCGATCCGAGAAGAGTCAATGAAAACGTTAAGATACATATTCCGCAGTATCGAGTTATTCTAATAGCCGCGAATATTTCCAGGCTGAATTTCTGTTTTACTGGCGAGCAGCTGCCGGCCTGAGCCCCTGCCCAGAAGGCCCCCATCTTCCAACAAGATTATGATTTTATCCAAACACTAAATTTTCTTTCGCTTCCCATCATTTTCATACCACACGCGCGTAAATTTATTTGTAATTCTGTTATGTATACAAGGTGTCCCAGAGGCAAGAATGTTTGCCACCTGGGCCTTTTTGTCGTAAATCCGCCACTGGAAACGCGACAAGATTAACGTGACATACCGAAATTCTGCCTCACCGCTGTCGATCGAGCGTGTTTACAGAGAGCGTAGAATGAAACGAAATAATATTCATAAGTAGCGTCTAACTTACAGATACCCTGAAATGTCTATGCCTAACAACTAGAGTCATATAAAGTCAAAGGTAGTGGAACGTAGCCGCATTACAAGTGGATAAGAATATTGTGTAACGATAGTACTATACAGCGTATACAATCGACGACAAAAGTTTGACTTTCGAATCGGATAATAGTTGGAAATTTCGATTCTTCGTAACAGTTATTTGGAATAATGGTTCTCCATAACCGATTTAATCAGGATCTTTATATAGCAGTTTTAAACAGTTATTTTCGGAACCGTTTCGAGCCCTGCTTCCGAAGCAAGTGCGATGTCACGAGCATAGTGGAACGAAGCGATTGGGGCGGAACAACTACGATTACCTCTCGCGTGTTATCACGTCACGGAGCCGAGACTTTAGAGAAACTACAGGTACGGTTGACACGCTGATAGTTTAATATCGAGGATAGCGGCGGAGCGGAACGTTCTACGCGGCTGTTTTCTCTTCGTCGAGAGAAAAACCGGTAGGCGCGGAGCTAATGCCAGCTCCCCTTGAATCGGCAGCCCGCTCGCCCCGTGCAAGATGTTACATAACGCTCACCTTTCCCACTTTCCCTGTGCTCTTTCTGTCAACGAGACGGCGAGGCCGGTGAGGTCGGTCGGTCTTCCGTGCTCGCCCACGTGCTAGATACTCGTTACTCCTCTCCTTCCTCTCCTTTCTCTCTTTCTTCGTCGCTCGACTAAAGCCCGCGCTAAACACCAGCAACCTTGGCCTTTGACGCTCCGAACGGGATGCGTCCGAGTAGAAGGTGCGTGCGCGACTTTACGCGAGGAACGTTACCCCTCGCGAGCCACGAGAGTGTCCCTTACTTATCTGGAAAGGGGCGAGCGACCAACAGGATCAGCCCTTCCCACCGACCGAACCGCCGTTTCCTGACACCGATCCACTCATCTAACTGACCTTCTCAATGCAACCGGTTTTCGCGTGCAAGTCTGGACCTCCCCCTCTGCTCCGCGCGATCTCGTCACCATTCACTCGACATTCACCGCACCGATGCACGTTGCGATCTTCACGATTTACCCTCTGCCACCCTCCTCCTTTGCACGCTACTCGAGTACGAGTCGACTTTATCAGTCTCCTCGATCGTTCGATTAAATCTGCCCACTGTTGATGACAACACTTCGCTCTGTCATGTACATACAGCGAGCTTTAAAATAAACCAGAGACGAGAAACTTAGTCGAAACGAGGCGAGACGTGGCAGGACGCAAACACGAAGCGCGCGGCGTCTCGGCGAAGACTGGCGAGAGGTGACCGGCCGTGAGTCGACGCCAACGTCGCGTCGACCGACGTCGACTCAAAGCGCTCACTCGCTCGCTCGCTCGCTCGCTCGCGCGCGAGTCAATGACGGCGGACGTGATTGGCCGGGCCGCGAGCACCGTCTCTCTACACTGGTCATCGTCGACCCTCGAGAGCCGAAGCGCTTTTTCAATTCCACGCGATCCAGATCCACCGACAGAATCCAATCGCGGCAAACGGACCAAGGTGACGGATAATGGGATTCAACGCGACGACGTTATGCACGGAGGCATCGATTATTCCAAGTGATGAAATCTTAATTGCCTCGAAATTGAGGCGAACTGTCGCCACGTCGCCGATAACCCTTCTATCGGGTGAAAGAAGAACCGGGTGTAGGAGAGAGGAACGGCCAGCACCGAGGCGATACGCGAGTGGGTTGCAGGCTGCAGGCCACCGACGCGTTTTTGGCCAGAGTGACCAAATTGAAAGCCCTGCGAGCGCACGATACCGAGACACGCGATATATTCGGTCTGGTGAATTTCACTGCATTTCCTGTACGACGATATTCAAATGAGACAGGGAATCGAATAAAAGTATTAGCTCGCCCCGAAGGCAAGCTTTGACGAACACCGTCCTACCGTATCCGGCTCAACGGAACTCATCAAGGTCGACCGCCTGCTTCCCCTAGAGTCCTAAGTAGACACCTACGCGCTTTCCTTCTACAATTTTCTGGCGACGAGTTACCTTCGTGCGCGATACATTGTCAACAGCGAACGAAAATAATTCAACTAAACCGGTACGTTACGTAACATTTACCAGTGCAGAACGTTCCCCGACATGTCGTAAGCAGGCAAAACGTGGCGTAAAAAGCTACGTATACCGGTTAGAAGCTAGATCGGCGCATGTAAACACGAACTGCCGAACTCGTTGACGCGCGACCGACCGCAAACTATGATACATAACGCCCACCATACGGGCCACGCGGCGCACGAGGGCGTTGCATTTACTGCTCGCATCTGCGACTACGATCAAGAGTATTTATAGTATAGAATTTCCTAATTCTGTATCCATATTTTCGTACGAATATAGGAGGAGGCGTGAGGAGGCTGGCGCAACGGTGCAACAACCACCGCGTACCTATTAGTCTTTTGTGTAATTACGCGGCTCCCGCGAATTCCCCTAACCCAACCTATAAATCTGAGATAGATCTCTCCCAAGGAAGTGGAATCGGCCGCGGCTCCGTCCAAATCTTTCCCATACCCGCGGCGCGGCGAGGCGTTCGCGTACGTCGTGACGAATCTAATCTTTTCACCATGCAATTATATTATTTCTGGTCTAATTAACGTGGCTAAATGCTCGCGTTTATCTTTCGCCGAGACCTAGGTTTCGCACGAAGCTTGGCAAACTTGCATCCAGCGTGTGTTCTCACGGTAATGTCAACGCGCATAGGTACCCCCACGCTAGTTTGTGTCCGGTGCGCGTTCTTCGGGCGCGTTCTACGTTTGTATTATGCATGACCAGGGTGTTAAGCGTAAAAGGGAAAGACAGAAGAGCCTCGTTGCCGCGGGGCGTGAGACGCATCGGAGGGCCTCGGGGGCCTCCCTCGCACATCTTCCTCAGAGACAATGGAATATGCATGGTTGTATGGCATCCGCCACTTTGGACGAACCGACTGCGGGCCGCGGCTGCTACTGTTACTACCATCGGAACCCTGCTTCCGTTCGCATTTAAGCTTACGGGAGTTTTCATCGCCGCAACTTCTCTAATGGCCGCTAGACACACACCGAACGTAATTGGTTAACGTACCGTGTCCTCGTTCTCCCGATCATTCCGAAACGAACTTAAGCGGTTTCATAGAATATTCCGTTACCGTGAACACCCCGAAAGCTACGCGATGTTTAACGAGCAAACTATATTACCCTAACGCGACAGACATACAGCCGTCACAGTCGAAATATATCGAGCTGCCGCGCCGCTCTTCCCGTGGCACGAATAATTTAGTAGGTAGGTATGTTGGTATTCCCTTTCAGCGACGATCCTCGGACACTCCCACTCTCTCGATATCGATACCAGAGCTTCGTTTCCTTTCGTCCCCCATCGAGTTCGCCCCCCCCCCCCCCCCTCGGCGTAGCGAGCAGGGACAAGCGACTTTAGGAAATCGTTTGATTCCCTCGCATAAAACCTCTCGCTGATCCGTGTAATACGGATTTTAAATTTGGCCGTCGACCTACGGCTGGCCGCGGGAAATGCGCGCAGAGGCCAGCCGACGTTCGCGAGCTTTCCGTGCAAAAACTGATAAGGAAAATATATATTCCCACTCGACTTGGCTTCTATACCTTTTTCGCTCCCTTAAGCCTCCCGAGCGCTGACGAGGTATCTTGGAGACTGGCCAATTTACACCACCCCCCCCCCCCGCCCCCAGTCTTCTTTCAGATCGTCGGATAAGAACGGAATTGAAATAATCTCTTTATTCCCGCTACGGACCGCCGCGGGTTCTGCTCGGATACGAATGATTTCCCGCTGGGGAACGGGGACAGGGGACCGATTCAACATCGACTTCTGTTTCCTCCCGAATGCCTTATATTCCTTTTGCCCCCCCCCCCCCCACCCACCCACCCACCCACCCTTGTATGCGCGCTCTGCTCTCGAAACCCCCACCTTCTTAACCCACTCCGCGTACGAATTCCAAAAACGTATGACGTGGTTCGCAATATCTCTGCAGCATATTCCGTCTCAGAGGTCGTACCGAAATAAAACGCGACGTCTTATTCTTCGAACTCTGTTTTCAAACGATCGCTTCAGGTACGTTCTTCCTTGTCTCGTCCACGTACATATCAGAAGTAGCCTCTTATTAATTATTACACGCCCCCTCCTTCTTCTTTCAAAGGCATTGAAATCGCCACGGAAGGAGACGGGTAAGCGAATTTCTTAATTTATTACGCGCTGTCCGCCGGTATCGGGGAGTCAACCAAGGCCAGGGAAATGTTATTTGCTCCGATAATAATGCTTTCAGCCTCAATTATATTACTTTGGACGGTTTCGTTAATGGCCTCGGCGAACCGTTAATCGCCACGTAACGATCCACGCGAGTTGCAACTTTTCCAAATTGTTCTGCACATTTGGCTTTTAGATCGGCTCGTTCCATCGCTAGGACGTTTAGAAACAATTTATGAAACCACTGTTGGTAATACTACAGCGATGTTCAATTCCTGCGTAATGGTTTATGTGTACGGAGAAGTAATTACGTTCTCGAGACACGGTGTTTCGGAGGAGTAACATCCGGGATTGAATTGGAACGCTGTGTCGTGTAAATACGCTGTCGCGAATGCTGCACGTATTAGGTACACGTATTGGGAGCGCTCGTGGCGTATTTAGCAGCGAAAATAGCGCTACTAGCACCGAGTGTATGTACTGCTATTCTAAACCTAAAATCAACGATTATAGCTGTGGCAGGGATGCTGGCCATTTACCGCAAATGCGAACCTACCAGGAATAAGCTGCAGGATCAACGATCGACTGACTTCACAAGCACCGGTACCAACTTGGCTTGATAATTTACCTTGCACTGCACTGGTTCGCTCTAACAGAGCCGTTAACGCAAAGAAAGCGCCCCCCCCCCCCCGTTCGTAATTGTACAGTTGGACGGCCTCAGGACACACACATAATTAGATTCCTCATTCTTTTCTACATACGCACTCTAAATTTCTTTGCGGTATCTTTAAAATTGACAGAGCTACGGTAAATGTTGTGAGTCGATGTAAGAATATAGGATATTTCTTTCAAATATTATGCAAATTTGAAATAAATAATAAAAAATCATGTTAAAAAAATATTTTTTCTTTATCTCTCCATTTTATGCGAGAAGTGTCTAAGAGGGCTTATAATTAAAATTAATTTAACTGATTAATTTATTACGTAATTCCAATTGTGATGATGCAACTGCGAAGGAGATATATCAGCTGAAAAATATCTAACTTCGTAATGTTTAAGTACAGATACTTGTCTCGAAGCTGACTTTTGGCACCGAAGCCGTTCTTGCGTCCAACAGTGGAATAATTATTCCCTCTGAATTCCGGTGGCCGCGCAGAATTTGAAAATAACCGAATGAGAATTCAATCGCGGCTATTGCGACCTGCTCGGCTAGCAGTCGATGCGCTTATTTATGATAAATGGTTACGACGCGACTCTTGAAATTGCTGCCCCGTGTACCTTCTGCCCCGCGATTTATACGCGTCGAACTTTCCTTGTAACCAATATCGAACATCTGTCTTATTCTTCGGCGTACGGGGGAACGCAATTTACATGCAACCAAGACAGATACCAGATCCCCGGAATACGTGGTTATCAAGGATTCTGGAAATTGCGCGGTCGGTATCTCTCTTAAGATTATGCTGCGCTTAGCCTGCACACTGCCGCTGCCAATCCCTAGCAATGCCCCCAAGCATCCTGGCACCGACTTCTCCGCATTTAGCGTGGCCACCTTTGCCCACAGAATCCAGAACCCTTTTGTTATGTATTCAACGACGGTGGACTCAACTCGGGATCTACAGTGACGCTTTGTTAGACTGTATAATATGGAACGGTACGTAATATGGAACTTCGTAAAATTTCGATAAAGAAATAAAGAACTCTTCGTTTAACAGATCCTTAGACACAATAGACGACGATACTGACAATTGAGCATCAGTCCGGGCATCCATCATTGAAAGAGAAACGTTTATATTTTTCGTGGGGTGTAAAAGTTTCTGAAAAGTGCATGAAACAGTTAAATATTGTAGCGAAGGTATGTTACAAAGTATTATTTTTCATATAATTTGACTATGTAAATACGATTATGTATTAGTTCCTTCGTCCCTTCATGTCAGTTTTATTAAAAAGAAAAAACAAATTCCCCTACTTTTGACAAGCTTTTGAAATCAGATGTTCCGTATTACCTGCCTTTACCTTATCTTTTGGCGCCAAGTATTAAAGTAGCACCCGGATCAAACGAAATATAGTGTGGGTATTTTCTTCTCAGAAAATAGCTGCTTCTTCCCTAAGCGATTACAGTACGGTGATTTATAATCTCGTTGAAAGGGTATCCTTCTCAAAAGCCACGATGGTAATTTGCGAGTGAGTAATTATCGGGTTCGAGCGTAATTTGAGGGCGCGATAGCGAGGTAATTAGGCGAGGGGCTTCCATTAAATGGTAAACTAGTAGCGAATTATGAGTAGGTGAACACACTGGATCCGACCGAGAGTAATTACGTCAAGGGAATAATAGGGGATTTCGATTATCATCGCCTCTTAGCGGGAACTGTGATAATAAGGATAGCGAAATGGCCACCGTCGGCTGTCGCGATTGATCCGCGAGAAATCGAGCCTGCTGCGACCAGCCGAAGCTGCGGGGACCCATCGATGGAGAAACATCTACAACGAGCGGGGAAATTACGGGTGGAAAATGTTTTGAAGGGTGTTGGCTCGTAAGCCCCGGGCACGTATTCCGCATCGATCAGCCGCACGCTCGTTTAAGGCAACATACCAGGGAGGTGAGGGCTTCTCGAACGGAGCACGTATTTCCCAAAAGCCGCGGAACCCACGAGCTGGACGAAATTTGCAATTAACGCGTCTGCAGAAGCTACGACGTGATCGGAACAAAGCTGGCCAACCATAAACTGCCGACATGCGTATCTATCTCTTCGGCGAACAACAATTTATCTCGCAGGTGTTACGGTATGAACGAGAAACTTTTCATTCCGAGCACGTTCCACGAGGAGCTTGCGCAACCATCGAAAAATCGAAACCTTCCTCCGCCTATGATGCAAAGTTGTTCAGCTTTTGGAATCGTTAATACCACCGAGGCCGTCAGGGACGCGCAGACACGCAGGACAATGGAAGCGAAGAATTCTGCGGCAGGGGAAATGTTAATAGGGACGATTAAACGGTTCTCTTCGCGATATTAACGTTCCACCGTAAACCGAGCGTGCCATTTTCATTGTTCGTTTTTGCCTTGCTGGCTCCGCCGCCACTGCAGCTGATTCGCTTTGCAGAATTCAGGATGACGAGGATAACTTGGTAGCTCGGTGGCGGATGGTGCCGCGAAATAGCACGAATCCCGGCATCGTCAGCGGCGCGGGGTTTAACAAGGAAATCGTTAGACGGAGCGTGATTAACCCCGCCGTTGCGATAATAAACGAGCTACGAGCTTCATAACTCATCGGTGCCCTGCTCTCATTCTTCCTTGCAACTATGTTCGCGTGCTCTTCCTCGTAGGTATCTATCGAAAGGAGATCATGGAACGTTCAATACCTATTTTTTTACTCTTCACTGTTTACACGTGACTTCCGAAACGAAACCACTTTCCACCGAACCCGACGCACGATTGGATAGCCAAACAGACTCTCTCGAATATTGTTACGCAAGGGGACATGCGAACAATGCGATAAGCGTAAACGAAAATAGAGAAAGTAGAACGAGAGAAAGGAACGACTGTCTCTTAAAATTACGAGAATACGTTATCGCGAGAGAGCGGGAAATATAAAAGGGACGCGATCAACTCGATGGAATTTCTTATCGCAATTATCGCCCCACGGAACCGCTCGTGGGCGACGCGTGCGCGTTTTTTTCTCTCTCTCTCTAAAAGCAGTCGTCTGTTATAAAGCGATCCATTGTCGTTAATTTTTCATGGGCCGGGGTACGGTTCGTCTCGACGTCGTCAATGTCGACAACGTCGTTACAGTACCTGTATCCGTGAATTTAATAATTAATTGGCAGGGCGGTGCAATGCAGTCGCGGCACGCTGCGATTAAAACGTGTAACGGAAAAGTAAACAGGGGGGCGAGCAACGATAAATGAATAAATTGACAGACAAACTGAGTTTGCAGAGATTGTGTTTTCCGCGTCGCGAGTACGCGTTTTATCGATGCCGGCCAGCGTAAAGGATAATCTTAAAAAAGATATACGAGCCTGAAATGGAAATATGAGGGCGATAACTCTCGATGAGAGGTTCTCTATCGAGCAGCAAGCGTAATAAACTTCTAATTACTTTCCGGCGAATACCGCGCGACGGTTTACAGAGCAACTTCCAATCTCATAAAATTCCACGAACGAACGAACAACGGGCGAAACTTTCGCCTAAAACGTGAGTAATTTAATATCGTGTTTTCCGTTCATTAGAAATTACCATGGAAGCCAGCGGGAAATGCAGCAGTCGAGCGACAGCTGCGATTTTATTCATACAACTTGTCACAACTCGTTTGCATCTCGATTCGCCTGTTCGCTAACGCCATTTACTAACGCGCTATAAATAGAGGCAACAGGTAAAGCGTAATGCGGGAACGAGAAAGTCTCGAAGACGGAGAAATTGCAATAGAAAAGAATCTTCAAGCCACGTCCCCTCGAGGAAGCGTTAAAAATGGAAGTTCATATAGCGCAAGTCTCGTGGTCAAGGCTGAAACTTCCTACTGTACCCTCGTGTAATCTCGTAAAAAATGGCGGTCAAGATAGGCTTCCACGCGACGCGAGGCAACGTCTCTGGCTGCGGAAGAGCCTATTGTATTCGCCACGAGTATTAAAACGAGAAGTTTTCTATATAAAAGTATATTTCTAGGACGAAAGTGGAATAGCAGGTTTCGCTTCTCCGTGCGCTTTCGACGCAGCCAAATACCAGCTACTCGAACCCCGATCCACTCTGGGAATCCTAAAGCGCAGAGAGGCGCAGATAACACGCGGGAGTACAGTGGCAAAGTCAATGCCTCGTTCTACGTGTGCGAAGAGCGTGCGCACACAGTGGAGAATCGAGGGTATCGCGCGAGTTATACTAATTTCACCGCTGCGTCGTCGAGTACTTCGCAGGGAAATGGGGGGGCCTTTTGTCGCGAGACCTGAAAGCCTGATCCCTTGCTTATCTCCTGTTGCCGTTACAAAATATCCTGAACCCTTTCCTCCCTGTATATTTAATTAGTTGATAGTTTAATCTACGTAACGTTTGGCTGGCGTCTGAAGCGCGAGAGTCATGAGAAGTTGAGGAAGATACGTACATAGATCTGAGTTTAGCACTCCTGCTTTCAGGGCGCAAACCAGTGATGATCCGGTTAATCCGAGACGGAAGAGTTGCGATGTCGCGCGAGACGCATCCTCGATAACCAGATTTACCGGGACAGTGGACTGCGCGTATCGGCCCTTATCTGTGTTACAAACGCTGTCGCGAGGTTTGCAGAGGCGCGGAGGAGCAAGGTCTGGCAGTAAGTAACCCGATGATCGACGGCTCGCTGTGTCAAGAAACTTTACCCGACGACGCGACGCCCGTCGCGAAACATTGTTCTCGTTTTATCTCGGAAACGTCCATCGACCGTAATGCATTTGATGATAAGGGCTACACACTGGGAACCTGCTCGCCGCCGAAAGCATCTCGAGTTGCCTTTCAACGATCCGAGGGCCATTACGCCAGATAAATCTCTACTATATAAATGTTCCGATCGGAGCGCGATACATTATAAACTAGATAAACTATGGTCGCCGCCAGAGAAAAAAAAAAAGAGTATTTCACGAGCCATGCAACGGAAATGCCTGATGGTAAAAACGTTAAGGGCAGCCTCGAGCACAGGCGAAGAACAGAAATTCCTTAATTACTACGTCACGGATAAAATATGTCCGAGTACACTGCAATTACATCGTTGCAGCGATTAAGTGCACCCCCTTTTAACGAAGCCTCGTGCAAACCGCGGGCTCTAGGGGGAACACGGTTTCCCGTAGTTATGACTTCATCGTCCGCGGACGATCCTGCAAGAACAGGGAACTCCTCGAGCATTCTCGACGAAGAATCGGTCCGATAATTAAGAATTCCTCGGCAGGAGAAACTGTGACGTTGCTTCGTCGAGCACGCCTTCCACGATTAAATTACTCCTGAGACCGCGAGGACGAGCAACTTCGTCTCGTAAGCATAAAAACGATTTATCGATTTGCAAGCGAAGGTCGCAAGGGTATGATGAAATCACAGAGACATCCCATGGTTACATCAACGGAGATAAAAGAAGTCTCGATTAAAGCAGTACCTGACCTCTTCTATTTCCCATCTTCCACTCCAGCAGTTTACACGCGCGCGTACTCCTCGGTAACGATAATTTGCTCATTGATCTACACTCTACACCAAACCATTTTATAATAATTTTAAGATAATTTCCCAAAAAAAGCCACGCAACAGCGGAGGGGCTAGCATTGAAAATACATTTTCGAAGAGCATCCAAACCGTTAGTCTGCGATGTTTATGTTATTCCAAAGCAATCGCATTGAATTTACCATTCCCCCAGCTGGTTTTTACCGTAAGAGATTCCCGAATCGAAGCATATGCATACATAGGTACTTGAACGCTTTAATTGCTGCGCACCCATCTCGACACACCGAAAACACTTTGCATCCGTGCACGCGTTACGCTGCTTTGGATATTTATACGGAATTGCGGATTTTACCATCGATATCTGTCTGACAGTTTCTCGATCGCTATTCGGGGGATAGAATTCCCTGCAATCGCGACACGATGAACGCTTTCGGAATCCGTGTTCGAATTTCACACCGCGTTACACAATTAG
The DNA here is from genome assembly GCA_029448645.1 of Andrena camellia. Lineage (NCBI taxonomy): Eukaryota > Metazoa > Arthropoda > Insecta > Hymenoptera > Andrenidae > Andrena > Andrena camellia. Next base: position 34,825,318 of record CM055680.1, read on the forward strand.
CGCATTGCGTTTCGTTGCGATGCGAATGTCGTTTGCATGGTTTTCTTTCACGCTTTGAAAGCCGGTAACTCGTTGCGCAAGGTCAGTCGCGTTATTACGGCGTAGCCGGGTCAGCGAGCAGGATACATAGTTTTTTTTTCTCCCCTCCCCTTCCCACAGTTTTCCTGCTAGTAATTCCATGAGCGATCGCGTAAATTCGAAAAGCAAGCTGATCGAGTGTGCATTGCGCGAGGGGTCGGTATTCTAACTGAAATTTTATCAGCCCCGGTGGTCGATCGCAGAGCGGGTGAAAACGTGGAAAGGAGGGCCAGAGAATCCAAGGTAGTTCGTCAGCCAGGACAGGCCGACGTTTATCGATGCGTACATTCCATCTCCGGAGATTAAAAACGGACTATCGCGCATTTAGGTCATCCCGCACGCGGCGGTCCCTATTGTTTTAACCTAATGTGTCCCGCCGAGAATGGATTTCTTCCGAAGCGCAAGCTTTGTCGATACATCGACCACGTACACTGGCTACTTGAGAACCGCGGCTGTATTAATAGAACTGGAAGAAGCAGAATTCACAGAATGGAAGAGAAACATTCAGTTGACACGGGACCGTAAACATATCGTTCCCGAGGTTTTCCCGTTTCCTCATTTAAGAGTTGTTGCGTTGCACAATTCGTGACCACTCGGTTCCCAAGAAAGAGTAAACGTTTGCCAAGTTTGTGAGGTGAACGTCGATAGTTCTGGAACAGCCTGTATTTCGTTTCGTTCGACCGTCAGCTTCCACCCATTTAAACGACCGCATCGCGGTACCGCTCGAAATTTATCCATCAGTACTAAATAATACGTAACACGGGGGCATATTTCGAGGACGCGACCCGCCGCGCCGGTCGTTTAATTAACTTCCAATACGATGGCAAACGAAAAGCTCTCGCACTGAAATGAATCCAGTTAAACGATTCCGGCTTCGTATCCCCGGCGAAGGAATACAATAGCTGCATGAAAACAATGATCATTGGAGCATTGAAGCCGAGCCACCGATAAAGAATAAAGAATGCAACGTTATTTGTCTGGCCAACGATTTTTCTCGTTAGCCTTTGTTCGATGCCTCGTGCATCCACGACTGACGACAGCCTCTGTGTCTAACATTAGCATCTAACCGTACCTACATCGTACGATATACCTTTCGCGAAGATGACGCAGTGATTTAAATGATCTCCAACTACAATCTATTCATCTCTGTCGCTGGAAACACCCATTCCCCTCCCATCGCTCTAATTGAAATTTAAATTGCCCAGAGATCGTATCGTGTATCGGTTGCTGCGGCACTGGAAACGATATCGAAACGTTGTCACTTCGGTAAGATCGTGACAGCCGTTGGGTCGTCAGCTGTCACGTGAGTACGCGAGCGGAAAAAGTAGGTACGTGCGAGCGAAGAATTGGGCGATCGAAGCCGCGCGAGAATCTCCGACTGTCATTCGTTTCGACAATGGAAAACTACTCACCAGTCGTTCGAAGCTCTCCGCGACGACCAGCTTCTGGAAGCCGTGTTGTTTTCAAGTGGAAATAGCAGCCACAGCTTCCGCGATCCGCGCCAGGCTCCGGTGGCCCATGGGTGCGAAGCTTTCCTTACTGCCACTCGTGGAGCGAGGTTGAACGTTGGCCCTGCCACCACTTGTCAACCGATCAGCATCCACTTTTCCTTCGGATCACGGCGCGATAAAGAACAAGGGGCGAGCACGTGATCGTGTCGATATCTCGTGCCGGACATCTGACAGGGGATCCGTGTGGCATTATACGTAGACAGTCTGCGGCAGGAGCACGCTCTCTCTGCTCATTCCCAGAAGCACAATCGCACGGTAAAACAGGCGCTGTCCTTGCGGGATACCTCGCGAGAAGACGCGAACGAAATGGATGCAAGGTTGTCTGCTGACGGATGCCTGTCGTAAGGAGTCGAGAATCTCGCGGGAAACATCGAGGGCCGAGGAAGTCACGGGTCTCCACTTCCCCAGATCTTTACCGAGAACATCCTCGAGGAACGATTCTCGGACTGACACGCCGAGCGACAGCGCCTATGCGCGGCAGCGCTGCAAACTGTGTCCCTCGAGACACGCGAGCGCGCGAGTGCCTCTCGTGCGTCTCCCCCTCGCCATCTTGGATCGCTCTCCAATAGGTAAACGTGGCGCCATCTCTTGAGATTCGTTCGTGTTCAACGTTCAACGTTCGGAGTTAGTGGAAAACGACCGTTTTATTTTATAATTTGAATCACCAGTGATTTCTTGTCCAGGATTTCTTTGAGGAAAGGAGTTTTGTACGCTTACGGGCAAATTTGCGTCGCGCACGGCTGTTGGACGAGTGACAGGGTTCTTGTGTCCAGCTACTAGCTAGGGGCTTGCTCTTTTACCCTGTCATGTCCATTTTCGCGTTCAGTTAGGCTCGTGGTATTATCGCTGTGCGTACTATTTTAGTATTGTCGAAAGCTTGGAAAGAACAGTGATGGAACTGTTATCAAAATCATCGATGCGTAGTGCACCTCTTCTTTAGTATATCCCAGACTCGTGTACATAACCTTTTTGTTGTACTTTTCGTGTGAAGTTTCTAAAAACGACGTGGTGTTTCTCACTTATTGTTAGAAAGGAATCGTTTCAACCGCGCAAAGTATCTCGCACAGTAGAGTTCGAATGCGTATTGATAGCGGAATTGAAAGAGTACAATGAGACCTTATCGCCGCGAATGTGAACTGTCTGTCCATTGTCCATTGAGTTTCGTAAAGTTCGCGTTCCTTTGAAAGTATCTGCGATGCTGCCAGTAAGTAGGAATGGCAAGCGAATGAAACTTATCCGATGAGAAGTAGAAGCTTTCTTTCTTGGAAGTCGGCTCGTTGAAAGTTTCGCAGAATCAATCGATTCGTTTGATATCTACACCCTTTTCAATGGGTCTAGGCCGCCCCGATAAATAAAGACCTAACCGTTCCTCCGTTCGACGTGCAAGTCAATTCCCAGCTGGCTATTTAATCGTTCCAACATGATGTTGGCCCGATTTTAATCAAGTAATTGCTTTTAATGGAAAATTCAGTTGGCGAGAAAAGTTGAAAAGCCGTAGAATAATATTTGCCTCGCTCATGCGACTGTATTTCCGTGACGAAGATTTTTAATCAGCGACCGATTCGTTTCGCAACTCCGCCACGGTTCCTCTTTACGTTTACCATTCTCTTTCCTAGAACGTTGGACACACAAGGCTCGTTAACCGTGGGCCAGGTGGTTTTGTTTACTCGTCCATTGTGGTTTAAGTGCTTGGTGTAAAGAATTCTGCAAGAGTTTCGCTCTTTTAGAGCTCGCCGCCCGGTCGATTGCTGGCAGGGTGCGCGTTTATTAAAGTTCCAAAGTTTACGCGAGCATTTCATAAGGTCGCCGTGGTTCGATAAAAATTTCCCGCGAACCCCGGAAATAAAACTGCGAAAAGCCGTGGTCGAGGCATTATTGCGATGCCGCCGAGGGAAGGAGGGCGGGTTCCTAGCCTTCCACCTCCGTTACCACCCTCGTAATTTCCTGGAAGAGCCGCTTCTTCACCCGCAAGTCTCATCAAATAAGCTTCAGGCAGCGTTCGTGTCTTCGAAAATTTCCTCATTTCTATTCGGCCGTTCTCTCGTCTATCGCAATCCTTCTTCCGCTAAAGTAGCTGTGGCGCAAGAGGAACAGCAAATTATTTCCGAGCGGCTAGGTAAAGGGGAAAATGGCTAGGTACGGTGTCGGAGATATACGCGAAAGATATACGAGCGGTGATCCCTTGCAAGTGGTCACGGTGAAAAAACCGTCGGGGAAATGTACTCGTTCCTTTGGAAGCCCGTCCCGTTCGCCTTCCACGTCGAGGTAACTGCAAAACACACGTTGCTCGGGGGGGGGGGGGAGGGGGGAAGTACATACGTCGCCCGGAAGCGGCAGAAGGGAGGGGCACCGTGAGAAAGAAAATGTATTTCCGAAAAATGCTGCATCTCGGTCTGAAAGGACCGCCCGAGAGTGGTTTCGTATGTAGGGCATCCGTCAAGCACCGAAAAGCACCTAGTTACATAGAAAAGTAGTCTGTTTTGTCTGTCAGTTGACGAGCAGGCAGCGGCGCGGCCCTTTCCATCCTCCGCTTCGTCTCTATTTTCTCGACTGAAACGCGCTCGTTTGCACACCCTCTATGCAGCAACCCCCAAGCATTTCTGCATCAACGTCCTCGTCTTTGCTCTTGCATGGCTGGCCACTGTTCGGCGGCTCCTAAATAGCCCGAGGACGTATCGACGAATCGTGAAACCAAGCTTACGCAAACAGCCGCGTTCCACCTTGGCCTGTTACAATTTTCGGGGCACTCGAGCACCGTTCATCTTAACGATAGAATGTACTTTGAACACGGGCCTCCAGCTGTCGCTACTGTCGACAACGAATTTCACGAGTTTCATTTCAACGGAGCGTTGTTATTCGCGTTCGATCTTTCGCTCCTGGAGTTGATATCTGTCGCCATTTCTAACAGAGACGCAGAGACGCGGACAACCTTTCGGCGGAGCACTAAATCGATAAAACGTACATGGGCGAAATCGAGCGAGACTTCGGCTTCGATTGGAAATGGTCGGTACGAATTCTCGAAGCTGATATCTTCCGCTGTGCGACAGTAAAACACGCTTTAGATATGTATGTGTGTATTTCTCGTGTACTTCTTACGTTCTAACACTTAGGGATATTAGGCGAAAGTGCGCATCCGTTCTGCGGAGATGCCTCACACCCATCAAGTCGTGAGCATAAAAAATTATTCTGGATTCTCATCGGCGAAGCACCTGTTCAAATATCCTGATACTCGCTCGCGATAGTCGTTAACGATGAAAGTAGCATTTTAGCTACGAGCGAAACCGTCAGATAGAAAAGTTGATAGTCGATTCACTGACATTCTGGACATTCTGCACAAACGTAAACGTCGCGAATAGCAATCGCTTTCCGCCATCCCATTGGTCTATCGGAAATACCATGTAACTAGAATGAAAACGTGATTTCAGGTTCAGAGTTACAATGATTGGGAGAGCGGTCGCGTATTTGTTACACATATACAACATGTATTGTTCAAGCATCTACTTACTTAGTATAAATCGTAATGCCTGAACCATACGCTTTACACGCCACACGCACACGCACACATTCGGGGTAAATTATATTTGAGTCATGACGATAAACAATATTCTACAGCTAAATGGGATATACGCGTTTATAACATATACATGAAATCATTCTCCTAAGATCGAATCGCGCTATTCCATTGATTCGATAAAGATCGTGTCTTTGACACCATCTACTAAAGGGGTCATCCTTAAATTACGTAAGGATTTTTTTGGGGGGCAGAGGGGGTCGCGAATTTCTTACGTTTTCTTACACGGGTAGTATTTTTTAACCTAATTTGCAATAAATATAAATTCTGTCATTAATGTTCCGGAAAAGTAGTTTTAGTTTAAAGTTCCCGAAACCGAGTTCAATGAATTATATAACCCTTTAAAAGAAGTTTAATAACTGAAAAAATTAAGTGTAAAAAATATTACGTGAGGAGGGGGATGGAATATCAAATCTTACGAATTCTTATACTGGGGGGAGGGAGGGGGTAAGATTACGCCAAAATTACCCTTACGTAATTTAAGGACGGCCCCAAAGTGTACTTCCAAAGTATAGAATTGATATTCGTTTTTTTTTTTTGTTATCATCCTAAGAGAAATGAACGAACTGCGTCGTCGATATAATCTTTCCTTAAAAATTACAGAGTAAGAAGCTGTATTAACATCGAAGATGCTATTAGTAGGTTCTACGTTAACGATTAATCGTACACGCACGCTCCGTATATTCCCTTCGCGTACGGACGAGTTTAAAAACGTGCAACTAAAAAAATAGCCCAGCTATTTAACGATAGATAAAGTTCGCTTAAACGTAAGAAACAGTATCTTTGTTCCTTTCGACGTGGACGATCGGACGGCTGTATATACACGCGTAGATACATCGCCGCTTCGTTTCAATTCTCTATTCGACGTATGCGAAATCCTTCGATAAGAAAACTCCGTTACACCGTTAAAAGTAGCGGAGGTTGGTGCGGTCGCACGCGCGTAGTATAGTGGCACGAAGTTCTGTACGATATGTGTGAAAGAATTGGCACGGATACACGCATTATACAAAATGGTTGTGAAAATTGTTCCCACTTGCTGGCCGTGAACTGAGTAGTGCCTCTTTCCATCGATCTCGTTGGTCCTACCGAGCACCGCTCGACGTCGTTCGTTCTGCGAGGACAGAAAACTCATCGCGAAGATCACGGGACATAGTATCTCAGACCGCTTGCGCTATAGTCGACTCCATGATAGTTGGCAAATATCATTAACTGGTCATGCTTAGTTGACAAACGAAAAAGAACGTCATTTTCGAGAATTTTTTGTGAGAAATGTGACGTATGTTTCTTACAACTATTTCCTTATTTTAGAAGTACATATATTCAGCAACCCTCAGGAATTTTGTTATAGGAAAATATTAAATAGTGAAGGAATAACAGCCATTCTCGCGGAAGCTGTTTTTATAATGGCACTTAAAATTTCTCCGAGCCGGATCATCTGAAATCAGAAAGTGAAGAAGATTCTGTTAATATATGAGTTTATCTCATTCGTGAACGAAGGATTTTTAAAAGAAATGATTGCAGACAAAATGGCGGCCGTTTAACGCAAAATCATGATTTCTCGGTGTCTGAATTGTTCGTTTTTCGTGAATTAAAAATAGAGTTTTCATCAAAAACAAAAATCCTTCGTTCACGAGCTAGATAAACTCATATACTAACAGAATCTTCTTCACTTTTCGATTTCAGATGATCCGGCTCGGAGAAATCGTGCTCGCCGCTAAAAAAAAAATAGCTTCCGGGAGAGTGGCTGTTATTCGTTTAATATTTTCCTATAATAAAATTACTGAGAGTAGCTGAATATATGTACATTTAAAATAAGTAAATAGTTGTGAAAAATATACATTAGATTTTGCACAAAAAATTCCTGAAAATCACGTTTTTTTTTCGCCTTCCAACTAGGCATGACCCATTAAGCGTATTCGGACAAGTCCAGCCGCGCGGAAACAAGTACGTATCGCGATCAAAGTCTAATCAGGTAATTCTCAGAGCGGGGGCGGTCGGCACCGAGCAGCTCGTGCACTCGAGACGATGTTCCTCGCGGAGCATTTCTTCCAACGATCCGATCCATCAGCGATTAAAAAGTTTTCAGAGCGCGTCGGTGTTAGCCGATAATAATTAACCTATTGGTTGATTTTCTTCGGTGGGCCGTTGTTCGACAGGTGCTTCCAGAGGCCAGTGATTAATGGCACGTCCCGGAAGCTATCGGCCGTTGGCTACGCCTGCTACGAGCACATCAGGTCCACCGATCTCGATTCCCCCCAGGCGTTTTGCATTTTGAAAGCCGTCGTTGGCCTCGGCACAACGTGATGAGACGACGAGTTCGTCGTGTGCCTCAGAGTCGTCATGGGGATGCTAGTAGCGTTGCTCTTCTTCTGCAGCTTCTTGCCATCTTGCCCCGACTCCTCCTCGAAGCAGACCTGCAAGTATCGTCACACCCTTACCCTCCGTTTGCAAATCACCTCAGTCATTTACTCGATCTTAGAAACGTCTCCCCAACGTATCTCTGCTACGACCCAGATTTATAGCGCCGCATCGAATGCATCCGTGTTTTATCGCTCACCCATGAATTTCCCGTCGGTTTAGTGTCGTTCGATAAATCAATGAGAAGATTCTTCTGAGCATCGTTCGCGTTGCATCGCTGCTCGCTTGGCTTCTTCTCCGCGTTACCGTTGCCCACCGATCTGGTCTCCTCGCTTTTCACCTTCCTCTCGCCGTTCTCTGAAAGCAGAAACGAGAAATCGGTTAGTGAGGGTGTTTTTCGCCGGTGCAGTCGTCATCCGGCGGCCGAGTGGTCCGCCCGTAGCTCGATATTAAACGCGACCGAGTAAATGACAAACAGTGATAGCCGAATCCCATTTGCGTAAATAGCGAAATGGAATCTCTCTCGTCGCATCCGTGCCATATAGCTTCCTAGGTGTACACTTTCATTATCGACCCACGTGCACACCAATCTCCAGGAGCCTCTGTAACGGGCAAACCAGAACCTTCCTACACACCAACACCGATTTCTAGCTTGCCGCTAATTGGTAGCTTCGAGTCGTTTTCGCCGCTCGGAACCGTGAAACGGCGCCGCCTCATTAATTACCGATGCGCCGCTGATTATTTACCCTGTCCCGTATACGTTCGAACCTAACCGATACGCGTGTCCAGGACATTCGCTGAAAATGTCTCAGGCTCGCCCAATTCCCACCGTGGCACGCGTAGTCGCCCAGCCAGATGCATCCGAGTACTGCACCCGTACATTATTCCCGATTAATCACTCTAAATAGCGAAACGCTACCAGGTGCCTTGGCCAGGCAAATAGACGCCGAATTCCCACATACCACCCACTACCAGAATTAATTTAAACGATGCTCTCGGACGCAGGCAGCAATCGTGATATTTAATTCCACCGATTGTTCGAATCGCAGTATTCCTCTGATTCTATAACTCGCTTGAACGACTTTAATTATTCTCTTGCAAACGGACTGGATTACGTTCCACTTACCAGGGAAGATCCCGAACCCGAGAATTCAAAAAATTCTGAAACTTTGTGAATATGCAGGGGATTTACTCCTGATTGCAACGCAATTTTTGTTTGCTGCCCAAATTCACTTGAAGGCGATGAAATTAACCCCTGAAAATTCGGCTGTTTTTCCGATTTTGTGTTATAACCTCGCGAACTGTAAGAGATAGAAAAAAAAGTTTCAAGACAAAAGTTACTTCTTTTAACTAGATCTATCATTTGGCAGATAAATTATTTTACAGTTCACGAGTCATAACATAAAATAGGAAAATAACCGGATTTTCAGGAGCCAATTACATCCCCTCAGAGTGAATCTGGGCAGCAAACAAAAATTGCGTTGTAATTAGAAGGAAATTCCCCAGATATTTACAAAGTTTCAGAATTTTTTGAATTTTCAGGTTCGGGATCTTCCCTTGTTAGTATGCCACAGTTTGGCACGTAATTATCTAGCCGTTGCTTGTAATCGCGGCTAATTACGTTTCAGGAAAACGCTGCCCGACAGTGTCTGAGCGGACCAAGGGAGAGGACCAGCTCTAATTGTCCTACTTTTCCGTAATGTTGCTGGCCAGACTATACGAAGTTCAATATTACCGGACAATTTCCTCGGGTGCACTCATAACCTTCGCCGAGGCTCTCCGCAATATCCGCGCTCGCGGGGAGTTTAGCGCACGGCCATGCGCGTATATTGCACCGCCGCGCCGAGGCGATGCAACTTTATGGTGGATTAAACGATACGACGTTAGAGGTCGATCGTCTTCCGAGGTTGCCGTATTTCGACGACCAACGCCTATCGATTGGTCTCGCCGAGGCGGATTCGCACGCATCAGTTCCGTTACCGAGATATGGTTTAAGCATCGCACTTTAGGCTCGCGTATACACGTGGATTCTTAAGTGGGATGAATGGGAAGCGAAGCGAGAGGTGTGAGGAGCGAGACACACTGCTTACGACCCTCCCGAGGCTCGCGACTTCTTTCCCACGTGTCTTTTAGCGTCCTTGTCTCGGCGCCAGCACGTGTTTACTTTAACGCACGGCTGAGTCGGCGGCTTCTCGAATTTCGCTGACCACGCGTGCAGGTGCGAGCGGAAGCGAAATACGGATGTGGGTCAACTGGTGAATGTGTTAAGGTAAACAAGCCTCGAGCGTCGAGACGACGACCTTGCTAAAAAAAACGTGTCAAGGTGCAAGGTCAAGCCACGGGGCTAGGGGTCGTAAAGAAACACGCCAGTCTCGTTCAGTTGCCATTGACCCCTGACAGTTTAAAGCGCGATACCGTCAGTGGCGGAGTCAGGATTTAATTTTGAGGGGAGCCGAGTTGAAGGGATAAAAATATTTTTAACGCAAATTCAATAAAATACATTAGGTGATTACGAAGATTTATTTAAAGAATGAAAACCAGTTTTCTTTTATTTTTACAAAGCCCCTTGGCCCCCCCCCCCCCCTCCCCATCTGGCTGAGCCCCGTGTGTTCCGAGTGTCGCAGACGCGTCAGGCTTAAGAATTCGCGAGTCTAATGTCACGGTCGGTTTAGTTGGCGTAGCGCGGCATTGTTAGATGATCGCGAAAGAGATTAATCCACCTACCGTTTCTGTCGTCGTTTAACGAGGGGCTCTTATCTTGAGCATGATGGATCCTAGGATCGGCCTGGGACAGCTGCCAAGCCTCGTAAGCGGTGTTAAAGGCCTGGGCCACCGTCAGCGTCACCGTTTGCGCCATTTTTCTTTTCGGGCAGAGAAACGCGTGGCACTCCATCGTCTCGTTCAAATTTGTCGCGATGAATGCGAACACGTGGTCGTGGGTCGCGTCCGCCGAGCAGTACGAGATTCTGAAGAGATTATTATTGATTACCTTACGATCTAAATCGAAATGAATGAGAAATGAGAGAGAATCGAAGCTTTATGAAAAGGAGAGAAGCTTGGGAGGCATACAAAGGATCTACATCAACGGAAAACACGATTATAATTCGCTGCGGTCTCGGCCAACGATTTGCGTAACGCAAACGTCTCGGCGGAACAGCGAACACAAGTGCTCACTGAGTGCATAACCGGATACAAATGTATGTACAAACATATATGCATGTATACATGCTCTATGCAAATTGTTTTCATCGCTGGGAAGAGACGCGCCTGCAAGGGCACCGGGAATTTCCCATGGTTACGTAACAAAGGGATCACAATGGTGGAAAGTTTCTCTGAAAACACTTGCGACGGAAGATGTCTCGAAGCGAAGCTTGGAACGCGCAACATTGACAAACAGAAGTCCAACTTTCTAAGCAGAAATCTAGTTTTAAACCACTATTATCCGATACGGCTGTAGATCTTCAAATTCTTTAAAAAAAAAAAATTAAAACCGACTTCAGGAAAATAAAATTGCACTAGAATGTAAAAAATATTTTTTTCCCTTATTTAATCTACGACTCTCATATTTTTTAAGTCGGTGCCTCTGCACTGTGTAAATCTGGCGCCGACTTAAAAAATATGAGAGTCGTAGATTAAATAGGGGAAAAAATTATTTTTTACTTTCTAGTGCGATTTTATTTTCCTGAAGTCGGTTTTAATTTCTTTTTTCAATTTTTTTATTTTTAACTTTTTAGCTTTATATATATTGACACAACATGCTGAGGATATGCGCGTACGTACATAAAATAAAAGTAATTAGGTGACAATAGTCTTTATTATTAACCAGAACAAAATATTGGGCCAATGTTGAAGCAGTGTAGGATGCGACCACCGGGGCATCGCCCTCTTTCGAATAAAAAAGAAGATCAAAATCGGTCCATATGCGGGGACAAACATAAAAAAAAAATACAAACGGGTCGAATCTATAACCTCCTCCTTTTTGAAGTCGGTTAAAAATAAAGGAAATGTTCCTGAACGATCAAGTCCCGCGTCTTACTCGCGCTTACCTACACTGTGGCTGCTCTTACGGTTAATTCTAGTAGCATTAACAAAGCTCGCGGGGTAGCGCGCGATTAAGAAACTGTATAGCCCGGGTCGTTACCACTTTCTCCCTTTTTTCCGCGGGCCGTAAAATTCCTCGTTACCACCTCAACGCTTTTAGGGTGTATTATAATCGAACAAAGCCGGCGCACGGACAATAGGGACGCTATATTTGATGGCATTTCGTATTCAGGTAACCAACCCCATTTAGACTCCTATTCTCGGGTGAAACGTATTATGAAAATATTGAAATCTGCGGGCGACACCCCCCGGGGAATTTCATTCCCCCGAACGCGGGAAAGCTGCTGTTAATTGCTTTCGATACAATCGCTTTCCAAACAGAATACTTCTTTATTCGAAACGCCGCGCCGCGCGGTCGTTATAGCGAGAACGAGGGAACAGCAATGTAACAGCATTGTTTTTGATTTGAATGTCGGATCGGCTATCGGAGCAGGCGTTCAATAAATCGCCGGGGCTGATTGGCGGGGAGAATAATGTCCCGTGGCCAGAATCCGAATCGCGGTGACGTTTGCTCGTTGGCATCATTACGCGAGATTTCTGTGCGAATGCGTTCTGTCAGGAGTATCGGATATTACGTTGGCTGGCGCGGGGGAAAATGCACAACAGGACGGAGGAGCAACAAATCCTGTCTCGCCCGATTACAACCTACGGCCGTGACAGGCGTGCATACCGCGGCGTCTCGCAAACTAGCCAAATATGTCGGCGAAATTCTATCCCGTTTCATGCATACCTGTATATGGAGACTTGAAGCTGATCTTCTTCCGTGGCCAGGTCTGTCATTCTGATCCCCTTCAAGCTCACAGCCAGAGAGACTCTCTGCAACTTCTTACCGCTCGCCTTCGCCTACGATATTAAAACAATTCCATCAATATGTCCACGCCCCTCGGGGCTCCTCTGTTCGGACAATAGAGGGAAAATCGCTGAATGTTTCTCGAATCAGTGTGGCACAAGTAAGTACAGGTATATCGCCGCGTGGCTCGTCGGAGGGAACCTCTCCAGACGAGAAGCTCGTGCTTTTAGAAGTAACGCAAGCAGCTGCGCCACAGAAAACGTTTCCGGGTGTAAGACATTATCCTTGCCGCTGAAAGCGTTTTAGCGCGGCTATTGTGCCGAAGCTGTCGACAAAATGCGCGCAGACATTTTCAGCGCGGTTTTTCGCACGGATCATGATCCGATCCGTTTGAAAGGACGCGTTGCCACCGCCGTCGTAGGATGTTTACTTAATAACAGGCTTTGCCGGATTACCAGAGGAGCGGGGCACAAAGAGGCCGAAAGAAGACGGGCTAATTCCGCCCGCAGAAAGCAAATATCTTGCCGGGCACGCGGTGAACTCTGCTCGTGGCGGTCTATGGTAACGTAATCGCGAACCTCGGCCAGACTAAATGCTCCACTTAACGAATTAACTCCGCCGAAGATTACGCGAGTCCGCTTTAATCGCGAGTTCCCGGCGAAATTGGAAGACGGTCGTGATCCAGCGCTTCCGGAACGAGCCCGGGCCCAAGAGAAGCAACACGACTCACCAGCCACGGACCAGGCGAATCCCTTTATGCTTAATAAAACGTAAAGATGCAATTCACCCGCGGAACGTCGTTAAAGGCAAACGCAATTACTCGTCAGAGGCCGTCGAATGCGCCGATTATCAACGGAACGGCCAGGGTTTATGGTACCTACAGCTACAAGCTGCTTCGCCGTTCACAGAGCTATTAAAGGTCGCTTTAAATCAAACTAATTAACCGGGTGAATGGAGTGGGCCCGTTTACGCGCAGCCTTGCAACAAACTCGCGAAATACGTAAAAATGGAATGCGTTACCTACATCGCCAGGAAATTAAAGCGGTCTGTTACGGGTTGGCATCGAGAGGATTGAGAGGCAAGAATTCGTAGTCGACCGCGGTAAGTCGGTGGGCGGCAAGCTGAGAACCTTTATCGACCTTATCCGGCACCATAGTTTACTCGGTCGAGAAATTAATGAGCCAGCTACGACAGGGGTTATACGCCGTCGAGATTTATGCGCCACTTGAGCCGTCGGTGGTCGTTTTTCAGTAACACACTTCGATCACGCTACCCGGGAAAGCGATTTCTCTCTGGAGGAACGATTTTCATTTTGCCGTGACGCGGTGAATTGGATACACGTCGCGATGCCTCGATCGATCAACGCTAAACCGATTCTCCCGTTGTAATGCTCGCTCCTCTTTCCATTCGCGGCATCGCGCGGCAACGTGGAAAAGCGCGCTGCTCGCGCAAAAGCAGGGATATCCTAGATGCTAGTGGGTAGTAATGGACGATACGGGGGATTAAAATATATACGTACCATCGTGATGACGGTCTTAATGGCTTCCGCCGTCGCCTCTTCGCTGGAGGGCGTCTCGACGAGGGTACTGCCCAAATATTTCAGGGTGAACCTCGCCTCGGACGCATCCTCGGATTCCTCGTGCGCCGTGCCTGCCGAGCCGCCGCCCTCCACGCATTCGCGACTATTCGCCAGGGCCCATTCCTCGCATAGCTCTGGAAATTAACGTCGAACATATCGTGATATTCGTACTGCGCCATTCGTGCCTGTTCGCGTTCGCGCGGCTCCTGACACGCTACGCAATTAAATCCGCTTCTTCGTCGGGGCTGAACGCTATGCTAATGGCTGTGTTACGCGATCGAGTCTATGGAGTCTGCGAGCAACAGCTCACCAGAGATGGATAGCACGGTGGTCAGGATGGGGGATGACTGATGTGGCATTAGTAGCATCAGTCTGACCGCGTCCTGTCGCAAAATCTCCTATCCCTTGGCATGCAGTCTATCGATCACTCGAGGATCCATCGCTTCCACCCAAAGGAAAGCGGATGGAGGGAGGCGACGAGAATAGGAAACGATCATTATTTCCATTACCCGTCAGATTAAAGCTTCTCCTGTTCCAACTGAAATTGCATTAGCGTAGAAGAGGGCAATATTCTACATACGGCGGTACCGTTTCTGAACGGGTAACGTGGCGCATTCACGAGTATTTTCGAGAGGCAGATATCTCCGCATAGAAACGTGTACGTTGGCCAGACCGTATCGAGCATCGAAGTTCTGGGAGCAGTTTCTATGGAAAAAACCAAGGAGATATATTATCGCTCCATCGTGGCAAACGACAAAGGCAAGTATTCCTTGGAGAACCTGCGGGAGTTCTGTAAGAGCAGAGTCCGGGCAAAGTTCTTTCTACTTTTGACGTGCCGTGCAGAAGGAAAATCGATTCCGGTACCTACTTTCGGGTATTGCAAACGTGCAGTGCTCCAGGTCAGGAGGCGCGCACCGTATAAACTTTTATAAAGGGAATCAGAGAGGCCGCGACACGGCGGATAAATTTCTGTTTCCGCCTCGGTTCTTGGTCGCTCGGTCCTCGGCGGGAGCGAGCAAGGAACGAGTTGTTGAGACGCTCGTTGACCGTGGTTCGAAAAAATTCCCACTTTCTCGCCGCGTATCACGCCCCCACTTGAATTTTGCTTCGTTCAGTAATTACATCCACCGATGTCGCCCCGCTCCCGACGTCGCTCCAATTAAGTTTCCCGCGCACGGCTCTCCTGCGTCTACGATCCAATTAGACGATCCGGCGATTGTTTCGATGTCCGACGATACCTACACTTTGTCCCTGCCAACTCGTACAAAGGACCGGGACGTTCGTTCAGCCAGCTCCTCGGTGCTCTCTTTGACGGAAAGCTTACCGTTTCGAACGTCCATCTCGAGAGACAATTAACGAAAAACCTTTGAAACGCATCCGTCCGTAATAAGCTTTTGTTTCCGCGTAACTCTCATCCTCGCCGCCATGAAAATATGAGACTTTGTCCCTGCACGTAGCACAGTATCGTCGAAATTATACGAAGCACTTTAATATTATTGTTGTACCTAGCTACTTGTTTTTGGTCAGTGAGGAGAGCCATGTACCGTGGGTCGCATCGCTGGAAGTTTTCGAGTAAAAGCACTTAGGGAACATGACGAGCTTCCTCGCCCCCGTCGCGCACTCGAAAGAATTGAAAGCAATTACGCCGTGTTTTTCAGCAATTACTACGTGCCGTCTACCGTAGAAAAGTAAGCCACTCGTCGCAGAGCCGAGGCCAGCCCGACACTCCACCTTGTACAAGTCTAATTTCCTTAACGCAAAAAATTCGCCGCTTTTCAAGCTACCACGAGCGAAACCACGCGAGCTAGTACCGGCCCTTCCGAATTGCCACCCATTCGACTCGTTTCTCGCCATTTTAAAAGTCAAACGGGAAAGTTTTCCGGGGGCAAATATGCGTCTGTCGAGGAATAATTAGAGAACCAACGAGCAGACTCGTGCGAAGCGGGGAAACCTTTTCGCATCGCGAGCCGTACTACAGTCGCCCAGCGATCCGACGAAAATTTCCATCCTGCCGTGAATTATTCGCGGTCGGTCGGTGCAATGATTATTAAGTTTCACAGTTCTAATTCCTACGGAAGGCCTCAGGCCGCAGAGCCCAGGCCGCGAGAACAAAAGAACGATGGAGGAAGATGAAAAACATTGGATCGAGATTTTCCGACCGCCGAGTGGCGAACCGCAAATTAAATCTCCGCCGAGGCCTTTTACCGCGAGAGCCCCGTGACCCTCCGATTTCGGATTTATTTCTCCTTTACTTCTGGCCTGATTCATTCGATAGATATCTCCGGCATATCGGCGAATGGTTGCTCCACCGTTCTTTAACGGACATCTTCCTCCCCCGTTTTTTTTTCAGAAAATGTTTATTGCTTCGGACAGAACAGGTATCGGTCCGAAAAATGATGACTAGTTTCGTTTCGTCTGTGGCTCTCCAACGTCAAACACAAGCCGATTTTTCATCCGTACGATAAACTTCCTCCACAGAGATATTTCCACTTGACGCTCAACAAGAATCGCGGAAAGAGACATACATGCATGTACAGGCAGACGGGTATCGCGTCCAGCAAATCAGCGACCTAATCGGCATGAAATCTCGAACCGCCAGTGCGATCGAACTTGACGATCATCCGCAAACCGCTCGCGTGTTTTCTGCCGATCGGCAGCCGATAAATAAACGCCGCTACTGTAACGTTGCTGCTCCCTACGGTACGGAGTCCGTTGCGACTCGTTAATACCTGCACCCCCAGTTTGTTCGCGCATCATCGATGCACCATCGATCGTTCTTAATTGGCTCCCACGCAGGTTCCGTGAATTACGTAAACGAAGCTAATCACGCGGACCGATTTACCGGGGTCGGTCGGGATTGCTGGAGTGGCGCTCGACGAGTCGGGGGATGAGAGTTCGCATGGAACCATCTTTCCGACGAGATTCCCTATGACTTCTAATATCATTGTGATTCGGTGGATCGTTTAACTCGTTGGAAAAGTATTCCTGGAATCTGCTTATTCCCTGGGATATTGCGATTCTTTCGCTGCGAGCGTTTTCGGGCTCATTGCCCCCGTAATGCCGTGCATTCGGATCAATGGAGCCTCTCAATAACTGCAGAAGGAAATTCAAAAAAGAGAATAACGACGTTGAGTGAATGACTCTTCATTTCCTGTGTTTCCCCGATCAGGATCCACCGCGGGATTCTATTCAACAGGGGCTCCAAATAGACAGACATACGCGTATAGTAGGCACGCGTTCTTTCTTCCCTTCTAACCAGTCCACGTTCTCACGATATTATCGTTTCGACAGCAGAGCAACGGTAATGTATTGGGCGCAGCTTTAAAAGTTTAATTACGGACAATAGGTATATCGTTGCGTAGGTATATCGATTTGTGTTCGGAGAGTTAATGGGATTAACCGTAATGAAATAATTTCACGCCAGCGGAAAATAGCTTCCGTGCCTGATACTGTTTATCGCGTTATTAAACGCATTAATCTTGAAACATACCGGAATAATAAGCGATTAAACTGTCCGACGCGATTAAAACTCGCATCCACCTTGCTTCAAGATTGTCGGTTAGGTAGCACCGCATTAACAATCTCGCGCAAATGCGCGGTTCCGTGGCTCTCTGTTTCCGCGAAGTTCTATGAAAAGAAATGCGCGCCCGTTGCAGTGATTTCCCGAAGCAAAGGCCAGACGTTGGCGGTATATATGGATGTATATTCCTTGAATTTTCCTTGATTATGCGGACGAAACAAAAGGGTAGCAAGTGGGAAGTGGAAGCGATTCCGGTTTGCTCCCGTCGACAAGTTTTAAAAGTTGCGCTACCGAGCCGACTAATTGCGTCTGGGCGTTGCAAACAATCTCCCTGCTACACGAATAATTAAAAGATACGCTTCTGACCAGCCGGTTAGTCTCGGGGCAACTCGAAAAAGTTTCCCCGGGGAAACGTTAACACACTCGGCATTAAACTGGACGATAAGGAAATCCTTTCATCCCGGGCCCTTTTAATTCTTACGATTATAGTGGGCCGTCGGCAATGCTCCTTACAAAAGACTATTATCGCTTGGCACGCATATCTCCCCCTCTTTTAATTTCATCGTTCAATTGAATTCGGTCGGTTCGTTGCGGTTCTAAAGCTCAAGCAGGCACAACTGCTTCTCGCTCCCGATAATCCAGTATATATAGTCGAGTAATTCAGTGGAACTTGCGTTCCGTGCTAATCGAAGGAACTTTCTCGCATTTTCCATACGCTGGAAACTCTGCCATTCGAACAGCAGACTTGCAAAGCGCCTCGCTTAATCTTGCGCGCAACACCTCCCCGATGGAATAATGAATTTCGTCGGGAATTTCGACTCGACCGCGACCGCGCGAACAGCCCCTTTTCCTTTATTTCCTCAACGCCATTCGACTTTCAATTATAAAGCTAGATAAAGGGGCGGGCGATTCCTCGATTGGACACGTTTTCCGGGGCAGAAGGATAGGTATATACATAGAGGAAACGACGCCGGTGCCGGCGGGAGACTGCTTTCAGCAGAAGAAGCTTCGGAAGAGAGAAATAACGTTACGTGCCGATCACGTCCGTGAAATTTCGTTGCTCCCTCTTAGGAGAAGGCTTTTGTCGCAGAAAGTGTCAATTACTCTTCTGTATCGGGAAAGAGGACGCATCCTAGGAAGAGGAACGACCATCGGGAGACAAGCGTGGACGAAAATAGACGCCAACAATGCCAACTGGCGCAGAGCAATTTCTTTTTCTCGAAATCCTCGGCAGCTACACGAACGATAAGATTCCTCTTCTTTGCTCCGCGCAATTGCATCCTCTGGCATCCACCTTTACCTACCTCCAGTTTTTCCCTTTACTGCCCGCTTTGCATCCCGTCGATAGAACAACGGCGGGCGCTTAAAATTCAAATCCCAACCCCCGTCTGTTTGTCGCTCAAGCTACGTCTGGCCAATCGCGCAGCCATTTATATTCAAAATCTAATTACGCGTCGAATAAAATGAATGTGAAAAAGTAACGGCAGCTGGGTAAAAGTCAATTAAATCCCCGCTCGAACAGACCGCATACACTTCCCCGTCTGCACTCGAGCTTTCGGAAGCTCGAGAAATCGCGTGCTCTTCGAGAGTGACAGAGGCTCCTCCTCTCCCTTCCCCCGCGTCACAAATTTCTATTTACATTTATCCTTCCTTTTCTACCAACCCCACTTGCCGACAAGCTTAAGCGGTAAAAGCGGGTTCCCGCCAACTCCTCTCACTCGCTTCAACTCGAATGGAGTTAACCCCAAGCTCACCTCGACTGCCAGTCGATTCTATTCGAGGCCACCTGGACTACCAATGTGGTGCAGCGAAATCATTGCAGCATCCTTCCGAGGGCAATGTCTTCCGCCGTGCCGGCGCTTCGAGTCGCATTTGCCGAGATTTACATGCAAAGCACCGTGCGTGCGGAATGACAACCGAGCGGTGCTTCAGTTTAACTTTATCCTCGTTCCTCGTCGAGGTCGCCTTATCGACCTCCACCTAGTCGCCCAGCAATTGCTCGGTCCTCCCCCGTCCCTCTTAAATTAAAACCGAATTCCCCGGCAAGGGGAATTTTTAACTTCTTCAGACGGGAACGAGAGCAATCCTGCCCGATGCCGGCACGCCGCGCCAGCCGCGAGTAAAGTTTCGCAAAGAAGCGGCCTCGTCGATCAGAAGTTGCTAACGTTTTACTCCCTTCCGCGCAGATTTGTTTCCATACAAGCGGGCAGAATCGAGGACTCTTAATGGTAATTGATTCGCGAAAGTCGCGGAGCGTGCGTAGCAGCTCCTGTCGAGCCTCCGTCGAGTACGCGTCGGTGAATGCGAACTTGCACTTGTATCATTTTATTACCGCTTCGATAATTCCCGTTATTCCGTCGCAATCATTCGCGACAAATCAACCGCAGGTATACACTACTGCCAGTGGCGGGCGAAACGTACTTCTATACGGATCGATGTTGCGTTTCCCGAAAGCGACGGATTGGAAAGCACCAACACCGCTCGATACTTCGTAGAATATTGAAACACGTGCGAATAGCCGAGTATAACCGAATTCCGATTTCTCTTGTGCCTGATTCCATTGATTAAAATCGATTACACCCGTGGCATTAATCGCGGGTAGCAGTCTCCGCTTGTTCCACTTAAAAACCGTAGTTACCTTATTTCTCACGTTTAACGAGCCGCTGTAGCTACGTACCTACCAGATAATTATGAGCCCATGCTTTAATTAAGTGCCTCACCGCAGCCAGCTAATTATCGGGCATTCAGCTTCAGCGGAGTCGATCTCCAATACTTTACTCTTTCGGTCTCGATTAATTTCTATTTGGCGATCGTCTGTCAGAACGCACGGTCGGGAGAAGGTTTTCGACGGGAAACCGCTCCTGGAATTTTCCAGGTTTCCCCGGTAACCAGGCACGAATCTTCGATCCTCGGCGCTCGTCGCTCGTGCTGTCGTCTTATTAACCGTGTTCAGACGCCAGAAAGGCTGCCGCTAGGTCGGGGATGGCTGTGTAACTTGGTCCAAGCTAATCCTATGGGAGACAGGGGAATGGTTGGTGTTGGGGTTGAACTGCCTGTGACGAATCCTATTACCAACGAATAGATTACTCAGGAACGGTCTCGAGCCCCGATGTTGTCACCGAGATGGGGTTTATTCGTTCCTCGCGCGCACGTTTCTCAAAGAATTTCCCCGCGTATTTTCTAGCGAGGATGCACCTACGACATTGCTCGATAAAGCCTCGCGAGACATTAAGCTTGCTTCCGCGATAATCACCGCGCCTCTGTAGAAATAAGACGACCCCTGGACTTGTAGTTGCAGCGTCTTGATATACATACATCTGAGTCTGCTTCCTCCCAATCCGGCGCAGAGGATTTCACATTCATCTTTTTGCTTCGAAGGAAACTCAGTTGGCGCCACCTGCTGTAACTGCAAGTCGCCGCCCGGGCGCAGTTACCTGTTGTCAGAGCAACTCGAGAGTCTCCCACTTAAATTGCAGCGAACTATTCTCCCAGTTTTTTTCTTTTTCCTTTTGATCTTTGTTTCTCAAACTTTGGGACAGGGGATCAAGTCTGCTGAAGCTGAATCTGCAACTACGGCGAATCGACGTTACGCTTTCGTTAATATTTTAATTGGGCGAAGCTCGAGTTGCAGTCCAGTTAACTGGACCATAATGGGGGAATGTATCGCATCGATTTTCACGTCTGTTACGCGCAGGTGTTTCCCCGCGAAACTTTCGTCGAAACGTTATGCCCTTTTTCTCGCGCTTAGCTGCCTTGGCCGAGAGTTGCCGCGGAATAAAAAGTAAGGGCCGAGAAGCTTTCCGCCCAAGAACTTTTCGGTTATAGTTACCCACAGCTTTTATTTAGCTCGCGCGACTGGCTGGCCGAGACGATGCCAAAAACCGCAACGTGATACGGAAACCATCCCTTAAGTCCACCCAGCTACTCGTAAAAACGTTTATACCGCTCGTTATCCTTCTCGCTTCGCGCCTAACTTCCCTCCCGCGAACCTGCGCATTCTCTCCGCTGCACACTACCGAAACCAACGCTGTAAATTCGGAAAATTTACAGGGCTCCGCGAGCGTGGAATGCGTTTCCGCGCGGCGATAAACACGAACGTTTAACGAGCCTCAACTGCGAACCCTGGATCCTCCTCTTACCCGGGGCTGCAATTAAATTCCACCGTTCTGTCCTTCGCCGTGAATAATAACGATCAGTTCGCGGCTCTGCCGCACCGCTACGGCGATTAATCCGATATCAGTGGTTGTTAATAGCGCCGACGACAGCCGAAAGCATTCCTGCCCGCCGCGATATATTCGAATATATATATTGAACGAGCCACGGATTCTTCCACTCTTCCGGGGATCGTTTAACTTTCGCAACGGTTGCGCGTCGGCGGAGCCGAGTTCGACAAAATGTACGCCGCGGAAACGCGGACAAAAGGACACGCTTAACCGTGGAGCTAACTTCGTTTAGCGCGATTAAACGCTCGTGCGGCGTGTTTGCTCTCACTGACAGCAATTGAGCGTGTCCCCCGATCGTAATTTTCATCGTGAATTACGATCCGCCGCGAGTCCTTGGGCGCCCCCGCCGCATTCAGAGTTTCCCTCGGCAACCGAATGCCGCCGCTCTTCCTCTCTTCTTTTTCCCCCCTGCCAGCCTCGATTCTCCCATTCTGAAGTCGCGAAATTCATTTCACCGTGAAAAGTAGTTTCCCCATTCCGTGACCCGCGGATGCACGGCACGCTGGGGGAAACAGAGGCGAACAAAATACAGGGAAAAGTAATAATCCCGCTTGATACACGGGCTGGAAACATACTTTAATGGAATCATTTGCAGCGGAATTACTTTTGAATTGAGAATGCCCGGGACGAAGGGAGAATAGGAACAATCAAGCGCCCAGGTTGAATGGGACCGAGGCACCTAGGGGTTCGGAGAATTTTCGAGATTTGAATTATTTTTCATGGGTTCTCGGGGAAGTGGAGCAGTTCGTCACCCTGGAAGAATGCGCCGGCTCGTTTTGCTTTTAATGCCGAGGTCTCGCGACTCAGGCGCGGGATCCAACGCTGAGACTAAAAGCTCGTCAAGCCGTACAATCCAATTTACGATGGGAATATCTGCGGAGCGAAAGGCGGCCGGGGCGGCGTTGTGGACAGTTTTTACGACGCGGGAAAGGTATGGAGGGAGCGAAGAAGTGGGGAAAAGTTTGCATTGTAGACGCGGGGGCTGACGGGAAATGAACGGGAGCACCGGCTTGGCGTGAAGCCCAGGGCCCACGTTCGACGCGTGTCCGTTCAACCTGGGATAACCGTGTATCGGCTAATAAACGCGACTACGTACTTTCACGGCATCCCTACCCCGAGTCCAATCTTTTCACATGTCTGCACTTATTATCGCGGGGGTTGTTAGCGATGCGCGCGGTGCGCGACCGTACGGTAGGTACCTACGGTACGTACGCACTCGAATCGAGTAACGAGGGGGGCTCCTCTATGCGTTTTAACGAACACCCTTTGATCTACACACCGCAGAGCTGCCGACCATGCGGAAATCTATTTTCCAGCAATTTTTCCACTGGCCCCGACTTTCGCGTACCTACGTCTGTCGCGCGCCGTCGAGTTTCTTCCTTTCTTCCCTTGTCGATCTTCCGAAAATTCGATTACGCCGGCTGCCTTTTCCGTCTTCAGTGGGAAATACCAGCGGAGGGCGTCGCGTCGTCGCCGCGACCGCGATTTCCTTCGGCATGGCGGAGAGAACGACCAAAGAAATACTCGGCGTGTATCGACGCCGATCCCGGGGGGGGGGGGGGGGGGGGAAGTTAATCAGGGCAAATCGAATTTCCATGGTAGAAATCTCTAGCAAATCCCAGGAGATACCGATAGCACCGACGCGACGTGACGCGGCGCGAGGGATTGTCATTTAATTTGTATTTAAATCGGCCTCCGAAACCGTTTGCCCTCTATCACGGCTCATCCCATGGCCAACTGCAACACAGTCCCTCGCGCAAAGAGCTCCTCCCTCTACATCCCCCCAAATTTCAACTAAAACTTTCTCCCATTAACCTTTAATTAGAGCGCACACTCTATTCCCCTATTTCTCTATCCCTCTATGTATTTCTCCTCCATCTATCTGCTGTCTGCACTCCGCAGACCAATAGGTTATCCTTCGTGTAAATACGAGTGTTTCTCGAAGCGTTGCAAACTCGCGCGTATCTGTGCTGAAAATTTGCTCAGGGCGACGCGGGAGCACTGCGAGAGCGCGGCTCTCGTGGCAATTCCAACCGATCGATTCTTATCTGGATGCAGTGCCGCGAACGTTATTGCTCCGTTACGAACGACAATCGTGCAAACGGATTGCGTTCCATGCACGCGCAGCAACAGCCCTCGTAACAGCGTCACAATGCGCCTTCCCTGCCACGGCCGTACTCGCCTCGAGATCTCGAGAACAGCCCTTCGAGCGGCCCTTTGCGATAAACTTGCCTTTAACATGCTCCGGGCACGATTAAAGCGCGAACCGGTTCGAGTAATTTCCATCTGGAGGAATTACACGAACGCTGAACGACAGCCAGCCATCGACAAGTCCGCCTGGAACGTGCCAGGTGGAAGGTGCAACGATAATTGTCGTCGATTATTCATCGGCCACGGGCATTCACGCAACCGTATTAGTGCCGAGAAGAAGGAGAAAACGTCAATGGGGATTAATTTGCGAGACAGACGAAATTTAATGGGGACTAATGCGGGGCTTAAAACGGTCAGCTCGTGCCAGATGTCAAATTCTCGCTGCTCGTTTCCATCGGTTCAATGACACTGCGTAATTCCCCGATCGGATCGTCCAGCGAGTCACGCGAATCATGCGAATCAAACGTCTGCGAGGCAATTGCCCGGCGTACCGACGAGGACACATTCGGCCGGGCAGAGGCAGGGATTTGAAAAATTTCTCAGATCATTTAACTACCGTCTAATTATTGCTCGACACTCTTGTTAATGTGGTCGCGGCAGCAGAAATATTTGCATCAGCATCGACCAACCGTTCGATCGCTACCAAACGCTATGAATATTTACGGCGTCTAGAAAACCTCCTGCAACGGTAATTGCAAATACAGTCCCGTTTTGCAATGATTGCAGGGCGAAGCGACGTTGGTGTTTTAAGGTAGTTCCTAAACCAACTGTTAGTCAAATTAGAGTTGGGTAATAAACGATAAACATAAAGTAGTGTGATACTATAGAAATAATAATAATAATTTTTAACATCATGTATATATATTTTAAAAAATTCAATGTTAATATAAATAATTGTAATACGAAAGTAGAATATTAAATTGGTTAGCGTAGTAGACAACGTCGCATTCATTCGGAGCGTCTTTTGTAATCAAAATGTCAGAAAAAATATTCATATGAATTTGAATCGTCATTCGCTATTTAAATGTCTAAACATATCGATTGTGCGACGTTGCCACGTTGACAGCTCTACGTAGTTTCTAAAAAAATTGCACGTAAACCTATTTTTTTATGGGTATTTACGAAGAAACCGTGTGGTCAGTTTTGCAGAAATTAATAAATTCATTTCGTGACATTTCGATGCACTTTTGTGCCAATTTTGGTACACTTCTTGAATGTAGTTTTCCTGTTTCAGAAGAAAAACTGAAACTATAACCCTCTTTTTTCGACTCTGCCATATGCCACTGTGTTAAACTGCATCAACTTTAATTAACAATTTCTCGATAACTATGTGGTGAATCGATTTTAAATTTTGTACAAGGATTTCTTGTATTCGAAATTAGTTTCGAACGAAATTTGAAAGAATTCCTGAACTCAGTAGATTATTCAGGAACTACCTTAAGTAGCTTCGATCGACTCCCTATCGATCCTTAGTTCGCTCCGCCGAGTAACAGGTTTCACTCTGCGTGGGAGCTAAAACTCCTGCGCGATACGAAAATTATCACGGCGTCGCGTCAAAGCTTTTAAAAAGTGTCCGCGCGTTAAAAAGGAGCAGCCAGCAGTCTATATGGCGCAAGGAAATTCGATTTCTAGCGTGAAAGGTCTGACGCGTACGGCGTATGTATTTCCTCGATCAACACGCTCCGCGACGAAATCACAACGGGGAAACTGAGCAATCGAGATCGTGTGCGCGTCGATCTGGTTTTATGCTATGCTTCCGGAAAAAAGTAGCAAGCAGTATGAATAGGATCGGAAGAATTTGTAGCGAACGTGTCTACTTTTAATCCAATATCCTTGCAACGAAGATTCACAAGGGAAGATCCCGAACCCGGAGATTCAAAAAATTCTGAAACTTTGTGCATATGTAGGGGATTTCCTCCTGATTACGACGCAATTTTTGTTTGCTGCCCAAATTCACTAGAAGAGAGTGAAATCAACCCCTGAAAATTCGGCTATTTTCCGATTTCGTGTTATAACTCGCGAACTGTAAGAGATAGAAAAAAAAGTTTCCCGACGAAAGTTACTTCTTTTAATTAGATCTAGCATTTGGTAAAGAAATTATTTCAGAGTTCACGAGTTATAACACAAAATCGGAAAATAACCGGATATTCAGGGGTCAATTACACCCCCTTAGAGTGAATTTAGGCAGCAAACAAAAATTGCGTTACAATCAAAAGGAAATTCCCTACATATTCACAAAGTTTCAGAATTTTTTGAATTTCCGGGTTAGGGATCTTCCCTTGTCAGTGCTGGATTAACTAAAAAGCAAAATAAGCTCGTGAAAGGGGAAAGGGGGGCAGCATAGAAGTTTTCTGAATTTTAAAATCTAACCTTTGTTAGAAACACTTTTTCGTCAAATTATCGGAAATGTCTAAGAAATCAGGGCCTCTAAAGGCCTTAATCCGGCCCTGTGAATACTCCACGTCGTATTACCTCGTTAAAGAATACTGTTCAGCCTCGCAAACATATTACATTATACGAAGCAGGATAGGTACAAGTGAAAAATATTACACGAGCGTTCGCTGCGGCCGCTATAATTCCGAAATTACAACGGACGAATGTAACTGTTGAAAATGTTGAGCATTCTGCAAACGCGCGAGCAGACGAAGACAGTCTTTTGGGAACCATATATCTCCAGCCCGTCCGAATGAGAACAGCCGCCAGCGGTTTTTTTTTTTTTTTTTTGCAAAACACTCATTCTAAATCAGAATCCACGCGCAGGATATGCAGAATGTACACGATGCTACCTACATATTTCGCCACGCGTTCTCTCTCGCAATTCCATTGTGCGATGTAACACATTTCACAGAAGATACACAGGAGATAATGATTCGTCCTGCAGAAGATATCAGCAATTTGCAATGGAAAGTACACGGGTTGTACGATATCCGCGCGACAACGAGCAACTCTCGCATAAATTTCAACGAGCGATAGAGCCGATCGAGAAAATGATTGGACGTGCCGAGCGTGTAGATTAACCCAATCGTAATTTAGACATTATAATGCATATGGTTGAAGCGAATGCTCTGTATAGGGAAGTACCTATCATAAAATGGTACCTGGCGCGGTACACGTTTCTCCGCAATATTTCACGACCCGGTTGTACCGTTTCCGGCGATACGTCAACGGCGACGTTTACATGCATAATTTTCCACCGATCGTCAGCGAAATATTTCGAATTAAAACGAAGAGCTTTATAGGACCGGACGATAAATTTCTCCGCTCTCTCCCCCTGTTTCCCAGAGAAATGGGAATGAATAGGCTGGCGCGAGTACGCGTATTCGCCGCGCTCGATATCGGTACGGCATCGAAGAGCGCCTGCCTCTCCTCGGCACAGAGCTTCTCGCCGATTCCGGCGGGTTCTCGGTACTCGTAAACAGGTCGCGCGAATGCCTCCAGTCTCGTGTATCGGAATTCCGCTAGAATTCCGGTAATCTCGACTAATACCGTATCGCCAACAAATTCGAGCGCTAGCACGCCGCCACCGTGTTTAAACATCCCTACTGTTGCCTCCTCCCTGAGTTCCTACTTCCCTACTACCGTGAAATGGACAGTTTGTTGCTTGCCACGCTGTCGAAACAGTTACGAGATCCACGCACCGATACGCATTGCCTTTGCTTTTCTCTATTCCACTCTATTCCGTTATAGATTCCAATCTATTCCACTTACTCCACACGTCTAATCCGATATTGGCAATAATGTCGTAAAAGGGCGAGGACAATTTCCCTCTGTCGTTAAAGCTCGTAAAAGTGAAACTAACCACGTCCACTTCCCATCGAGATAACGATTCGAGTCTCCCGTTGGTCGTTGCCAGTGCGGTCGGCGGATTGGAGATATCGGGGGGGGGAGGGGGGGGGGGAAGCTCTAAGGGATTCAAATTTCAACAACGAATTAAAGGAACGCAGGTGCCGTTCTACGATCGAGTGCCATTGGTCCGCGTTAACGGTTAAATTCGCCAGTAGAATGCGAACCGCCGGTGGAGATCCTTTCCCGCAATTACCAGAACACACCCTGCAGCACCAGTATTCCAGGTCCAGCTGCTGCAATCCTAACAGGGCTTCTCTTAAATCCCTGGACGAATCTCAATGACAATGGTCGAGCAATTTCTTTCCGGTGGCATCGAGCCACTGTCTCGGCCAGATTAGCACCTGCGACCATTTCGTGAAACTGTTCGGGAGCTACGAATATCGAGGGAATCGCGGACGTCACGCGATCATCGGCAACAGTTTTCGTAAGGGGGCAAAAATATTGTGCAAGGTTTTTAGAATCAAACCGAAATTCGTCGTGCTGGAATGTGTATTCTTTGAACTACACTCTCTTGAGGGCTCGGGCGTACGGTAGCTGTGTACTGCCTCGCTGCGAGTGAAGAACAGCAGCCCTAGACCCTCGATCCTCTCCAGATCCTGAAACCTACGCGACGGCGGTCGCATCGCAATCTTCTGGCGACTCTGTGACGTTCTCCAAATATCTCAATGGTCACCAGGACCCTTCGCCACTCAAACTAGATCGCCTACCAGAGAACTATTCTCTGTACAAACGAACGTAGTGTCTGGTTGCGTTCCAAGTTATGGAATGCGCAATTAATTTTATCGTCTTGCTGGGATCTAGTTATTTCTACGAATTTTGGCAAGGTATCCCGTGGGAGTCGCGAAAAAATTAAACCCGTTAGCCAGGGAGATAGTTGGGGAAGCAGATTGTCCGCCAACGAACCCTGCCTCGGAGCACCAGTCACGAAACTTTCCCACAAGCTTTTTCTAACATAAGTCCAGAAATTGCCGAATAAACCGGCGACGGGGGAAACGTCGGATCGTTGGATTCGTAACGCGTTTCTCGCACCGAAGCTGGGGTCAGCCAGAATGAAGGATCGGTTTATTTATCTCGATAGGAGACGCACAGTTTCGCGCGGGCATAGTAGAATGAAAGAGGGAGAGTCTCGCCTGGATGCTCGCCTTGGCCCCCGCGTTCTTTGATCGTTCCATTAAGATGCGGCCTGTGCCACGAGATTATGCAAATTTTATGATCAATAATCAGTGCTCTGAAGGAGGTCACATTGTGCCTATAACACGACTCGGCATGTATTACCATAATCTTAAACGCGGCTCTCTATTACGCCGCTTATTGCGAATAATCGCGTTAACTGCCGCAGCCTCTGCCTCTCCCTCGTCTCTGTTAACGTTCCCCGACATTTTACAGCTGCACGCTGTTACAGTTAATCTCCCCCCCCTCCCCCCCCCCCTCCCGTAGCTAACAACGCGCTGCAAATGAGCTCCCTCGATGTACTATCCAAGAAAATGCAATTCCGTGAATTATCGCGCCCGAGTAGAATATATCAATTGCTCGATACAGGTAGGTACTCTCGCCTTTGGAACATCAATCCAGTTTAGCCGATAAATTTGCCAGAAGACGCTCGGAATGGCTCCCCAGCGTCCGTAGCTGAATTTTAATGCCGACCGGTAAAACGTAGGTAATTACATTTATCGCGAGAAGCAAGTTGGCGCTGGAACAAGGAAAAGCTTTATATACCGCGGAAGCTTTTTCATTCGACGGTCCCGCTTTACTACCAGTGAATTTATCAAAAATTTCGACCGCTAACGCGCTATCAGACGCAGCGATAATCAGGAAATTAACGTGCACGCGATTTTTAGAGCTGCAACGATAACGCGTGGCTTATCGGCAGCCATGAACTTTGTCTCCGTTTCGCGTTAAATTTGCCGCTGATTAGAATCATTATCACGCGGAACGCAACATATGAGAATGCGCGTATGCGCGCACAAACGGGGATACACGTGTATAGGTGGCTGCTCTAGAACTATTTCCATGCGCCTGTGTCGTGAGTGTACGGAAAAAGCTCGGGCAGCGGGAATGCTTGAAAATGCGAGGAGGGTATCGAAATGGAACTCACTCTTATGTTTCGAGCTGCTCTTCCACAAGCCTCTGAGGAACGACATCCTGGCTGCCCAGCGCAGCACGAGGTTCAGCAGATCCGAAATCTTTTCAACGGTCAGTCTTTTCGGAGTGATCAGACTTCACTCGCGAGACGCGCCGCGATCCCCGACCTCGGTGGCATGTGACATGTGACAAGCAAACGATCTCACGGCGAATTGTTACACTACAGAACTCGCAGCGATGTCCCGAGGGCGGCAGGCGGTTGGGCCGACTCTCATTTCGCTAGGAAACGCGAGAAGTTTGTAGGAAGGAAGGAAGGAAGGAAGGAAGGAAGGATCCGGTGGTCCTGGAGGAGAGCCGCGCGGAAACGTGCTATCGGGAAGACAGTGCGCCGCGATGTGAACGCGTCCACACGGAGTTTATTCCGCTCCCCTGTCGCGTACATGCGCATCCCCATCCCCATCTTCCTCCGCGTCCCCACCTCGTCCTCGTCCTCGCTGCCCACCCCAACCCGTTCCCATACCCTCGTCCTTCGTCCCCCCCCACCCGTCTAGCTTCCCACTTCCCACTTCCCGCTTGCTGGATTCCGGTTCCGCTTCCGAACCGGATCCCCGCCGAAAGGATAAAGATTATTTTCACGCATTCGCGGTTCGCGTCGCGTTATCCTTCTTCCAAATATTTCGTGTCTGTGCAATTCTTGTAAAACGACCCCGACTCTCTCCGATCGCGTATGCAGGTAGGTACGTTGAAGCGAACTCTTCTTCTCGACAACTCCCCCTCTCCCCCGTAGAATACTCGGCAGTTGACTTTGCACGGAATTTTCGTCCCCAGGAAATTGGCGCAAGAGCGTAGCGTTCCAGGGCGAAATTTCATGGAAGATGGCCCTTCGTAAACTTGCCGGTGCGAAACTTGGTCCTTCCCACCTCTATAGATGATAACGATCCTCGCAAGTTCTGGCGCGATTTCGCACGGCTTCCGTTGTGCCAGATTCTCGCGCCCTTTTACGGCGCGGGATTAAGCTCGAGATTAAATAGAAGTTGAAAAATAGCCAAGGGACTCGGTCCGGAACGGTCGCGAAAGGATTATTTCCGACGCTTTGAAACAGGGTCTGAAACAAGTGGGCGAATCTTTCGACCTGGCTGCGTGGAAAACGCGATCGAATAAAAAATACGGGAACTGTGATCTCTCGGTTGCGACAGCCGTTATGCGGTTTTTAGCATTCGATGACGTTGTTGTTCGTCGAATCAATTCCACGCGCGCTCGACAAATCGACCAACCACTTGGAAACCTCTGGGAAAGCTGCGACGTATTTATGGAGCGAAGAGACTCCATGCTCCTCCAAGTTTTCCCAGAAAAATATAATTTACTGCAAGCTGTTCCTCGCCGAGACGTCGATCCCACTGTTTCCCTGCGCCCCGCCGTTTTCAAAGGCTCCGGAGGCGAATCCCTCGCCGACGAAACAGAACTTCACATAATCTGAAGCACCGTCTGGCATGAATCGCGAAATCGTGTATAACGGGAAAGTTTAAAATTATATTTCCATCAGAGTTGCTGGAAGACCGAAGATCGAAGGAGACACAGCCCAGAGTAAAAGTAGGTACATACATATATATATACATATATATATACAATATACAGCTGGAACCGTCCGAACAGTTCACCAAGAAATTTATCGCCCCATCGAGAGGAAACAATGGCGAGGGTACAGCAAAACGGCTCTGAGGAAAGTATCGAATATCGATGAGGCAAAAATTTATTTCTCGCCGAGGAAGAAAGCTCGAAAGAAGGGGAGGAGACTGTCGAGACCGTCGGCAAGATGATTGACAAGAGAAACCGTCGGCATAATGCGTTTTTCGAGCAGCAGTCGGAGCAAGTTTTTGCCTCGCACCCGGACCATGCGTGACGAAAATCTACCAACAACTATCTCCCGTTTAATCGTCTCGATTTATATCGACCTCGGCCACCAGCCATTGCTTTCTCCACTTAATTCTCTCGGTAATCACGGAAACAAAGTGCTCGTAAAAACCCACAGCTAGAAACTTTAATAACGAACGACGTAACAGGTCTGGGGAACAAAGGTGCAAGTGCTATTGAACATAGGTTCCCACTTGTTTCGGAGAAAGAAATCCTTTCAGACGGAATAAAACCGACGCGATGCTGGGCGCCCCGTCCACCGTGCCTTTAAAAAGCAAGTGCCACGAAGAATCCGGGAAAATAATCGAGGGGAACTTGCATTATTTGTATGCCGCACGGGAAACGAAGAAAGCCCCATCCATTTGCTCGGACAATGTCGGGGGCGTTCAAGATGCTCGGTGTTCGGTGTATTCGGTATTCAACGATACGCCGCGAAACCATTTTTAATTCAGAGTCTCGGTTCCCCCGAAGTACTCGCTAAGATTCTTTCCGCCGGACAATGGAAATTACAACGGAACGACCCACGGTATTTATTCTCCTCGCCTTCTTTGGATAACGTGTGCCATCGGTGGAGGAAAACCCGAGGCGTTAACAAATGCCAGCAAAGACTGCCACCAAGAGCTTTATCCGACTTCTTCGCGTAACCGTGTCACGGGAGTAATACTATAAATGAAAAGCGACGTGCAGTGGCACCGAGTGCTGGACACTCGGTACCCTCGATTATCTGTTAATCGTTACTCTGTCACCTGCTCGAAAGAAATTGCAGGTGCTCGGAGATAAGGTGAATGTCCAAATTTCTGCTCATTTAAGAGGTTACTCATCATAAAGAAGGTGTGAAAAATTTGTTTGTGATCAAAATTTGCAGAGTAATTGATTAATTCTTTAATAATAAATCAACCAATTCAAAAATTATTTATGAAAGATATTTCAAGATGTTTAACTATTAGTAATTTGTAATTAAATACAATGCTCTAAATCTCCGCATTTCTGCTCCGAAAAATAACGATGCACGTATTTCTACTCACCATTTGTACCAATTTCTGCTCGCATAATATGTTGCCTCTTCACGTTAAAATAAGTTACATCTTTTATGGAGAGGTTTTATAACACAACAGTAAAGCATAAAATAATGATAAACAAAAAATAAAGTGCCTTCGAATAGAAATAAGGGTTACAGCATACATTGAATTGTGAAATTATGTTACTAAAATTTTGGTGAGTACAAAAGCGGCCATGACGGTAATTCACTTGACCCTAAACAAACCTGCTCACCTGTTTTCTACTTAAAAAAAATAAAAATAGTAAAAAAATCGAAATCCAGAGCACAATACAGTATCTGTTTTTGTTATTAAATAAGAACTTTTACTGCAAAAACTATTTTCTGCCCAATTATCGAATACCAATAGTGGCGTTGTTCCTTAGCACAACCATCTATCGTTTTAAAAAAATTTCGTTGCTTATGCTGTACTTGTTTGGCCGCAACCTCGTGCAACACGCGCGTAAATGTTCAAATAATTTAGAATTATTTTGTTGCAACTATAGTACAAACGTGACGCTAATAATAATAAGAGAAAATACGAAATGAGCAGAAATTGGGACATTTACCTTACTCCTAAATATTCCCCGAGAAATTTGTGCAGTCGGGTTAAACTTCAGGTGGCGAGAATTCATCGAGGAAATTTTTCGCCCAGTTTCCTCGTGTTATCTCGCGAACGGCCAGAGTTCGCACGCTCTGCTCGTACGTTCCCTCTACCAAGCCGTAATAGTCAGAACGTTCCGCGAATTCTATCAAGAGCTATTAAACATTGTTGTGTACAATGCGCCAGAATGTTGGACGCGCAGTTTCGAACTTGCCAGCAACTGCTCTTGAAAACATTAATGCCTGAACCAGTTCGATCCTATCCGAAGGACCGAAGGCTGTAACCTGTAATTAAAGAGAAGGATCGCCTGGACGTGTTAGGGAACTTGTTCAAACAGCTGTCGCATGCAGGGTAGGCGATTTTTAAGGGAAAGAGAACGTTTCGCGCGTGTAAGTTCGACGGAACGTTTCCATGTCACCGTAACCTGCTGACCGATGGATCGTAACGGTATAAACGAGTCTCGATCGTCGCTTTGCTCGAGCCTTGGCAGAGATTTTATAAGCGTGATTATCCACGAGGGTCTCTCTGCGAATACGCGACCGTAAAAATTGACTTTTCGTAGCAGAACGGTGGCCGTTGGATTTTCAGAGGACTAATATAGAAGACGGTGGTTGATTTAATTTCCCTTCGCAGTAGCTCGTCAGGTGCCGGAGTCGAATCCACAGGTGACGCGACTGGCGGACGGAGCAATCTCGAACACCAGTTCCATAGAATCTGGCTCCATCGAATTCTCGGAGATGTCTCGATCGGTGTACGCGCGAATTACGCCAACTATTCCACGTCCGTGTCCCAGTGCGTCCTCGGTTCGACGACGGAACACTAGGCGTCGTAATGGCCCAAGATTTCCATGGAGGCGTGATGCGAGAAAATTGGGAAATTGCCTGTCCTCGAGACGAATGGAATATGCTCCCCCTTTTGGATCTGCGGCACACGAATCACGGGCCACCGCGTTTTCGTAGATAGAACCTAGTCCCGGCTAAAACTAGTTTGCATCCTGGCAGGGAGCCTTGATACATTTGGAACCTTTGCGTTGAATATTTATGTGGCGGTAGTTGCTACTTGGCCGATTCTCCTCCGATATCTATTCGGATCGGTAGTTACGAGCGTCCTGCCGGATTTTCGCCGAGCCAGTTTCCAAATTCGCCACCTGCGCGTTACCGCTGTTCACATATTTATGAGCCTGCTTTAGGCCAGTATGTTTTCTAGCAAGAGCAAGCCTCCGTTTTCGTCTCCGCGACTCGTAAGTCGTGCCCAGAACTTGTTTCGCTTGAGAAACTTTGCAGTACTTCCTCTTGAAAAGATTCCCCCCCCGCTTGCCTCGACGAATATCGCGTTCCCTCGCTGACCCGATTTAGATTCAATCGCTAATCGGAAACGGACGGCACGAAAGCGCTTCCCTCGGGCTAATGAAATTACGAATACCCTCGCGAGGAGACGAGAGCGGAGCGGCGCAGTCCTGCCTTCTATTCCACAGGTGCTGCGATATACCTACGCATAATCTCGTTAGCATCTCGATCAGGAGCTCGCAGAGAACCGTGCGCTTCACGGTATATAAAGACACTTTGAGCCGAAGTCGGGCCGAAGCTTTACGACGCTTCGTTTCGGGAGGAAAGCCAGTTTTTGGGCTGCTTCCGCTTCCTGGGTGCGAGACATATTTCTTCGTTTTCGTAAGTAGCAGGTCTCTGGGCTGGCGAGACGCGAAACGATTCGCTACTCGGCGGGAGTAGCCGGGGATTTTCAAGGAGCAAACGCCCTAACCCGTCCGCGCGGACGGGACGAAAACACATGCAGAAGCAGTCGCGCGTTGGTATCGAGGCTGTCATCCGGACGAAAGCGTGCGAGCGTCGCAGGATGGAAGAAGAAGGATGTCCCGCGTGACCGAGGCTGCTCCCATCGCGTCCTCCCTTGCGGTTCTTTCTTTCGTGCAGGCGTTGCTTCTTCCCTGTCGATCCAATCATGTTTCTTCTCTTTCGCCGACCGTCCGTGCTTCTACCCTCTTTCTCGTCGCCTCCGCTACATCGCTGCTGGCTCGCGAGTCGGCCCGGTTCGCCGCTCGTTTTGCTCCATTTTCGCTGTTTCGGCTATCCTCCCATCCAAGACGCATGCACGAACCTCCGAGCCTTCGGGGAGAGGCTAGCAGAGACGCAGCAGCCTCGGGGAAAAAGAGCCCTCGGCGTTTCTTCTTCCTCGAACTCGTATCTCCGCGCTCCAAGCTCCAAGCACTTCTACCATACCGCCCAGCTTCTTCGTTTGGTAATCAAGCTCGACGATTAGGACTCTGACGGAGCGCGACTGAAAGCTGTGTATACCAAAGTCGCAATAAGCCAACGAAATCGTGACTGTCAGCAGTTGTTGTACTCTTATACCTATGTAGAATCGCGCGCAGCTGGCCCTCGGATTTCGCTCGGAATTCGATGCTCGATATTCTCCCCGCCGACGTCGAGATAATTGTAGCGGCCTGGACTGAAAACGAGACGAAACTCGACGTACGTACGCCCACGTTGGCAACACCTGCGAGCAGTTTCCGCGAGGAGACGACAGCTGAAATCGAGCGAGGGAGGTAAAACGGGCGCGTATCTGCCGCGCTCGGCGGCAGCTCGCGGCGGAATTAATGCCAGGCCATTCTTTCGCCGCGAATAATGCCACGAATTGGATCGCTCCAGACCTGGGGAGCAACAGTGCCGTTCCTCTCTGCCCTGGATCGAATGGATTGCGAAACGTCTGCGAGTCGTCTGGAGCCCGACGACTTTCCAACGTTTATTTCATCATCCAGCAACGAGCGGGCCACGTAAGTACGTAGGATGAGGAAGCAAAGGAAAGATCGATTTCGATCTGCGAAATAAGAAGAAAAAAAAAATAAAAAGGCTTGACCGTTAGGCGGCTGCAGGTGGATATATCGCGTAGCCGGCTGGGCAAGGCGGCTCTCGGCTGATGCAAGTTCGATGCAGTCTCTCGCGATGGAAAGGCACGCGAAAGAATTCAGGGTTGAAAGTGTGTAAGTATAACGAGTCGTCGTGTCTTGTCTGGAAGGCCGATTATACAGCGGGCTCCTTCCAAGGAGGGAGAGAGAGAGGGGGTGAGATCGAGAGATAGAGGGAACGAAGTAGCCGTGGTCCGGAGCGAGAAGAGAGAAGGGAGAGGCGCGGCGTGTGGCGAGGGCCAAGAGGGAGTATGTAATTGGGCTGAACGCGAATACGAGCGACGCGACGGCTGATGCAAGAATCCACTCCCTGGCAGGCATTTCCTTCTCGGAAATACGCCTTGGAAGGAAGCTGAGAAAATTATTGTTATCAGCGGAGCGCAGCCGCGCGCTGCTTCACTTTCCACCGCGACACGCACCTCTCCAATTAATCGCGATTCCGGTCCAACGCTTGTCCTACCCTCCAGCCGCCGCTAATTATCTTGGCGGTGCCTACTAGTAGGCGCGGCGCGGCAATATTCGCTCGTTTGGCTTCGTTGCACCACCTCGAAGCGTCGTGCTGGCTGCGTCTCGATAACCCATGCCAGAGAAAAACTTCTTCCCCGCGAGCCTCCCCCTCTCGTCTCTCGAGGCCCGCTGGATCTTCGTATTCCCCTCTCGAGACGCGCTAGCTGCCTCGATTCTGCATCGCCCAAACTATCGGCGAGCAGGAAAAAAATCCCGCAAGGGAATTCGACGCACCGCGGACAAATTAAGTTTCCCGACGAGGAGAAGGCGTTCAAGCGGAACGCTGGGCAGCTCGAAGACGGCGATACGGCTGGAGTAATCGACTATCGACCGCACGCGACGGTTTATCAGCGTACGCTATCGGAGAGGCCGGTTCCCCCTGGTCCACGCAGGCGTGCTCGCCATTCTTCTTCGTTAAAGCCGTAGACGCGGAGAAACGACGAGAAGAAGATGGAAACGCGGCTCCCGTTATCCGCCCGCGTTTCCCTTTGTTTCGCCAACAGAATCTCTCTTCCGACGCGGATCTCCAGGAGCCACGGAACAGTCGTAAATCTCGCGGAACACCACGGAAACGTGAAAAGCGCGAGCAAACGCGAGTAATCGTGAATAGCGGAAAGCCAGGTAAGAGGGAAGTCGCGCATGAGAGTCGAGTAATTTCTCGAGGAATCGCCGACCCTGGGATTCTAGAGTGGCGCCGAGCTTCGACAAGCCTCCTGATCCTTCGCGTTCTTTACGATTCCACCTTGTTCCTCTACGAAATTTCCATAATTGGAATATAATAATACCACTTCTGTTTACTTTACGAGCAAACTTCAATGTGCCCTTTGACGAATCGATTTTAATCTCGGCGCAATGCTCCTCGCAGTTCTTCGAGGCAGTAAAAAATCGAGTATCCCCTCTGGAGGTCGTTGATATCGCAAGGGTCGAGGGATATATGTCGCATAGAGGAAGCATCCCCATATTCTCGCGCGTGGCTTATCGGCCGTTTGTACCCTTAAAATTCCAGCCACGGAATAGTGGCTGGATCGTTCCTTCATTCCCCATCCCGGTGTCTTACCGTTGAAACGAGGTCGAGTTTCCGGCGTTTCCGTCTCCTTCGAGCGAAACGAATAAGTATTAGTCGTCGATCACCGTTGCTCGTAGGCTCCTCGTCGCCATGCAACGAAAAGCTTCGCGGAGATGGCTGCACGGGGTCCACGCGAAAATAATTCTACGGGAACTCGTGGGATGGCTGGAGGAAACGTGGCGGCGACGCGGCCCGATTTGTAACCCAGTCAGACATCTTCCTCTTCCTCTTTTTCTTCTCCTTCTTATGTTCGCCAAGACGTATCGGCGTCATTTCGCCAGCGTGGAAACTTATTTGCTCGATAAAACGGAGCGGAGTAGAAGCGATCCTACTTTTACAAAAGCCATACAATAGCGCGTTCGACCAGCTCGAAACTTGAACACCTCAACGGTACTCGAAATCGTTCCCATGGAAGCAGCACGCATGGATTAAAATATCGCTGCGAAACAGATTGCAGCGACCTGGGTCTCTGTCAACTCGTTCAACAGAATTCACGGCGAATGAATGCGCGCCGGGAATCTGGTAAGAACAGAGGCAGCCGTGGCATCTGGGAATTAAGCGCGATCTCCATCGAGGGCGAACGAGACGTAACCGTGCCGTGCCGCTCCAGCCTTTTACCGACCTACAAATTACGAACGCGCCCCGCGAAATTAACTGCTGCCGGAGTAGCAAAGCCCTTTCATCAAGAACGAAGAAGCGATGGTTGATAAGGCGCCAAGCCCGCCGCGCTTGTTCCAGCAACGCGATCAAGGAGGAAATTCAAAGGCGCGAGCAAGGGTTGCGCGAGAAGCGCGACAACAGGGTGTAATCGATCGAGACTACGTTATGAGTCGCGTTAGCGAGCAGCGTTGTTTCCCCTCCCCCTCCTTTACCGTCCTTTCTTTCCCCCATCGGCGCAAGAACTGACATCGCCACGCGTCGATCCAATTTCCTTTCTCTTCAAAAGCCGGAGCCTAACGGCGTTCGTTCGTGCATTTCAACTCGACACCGCGAACGTGTCGGCTGTGAATTAAATTCGCTTTCCCGCCGCGGGAAACCGCCCGACGATATTCCGTACTCCGCCGCGACGCCGAGACACCCGCGGGCGGAAAGCCTCGTCACGTCTCCCCTCGCTGCCGGCGTCCGCATTTCCGATTTTCCCTCCGCCGTATCGGGGCGGTTCTTAGGCTACAAGTGGGAACGTGTATGCACTCGGATGACGCGAATAAAGCTGCACGGGAAAGCAAACTGTGCGAGCACTATCGGCCTGGTGTAATTTGCTCTTATGTACCAGGCGGATGTGTAGCGACTCGTTTCGTCGTAGCATGCCGGGGAGCCTCCAGGGATCTCGTTCCGTTGAGTTACCGTGCACGATCGTAAGCTAAACGTATCTCGGCTTCTTAACGGCGACCGTTTTAAATGGCGGGGGGAACTGGTTCTGAAACGCGACTCTTTGTATTCTGAACTTGACACCGCGATCGGGAAACCGGGGACCGTCGTCGGCGGTCCGGCGCTTGATATTGCGCGCTCGATCCGGC
Source organism: Andrena camellia (assembly GCA_029448645.1). Classification (NCBI taxonomy): domain Eukaryota; kingdom Metazoa; phylum Arthropoda; class Insecta; order Hymenoptera; family Andrenidae; genus Andrena; species Andrena camellia. The sequence goes on from CM055680.1 coordinate 34,864,689, forward strand.
TCGGTGCTCGAAACCGAGCAAAGATCAATCTGAACGCGGTCGACTGGCGCATACGAATCATCGAAATAAATTGCATAACGCCGTGACACCGATACAAAGTGCGCGAGCGTGCGACGCTTTTTCGATTCTCGAAATAAACCATTATCGGAACGAGCGGAACGGGCAAGCGTAAATATACCATAGAAACCAGAGTGCGCCGAATCTTAAGAAATCGGTGCATCTCACTGATAAATACCTACTCGGACTGAAGGAGCTTCGAGGAGCGTGCGCCGTGAAATCTTCTCGATTAGTCTTTATAAGCGGAAGCAGGTTAAAAATTAACGCGAGACCATGCGCGAGCAACGATCACGCTTATCTGCGTAGCTATATATCGGTGTCTCCTATGTATTAACTCACGGTCCGCGTGATATATTCTACCGCCGCTTCACGAAATCTTCTCGTAAAGAGCTCGCGGAGCGTAATCCTCGCCATTCCTCGGTGCGACCAAAAGCTTGCACATTTAACTCGAAGAGAAATACTCGGATAAATTTCCCACCGCGGGTAATGTTTGTTCCTAAAAAAAGGGGGGGGGGGGCGGGGAATGGAGATAGTCGTATAATTCGGTGGCAGGAAAAACTTCTCGGGAAGGGTGTTTAAATTTGAGAGCACCCGAAGCCTGGGTTGGCCAGGTCGTTTTTATCTCCAACAGCCACGCCTCCGGGATAAAGGATAAAGGACTAACGATACGAGGAGCACTGCATGCCGGCTCGTTTTTCACGGTGCGCCAAGTGGATCGGCGGGAAATTATCGCGGAAAATGTCCCGTACCGTCGATTACCCGCGTCTGCGACGCACGAACGATCGGCTCGCGGAGGAAAGTGAAAATATTGGGTGGCGTGGAAAATTACACGGTGGGAAGCGGTTGGCGCCAAATAATCGGCGTAGAACGCGGTGATTAGGGATCGCGAGTGAAAGGAAATCGAGCACAAAGCTGGGTAAAGGTATAATTAAGAAACAGGCATTATTACGTCCAAGGGAAAGACGCGGTAATATCCCTGAGGAGCAAGCATTCCAACGCGTAGCTGATAGCCAGTGCTTGCAGCATTTTCTCTACGCAAAAAAATTCATTTCACGCGCCACGCGTCCTTTACGTAATTTAACGCGTTTCACGAGCGTTCTCGGTGACTTAAATTACTGCTCCGTAATGTACGGGATATTGGACCAGATATCGGAGCAACGACACCAGGATCAATCGGTAGGGACTTTCGTGGCTTTTCACTCTTTCGAGATTGGAGGGAAACCTCCTCACTCGACGAGAGCGATAAGTTTCTAAATGCACACACGTTCCGCGACTCCGCTTGCCAATGAAAGTCTGGAGGAAACTGCCGGCGGGTCCAGTTCGATAGTTACGGAGCAAGGTGCACTCGTGGTTAACGAGACAGAGCCCTGTCCCGTAAATCGATCGATCCACTTATCTGCCTTTTGACAATTCCTCTCTGCCGGATCGTTGCTCGCGGTCGAAACGGCCCCGAAGCATAAAAGGAGAGGCGTATTTATTTATAAAGACGCTCCGGGTCCGCTTCGCCGACATAACTCGATACAAAGTTCGCGGGAAAACGAAGAGAATCGTATCGCCTTGATGCCGTTTCACGGGCTACTTAGGGCAATAGGCGAATGCCGATTCGTTCCCGAGAAAACAGAACGTCGCGACTACTTGGAAACTACGTTAAGAGAACGGGTAGGGGGGGGGGGGGGCGGGCTGGGTCGAATCGAACAAGGGCGCGAGCAACTTCTTCCCCAGGAGACTTCCCTCGGTGTTGGAATTCCATTACGTGGATCCGAGACGGGAAGGACGTGCTATCTTACGAAAATGTAATTACCCGCGGAACGAGTTCCAACTTTCGGACAAGGTTGAGAAATCTTTTTCCGCCCTACGACCGTCTTGCTAACTCTTTCACATTCGATGAGCACGATCGACCCAATCTCGCGATTTTTCATAACCAGAGGCGAATCCGTTCGTCAACTACTTAGCAATTACTTCCAATCGAGTTCTACATACGTATGCAGTTACTCCCGTTAACCTTCCTTACGCGGAAGAACGAACGGAATGGGGTAGGGAGTTGTAAAGGACTCACTCTTGTGCCTGGAGAATCTCCTGAGCTTCTTGAAGAACGGCATGCTTGATGTGGCCTCCACGCTCGTATCGTTCGATCGATCAACACGGTCTGCGTGTTATTGGTACAAAGTCGTAGGGACCACCGTTGACGAAGCCAGACCGAAGATCGGATCGGAAAACCGTGCTCGTGTGCTAGCGAACGGGCTCTGAACGTCGACTGCTTGTTTACATCGGTAGGTACACGACCAGCCGTCCCCGAACTCCGTCTGCCTCTTACTACCGATCTGACTTTACTACTTCTCGGTCGGCCAGGCTCGTACGCGTTTCCACTTATCCCCACTATATCGGCCTAACGCGAGAGGAACCGAGTACGAGACACGATACGCGAGACAGCCAGAGCGCCGCGTGCTTGACACCGTCCACCCAATCGCTTCTGCCCCCCTTCGCCGCCCCACACCTGTACACCCCTTTTTATCTTATCTTGATCAGGAGACATGGGGAACTTATCCGAAATTGAACGGGACGTGTGTAACAGGAGGATGTGAATTATCGCGCGAGCCCTGCAGCTAGTTGGAAGGAGATCACGCGGTTCGGTAACCGAGTCGATGCCGCCGCAAGAAAATATATATTCGTCAGGTAAGGAAGTTAAGTCTCGCCAAGTGGTGCTTGAAAGTTGGCGCTCGCCGGTGTGACCAAAGTTGCTCGCGCGGTTCTCGATTAAAATTCGAGGTGTTCTCCCGACGCGGCGTGGCTTGGCGCGGGTGAATCGTAGGAGGAGTCGACATTCGAGGGCAGGAGCAAAGTTTAAGCCGCTTCGGTTAAGCCGCCCATTATTCCGTCGGAAGCGAAGGCCACCGGCGCCTGCCTCCCCTGGACCCGACGCAAAATTCTCGCCAAGAAAATTTGAATATTACCTGACGAGGCACCCGGATGCCTGCCCGCCAAACGCATACCGCGAATTAGGCGCGATTCGCTCGCCTCGATGCAACCGGTCCTACATGTAAGTACCTATATAGTCTTAGTTGCACTGGAAAGCAGCAACGTCACCGGATAAAAATCAACTCTCGTCTGCCCTCCAGCGAAGCAACTTTTAACCGAGCAAAAAGAAACTTCGAAATTGCCGAATCTCGAGCGTAGTCGACGAGCTTTTTCTCGGAGGACATTGGCGGCGATGCTCTCTTGCGCTTTCAAGGAAAAGGAAAAGCAACGAGTTTTATAAATTCCCGAACTGTTTCGTCGCGTTCCCTCCGCTTGCGAAATTGCAGCACACGTTGCAATCAACTTCTTTTCTTTTTCTTTTTTTTAATCATCCTCCAAGTGACTCTCTCGCAGCGGGATTAATTGGACAGTAAATAGCTGTGCCATGGAGCGATTTTCATTTGCTACTTTCCCCCAACTTAACGTATCAAGTGTATTTCATATTTATCACCGACCAAACTATACCATTCAAAGATTCACGAGATTACGCTGCCTCGAATGTATTTCAAACACCAAAGAATAGCTATAAAATTTCAAAAGAATCGACAGTGAACGTAAGTTAACTATACCCCCCCCCCCTCCCCCCAAGATTCGCACGATATTTCGTTTGGTTTGCTGGCGGAGAAAAGCGTGATGGAATCTGGCGGTCGCGTTACACCGAAGAAATACGATTATTTCGGGCGTAAATACGTCCTGCTGGCACATAAATCGCCGCGAATACATCTCCCATCGTATCGTCCAGGCGAGAGTGGCTCTATCGCGAGGACACATATATTAAGGGAAGTTTTTTCCAGCCGACGAGAGTTTTCGCACAAATCTCGCGAAATCGCCGAGATCTTCCGACACATCGGCCCTCGATCCGGCGCGACCCGACGCGCGAAATTGAATCGCGAAACTTTCCTAGCCGCTCGGCTCGCGACAAGAACTTTAATATCCGAACGTAAGAAGTTGGACGCCCACCGCGGCACGCTAATGCTCCCCATCGATCTGGATCCGAAGGACACCCTTTCAAATACGCCATCATGCCTTTAGAAACTTTCTGCAAAGCTTACCAGGCTCGAAGCGCGGGCCCCTATTATGCACACATGTATTCTTCGCTGCTTGCGCGTCCAAGTCGAACGGGGAAGCAGCCTTCGCGCGAGGGCATTTCCTTCTCCCCCGGTTGCGGCGCCCACTGAAACCAGAAAGAAACGTCGCTGCAGAAAGAATCGTACAAGTCGCGTAATGCTTTCGTAATTGTTCGGTGCGGTTGATTGCAGCATCCCGCATCTGTAATACTCGAGGGTAAGGAATAGATCTGACCGGGGAAGAAAATGAGGAAACGCGGAACGTTGCCAGAGTAATTCTCCTTATTGATCCGTTAATTGAACTTTTTCAGTGGCGCGGAACGTTCTTTCTAGCCGGTGCAGTCGGCTATTAATTGCAGCCCGTAATTCGACGCCTGGTCAATTAGTTTTATAAGTCGTCGGAGCGAGCGAGCGAGCGGAACGATGCAGCCGCGCAGGATGCGCGTCGGCGCGTAGCCGCGCGATGCAGGCCACAATAGACACCCGAAACGAGATTACCGATGGTGCTTCCCTCACGGTCCATTAGCACCGATTCAATTACGCTCACCCCTTGCAGGATGGAAATTCGAGTTCCATCTCGAATCGAGGGCTAGGCAGAATGGGAATAACGCGACTGTTGTATTTCCGACGCGTCCGCCCTGCTAAATTCCGAATACAGAGTCGGGAAAGGCCGCTGGGAAATAGCCGCTCGATTAAGAAACCTTTCGAAAGTATTATTGGGTCGAGAGAATTGCTAGTTATTTATTACGTTGCTGGTTCCATTCTTGGCGCTTTCGATGATGCCCTGCTATTTCGGGACAAGTCCCTGATAGCAAACGAGTGAACCCCTGGAATTACTTGGAGGAGGCGTGAAATATCGCTGGGTAGGGTGTTCCTCGGTATTGGGTGCATCGCAACAGCGGCACATGAAATTTCCAAGCCGACGTTGCGTAATTGAACAGTGTCGCATCCGCAAACATAGCGGAGCGTGTATCACCCTTTCCATAAATCACCATCTAATCGACGTTTTAACCGCAAACTACGGCCACCATCGGGCGCCGTATAACGTTTCGCTGAATAATTCCGTCACACATCACGGCAGATCGAAACAGAGTTGCCCGAACCTCCTGACAAATAACGCACCGGTCGGTGCCAGATCATCTGCAATTACTTTGAAAAAAGTTATCACGCCAAACCGCATCGAAACGGCGCTATTCGGGGCTTTTGAAGGTAACCGCCGTGAAGCAACGAACCACGAATGTTGAAAAAAAAAAACACTTCCCTTTCCAACGGTTCATCCGTGCCGTGGACGTTAATCCGAAAAATTGGAACGCGGCTAACGCGGAACGCGCTGGTTACTATAGGCATTGAATAGTGTTCGTTCCCCGTCCGTCGTTGGAGAATTTAATAAGTTTTCTAGAGAAATTGTACAATGTCTGGTTACACGGTGCCTGCGAACGTATTAAATCGGAACGGGATAAAAAGAGTAACGAGAGGGACGGTGAAAAAGAGAAGGAAGCGATCGCGTTGCCAGGCCTCGAGCGATTTTTCACGATGCCCGAACGCAGTTCGGCGCGATGAGATCGATCTATTATTCTGGCAGAATACGAGTGGAAAAATGCAACGAGGAAAGTGCACCGTTCCCGCGTAGGTACGGAAAACAAACCCGCGAAATGTTGGGGAAAATTTGGTCGCGGATTCACGCTGTACCACTGTACCAGCCCCTCGGCTCTCGCTGAACTTTCGAGCAACCGAGGACGCGAGGCATTTCTCTTCCGCGGTTCACGAGTTTTCCTCCCTTTTCTCCGGCTATAGCCCAACCATAACGCGAGTATCGTTTCCACGAGAATAAGTTTCCATTGAAAATCCTCGCCAAGGAAAACGCGATACACCGAATTGAATCGAATGTATGCATGTGCACGGAACGTTCGGTCTTTCGCTTTCAGACCGTGGTTGTAACCAGTAACCACGGCTCTCGTATCGCGTTCGCGTTCCTGAGAATTCCTTCCCTCGCTAAACGGCGCTGATACATTTTTAATGCCGCTGTTAACAATGCTCGCGCGGAAGCTGCGATTCTATTCTATTCTGCATTTGAATTCTCCCCTCAGCGTGCTTGTGCGCTTCACGCAGAAGCAGGGCGAACGAAAAGCCTGCGATCGTTAAAAATACAGCAGCGAAATAGGGGCTTAAAAAAATTATAGTCTCGTTCACGTGTAGCGCTTCAATTCCGCGTATTTGCATGCTCCCCGGCAGAGCCTGCGTTCAAATATTCCTTCCGTTTCCGAGGTGGCTGGCTGGCTGTCCGCAAGCCAGCAGCCCGTTTGCGTTAGGAGATTACGTCGAGATGCAGTGCATTCCTGCGAAGCTGCGATGCTCCCAGGCATTCCGTTCCACCGACAAATATTCAAATACCGCAACCTCGTATGTTTGCGAAAACATACAGAGACAAATTCGCGATTTACGAGCGACGATGCACGTGGCAATCGAACCGTCCAAACGGTTATTCAAATTCAATTACATAAATAGTTTACTAGGGTTAACTCGCTCCGTGCGTAAGCGTCTATTCTACTACAAGTTTCTTCTTTGAGCACGAGCATGTTGTTTCAGAAATGTTTACAAGTATCGCATTGTTAGCTTACCGAAAGAACAACGTCGATATCCATTCCCTTGATACCAGCGGAAACCCCATTGATTTCGTCCACTTTATCCTTATGTCGACCTTTACGTCGCCTCGACTTCACTTCCACCGGCAGATGACGTTGAAATCGTATTTGTGAAGTGCATCGTTAATACAGAGCGATAAACAGTGTAAAGAAGAAGGAAAATATTGCTTAACGCACCGTTAAGAGGTTATCGTCACGAAAGTATTGGCGCCATAATAACATACTGACGTATTTTTCGTGTGATCGCACAGCGTTGCCGTTCCTGTGCGAGCGTTGGCGTTCATAACCTCGCAAAGCGCGACTACATAACCTAACTTAATGTAGCGCAACGATATTTGTCGGAATTTCGAAGAAATGGCAAATCGAGTGAACGTTCTGTCTACGTTTGTACGCGGCTATCGAGCATACGCGAGAGCGTGGGTCAACGATGCCGTTACGTACGACAAAATCAAATTCTACCCACGGTAAGAATAGCGATAATATTCTCCATACATGCTATGCCTCTTCGATGCTAAAAGCATTCTTATTGCAGTAATAAGGAGACTCACGTGGATCCTCCGATTACACCGTCGAAAGTCTTTATGGTACATAGAGTGAAACCCTTCAAGGGTAATCCGTACTGGGAGAGGGATATTCTTAAGAGGTTAGGATTCAACGAAGATGTGAGTTCGAACAACCGACTGTTTACCGATTAATTGTTGTTTGCTCTGTTGCTTGTACGCGCATTCTACGCAAAGTCTTTTTCCAGGAAAACGAGCCAGTGTTTGTAAAGAACACGCCGGAAGTGTGTTCTCAGCTTTGGCAGGTAAAGCATTTAGTAAAGATCCTGCCGCTAAAGGTACCCGAAAATCTATCGAGCGTCGACGATTCGACCGAAGTTTACTTCCACGAGAACGGGACTTGTCAAATTACCGGCAAGATCGACCCCGCGCGCCGCCAAGCTACCGAGGCTGCAAAGGAATCCATGAAGAGATTAGACTACGGTACCGTATCGGAGAAACTCAGACTTCAATGGCTAAAAGGAAGTCTTATATAATGTAATAAACACCGGAGTGTATAATATATATAATAAATCTGATGTATATTAATTTATTGCGTTTAGTTACGAAGTATAAAGGCGTTCATTGAACAAATAATATACTTTATTTTTTATGCTGATTACAGCTGTGTGGCTGCGTTACAACCTACCAACAGTAATGTTAAAATTTCAATGTTCATTCCTTCTTTTCTTGTTTTCATTTTCTTTTTTTTTTACAATTTTTCCCCGTTTCGTTTTGTATATTCGAGTAAGATCTATCGTGAAAGATGAGTGCCGCTTTGGGTCAGTCGTGCGGACCTACTTGAATACGGTGTTCCAAAAGAATGGAATAAATCGTATCTAAATTTTAATGAGCGAGACTATAATCGTAACGAGCAGTCTTACGCGATAAACGGAAACATCTTAAACGTACATCTCGGAGAGATTCCACTAGGCCGTTTCGCATCTGTTTCGGAAGGGGCCGTTCTTTTAAAAATCTGACAAGCGCGCTACGATACAGGACGCAACTCTTTACGTTCCTGGAACATTTTTAATCGGCTAACCGTTCCCGACGATGAGGGTACTCATTTACTTTGAAACCGTTTACAGGTCGAAGAGATAGTCTAGACTTGAAATTGTAAACCTAATTCCGTATAGTTACGCCTAGATTCTATGAAACCAAGTTTGATCTCGTACATGCTTGAATAGGATTTCAAAAAACTTTGACAACCCGAATACTGGAAGTCCTAATAACAAAGACACGGCCGTCCCTCTATCGTTCGCCTCTAGCCCCCGAGCCCCCGTTTACGAGGAGTTGGTTCGCCTTCGACTGCGAAGCTTCCAAAATCTTCTGTCCCTGGACGTATGGTGAATAGAAATAGTATTTTGTGCTTTGGATCCCTTCTCGGGCATGTACATCCTGAGAAGCCTCGCGGCGCGCTCCTCCTGCGACCTGTCCGCGGCTTTCCCGCTCAAGAAGCTCAGCAGCTTCATGCTGCGTCTCTTTATTCTCAGTCGGTTCAAGAAATGCCTCTCCGTCGTCCTGGTGGGGCTACCGTCGTGCTGATCCTCCTCCTCCTCCTCCCCGAGTCTCTTCGATTTCCGTTGAAACAACTCCATCTGCCTTCTTCGCTCGTGTTGCGCGTCCAGCTTCTTGTACCTACGATTCATCGGATCTTCATACTCCGCAGTGGAGCACGCTTCCATTCTCGCTCTCTCGGCCCCGATCCTCTCGGCGTTCCTGCTGCTGGTTTCCTCCGCCCGCCGTGCCACCGACTCCAGCTCCTTCAGGCGGTCCGCCTCCTTGGAACCTTTCAAAGTGTCCGAGGACGCGGTCTCCGCGGACTCCGCGGTCCCGCAGCCGTCGTCCACGTCCGACAGTTTCCTGTGGAGGTTCACTATCTTCCTGCGGAACTCTTCCTCCTCTTGGCTCAGCTTGGCAAACGCACGATCCCTCTCGTGCGCGTCGGAGCTGCAGCTGGAGCTGACGCTCTTCGACGCCGCCGTTTGAAACCTCTGTCACCACCATCCCACTTGATCCTTTCCGCTCCCAGGCGAGTCCTCCTCCTCTGGCAGCGGCTCCAGCCGCCTTCTACCCAGGAAACACCTCAGCGAGCTCAGGCTCCCGCTGCCCAGCAACTGTTCCATGTTCAGCTCCGGCAGGTTGCAGTCTTCGCTCTCGGACTCCTGGTCGGCCTCGTCATCCGCCGACAGGTTTAGGCCGTAGTTGTCCTCGCCGGAAGTAGTCGTGTTGCCTGCACCGTTTGGCGGCGGCTAGGGAAGTCAGGCACAGCTCGGGCTAGTGATTCTTTGCAAACAAAGGGCAAGCATTGTCATGCAGATGCGTGCGAAGCTTACGGGCTAAACTGTCTCTCGTCTCTCTCTCTCTTTTATCTCTTTTCTCCCTTTCCTTATTCGCCGAGAACGTACAGAAATCTCAGCGGGCTTGCTTTAGGCGACTGCTTCGAACGTACGTTTCGATCATTAACTTGGCCAGGCGTGAGATTCTACGGCGATATTCTACGGACCTAGCGACTGCCTCCGAAGCGGATTCCGCAAATAGTGCGACTGGCTTACCTTTAGCGCGTCCGAGGCTCGGTGGTCTACGATTACGTGTCGTGTGCAAGCAAACTTCTCTCGAGTAGTAAAATTGAAATAAAAGAAGCGAGACTGTCGGGGGCGGGGAGAAGGGAGACGCGCGTATCGATCGCGATACGAAATCGTGAAAGCCTGTACGTTCAAGCCAGTACCTTCGAGTGCCAAGGAATCATACACTATTATTATACGAGTTGTATCATTACCGAGCTGGCGGTGAAGCTTTCGTCATCGGGGCCACCGGAGGTCGGAGTTCCCCAGATGTCATCCCCGGAGGTAGCCCCTGACGTGGTTCCTTCGTCGTCGTTTGGATCCAATGAGTACTCTGTCCTCTCAGGAGGAACCGGCGGTTGAAGGAGGTAACCACCGACACCTTCGCCGAGCTGCTCCAGCAGAACCATCTTGCTGACCACGTAGCTGCTCGCCCTGGCGGTCCACGCTCTTAATCCCGTAGGCGGGGACTCGGTATCCCGGCTCTCCTCCTCCCCTTGCTCCTCGAGCTCGTCGTCCTGATCTAAGCTGCTCATCGTGCCGTATCTTCTCAGAGCCCTGCGGAATAACGCGCAACGTTAGCAGGGCAGAATTCCCAACAGAGACGCATCGCATTAGCTGTCACCTGTAAGGTGGCTCAACGTCGCAATCCAGATCGTCCTCGCTACCGTCCTCCGTGTTCCCATCGGCCGGAGTGTAGCTCGGACTGTTTCGCCCGGGGCTGTCGTGCAGACCGTTCCTCAATCTGTGCCTCGTGCAAAAATCGGGGGTTGGCGGCACCACCGAGATCTTTGGCGGCAACGGTGAGAATGGATCTCTCGTCGGCGGTGGCGTTGGACAGCCCGATCTGGAAGCATCGAAGCTCTCCATCATGCTCGTCGAAGAAATGTGCTGCGCGATATCAGCTGCTCGAAAACTGTACGCTACCTAGTGTTCCTTCTCGAGAATTTCTCGAGAAAATTTATAATTGCTTATTTTTTTATTTCTCGAGAAATACTGTTTTTCTGGAGAAACTTAAGTCTAGGAAATCGCGAACGTATAAACGCATCTACAATTTATAATAAGTCTTATTAGTAACATTAGAACTTATATGAATTGCAATAGAAAATCTCAGTAGAGAAGATTCGACATTATTGACTGGTGAAGGTGCTCTTAAATTTCTATTTTGTATGCCTACTGAAATAAGTAATCAGTTTCTTGTAGCTATTAAAGAAGAAATATCGAAAAGAAGAGACAAAACTATTGTATTCTTTATACAATTTTCGCATAGGTGATCCAGAATCTCTTCAAACAATTCAAAAGACGCGTTGTTTCATTTAATATTCATATTTATCACAAAGAAACAGAAAAGAAATAGATTAAAAAAACTATTTTATAACAAGAAAGTAATGTTTCGCTTTATACAAATTTTGTATTAAATAAATAAATTTATGAATTATATTTAATATCTGTTTTTTCATTTATACAAGTTTTGTGCAAATTAGACAGGAATATTGATAAATATTGTCAACATTATTTCAAAAATATAAATTTTCTAATATTTTTTTTCAATTTCTCGAGAAAGAAAAAATATCGAGGAATCATGAACACTAACGCTACCTGTGGCATCGTCGACAAATGTTGATCGAGCCGGTTGAATTCTCCTTGGAAGATGCCAGGCTGCCGTTCTTTCTGTTCGTCACGCTGTTGGACTTGACGGTGCTGAGACTCGCGCTGGACGCGGTGCTCTGCTGCTCCACGTCGGAATTCCCGATTTCGGCGACGATCTCTTCCGCCTGGGTGTTCTGCTCCCTGTCCCCTTGGTCGACGCTTTCCTTGGGCGCTCTAGCCGCCAATTCTTCGGGCGTCCACTCCTCGATAGGAGCCTCCTCGTGATCCGGTGGCGGGATCTGATGGGAGTTGCGCACCCACTGCGCCAGATGATTGTCCTCCCTCGAGTTCTTAAGGATCGTGTCGATACTCTCGAGCGAGTGCGACTTCTTCTCCTCGTCCGGTTTCTGCGACTCTCTGGTAGCCTGTCGAGGCAGAAAACCATTCACGAGAACGATTAATCCCGCCGCCATTTACCCACCCTCCTCGCGGCTCTCCTACCTGCGAATTCTCCGCGGATTCCCTAACGGCAGTGAAATTGCTACCAATGATCGGACTCTCTTCCGGGCTGTCCTGACTCGGCGTCCCCCCATAGCCTGTATTCACATAGATTCTAAAATATAACGAATTAGTGTAGAGAAACGAAACTACGAATCTGCGATCGACCGTACCGGATCCGGGATTCCCGGAATGTTGGGTCTACGAACGAACCAGGACTTACATCTGTCGCTGAAGAAGATTGTGCCAAACGGCCTTGAGTTCCGGGGTAGGGGCTCGCAGCACCAATACCCGCCTGCGAGGGCGACTATGTGGGCTACAGCCCCCGCTGTTGGCTACCTCGATGTGGCCGTTGTCCGTGCTTCCGCTGGGATTAATCGAGACCTGCAGCCGGAATTCCGTGGGCCTTTTGCGGACGTTGAAGCAGGCCTCGGCAATGTTCGAGAGGCGCAGGGGTTCCTCGGTGACGAATAGAACGCGGTCCCTCGAGACCCGAGCAAACACCAGAAGGTCGGTGAGGAGCAAAGCCCAGGACGGTTGCAGGCGTGCTCGACCCTCCACCTTTGCCAGCGCACCCCCAAACAGCCTGAAAGGACGCACAGTTTGAAAGAGATGTCGGGTGGAGTCGGCGCGTGTCCTTGGTAACTATCGACAGACCATTGCCTGCCGGGCATTGCCAAAGTGAACGGCTTGCATCTGGCGAAAACCAGTCGGGATTCGACTTCCTGCAGGCTAAGCAGTGGCCTTCCGGTGTCGCGGGGCGGTTCCATTACACCGGCGTTGGCCGTGGCCTCCCTGTATCCCTGTGCCAAGTCTCTGGCTTGCTGGCAATTCCTCGGCGACGCCAAGCCCAACAATCTCGTCATCTCTCTGCAAGGGAAGGCTCGGCGAGACTGTGTCGATAGATACTCGTCGGCGGAGAAAGGATCGTGGACAGGCACGCACCTGTAGTGTTCTAGAGGCGAGAGCAGAAGCCCCGTCAGATCGGGACGTCTCTTGTGGGGAACGGCCGGCTCGCAGACGAGACTCGCGAAGGCCGTGTTTCGCCTGAGAGCGACTAAAAGGCAGCAGGCTCGTTGGAGACCGCTCAGGTACCTTCTATAGGCAGCGGTGATCCTGGGGACGCGACAGAGGTAGCTGTCCACCCCGCCACCCTCGTCCCGGATCTCCTCCGATATCTTGAGCAACTCGTCGAGATTTTGGAAGAGGATCAGGTAATCCGCGGCGGACAGCACGTCCCGTCTCTCGAGCGCGGGTGCCATGAAACGCGTGTGCCCGCTCTTCAGCACGCCCCAGTACCTCGTCTCTCTTACGGTCAATTCCTCTTCCGGCGGCGCGTCCGGCGCGAGGTTCGGGAAAACCTGAACGCGCCCACCCCGTTCCAGTTGAAATCGGCGATGCGCAGGGAAGTGGGTGGAGGCGTGGGGGGGGGGGGCGAGGCATGCGGGGAATCGTTCTACGCAACTTCTCCGCTGCAAGTGCATGCTCAGCGAACTCACGGCGATCCAGTTCCATGTACGCTCCGCAACGCTCGCGATCGTAGGATTTTTAGGATTCAGGAATAACGGGTGGCATAAATAAACGAGTCGCAATGAATGCTTTGAAACAGAACTTGTTGGACAACAGAAAAAAAAAGACAACCGTCGAAATTACAAAACATAACCGTATCATAACTTAACCGTGTCCCCCGACAGAGGAAAGGAGCACGCGCTATACATTACGCGTTTACATTAAGTACAACACAGTCGCGAGAAGTGAATGGTACAGAGACGTCGCGCGATCTGCCGTGCAACGAAACGTAAAACAAGCTCCGATGAACGCATGCAGCAGCTCGCAGCTCGCTAAACTAGACTCGCAAGGACTTACTTCTGACAGTAATTCGCGTTGAATCTCAACTTAAAATTTCTTCCGTCTCTCTTTCACTCTCTCTCTCTCTCTCTCTCTCTCTCTCTCTCTCTCTCTCTCTCTCTCTCCCCCATCTCTACTTCGATGCTCCTCACTGGGAGCAACAAAAAAAAAATGCAAAGAATGCTGCCAATGTCAATACGACTCCCGCGTCGATCCGAGCGCGTATTCGCAGAAAATGAAGCTCGAGCGATACCGTTTGTTCGTCGACTCGACTCTCAGAATAAAAGAAACGAAAACCAAGACATGCGAAGCGATCAACAGTCGGGGACTTCTGGTCTCTCTGTGTGTATTTAGTCAATTTTCATTCACTTAAAGAACTAAATTCGAAAGAAGGCTCGCTAAGCTCAGACCAGGACGCCTGTACCGACCTCGGCGTTAAACGCGACCGCATGCTGCTGCTGCTGCTGCTGTGGCTGTTGCTGCGGCTGCAGCCCGCCGCCGATCGGTTGCTGCACGCTCACGTTCATCGAGCTAGGCCGCTGCACAGCCGGGTGAACGTTCCCACCTTTCCGATAAACCTCCAGAATCAGCTGATTCGTGGCTGCCTGGATCAGCCCAAGGATCTCCTCCCGTGGCAGTGTCACCACGTTCGTCATCTCGACGAAAACAACGTGATCACCTGGCCTCAGGCCGGATCGGTCCGCCGGGCTGCCTGGGTCGACGCGCTCCACGCGGGGTGGCCTCCCCCAGGATAACGAGAATCCCCATGGAACCTGCGACAGGCAAGAAACGGCTCGTCAGCACTTCTCACCGTTCAAACTTTAATAGCAGCGTTCCCGACAGAGGTGTTCGCGGTGCAGCGGGGCCTCCGACGGAGATCGCTGCGACAGGGGGTCCTCGGGTCCCCGAGACGGGGTACGGTGGGGTGGCCGCTGGCCAGGCATGCTTCGTTAATAGCGTTAACAGCGGGGTTTAAAATTATGCCTACTTTAAAACCAGCAATCGGCCTTATTGCCGTAATAACACCTATGAATAGACCCCGCTGCGACTCTCTCGGGGCTGTCAAATCAGTCTGTCTCCCTTGAATCTTATCGATCGCCTCTGACAATTCTTAAACTGATCTCGTCGTTGGTCAAGGCTTCCGGACGGACGCGTGGCCAGTCTAACAAGCGTGCCCGTCTGTAATCCAATACCGGTATCAATAGTAAATGAGGAAGCCTTGACAGACGACGGCGGTGTACATAGGTAAGAATGCCCGTGAAAGCTTAATAACGTGGAATCTGACGGTATTCCTAAATTGAGGAGAAGGGGACGGCTAACCTGATTAGCTGCAGCCTGTCTTATCAGTCTCCTGGTGACGGTGCAAGGTGTTCTGCCGCCCCTAGCCGTGAAACCCGGGTGCAGTGGCAGGCCGGTCAAAGGATCGATAGGCTCTAATTCGAGGTGCCTCAAGTACGTCAAATTCTCTGCCCCGGAATTATTATTATCTGGCTCTCCGTCCTTGGACAAGGGCGGCGACACTCCGCAGTCCTGAGGCAAGCCTGCATAAGGAGTGCTCGTGTTTCGACCGGTTCCTGCTTCTAGAGGATGCCATGTCGCTTCCTGCAAACGTGCAATCGCTCGGTGAGAAGACTTTCCCCGCGATCACCGCAAACTCCGGTTACCTGAGCGCGTTCATCCTGACGCGACAGAATGGCAAACGAATTCAGAGAATCGCTTCGAACCGCAAACGCGCACGGAACGCTGATAATAATTACCGATCCAACGTTCGCGCGAGGAGGGAACGTTATTCCGAAAGAGAAAATGGCCCTTGCCATTCATGCGCTCCGCGAACGCTTACTTTATAAACGCGGGCCAGTTAATTAAGCGGGCCGCCTAGCCGCGACGAGAGAAACGGTGTCCCGCCAGCGCTCTCCCCATCGTTTCAACTTTCAACAGAACATGAAGATCTTGAGCAACACTCCAACCACAAAGAACACCACGCAGTAAATGGCCACCACGATCATGTTGGTTTATCACGGGTCGCGGAGCAAAATAAAGGAGCGATTTCGATGAGGCCAGGCGAGATATCCCGCGACACCTGTCACTTTTAACGAGGTCAAAACGCAAGTGAATCTTCGCCGGATAACGTTCCGCTTCGTTGCCCCGTAACGAGCTTAACCCTGACCTTAAGCCAGGAAGACCTAGAAATCCCAGTAAACAGCTGACGTGCAGCCGTGTATCATACTTCCTCATCGAACTCACCCCCGGCACGCGAGAAATAAAAAAGAAAATCTTTCCGCCTCGCGCGGCGTCTAGACAGGACCTTGGACTCACCCGTGAGAAACTTGTAATTCTAATGAAATGTCAAATAATTACCTTATCTTGAGACAGGGGTAGAGGCAGAGTCATGCAGCCCAACAACTCGCTACGTCTGAAACACGACAACGAAAGCGTGCATGAATCTTCCGCGGCGAGGTGCACCTACGTGTATGCATGTACAGTAGGATGCACAGCCGTCTGGCCGTGCCCGTGCGCCTGTGTGCCCGAACACTCACGCTACAGAGGCACATCTACGTGGACGAACCGCATACACGCTACTTTCGACTATTTACACATAGAGAGGAGGGAAGCAGCGTTGCAGAGACGCGCGCGGATGTGACGAAGTGCACGTGGTGGACGCGGTGCGCATGCTTCCAGGGAATCGATTCCCCTCCTACCGCAAAGACTCCGCGTATACCCCCCGAAATCCGTTCGGTATCCTGATGGACCGTTGCTTCTGACTGAACGTAAAGTTATCCCGGTTCGAGGCAATCCATTATCGACCGATAAATTATCATATCCTCGTCGGAGAAAGCCCGTCTCTAGCGAGCTGTAGTCTACAGTCTACGGCCGTATCCGCTGCAATTCTGTAAATGTAGTTGCGGGAGGATATCGCGGGCTAGTCCGGGAAGGGTGAGAACGGAGGCGTGTAATTCGTACGACTTGAAATAACGAGAGCCAGCCGCAGTTCTTGACCCCGATAACTGCTCCCCGGAGACAGCGCCTGCTTCTGTGCTCCTCCATCGCGCGCTCAGGACGGTTTACCCCAATTAATGCGCGGCGAAGCCGAGGGCATTCCCACGATCACACGCAAACGTACATTGCGTGAGATTAATATCTCGCGGCGAGTACGAGGCGGCGCTAACTATCTTTACCGGGCTGATCGGCTATCGTTCGAAACACGTTACCTGTGGCTCGGACCGCGCGCCGCGCCACCTGAATGCATCAATTACGAGCGAAGGCAAGGCCGAAGGTAACGCGGAGATTTGAAGGGAGTTGGTCTGGCGTGTCGAGTGCCGGACGATCCAGGTCGAGCACGTTCCCGTAGATCGGGGGGTACCGAGGGCGACAAGGTTCGTCTACGCGGAGTTGATGCTCGCCTCGCTCTGCGGCTGTTTCTAGCATGCTCACCTTGCACGACGATCCCTGTGCCAGACCGCGATGTCCAGGGACGTGGGCTTGCTGCTGCAGTGGTTATTATCGTTCGCCGGGCAGGGCAGTATCAAGGTCTCGTGGAAGACGGGATTCGGCGTGGCCCTGTGCACCGCTGTCCTCTTCACCACCCCCTCGCCGTTCGGATTCTTCAGGCTCGCTTTCACATAAGCGTGAATGGGACCCTCGTACGCCCTCCTCAGGTCCTTGCACCGTATCACTGCGCCAAACAGAAAGACAGCCCCGTCAGATCGCGAGCACGAGCGATTCTGCCAAGCCTGGATCCAGCAATTCCTTGGATCCGCGGCGGTAATCCAAGAGGTTCTCAAGCTGCGTTCGCGGTACACGTGCGAACGGGCACGGAGGAAAGGTTTCGTTCCAGTTAAGTCTGACCCGCTCCGCTGCACGCACTACTGGGGGATATCGCGCGCGCGTCCGACCAATGCGGCACTATTCTACTTGCCGCGAAGCGGATCGACCACCGACGACGACCGCTTCTTTCCGCGTTCTCGGCACCGAACCGCCGAGGAAACGCGGCGCGGCGTCTGGACCGAACGGAAGATCGATGTGCTCGCGGAGAAACCGCAGCGTCGAGGAAAATGTTATCGACGCGGGCCTCCCCTTTGCAAACCAAGGAGGGGAAGAACGCGCGAGCCACGGAGCCACCGGAGAGAGGAGGCCCCGCAAGATTCTACGAGGCTTGTTTACGCAAGGACGCGCACCGCCAAGAATCGATGTTGGTAGGCCTACTAACCGGGAGCGAATTGCCAGGAGGTTCTGTGGGTTACTGGCACAGCGGTCTATCGCGGGGTGACAACTGAAACACCCCCTCTCGCGGCACACGACTGGCGCATGCCCGTTCACACGAGTTTTTCAGGGGCGTCTTGGCGTCGCGGTGACCCTCGCCAATTCTAGCCCGTTAGACGATCTAGCAAACAGCTCGCGTCACGATTTTTCACACCGTCCGACAAACAACTACGACACTTTGCTCTCGTTTCTGCCGTTTCTTCGACATCTACCAGTGGGGTAGGTACTGGCTGGTAAGTTTATTGGGATCGATCCCTCGCGTCCAAGCAGCAGTTTTTACGCGTGGCAATTGGACACACGTATTATTGTTATAATTATTATAATCGACGGGAAAACCCTTTAGAATACAAATTATAAGCAGGCGAATACAAATATATACGACATACGAAAGAATCAACTTACCCCGAACATGTATCTGATCGCCAGCGACAGAATACTCGATCTCGATCGATCCATGGCAATTCGTCTTAGGCGGCTCGCTTTCGGGGCTGAACTTTAGGCATCTTCTCACGGTCGCGATAAGCGGCGCCTCCGGTGTGTTCGACATCGAGTTCAAGAACGATTTCGAACTCTGAAAGTCGTCCGTCACGGTCGACTTCGGGCTGTCCAGGTCCCAGGAATTGGCTTTCCTTCCGATCTCCTCGTCCTTCCGCGGATCTTCCAGACCGGAGAATAACGCCTTCGGCGCGAACACGCATTTCTCGTCCAGCGTGGTGTCCAGATCGGTCTCCAGGGCGAGTTTCTTCACGTGCGGGTTCACGGCTTCCATCAGCGTGACCCGCGCCATCTCAGCTTTCGTGCTGGTAGACGGGCTGTGGCTGGACGAGCGCTTCTTCGCTCGCTTCCCCTCGTAAATCTTCTCCGTGTCCTTTCGGTGGCGTTTCCTTCGTATGCCCCGCTGCCTCTTCAGGGTGAACTCCCCGTCAAGGTCGTTGGGTGGGGACGAGAACGCCCAGGACATCGGCGAAGGGTCTTCCAATAGCTGGCTCGCCGATGAAATGGAGCTGTCGTTGTGGCACGCCGTTTCCTTCTCCGCGTTCTCCTCCCGCTCCACGATGGTTTCGTAGGTATGGTCGGACCTGGTGAGATTCTGCTCGTCCCGAGAACTGTCGAGGATCTTCTGCCTCTCCTCGACGTCGGCCAGCAGAATCTCCGCCACCGTCTTGCCAGTGAAATGGACCTCTTGCTCCCTAAACAGAAACGAGAAATGACAATCGCGCGGCTAGGCTGGCCCGCGTCCACAGGTGTCGCGGGAGGGGGGGAGGGGGGGGGGGAGGGGCAGGCCGGGGCGAGTCTCACCTGTTGAGGACCTCCGTCACCGTGTTGTCCATGTTCTCGAACTTAGGTAGATCCTGGTCGATGGCCAAGTTCGAGAGTTTTCCAGCCAGCGGCGTCTGGCCGTGACTCTTGGCTTTGAAAGGGCTCGCCGCCGGTAGGCCGGTCTTGGTGTGATACGGGGTCTTGCATCGAGCGTGGATCTTCGTGATCCTTGCCAGCTTCGGCAAGTAGGCGGATTTCGCGGAGTCGGCGAACTTCCCCTTCGATTCGCCGTTCGGCGAGTAAAGCCTGCCGTTCGAGTGGGGCACCGAGTCGGCCTCCATCACGTCCTCGGGGCTGGTAGCCATGGAGATTTGTTGGAAAAAGTCCGACACGTGGGACTGCAGGTTCGCCCTTGCCTCGTTGACGATATTCTGCGGCAGCTCGTTCTCGCTCTGGAAGTTCTTCGTTCTAGTTTTCATGAATAGCGCCGGGTCCGTCGGCAGGGTCAGAGCTGTCGAGCATTTGCTAGCGGCGGGGAAGAACGTTAACGGTCCGATGTCGGTGTCGACTCTCGGGGTGCTTTGGTAAAAGCTCTCCGTGACCGATGACTTATCCGGCTGCTGTGACATCGACTGGCGCTTGTTGCCGCGCAGATTAGGCTTCGTCGCCTGGAAAGAAACGGGCGAGGAACGGTCGTGCGAGCGTGCCCCGGATTTCTGTTTAAAAATGGGCGAAAATCGAGAGGAAATCGATACCTGAAAGTACGTTCTCAAATCGCTGCCGTGGCTCCTGCATCTTCGCCGACGGGCCGGCGTCGCTCTGGCCGAAGCGTTCTCGGCCGTTTGGCCAGGTACGTTCCGGATCTTCGTGCCAGCAGCGGGAGGCGTGTTGGACAGGTCTCGAAAGGGCCTACGGGGTGCCTTGTTCAGGCTAGGCGGACCGTGAGGCGTCGAGCTGCTCGCTGACAACGATCTCGAGACCGTCCACTTCAGCATCTCTGTAGGCAGAACGTAAAGCTCTAAGTAACCGGGACGTCGTCATAGGTACCTGAAAAACATTCATCGATCCAGCCTCGATCTGTGAAAAAACAGCTGCGCTCACGTTCGAACCGTTGCAGATTCACGTACACGGCTTCGAACGCCGATACAGTATTGGCAGAAAAAATGCATGAACGGGGACTTTCTCTTGCGCCCTTCCCGTGGAACGAGGGGAAGTAAAAGTTACGTAAGGTGTACGTGACGGAAGGAACCGGAAGCTTATCTTGGCATCTCGAGCATTAAAGGGACACGATCGGAGGGAAGAGCAGGGTGGCAGCCGTGTTCCATCGGCCCGTATCGGCCTCAGGACTTCCCGAAAATAAATGTCCGCTTCTAATTACACGGTGGGCCCAAAGGCAGTGACAAAAAGAAAGAGCAGAAGAACGAAAGGTATAACAGCAAGACGATGACGAAACAGCAATGGGCGCACCTGTCACGGCATACGGGAAACAGCGAAACAGGTGAACCCCGCACACCTGAGTCGGTTTCACGAGTTAACACTTGCCTCTGCTTAACGAGCGCTTAGCGAACGGGGTCCGCGCGCGATTCACCTAACTTCTCTCTGACCGTGAGAGAGGAAAAAAAAGCGAGCCAAGCTGGACGGAGGGAATAATGAAATCGGTGGTGTGAAGAAACTCTCCAGCCTGCGCTACACGATTGTACGAGCTCGCTGGTCCACGTAATCGTTGATTCGATTAGGACGGGAACCAAACCACTGTCGCGAGCGGTTCGAATTCGGTACCTTAATCGGGGACGGCCGAAGCTGCGATTCGATAACGGAAAATCGCCCGAATCGCGCGAGCCCGAGAACAGGTAGAAAGAAAGCTGTGAGTGGCAAACAACAGCAGGTTTTCACTTTTAACGGTTCCTCGGGGGGGTGACCACGACCACGCTGTATTGTCAAGTAGGTGTAAAAATGCAGCACATTTGCATACAGGCTGTTGCCATGCCGCGCACGCGCTCCTGTCCCGCAACACGCACTTTTTCATCGCGCTGTTCACGTACTTCCCAAGAGTCCGCCTCTGCCTCGGAGCACGCACGTACTTACGCGTGTGGTGCACGGTCTCTCGCGCCGAACCGTCGCGCATATGTAGACGCGGTAGCTCGGTAGCTTGTAAAACGGTACGGGCACCTGCCCATATGGTGGAAGCCGGCTAGCGTGCTCTCCATCTGGCCCGGCCGACGCACGAGAGCGAGCTCGGTGTCGAACCACCGTCAACCAGACGATCGCTATCTAACTTCATTTCACCCGTCCTCCTTTAACGTATTCTATTCTTCGCGCCACCCTTCCTTCTGCGCCGGCCACGTACGCCGTCGCGTACACGCCGAGCGTTGAACAGCCTTTTGGCGCCACTCGCACCGTGAGAAACATCTATCCACCGATCCTTAACGAATCCGTCCTTTTTGCCATTGCCGAAATTTTGCAACCGGTTAGCAAGAAGGCACGCGAGCCACGTTAAGTGGTTTCCAGTATCGGAGCGACGATACGTTTTTAAAGGCTTCAGCGGGTCCTGCTAGCTGCGCTCGCGCGTCTACGCGCCGAGAACCAGTCGGGCGACACGCGCGGAACCATTATGACGTTTCGAATGTGAGAACGAGCGTTCCACGGTAAACTAGAACGGCCGACGGAAAATGGTATGCGCGCTCTTTGCATAATAGCTACCCCTCGATTTCTGTCGCCGGCAATGGATTTTGAATGTACATACCCACCGACTAAGTTGCCGAGGCAATTGCACCTGCGATCGAGCGTATCCTTTCTTTTTTTTTCTTCCGTCGCGTTCCGGTTCGGTTGCCGGGCGACAAACGAATTTCGGTTCGGCTATTTTGCATATTCCTCGCATCCGACGTGCATGTACTCTATCTTTCAGCCTACCATTCACGGCCGCAACGGTTTCACCGTTCCTAACAATGAATCGCGCGAAACGCAAAGGCTGCCGCGTAAGCGTAAGTTGGCCAGCCGCGATGCAGTTGATTAGAAGGCGAACAACTTGGCGCCGTTAATTAGAAGCGCAGCTGCAGGGCTCCGCTTAGAAAGGGGGACCTACGATTCACCTGTGCACGCTGTCGTTACAGGATTCCGATTATTCGGAAGCCGCGCGTGTTATGCAAGTAAAGGGAGCAAGTGCACGGAAAGGGCCGTGAGAAACGTTACGCCGACCTTTCCAAAGCCGTTTAAATGCGACGCAATCCGTGTTTAATTCTGCCTGCAGTCTTTTAATTATCCGGGGGTGAAGTGCGTGTTCCGTAACGCCTACGGAAATGCCGGCGGAATGAGAGGAATAAAATTTTTAGATGCGACGTGTTCGACCCTCGGGTAAGGCAAGTGCAACACGGCGACATTAAATTGCCCTCGGTCCATATCTGTCGGTTTTATGGCTTGTAAAATATCCACGCGAGACCGAGGCCGGCGGAATACACGATACGGATCGGGATCGGGTCCCGAATGTAAAAAGGGGCCGTCTGGCCCCCTCGATCGGGTTTAATCCATTTCTCTGCTCCCTTACGTGCACGCTCCCTTGCTCGTACCCGGCGCGCAGGCCCGGCGAAGGACGAGACAGGATCGAGGAGAGTTCTCCTGCCGAGGAAAGGAATAAAATAGAGCGACGGTTGAGAAGCTTAACATGCTTGCAAGCACGCCCGACAACACCCCTTTCTTTCCGCGTAATGTATGCCGTGGAGGCTGTTTTTAACGACTTGGCCGACAACGCTTCTCCGGGATGGGAATTAAGCTAAGGAAGGTCTGCAACATCGTCCCCCTCTTATCTACCTACCCCTCCTATTGCCATTGCCGATCGAAGGAGAATAATGAATTCTTTCCATCTTGTCTTCTATCTGGTGCGAGGGGTCCCGTTGGCTCCGGGCCACTTTAAACATTCCCCTTGACTGTCTGCGTGCATTTAAGACAGGGCGAACCGCGGGATTCGAGATGAAAAGAAATCGCTCGGGTGGCAGCCGTATTTGTTGCCGGCGTCGGCGTCGCTTACGCGGATTAATTTGCGTGAAACGGGCAACAGAGGTACCTATCCTGAAAACCGCTGACACAATACGATTATTTACGGTCCGAAGGCAAGAAAGAAGAAGCCATTAACGCACGAAGAGCCTGGATTCGCCTGGCGGAGGGGTTGCTTCCTCGGGTGAGCCCGAAGAAAACAAGAAACACCACGAAAGTTTGCACGAGTTTCGGCCAGGCCCAGCCCCATTCCACGCATGAAGGGAGATCCACGAATGCCCGTCGCGGTGGCGATGGAGTTATTCGATCGGCGCAAAGGAACCGTTGAGCTTTCAGCGAGGACTTGGAATTTCAATGGCAGATATTCCGGCGGATTGCACTTCTAGGGATCTTAACTTTATCTCCGACTCGGGTGGAAGATCGTACGCCACGGTCTGCACACGCGGGGTTAACGAACCTCTGGCGATATGATGCGGACGATGTGGCGTTCGCCAGAGGCAGGAGGCATGGCCGAGGAGCTGCGAGTTTCTTGAGAAGAGAAATTTTCGTGGCCCTAAGGAGGCAAGAAGGGGCCGAGGGCAGGTGAGCACTTCGTACCTAATCCCTTTTGAAAACGTAGTCGCAAACACACGCACGAGATGTGTACGGGCTGTGTAGAGACCGCGAGCGGTCCCTAAAAATAGTCTATTCATCGTGGCGAACCCCCACCTTCCCTTCCCTTCCCTTCCCTTCCCTTTGCCACCCCAGAGCCGTCGGTCCTTCCTCGGCTCCTTTTGCGCTCTTCTCTCAGCTTAGCTCCGAGACTCGGCTCTGATTTATATTGGATTGACCCCCGGCACACCTTTTGCTAGTGGCGTTTCTCTCGAAATGGTCCCGTGTCTCGTCGAGTACAACGCCGAGGGGTGAAACGTGCAAGGTGAGACGAACGGACACACGAGTTGGTAAAGGAGAGACGACCGGGGAGGGATCTCACAAGAGAGCCAGTCGAGGACAATCAAACGCGCATTCACGGGTCCGATGTGCTCTCTCGGTTTTCGGCAATGGAGCGGGACCGAGAGATCCAGCGAAGACAGACTTTCGGTTCGTGCTATTTGGAGCACACCTGTCCCCCGTTTCCTCCTTCCTCCTCTTTCCTATTCCCATTTCCCATCGCGCGCCCCCCTCCGCTCCTGAGCGCGCAATTCCAGTTTTCGGTCCTGCCACCGATATCCTGCATCCCATCGTTGCAACCATTGAACTAACGATAACTTCGCTACCGTTCGGATCAGAGACAGTGTTCGAGAAACGGTCCCCCGCTCAGTCTCGCCGGTAACAGCTACAACGGCCCTCCTCCTCTTTCACCTTGCAATCAGAGAATCGATCGAAAGATTTGAAAGGAAAGAGGTGGCGAGCTTTGCAGACGGTGGTATCGGAACGTAACCGGCGCGGCCGGCGCGACGAAGGGGAAAGGAATGCGTTCGGTTAAAGCCCGATTGAAATTAAACTGGAAATTTGCAAATTGTAAAGGAAGTCGGGGGCACGTTTCAGGGTTGCCCACCCTTTCCCTGACTGGCTGAAACAGGGTGCGGACATTCAGGACGCGCCTCGAAAATCAGACAGGAACAATGGAGTGAAACGAGTCCTGGCGAACAAACGCCCCGGCCATTTAAATGGAGGGATCCTCGAGAAAAGGTTCCTCGAGGTGGACCCACGGGGTCCTTCCAACTTCGACAGGAAAGTTTGTATAGGACCCGAGACTAGCCTTGCTAGCTCCTTCGTTACCAGTCCCTTTCAGTTTTTCTTCCCCCTCTTCTTCTTATCCTTCTCCCTTTCGACCTCTTCCTGACATTCTCTTTCTTTTTCCCTCCTTTGACAGATGTACCGGAGCCACACACGCTCGACTCGCTCGCTCGCTTGCGCGCGCGCGCGCGCCTACCTTTTTCCCCTTTCTTCTCTCATTCGTCGTCGTTTTACCCCGTCAGCAGCGACTCGTGCTACCAGATCGCGGAGCCTTACAATTAGACGAGCTTCTAACATCACTTTTAAGAGAGCACTTGCCTTTGTTCGACCAACGACCAAATTCGGCTGCCTCCGTTTCGCTTCAAGATACCCCCAACCCTTCCTTTCTCGCGCTTTTATTCCTGGACAAAGCTACCAAAGGTGTTATCGAAAGGACATCGCTTTTAATTCCAAGCCGTGCAAGTTTTCATGCAGTTGCAACCTTTCCTCCCCTCTAAACGATATTCCTCGGTAGTTCCTACACCCACTAATCGCGTTTATCCAACTTCCTCGCAGGTGCTAGTTTCGCGTCCAAACGTGTGTGTGCGCGCGCGCGTGTGTCCATCAGAATCGGGATAATGTGTCAATAACAGCGCCAATAAAATCTGTTACAATTCTTCTCGGCCCCCAAGCAACACACGTTTCCCCATTGTTCCCTACATTCTTTATGATCCCCGCAGATACACAAAAGGATTGTTGCGCCATTCGGGGCCCCGTTCTTCTTTCGTGGGACTCGATCGGGGTGAAAACGTATCGTGGCCGCGGCGAAGGCGTTTCGCTCGTTTGTTCTCGGGCCAGAGACACTGATCGATCGGGAGAACAGAAATGAATACACGAAAGCCCCGGCAACGATTGAGGCGTAAAGTTTCCCGCGATAGAGAGTAAGAACGGTAATCGGTAGCCGGTAGAAGGGAAGCTTATCGACAGCGGCACGTTAATAATTCATGCTTGTTTGATATAAGTATGATACCGGAACTCCTTCGATCGCTTCGCAGATAAATATTCAGCTGATCGAATAGAAACACGCGCGGGGAGAGCGTTTATCGCGAAGGGATGATTGGGGAGGGGACGGCGACAGTGCCGATGATAATAACCGGTGCACAGGAGCTCGCTCCTCCCGCTGGAGGTCGTAAACACGATGAGGAAATATTTTGCCAGTAAGAAAATCAGGGACCAAAGGAACCGGGAAATGCGGGATTTCCTTGTAACAGCTAGGCGTGGCTTGGCGTTAAAGCGTGATCGCGACAGGCAAGCTTGGAATAAAACGTGGGCTACCTGCCTGAAGCAAACCGCTTCTCCGAAGATGCTGAACAGGTAGAACAGGAGGGAAGCTACTCACTGCTCGTCCTTGAGGATGGACGGGTTACCGGCTAGTAGTACATCCAAAGTCAACAGCAGCAGCAGTTCACTTGCGGTCACAGCTTCGAAGTTGGTGGCACATAATCCGCGCTTGCGATCACTCCGGGATGGAACGCGGCTGGCCGCGATTACAGCGAAAGGTGAAGGAACACGGCACAGAGGTGTCGGGACGTGGCACTTGAACGGCTGGCTCTCTACTGACGGTGGTGGGGTGCGAGCGCGGGCCTTATGTAGCAGAGGGTCCCTAGGTGAGGCTACGAAACAGGAGAGACCGGCTCTACTATACCTATATCCCCACTCTGGATCCGTGACCTGACCACGACCAGCCACTCCACTCGCCCCAGGTGGACGCTCGAAAGTGCTGGTGGGTGTTGCAGGATTCTGGACCATCGGAATGCTGTGTGCCGATAACGGCAGACCCTTCGGATGGCCAGTCACTAAATCCTTATATTGTTCGTCGAAGGAAATCGAACGAGCAGCGTTTCTTGGTCTTTCATGGGAAATGTTAAAGCCGGGAATCCACCGGGAAGCTAAGCTAAGCTAAGCTAAGCTACGCTATGCGATGCTATGTTTTAACTTAGCTTTTGGTGGAAACGGTTCCATAAGAATCTATTGAAGCTAATTTTTTTAAAACGTAGCATCGCATAGCATAGCTTAGCTTCCCGGTGGATTCCCGGCTTAAGGCTCTCCTCGCTACCTTTATCCTCTGGACCAAATGAAAGTGATCAGAATCATCCTCTGATCAAAATCGTTCGCAACCGTTTTCAATCCCTACTTTCCTAGATAATCGTTCGAGAAGCCAGGGAATAGTGTTCAGGTTCGTGTACATTCACGGTGTCGCAACTTCAGTTGCATCTGTAGGTGCCTACCCGTGCGAGGAGAAAGTCACAGGCGACCGTCCACAGTTTGTTAGATCTGTTTGCAAAGTTACATCGAACCCGCGTCAGGCTGGTCGGTCTCTTCACGTGATTTCTAATCTGACGGCTGTTTCCTGCATAGGAGACCTTAAGGTTCGAACCCTCGGTGTCCAGGTAGGGCATATATCTTTCGCAGACACGTCCACCGCGCTGAAAGCCTCCTCCGGTCAGGACGGGGCCGATTCTGAGGCGTACCGCAAACGTTCCACGTTCACGCAACCGTCTAATGCTCCCTGAAAAGAACCTTCGTTTCCGGGTCCGTTTACCGCGACGGGCAAAAATTGCTTGATACACAAGAACGATCGGTAAACGCGAGGAATGCCCGCAGGAGTTTCGTGCGGTGCATATAACGTTTGGCGAAGACTGAAGAGGGCCAGAGATATCGATGATGGTAGGGAGAAATCGAGAACCTTCGCGAGACACGCGACAATCTTCCGGCCGTTACGTTTCAAAGTAACCGTCCTTCGCGAGAATAGATCCGAAAGCAGGGACCGGATTCTTTTGTCCACTCCCCCGCACGCGCCGAGTAAGGACTCGGGGCCCCGCTGCTTTTCTTTTCCTTTCCCCTACTCGAAGCGCGCACGGTCCAATTACTCGGACGTATTCGACGTATTCTTCGAGTCCAAGCTCCTCCGTCCCACTCGTCAGATCTCTTGACACAGCCGATCCTTCCGTCCGCGTCGATCGGACTCTCCATTCAACATCCCGCTGACAGCTGGTGTCTTTTCCTGAACAAAAAAAAAAACGATATTCATACCGCGGAAGGAAGAGTCTTTCTCTTCTCTCTCCTTCCTCCCTTCGCTGTTTTTTTTTCCCTTCAAGACGAAGGATTCGCAAGGAGCTGACGGGCGAGAGATGCACGGAAAGTCGAGGAACGTTGAGGCTGGAACCGTTTCACGGTTTTGTAGATGCGGGACAGCTGCGCTTGTAGGCGCGCTCTGGCACGCCGAGTTCTCGGATCGTGCGAGAACGAATATCGAGCGGGGATCCTTGTCCCGGGGAATAAAGCGGTTTCATTATTGCTGGCGGATTTCGATGGGAACACAAGGCCCCGCATATCCTCGGTCATAATTAGAGGCGGCTTGTTTTGCGTGTTCTTAAGCGCGGCGCGTACCCGCACCGAACGCGAGCGGCACAATGAAATCCAAGACAACAGAGCTCTTGACTCGTAATTAAAAGCGAGTCAATGGCTCTTGCGCAGGGAGCGAGCGCAAAGCGCGATGTACCTTAGTTTAAATAAAGGGTCTCCAGCGAAACGAGCTCTCGCAGCAGCTCTTTCACGGTGTTGACAAATCGGACAGAAATCAGACGTTGAAAAATCACCGGACTCCCTCGGCTTTCGAAAACAGTCGCGCTTTCTCTAATTTCCCTCGATCAATAAAACCGAAACAAAAGTCTCGCCAATCCATCGGCTGTCGCGCTTCACGTTTCGGAAACGTTTTCCTAACGACATGCTTGCTGTAGTTCGACACGAAAAAGGGGAAAGAGACCTGGCTCCGAACGAAACACTTTTTTGCCGGTCCCATTCTAGAATGCCGCATCGATGAACCCCCCCCCCCCCCCCCCCGCAAAAGGGCACACGTATCGGCGTGTCGCCCCAGTTTTCCTGCAGTTTTTCCGAAACGGGGACGGAGGGTGCGTTCGCCAAATTAGAGCGGAATTCGATTGTTCGGTGTCGCGCGGCTGGAAACGATTCGACGGGATTTTTTCGAGAGTAGGCGAATGGGGCCAAAGGAAGCCAGAAGGAAGGGAGCGAGGTAGAAGCTCTCCTTTAGTTCTCTCGCTCTATCTTCTCTCTATCGAGGGGTTCGAAATTCATATTTTTGAGTTCCCACGTCTGTCACGCGTCGATCGAGAAGCATAATCCACTGGGAGACGTGTCGCCCCTTTGTCACCAGATTTCTCCAAAAATACGAGCAAAATAGCTTCCTGTTTGCCTCTCTCGTTAACGAAACAGGGCCTGGTGTGTTCGCCAGGGTCGATCTAATCCTCCCCTGACCGGAGGCAAGGTGAAAATTTGATTGACATCTTCACAAGGCATACCCTGTCTATAAAGTGGACATAAATTTTGGAATTATACGTCCAATTTACTGTGCACGTACAGGGAACAGTTACCCAATATGTTTCGATTTTCTGTGTGTCACTGGCAAAGGCAGTATGCCCTATATATATATTACCCCCGATGTCGAGTCGACGCGTTCGTTTAGAGAACCCAACATTTCTGATATTCAAATCGCCTGAGCTGCCGGGTAAAATAGAGAATAATTAATAACGCAGCTGCGTGAATAATACGAGCCGCGTAAAACCAAAATTAGAGCAGCTGCGCTAAAGAATTATTAGCGCACAGAACGATTATTTCTATCGATCGGTGGACAAGGAAAGGGTGGAGGTTGTCACTCACCCTAAGCGATAAATTCCCAGAGTCGCGTGGCTGCCCGTAGAAAAATCAGACGGGCCGGTGTGCGGGGTTAATGGAAATTGTTAATCGAGTCGAAATCGACATTGTGCTCGGTACTGGAGGCAGCTGTGGACTTGTGAGAGCCGTGAGCTGTTGAGAAGTAGATAACTGCGCGGCAAGTACCAGAGCGTGTTAGTATCGAGGCGACGATAAGCGCTATCAGCGGTGAAAGAATGCTTCGCTGATAAAACTCCAGGCTCCTATTAACAATTACCACGTCAAGATTATAAACATGTCACGGCGACAATGAGATCGGTAGTCAGCGAAGGAAGAAGGGCGAGGTAGTATTTATTAGAAGCACGCTGCCAAGTAGTAGACGGGCTCCCCTCGACGCCCTAATCGGCTATTGTCGCGTTATTTCTAAGCCGTTAAGCCGGCCCGTTTTCTTTTTTCGGCAGGCGGACACCTTCTCGTCCCTGCCTCATGTTTTTTTATCCTAGCCCGGCTCCTCTCCCTCCTTCCGATATCCGTCGTATACTACCTATACATCCTCGCCGAATCGTGCAAAAATATGATCTCGCTCTCCGATCGCCCTTCTGTTCGATGACAAGCCGAGAAGTTCGGGAGGTGATCGCCAATTTATATCACGAGGTACTCTGGAGCGAGACCACGACACGGGTGTCTGAGATAAATATTGGAGGCGCGACGCGTACGTGCCCGAAGGACCGGTGTCCCTGCGGAAGCTTGCCACCCCAGGGGTGTTAAATCAGAAAGCAAATCGATCGTTGGACACTAATGTCCACGGCCGCGGCGGTAACGCGAACGACGAAGCAGAAGTGCGTTCCGTGCGTAACGCGGCTCGACTCGGCCCGTGACCAGCCGCCGATGAAATTGCATATTTATACGTGGACTCGACTCTATCCTTTCAGCCGAAAAGTAGCGCGTGACGGAACAATGAGCGTGGTCATAAATCCCGGCAGGTGGTAATCCTGATTCATGCCTCGTCCCAGTATTAACCTCGTTAATCCCTCGTGGCTGTGACAACGTCCATCGATCCTAATCTAAGCCCGCGGCCTTCTAATTACACAAACGTTTCACCAAGCTGCATTGCGCCTCCCATTCGGGCAAAAATCCCGAGAGCAAGAAAGCTGAGAAAGTTGGGGAGAATCCCCTTAATTGGACGTGAATCTCTGAACAGATTGGAGTCGGCCGAAAGGTTTGCGGAGGTGTCAGGATCTGTCGATGGAGAAGATTTAGGTGGCGGTTTGGATTATGGGAGAACTTTTCGTCCCGGAGAGCATCTCGATAAACCCCGCGGCAAAGGGTAGCGAACTGATCGGAGAGGAAACATTTCGGGAGGCGGCTCCAAAGGTAAAAGGAAAAAACCTTGCAACGACGTTCGAGTTTTACGACCAAAACGGTAACGTAGCTTTGGCGTCCAGACCCACCCTCGAATTCTTCTTCCCTTCTCCACGGTATGCACATACTTTCCCCCTCCCCCCCCCCCCGCCTCCCCTCCCGTTTGTCGCGCTTCGTCGCAAACAGCGGTAGGTGGAAAAAAATAGTTGGATTAAACGTGTTCAGATAAGGAGCAGAGTGAAAGTAAAAAGCGCAGCGAAGGTCGTTCCGATCGAGAGATTAGAATTCCATGCACGGAGGTGTTTCAACCCCCCCTTATCGGTGGTATCGATCGTGGCTGGGGGGGTCGTGCGTACTTACGGTCGCAAAACGTGTCGCGTAATCGGTCGGGGGGCTTACATTTCCAAAGAATCGTCGACGTTTTGCGGTAAAGCGGCGCGATTGCAACTCTCTCGGTGTACAACTACCAACTCTCTTTTCCCCTCGAACAATAAGTGGTTTCGGTGAGCCCTCCCACTTAAACGCTCACCATGAATACCCCGATGGATTATCGCCCAGCATTGCAGATCATATCACGGACGTCGGAGCCTGATTTTCAAACATAATTCAGGATAAACGTGGGAAGAAGCGTGCGGCGCTCGACGTTTCAATAGCATTTGCGATATTTTATTACTCGTTGTCGTATGGCCGTCGCGTGATCTTTACCGTGGTAAATCTCGCGGGGAAACTGGGCACAAGATTTATGACCTATTAGCATAGCGTCACTGCGTCACCATTGCTATCGAGATCACCTCGCAGATTCGATCTAAGAATAGAGGATTCGTTTTTCAGTTGATCGCAAGGGATGCTCCCGCGATGCTCGAAAGGGGTTCGAACGTTTCATCGACCCCTTTAACATCCACGGACCCTAATTTCAGAAAAATAGTTGGTCGGCGAAACGGTCTTACGCATCTCGCTGGCCACAAAAGCTGCAGCCTCTCCTGAAGAGACTCGGCAGATCGCTCGTGGGGGTTGTTTTCAAATACTGTCCCCGGTCCCCGAAGATATTACCGACCCCTCTTCAGGCTTCTCAACGTTCCTTCAAGAGTCTGGACCTTGTTCGCGATAAAGGGGTTGCGAATGAAAGGAGCCTTTCAAAGTCAACCTGGAGGACTAATTTTCGAAAGCGATCCGGGAGACTCGACCGTCGCGTCCGCTCGCCGAGAATTATTACAGCTTTCGCGGCAGGTGTAGGTAGTTACCTTCCGAGTACCTAGCGCGAACGATTCGATCCGATTTATCGACAATTCGTCCTGCCAGCCCGAGCAAAGCTGATTCGTGGAAAAGGTAGAAAAAATTTGGCCCGTCGAGTGGCGGACACGTGCGCCTCTATGCCTGCCACAGTGTACGTATATCGAAGGAGACGGTTAGCAAAAGCTACCTCCCATGGGAGCCTCTCTCTCGAGTTACGAAGCACGAAGATCCCGCTTCCGTTACGAAAATAAAGCACGGCCGGGAGAAGCTCCGCGAACCGTATCACCTCCTCAACAAACAAGAGAACCGAAAGTGTTTGATTGTGCCTGCCAAAAGCTATTACGATTCTATTCGAGGCCCGCCGCCGAAGCGGAGGTAAATCAGGCCCTTGTTAATTTTCGAAAAGAAGACGAAAGAGCCAGAGGCCGCGCGTGCAAGTCCCATCTAGTAATATCTCTTCTCTTTCACCAGCCAGGCATGTATGCCCGACCGTCGCTGTGCAACTTGCTTCGCTGCGAATTATGAATTATGATGGTTTCTTCGGTTTCCCTCGCCTTCTCGCTTCGGCCACGTATTTCGCCTGTCCCGCTTGCGAACTCGCGGGAACAACGCGATTCTACTTTTAGAGTACAAGCGCGACACGTTCCCAGACCTGCGGCTCCGATTTGAACGATATTAGGCGCAGTTAGCATTTAAACGAGCGCTAGACAGTCGGGCATAAATTCCACCCCTGATCATTCGTGACACCCCCAACTGGGTAACTGCCAAGAGTCAGCGGTGGCAGTGGGGCGACGATATTGTTGGGAAGGATTCATGGAAGGACGTGTACGCGAAAACAGGTCAGCGAGGGATCCTACCGCCACGTGGGAACAACCCAAATACCCTCGATGCAGCGTGAAAACGACAGCTGAATCACTGTAGATATTACTCAACCTTACCTATTGATTTGTGCTGCCGCCGCGGCCACCGCCACCCCCTTCTCCCGGTACAGAGCCGTTCGATTCTTTCGTGTTCTTTGATCTCGGCTCCTTAGCCCAAGCACAAAGAGTTAATCTTTAAACGGAGAGGAAACGCGTTCGCTGTGCCCAGTCCGACAAATTTATGGTGGCAGTCTCCCGAATCAATCGATACTGGTTTCTCGACGACGAAAACGAATGAGCGCAACGACGCCCGCCACCCTCGATCCTACGAGGCATCCCCCTGCGCGCCAGAAATACAAGAGAGGCGTGTAAAAGAACGGCGGGGGGAGGGGGGGTTGCACCGACAGCGAGGAAAGTTGTTTGGAAGAAGGAAGGAGACGCGTTAAAGGGCAGGTCGAGAAATAGTCCATAGTCTCCACGGGAGGTCCGACGTATAGAAGGATCCAGGACACGATAATGAGCCCTCGAATCAAGTCTGTCATTGTCAATTCGGCTATTCATCGCCATTGTATCGTATTATCCAACCATAGAATCCTGCGTGTAACCATTTCCATTCTCCCGTGTCGTCCTCTTCTACTTTCGTCCGATTCCCTTCGACACGCGGGCCGATCCTCGGCGCAGCTGGATCGGGGATTTTCTAACGATCTACGAGGGATTCGCTCCTAATTAGGCACTGAACCCGATTCAAGATCGCCAACAGATCGCCGAAACTTGACGAACCTTCCACGAGGATTAACGAGGACGTTCGCGCGAACGGTTCGGCGAAGTTTTATACTTCGTTATCGTTGCGCTCTCGATAGCGGGGCACTTCTTCCATGGAGCATAAAAAATATATACCAGTCACTGGACAGCAATCTATTTGATCCGCGCACCGTAACGGAAAGAAAACCAGTGGTCACATTGAAAACGATGACTCCGACCGGGCGTTCATTATCCGTAGAATGCTCGCGATCGATCGATTATCCTAAAAAATTAAGGGCAATGATTTCGCAACGTCTCGTTCGGCCCGGCCGCGCCATATGGCGCTCCACTGTCAACGAACCGGCGACGGGCAATCGATCGAGTCTCGCGCTTCGCATAAATACCCACGAGAAACTAATTGTAGGCGCGATCCATTGCTGTCGTCTACCAAAAACTGGTGGCGCGTAATGACGCGCAATTCGAGTTTCCCCGTTTAGTCAGCCTGTCCATTATCCTCGAAATTGCCCCGTGTAGACCGCGTATGCCCCGCGGTTAAAGTCAACGTTCCACCGCAAACAATAAGTGCCCGCCACCGTAATAACATCGACAGGATAAATGCCAGTGATAAGAGCCTGTAATTGGGCAGGCAGACTGTAGTCTAGAGGGGTCCGCGTGTCGGCGCATTTCTCCGCGCCCCGTGTACGGTGTACACCCCTCCCACGTTGGCCGAGGTGGTCAACCCTTGACGTATACGTACTATAATACAATGAGTAACGTAAGCGAACGTGGAACGCAGTGAATGCATAATTTACTTTGAACCGGTGGCACGGGTCACGGCGATCGTGCGGAGGGGGCGCGACGGGTAGGTAACGGAGTTCACGCTCTGTTAACTGAAAAGGGGTGGGTGGGTTTTCGTGCCGCTGCGGATGAACGACGATTGTCAAGCAGCAATGACGTTACGTTTGTTTCACCGCGCGTTGCCATTCGCGTTCAGAAACTGACTGCACTCTCCGGCTGATTTATACGGGAATTTAAACGCGCAAATTTCTCACGTTACCGACGTCGTGGCCACTGACACGGGTTCCGAGAGGAAAACGTAATCTTTCATGTGGGCCAGTCCCTAACGAGGCATTCGGACAATCGAAACAGGGGCAGTGGGCTGGCCGGGTGTCGAGAGACAAGACCGACGACAGACCCTAAACCAAGGGGTAGTGAGAGTAAAATTATCTGCCGTCAGCCGCTGAACGAGAACGAGAAAGAAAAATTGTCGAGGAGCCAGGAGAACGGGCAAGGAAAATGCCGAGATGCTGTGGGCTTTCCACCCGCTCCGACACCGCTTCCTCCGCCGCTAATTGGCGAGAATGATGCACGGCCTTTATAATTGCCCGAACGAACCGAAGAAACCGAAGGCTGATATGTTTCTTCCTCTCGCGAACTCTGCTCCACCATTTCTCGTTTTTCCCCTCAATTCTCGTCCTCACCGGTTTACCTTCTCTTCGCTTCGTTAGCCAGAATATTTTCGAGTAGAATAGGTCCCCTCTTAATTATTCGTAGGGAAAGCTTGATAGATAATCCTTTAGAAAAAGAATAAAAATAGGCGGCTCAAGACAGCGATGGGAGCGGGTAAGGTCACCGAAGAGGCTGCTTTAATTAAGCCTTAATTAGCAGCCCTATTTCGTGACGAAGCGGCGGAGGTATCGAGGAGACTGAAGCGAAAACGGTAGCTCGAAAAATTCAGATTGGGAAAGATACCGAGCGTCTTGCTTCTTGTTACAGTAAAGAGGGTGAAGAAAGGTTCGTTCCCCCGGTGAATTTATGTTCCAGCATTATTCTCCGTTTCTTTCACCGAGATCTTACAACGCAGGGAAAAAGACCCCTCGGACGCGGAGGTTCTTTGCTCGTTTTAACGCGATGGCGTCACGGTGACCAACGAACGCATCTGCGATTGACTTTTTCATGTCCATCTCGTTCGTACAGGGCGCGAAAATTTTACAACGTTCAAAGCTTTTCGAGATTTCCATTCACGAAGAACAGATAATTCGACCACTGTTGAAATGCACACTGTGCTTGAAGGGAGGAAGATCGTTCGAACGCGTTTCGCAGACACCTATGGACAGAGCAAGTCTACAAAATTTAATGCGAATTACAGAACACGCTCAGATACTAGCGGCTCCTCTTTTCTTCTACAAGAACGTAACCGTCTCCCGGTAGAGAACGATCGAGCGGCGCGGCGTTCTGCAGGCCCCCCGGATCTCTTTCATCATCCTTAATCGAATGTCTTCACGGTGGCCGATGGCCACTACATGTCTGCGTTTAGTTCCTACGTCCCGTGCTTCGGGACGAGTTGCTCCTCTCCTCGATTCCCGACGAGTGTCTCTTTCTACGGCTAGATTTAAGGCGTCACGGAGCATTAAGTGTCGCTGTACGGCACCCTTCGATAGTCACCGGCAGCGGCGGCACCCGACGAGAGGCGAATTTCAAAGAGGAATTCGGAAGTCGGTCGTTAGGTAATTATCGTAAATTCACGACTTTTTCACCGTGACTATTGTGGCCTTCCCGAGACGTGGGATAAACGTCCCGACTGCTCTTCCCCGAGATCGACTAATCCCGATCTAGAAATCTCCATCCGGGGAAAAAGAGCGTCGGAATTTTAAGAATTCAAACACCCCAAGTCGAAACAGTTACGCGATGAAATGTCCCGTTGTCGAAACATCGTTTCGCTTCCGAGGGTGACTTGCAGTCAAAGTTTACGAGCCCACAGAAGCGAGTTTAATGCAGTGGCAAACCCACAGCCGCTGGAGTAAATCGAGAATATCGACAGTCATGTTTGCGGACAATCGCCGAAAACGTCATTGTCGACCTGTAGAATTACGGAACGATGACGAAGAAGTTTTCGCTGAAATTCCAGAACGCCGTGGGGGATCGCGAGGAGCTCCAGTAATTTCGCCGAATCTAAACAGCAGTAAGGACTGTCTAAGTGTCTAAAACGAGAGGTCGTGGACGTTTTACAGCACCTTCGAGTGTCGGAACATTTATCCAACATGTGTCCGAGAAATGTATGAGGATCGGGCGACTTGATAGAGGAGGTACCTACACCACGGACCGTGAAGGAAGAAAAGGGCAACCGGGAATATGGAAATGTATGAACAATACCTTGCAGGATCGTTGCCCGAAGCGACGCATGTGGAAGCTACCCCGAGGGTCGTCGCTCGACGATCACGGTCACGCTGGTCAAAACTGCATCTGTGCTTCCCCCGTGGACCCTCTTCGCGTCACAGAACGTCGGACACTCTCGATCAGTCTGGACGGATGACGGGATCTCCCGCGATCCCCTCCCAAGCTCCCGAAATCGGGCAGCCTATAACGCAAAAGGAAACAATGAAATCAGTCCATCAGTCGAGTTTCATCTTTCCACGAGTATAGAAGAGGCTACTTTCGGTGACGTCGGAAGGTGATTCGGCTGTCTCGGCCGACTCGGTGAAGCGTTCACGAAAGAGGCGACTTCCTCCAGCAGCCGACCCCCGAATTCTTTCGCAGATCCGCAAGCTTTATCGGGGTTGTCGCGTCGGGCTGAGAAGGGAGGAAGACAACAGGAACAGAGAAGGCGGCAGAGTGGAGGACAAAGGCGACAGGAGAGAACAGCGTGTCTCGGAGGCACGGCGCAGCGACTCTCTCGAGGAGAAAGAGGACGACAAAGACACGGCAGAGTGTCCAGAGACCCGGTCATAATTTTCCTTGGGCGACGGCCCGACGCACGACGTGTACGTGTCACCGCGTCGCGACGCACTCGTCCGTCTCATCGCGACTGCAACACCAAAAACGAATGCTGCCGCTGTCTTATTGCCACTTCCAAGGCGAGGATTCCTCCGTTTTTTTTTTTGTTCGGTCCAAATGGAAGCTGCGCTCCCTATCCGCCTCTTGCGAAACTCTTGGGATTCGGGCGCGTAAAAATTACGGCGAACATTGAACGTGTATCGAACGGAACTGTTACGGAGGCTTAGAGCTGGGTGTGCTTGATTAACCGTTACTGGACGTCCGCCGAAAGAAGCTGAATTCACTCTGGGACGAACTGATACGTGGTAGGACGGCTTCTCCTATTTATTCCGAGGAAAATAATTCGGTCTAAGCGGGCGTCGAAAGCGAGTAGAGAATGAACGTGCGCACAGCCGCGCGTTTTATTGGGCCAGCACGGTTGACAGCAAGAGTGACTGCGCTCGTAAAAGCCTCGTATAAATAAAATCGCCGGGAATATAATTGTTGCCGAGAGCCAGCAACGTTCGTTCCACGACGAACTGTACGTATGTATAACGCGGTCAGCTGTCGACACTCCGTTCTCCAGCTTTTAATGCATCCTTGCGTGTCGTTTCTCCTATAATATAACACCACCCTTCCTCTTCGCCTCGAATTCTTGATCCGATCGATCGCGATCCGACGTGACGGGAAGTCGGCGCGGCACGATCTCTGTCGGATGTAATTTAAAGTTTTTCACTTTCGGAACAGGGAGTATAATTCGCGTAACTTTTTCCTCGCAAAGTATTCGGCTACCTTGTCGGTCAGAGATCTGGTTGGCTCGATGGAACTCGCCTTTCTGTTAATTCGAATCAGAAGTAGGAATTAAAAGGAGCACGTGTCCCGAGAAAAGTGGAAGGAAGTTCGGTAAGCTAGAGAAAGGATCGGGGCTGCCGCGTTAAGGCGAAATTGTTACTCGACACTCTTGTGTAACGAGAGCCAAGCCGCGACCATGAAGAGGACCAATGTTCCGGCAGATAAAGGGCCACGATTCAACGGCTCCTTGAAAATCGAAACCACCATGACGCCGGCGCCTGCACATTTATCCGGCTTCTACTCGAACCGCTTAGATTTTAGAGCTTGACTATACGACTTGCGGAACTTAACGTTGCGCCGCATTCGCTTGAAAGCTGAAACGTTGACTCCAGCCTGAAGAAAGCCGCGCGGCGCGGACTGTTGGGCTCGTGGAAAGAAAAGAGGAATACCCTTCCGATATCCCCAGGAATAGAACGATTATCGCGACGACGCCTGACATTTCTGGAGAGCCGACCGCGTGCACACGTGTCTCCTTTTCAACCCCGAAGGATTCCATCCAGAAAACGCCAAAGGCCCACGGTATCGTTTAGAAACCAATGAGCTTCTAATGAAGGTGGAGCTTGACGAGGAAATCTCCACCTACTCTTAAAATGCTCTGTTTCTCTCCTCTCCTGCGTGCGTGTCTCTCTGCGTAAAAGGCAGAACGAGACGGGTGGGAAAGAGGGGGGCGCGGGAGGCGAGGGGGAGGAACGAAGAGGAGAGACAAATGAAGAGGCTGAGGAGGAGATCATCGAGTACGTTTTAACTCGGCCAAGTCAGTTGGCATCCCGCCGCACCGACTAATGTGATGGCTTCGTTCAAAAACCGTTCCCGTCCCGATTTCACCGCGAAATCGATCGGTCAGTTGTGACTTACGGCCCGACCCAAGTGAAACCAACATCGCCTCTTCGAACGGGGGCATTGCCGCAGTCGGAACGCGATCTCCGTATAATTTCGTAGTGATGTGATTACTGTGCAAACTTTCGTCCGTAAACTTTGCCATCGGGGTCGTACGCCCGCCGCGCCGCCGAGCCGCGCGCCGTTCAACCGAACTTTTTCCCGTAAAGTGCTGGGCAGCGGAGACTCTGCTTCAGAACTCAGACGCGCAGTCCAACAACTTTTACAATCCGTCGACTTAAAACGGGACCACCTACACTGTACAACACACACACACGCACACACTCGAGTGTCCTTAGGGCTGTAGAGAGCAGGATCGTATAACTCGAGTAAAACACTCTCCCACGGAGCGATCGAATTATAGATCGATACAGGAAGCTTGGGAAACGTGAACACTTTAAAAGTCACCGGCACGCAGAATCGATTTCAAGCAGGCAGCAAGGATCGATTCTACAAACGGGAATTGGTATTCGCGCGCCATAACAACTGGGCTACCAGGCTTTCCTTTATTCCACCTAATTTACATGCACGTGATTGGTATGCGCCGCGGCGCGAAGGGTGAAAGGTGCGCGTTCGCCCCTTCTCGCTAACGGCTTCGGAAACTGAAACGAATCGTAATTGATCGCGACCACCGGCGAAATCTGAATCGTGAGCATCGATGATATTATTCAGTGGTGAATCAAGCGCTGAATTCTTCATAGTGAAAAGTCGCGAGTACGCGAGTGAGTTTTTTTTTTTAGCGTGACCAGGGGAACTGCTTAAATCTAACCAACGGATTTCCAACCGTGTTGGAAACGTACAGAAATCGGTTATTCCGAATAGGAGGGAGGAAAGACTCCCGTAATATTCTTGGGCAACTAACAAAGTATTGGTCTAGTGGTGGTAAACACATTGAGGCGGGCTTGGCCGGCACGTGGCACGTGAGCTTAATTGCTCCGTTACGCTTCACCTCGGCGATGCTACAATTAACATTTTCCGATGGAAATTACCCATGAAAACCCCGGCTCGTCCATCTTCAACCACCATAAATAATCGTTACGTCCCGTTGGACGATACGCCGGCACTGTCGAACCCATAAGCCGCTCGTTTCCGGGGCTTGAGGCACAAGGAATGTCGCTCCGCGATTCGTTGGACGCGCCTCGTTGACAAGATTATCGGCAAGCAGCGTCTAGTTGGACGCACCGAAATAATCTAACTTGAAAAGCTACGATTACCAAAGGGGCGAGTGAGTGCCGCTACGAGAGGGACGCTGATCGATGCTCGATTGGGCAATACCAATCGTGGAAAAGGGAAGAAAATGCTGTGCGTCAATTCGGAAGAGGAGGGAAACAACGGCGTGATAGTTTCGCAGGTCGCGAATCCTCATGCGCCGCAAGATTTCACGGTATCGCGGCTTCTGTCGACACCGACTCATTCGCTGGGTGAGAGGCTTTTTAACGATAAGCAGGGGTAGTTAGATGTTCTGTTTCCGTAAGCAGGCCGATAGCCCACGGTGCGAACGAGTAAGGCAAATTACTACAATCGCACCCATCGCTTACGTAATTCTCTGTACCTACTCTACTCTACGTTTACATAATGCGACGAGAATTGCCGACTGTGCTTGAGGATCGTGCGTCTCTCAGAGTCAGACAACCGGAATATATCCTCGACGCGTTTCCATGTTTCATTCACGGTCCACGATGCATTTGATTTCATCGAAATCACGCATTTCCACTCATGCTGTTCGCGTTATGCCGCTTTGATGAATGCTCGAGCACAGTGGAGTCATTCAAGAATAGCCACGCTTCTGTTGCTTCTGCTCCTTCCCCTTTTCTTTTTCTGGACTCGTTACTTCTTTATCACGGGCGGCATCTCGAATCATCCTGCTTGAATTTTCGCTCTTTTTCTACGCGGTAATGTCTCGCTTTTCCAGCCCGCTGTCGTAAAAGGAACGATCGGAGTGGGAACGGGGGTAGCGGAGGTGATGATATTGCCTTATAAGTTTGAATTTGCAGAATGCAACGAGAGCTCTTCGACGACCGCGAATAGGAGGCCTAGGAGAAGTAGAACGACTTTTTCGGCGCAACAATTGGCTGCTTTGGAAAGGGTGTTCGAGAGAACACACTATCCTGACGCTTTCGTTCGAGAGGAACTAGCAACGCGAGTGTCCTTGTCGGAAGCCAGAGTCCAGGTACCGATACTGCATCCTTCAACTTAATATGCATTATAGTATGCTACATTTACTTTCCTGGGTGTAAAAACGATGCAATTGAAAGACGCAGGGTTATTGAGAAATTCACTGGACTAATTGTAAGTACATAGAGATGAGGATTGACGGGGCAAAAGAAATCGGTGGCCTTAGATGCGGTGGGATCTTTTGAAGGAGACCTCCACTTCGTAGAGAAGAATCTCCGTCAGAAAAAGTATCATACCGTTGGTGGGCCAGGTCCACATGTGTTCCTCGAGATTATGGTGGATAGCGGTAAAAGGACAGACGGACGGACGGACGTACGTGAAGGGAGAAGAGAAAGAAGGGAAAAAAGGGAGGGACGGAGGTCGCGGATAGCTAGGCAGAAAATCGGAGGAGACAGGTTGTCAGAGCAAGGAGCTATGATTAGCTTGGCGGGATGGCGGGATAGTTGCGTCGTTCCAGCAGCATCTGCGCTTGGCATACGGCGTAGCCCGTAGCGTACGATGCGCCGCACCGCGCCGCGCCGCGCATGCAGCACGTGTGTGCTGGGCTCTTAACACGGCCGCGGTCGTGCGGAGAGCACACT
The DNA here is from genome assembly GCA_029448645.1 of Andrena camellia. Taxonomy (NCBI): domain Eukaryota; kingdom Metazoa; phylum Arthropoda; class Insecta; order Hymenoptera; family Andrenidae; genus Andrena; species Andrena camellia. The sequence continues at coordinate 34,906,878 of CM055680.1, forward strand.
TTTGCTCGTGTCGATCCGTCCACTGCTGCTCCTGCCACTACATCCCGCGTCTCCCTCGTCGGCCACGGATGTCTATCCGCCTGTCTGCGAACCGCACGCCTGCCAGGAGCCGTCACGCTGTCCCGTCTTCCTTCACCGCATCCCTCCCCGCCTTCGTTCGTCCGATTCGTCTCTTCTTCTTCTTCTTCTTCTCATTCTCCACCGAACAAACTCTCTCTCTTTTTCTCCATCCTCAAGTAACCCAGGAAACCCCACAGAATCCTTGTTCCTAGGTGGTTGCCTATCAACGCTAAATCGTAGTCCCGATGTCTCTTAACTTCACCGTCTAACCACCAATCTTCCCCGCAGGTATGGTTTCAGAATAGACGCGCGAAATTCCGCCGGAACGAAAGAAGCTCTGCTATCAATCGGGGTGTCTCCTCCGCCAGGGAAATGGAGGCGACGTTACCTTTACGACCTATCCGAGTAACGCACACGCAGGAAAACACCACGGAGAGTTTGCAGACGCCTCAGGTGGCACAGTATCCGTACAGCGACTACTGGAGATCCTCGCAACACTATGCCTCTATGCAAGCTACCACAACCTGCCACGGGTTTATCAATGGTAATTTGGGAAACGTGAATCTTCCTTCTTATCATCAATCGGAAATTCACGGGGGACTGGAGGGATCGACGATGAACGGCCTGAACGCGTTAAGGTTCAGAACGCATCCGTACGGAACCGCGTACCCCGCTATGCACGCGAGCATGTAACATTCTCTTTATCAAACCGAATACCGAATGCGTACTATCGCGACGTATCGTCAAACTTATCGGTAATACACTAATACCACATGGTATCTCGAGCGGTAGCTAAATATCCAACACCAAAGCTTTTAATTAATTACGTAAGATGACGCATAAGTACCGAGATAATTAACAAGAGCAGGGCCAATCGGTCGGATCCGATTAAACACGGATTTTAGAGTTTAAGCACCAAATACAGGGTAATGAAAGTAACTCGTAATGTTATTTTGTAGGACTGATGTAGCTTAATAAACCATACAAATCGTAAATATATTCTTACTGATACAAGAAATATACGCAGAAACTCTAAGTCTACGAAATCGATAGTTGCATTATCTTTATCGTAGAAAATAGGGAGATACATATGAATACAAAGATTGAATTACGGGAAGAATGGGTCGTTTACTTGTTGCGGCATGGAACATCGAAAAATACAGTCGTAAAACAAGTACGATTATTCGTACATACATAGTACGCGAATATTGGCACAAAATTAGAATACCAATTTTATAGATGTATTGGTCGCATTCCTGTCTGTTATAACACTAGACGAACTATAATCACGTAAAAAGGTTTCAAAAATGTGTTCTTATGCTAATTGTCCGTCCAAAAAATTCTTTGATAAACAAGTACCTTTCTATTACTACACAGTCACTTGTACATTTTGCACGGCGTTGCTCCAGTCCACTTTTGATGGAACTAAATAGAACGCAGGAGCTATTGTACTGCCGCAAGGGCATTGGCTACCCGCTATCCAACTAAAAGAGCCCAGCTTTGTGCCGCATTTCGGGCAATTCAACTTTCCCTCGACATGATGGGATATATCAGGCATCCAAGCCAGTGGTTCCACGAACAATATTTTCGTACAAAATTCTAGAGGTGGCTGTTCCTCCTTCTTTGGTGGTGGTTCCAAGGGCTCTTGCAAACCTTTCGACTGCTTGGACGTCCTTTTCGAACTTATGTGCCTCCAGATTTGTTTCTGCCTCGGTGTGTGCGGTAAGACGTTACTGGCGCTGGCCACGATCCTTCGACATTTTTTACAACGATAGACTGTAGGCTCCGGACGTACCGTGGTAAGAGCCGGATCTGGTTTTATCAACTCTGCGCAGTTCTTTGGCAAAATCTTTGCTTTTCGAACTTTGTCCGCAGCAATCTGCAACCTATACATCTTGAACTGCACGTTAGTATTGTCTATTTCGAATCCCATTTCTTCGTAAAGTTTCAGCTGGGCCTGAAATCCTGCATTAGGTCCAACAAAACGTCTGATCTCCTTTATCATTTCGAACGTGTCGTAGAAACTTTTCCCATTCTTTCTCATCAAATATGCGATTACTAATGTAGCCGATCTGGAGACACCAAAGTAGCAATGCACTAGTATATTACTATTTGATTCTAAAGCATGGTCTATAAATTCGTAAGAATCCCCGAAGTGTGTTAGGAGATCCTCGCGTGGCATGTCAGTGACTTGAATGTATTTTATATTCAAATTTGGTAAGAACTCTTGGATCTTCCTAGGTAAAGGACAAGAATCTACGGTAAGTATATAGTTTATTTTAGTTTCCTTCAGCCAGTCTATATCTGTGGCGGCTGTCAGATTCCCAAGAAATAAACCAGGGATAATTTCATTGTAACTAGAAGGACCGGCGTCAAAATCTTCTCTAAGTAATTTATCAGCAGCTTCTTGCGCCATACTGATTATTCTGCAATTAAAAACAAAGCTGCGGGACGCACCTTCGATTCTAACCAAGTTCATTCCTCAATTACAACACCAATAAATACACGCACAAAAATTGTATTAACTACACAATTTTACTAACAGTAAAAACTCAATAAATTATATGTCATAAAAACTTGCATAGAAATAAAAAGATTCGATCTCGCGCGATAGAACGCAGAATGTTTCGAGTCATGTTTCTCTGGCATGCTTTAAGTACGAATTAAATCTGTTGTTACCTCGCTTAACAATACTTTAGAATCATGAAATTATTCTGCGAATGTTCCTCTATAAGTAAATCGGAGTAACATTTTCATTTCTTTGCGATGTAAACATAATTCTCTTGTATAATAAACGTCGCTTATCTTGAGAAGGATCAATGAATTTCAAACTTCATTATTATCACACATTCTGCACGTGTTTCACTACATCGCACTCACGAATATATCCAAGTATATCTATTTATTATTTATACAAAACATAAAACAACAAAAAAGGCTAATGTATTTCTCGTTCGCGATACAAGATCAAGCAGAAGCTTCTAGTTCTTATCATATAGGTGTGATGGCGCTTCGGTGCGACATTTTTTATGGTTCTGTTCTAAAGTTAAAAATTGAATTCGCTACAAAATACTTGGCACTATTCCCAATTTTCAAAGACACTTGATACTCATTAAGGAATGCCATGCATTACCACTGTCAAAGAATTGTACTTGAAACATTGTCACGTAAAGACACAACAGATTTAAACAATTCTTTTACTGTGTCGTCACAACCGTATGGTTCTTCAATGGAAATCGTCTTAACGTGTGAAACACATTGTGACAGAATAATAATCTTCTAATTATCATTTTATTATTATCAATAAAACATGTTTTTACAAATATATATACAAATACGCATACGAACTCAAATATTTACCATTATTTTCTTCAAACGCCCCTGTAGATATACACGATTGCTTGAAAAGTACACATCGTTTGCCACCACTAAACACTTACTGTAACACACAATCAAAGTTTTGAAATATCGAAGTATCAATCAAACAACCGTTTAATGAATTTAAGAAGAGAAGTTGGACAAATTTGTTTTACTAATTCGTTGATTTAAACCAATGAAATTCTACCAGTTGAAAGGTGATAGTAGAATAATTAAGGAATAACATTCATACTACTTGGATATTTGAATTCCGAAAAAATGTTAATCCGAATAAAAGCGTTTCGAAAAGGGGGAAAAGAAATGAAGGGAAAACAGAACGTAAGGTGGGGAAGTTTGATGACAATTAAAAATATAAATATAATTGTAATAGTATGCAGATGTTTGTACTTTCGAAAAGATTGCGGAATAAGTTGTTCGACCACGTACGCCGGAAGTGACGCGGCGGTACCTCGATCTTCCACATCATTCGGAAGAGTTGCAAGAATATTGGTCGCACAGTTGTGCAGGGCTACTGTGCCTGCCCGTTTCGTGTTTCTCTGATCTTCTCCCTCTCTCTGCCTCTCTCCTCTCTCTCCCTCCTCTCTCGTGTCCTCTCTTTCGCGCCCGTTTCCTCTGTCTCCGTCTATTCTCTTTTCTCTTTTCTGTCGGTGCCACTTGCGTACGCGCACGTGCGTAGATGTGAGTGTATGGGTTATTTTTTGATTTTTGAATAAAACAAGATGCTGATCTCGCAGGAAGTGGTCTCAAAAGCGGAAGAAATTGCTGATCAGGTGAATTTACAGGCCGGCGTGCCTGACTTTATTTTCATTTACATATATACATTTGTTTTCGAGAGGAAACTTGTAACAAACCAGCAGAAATCCTGTAGGAACACAGGTGTACTCCTGTCAACGTCATCGTGCCACGGTTACTTATGTACATCCACATATTTTAATTCCAATTTCTTCTTCCCCCAACTGTTCATTGTCGTGCAAAGCTTTCAGCGTTATTAAATGTTGCAAACTAACCAATATTATTGCTTGTATGTTACAAGATTAAAGGTTATGCATCGTCGAAGAAATATATATAACGAGTAGTTAGTGTCCCTCCTGATTCTACTTTCACTTCAAAATAATTATAACTGCAATGAAAATCTTTTCCACTATCTATGCAATATGTACCATATTTATCGGTAAAATCTTGTATTTCGATTCAAATACAGAATACACTAAATCCCTAAGAACTAAATAAAAGAGAAGAAAAAATACCTGTGCTATTTATTATACGAAATTTTTATCATCATTCAATTTCTCTTCTTATATAATGCTTTCTTCACTGTGAGCAGTATTTCTGACATATATTCACCATTCGCTATCACAGATCTACTTTGCTTCTTCATTGTGACATCAAGAAATGTTTATGCGTTGGAAATTTTATTGATCGGTTTACGAGCCAAATTTAATATTAGATTTCAAACACAGGCCGCTATTCTAGTTGTTATATTTCCTTGCGATGACAGGTAATCCGCAATGGGAAATATATATTGCCGACTCTTGCAAGACTCTGTCTGATAGCCACATTTTTAGAAGATGGAATGAGAATGTGGTTCCAATGGTCGGAACAAAGAGAATTTATGGACAGTACATGGAGTTGTGGTACCTTCCTGGCTACAACCTTCGTCCTGGTTAATTTAATTGGACAGCTCGGCGGTTGTGTCATGGTTATCGGAAGATGGAAAGTCAGCTATGCCTGTGGAATATTGTTCTTCATAGTGGTTCTACAAACATTGGCTTACAATATCTTGTGGGACATAACGTTTCTGTTCAGAAATTTGGCACTGATAGGGGCGCTCCTTCTCGTTCTGGCCGAATCAAGGGTAGAAGGAAGATCTTTGTTCGCCGGAGTGCCCAGTCTTGGAGATAACAAGCCTAAAAATCTGCTACAGTTAGCTGGCAGAATTTTATTGGCATTTATGTTTACCACGTTAATTCGCTTCGAAATATCGTTCCTTCAAATTATGCAAGATATTCTTGGAAGCATTTTAATGGTCTTGGTGACTATTGGATACAAGACTAAACTGAGCGCATTGTTGCTGGTCTTATTATTATCTGCGCTCAACCTGTACCACAATGCATGGTGGGCCATTCCAGAATATAAAGCACTTAGGGACTTCCTAAAGTATGACTTCTTTCAGGTACAAATTCTTTAATCGTTATCTTTTCGCTTACTCGATATTCATCATGTTCGTTCGCGAGAGAAATTTCTAACATGGGTATTTGTTCGCAGACATTGTCAGTCATTGGTGGCCTTTTAATGATAGTCTCCTTGGGTCCTGGAGGTGTATCGATGGATGAACACAAGAAAGAGTGGTAAATGTTACAGTATCGGCCGAGTGTGCATCATTACATTGTCGTGATCATTAAGTAAAAACAGTCTCCCATTCCTGTTCCTTTCCACGCTCAATGAAGACTACAATAAGTTTATCGTCCATTAGACAGAAAGGCTATAGTGTACATTCACTTTGAATTATACAATTTGGGTAACGGCATTGTTCAGGTATCAATTAAAGGGCGTACTCTAAGATGTCATAAATTAAAATACACGGAATTATCGAGATGAATACAAAAAAAATCTTCAGGATAGTAATGTTAAGATAAACAGAAAAGAAGACACCATCAAGACTAATTTATATTACGAATAACTGCATTGTACATATGACACTGCGTTTATTAAGGAAAAGGAAATATATTTTTTCTGTGTGTTTTTAATTTTTTCTCACTATTTTTAATCTTGAATCCTGGTTGGATTTACACGCATGATATTAATATGCCAATGTCTTCTTCCATATATGTTACAGTTATGTTACTTTATTAAATTTGTAAAAGATAGAGCAATGAAAATACTAAGTCTCCAAGATTTTTATACAATTAAATTATTGTAAATAAATATTCCATTTCAGATATTTCTCGCTTACAATTATTTCTGTACTTTCCAAGTAATTACTGTTAATTATCAGATCTAGATTCTCCCAGTAATAAGCTTCATTAAAATAGACTGATCTGAAAATAGCCAGTAGGTAAATGTACAGGATCGAAGTGGTAAACGACTAAGAACCATTTACTCTTACATTCTGTTGCGATTAATACTGTACGAAAGTATTGAAATTTCAAATAAATTAGTTTTTAAACGAAAATGAAAGTCCCACACCGATATAAACGGCCGCCTATCGCTAAGGGAACGAGTATTTTAATAGCGAAACCGTTTGCCAATGTTTTACGATCCCTGTATCGTACTGAACGGTGTGACAATTGTTTGCAAAGGTAATTGCAAATTAAACAAGATTTTAAATCTGTGCATACATATTGCGTATCTACGTTCTTCTTTTCTTCATATCGGCTATTGCTTCTACATACGATTCGCTTTTATTAAATGATACTCCCCTACAACCTTCTAATACATATTATCAATACGTTCTTTTTCTTTTCAATAAAGCTAAACCTAATAGTGCGGAAAGAGTGGATACAAAGTCTTAGGTTATCTCTTAAAACCGGTCATTTCATATGGTTTCACTCGTTTTACGAACGGCGACCGTCAGCCTCGCTCGCACTTACGCACTCATAATGCGTCGACAGTACTGTGAATAATTTGTTAATGCGTATTTAAGTATATGGACATTAAAGTTTCTTAGATAAATAGAGATTCCGTTAAAGATGAGTAAAAGTAGAAACCTGATAAAGAAAGGAACTAAGATCCTTACTGCTAAACCTTTCGCTCACATTCTTAGTTCAAAATTCAGTACCAATCGATGCGATTACTGTTTCAAAAGGTATTTCATTATTCTTAAAAGCTGAAAGATTAACTATCTGGGCTTAGTAACGTTTACGTTCGTTCCCGTCAAATATTTAACTTCACTTTAACACTTAGTAAGGTTACAACAATAATCTGAAGTACATGTTTTAAGTAAACCTGTAGTTTTAGCTTCATTTATTTCAGTGGGAAACTTTTCAAATGTTCTGCCTGCCAGAGTGTTTATTATTGTAACAAATCATGTCAACGAAATTCTTGGCCGATACACAAGGTAGAATGTGCAAATATGAAAAGATTTCTGCCGAAAGTTGTACCGGACGCAGCAAGACTTATGGCTCGTATAATTATAAAGTTGAATCAAGGTGGAGGCGAAGAAGTAGGATATTACTGTGAAACAGGCTATAGGAAATTTAAGGATTTAATGTCTCGTACGTGTTATGCATGATAATCAGCAAATTAAAAAGTAACCGTCTCATTTCTTATATATTTCACTATATCAGTATTCGTTAACCCATCAGATTATGCTGATATTAAAAAGGATGAGAAAAGATTGGAGCATTTTATGTATATATGTGGTATTTTAATGGAAATCCTTGGAGACATATCTATGCCAAATTATCCAGAATTAATCGGTATCTACGGCAGAATTTGCGTTAACTCTTTTAATATAGTTGATCTGGACATGAACAGCATCGGCGTTGGTATTTATCTGGGACCGTCCATTATAGATCACAGTTGTGCACCCAATGCTGTAGCTACTTTCGAAGGAACTACTATAATCATTAGAACGGTGCAAGATCTTCCTTGCTTAGATTGGTCCAAGGCAAGTCTCTTTTATTTCTTTTTCTCTTCTGCTGAATTATGATGAAATTCATCTATCACAGTTCTAACTATGAATCACAATTCTAACTATGTATTTATAGATTAGAATATCATATATAGACATACTTAAAACAACAAAGGACAGACGTGCAGAGTTACAAAGTTCATATTACTTTTGGTGTAATTGTAAAAGATGTGAACAGCCAGAACCAGCAGCGATAGCAGCTGCAAAGTGTCCAAATGAATCTTGCATGGACCCTTGTTCTCTTGAGACAGACGCGTGTCAGAAATGTAATACCGAGTTACCAGAGAAGTTTAAAGAAACCTTTGCCGAAGTATCTGAGTTTACTGGACATCATTTACAAAATATGAAACACATGGCTTGTATCCTTTTTAAGAATAATATTTTATGGTTCGAGTTAGCATCCATCTGTACAGAGTATATTTTGCTTAGCGGAAAGATTAGATCTAGATGTAAGTAAGGCGTGTCTGAAAAAACAAGAAGGTATGTTACATCCTCTGAACATGCAGCACATACAAACTCTGCAATCTGCTTTCGACTCTGCTGTTAGTCTGCAGCATTGGGAGGAAGCTGAATCTTATGGCAAAAGACTTATTAATGGCTATTTGTAAGGAAATAATATTTCGAATTTATCCAGCTAACAAACACAAGATAATATTAAGCTTTGCGTTTCAGAATCTATTATGGAGAGATTGAACCTTTGACTGGAATATTGTACCTGTTGATAGGAAAAATTCAACTCTATTTAGAAAAACCGAAACAAGCCCTTGAATTGTTAAAGAAAGCGAATTCGATATTAACGATAACGCACGGGGAAAAACATAGTTTGGTACGAGAAAATTTGAAACCTCTTCTTTGTCAAGCAACCATGGAAGAAGTTTATGATTCGTGATATTTATTCGGATGTATCGACAATCTGTCATCGTGATAATAAATAGTTTCAGTATTTAAAGAAAAATGGTATTATATATTTAATTTTGGCGAAAGCCATACCCCTTTAATTTATGTATAAGATAATAAGGTAAAGAGATTTTCGAGTGCTCATTGCTCAATGCTCATGCTAACAATAGATGAACTAATTTCAAACGATCTTCAAAATTTCATGATATCTCGTGTATTATAATAATAAACGATTAATTACCAACAAAACTAAAAAATAAGTGAACCCTGCCGACAAAATAAGTGACCCCCACTCCTGCTTCCCGAGACCAGTGGATGGTCGTAAACGGTCGTAAACGGTCGTAAACGGTCGTAAACGGTCGCTTGCTTTCGACCTTTCGAGTAGTCCCAGAAATGGAAGGGATGTGGAGCGCCAGATTTCAACAGAATAACACCAGGGCCGGTTTCCCATAAAGGGGAATGTGGAGGTGGGTGGAGGGATACGAACAGATACGAGTGAACGTGCCAAATAGTGTCAAAGGCAAGCATAGCATTACAGCTAATATATGTAAGACTAACAATACATTTTCTCTTGTTTTTTCTTTCGAAGATTCTGTAATATGGTTCCAGTGGTATAGCTAGGGCTCTTGCATTTGTATGTGTGCACACGACTGATGAACGAGCTCGCCGTATGAAGGGACGAGCGGACGAACGAGTAGGGGAATTTCGAGTCATCTAAACTCATACCAACCAATCAACCCACGCCTCATGCGTTTATGGGAGAGGCACGCCAAGCTGTGGACATTCTTCTGTATGAAAATTCCTCGAAATGATAACGAACAACGGAACCGCGAGTGTTATCTGTGTGTTGTTGATGTTCACCGTGATAGGTAAGCGAAGATTCTTACGAGCTGTAGTCACTTGAGTGCATATTCGAATGGAACGCAGTGAAAATAGTTTGTGAGAACTCATATAAACATGAGTTTTGTAATCGTAATCGGGCATGTATACTCGTTGAATTTCCTTGTGTAATCCTCGTGACAGTTGCACAGTGCAATGGGCGGTGTGTACTTGTTCAATGAAAGTTCAGGCCACTCACTGTCGATTACGCGCAGTTTTGGGTTATAACGAATAATTCTAGTCTCGATTCTCGACGGAAAAGTGCAGTTGGTTCGATGAAATTTTAGGTACAGAAGCGATTCGCTGTTACCAATGTAGCAGCGACACCGATCCCAAAGGCGCAGATTTATGCGGAGCGTACGAAAAATTCGACAAAGAAAAGAACATCGCCATCGAGTGTAATAGCGAGGACTCTCATATGCCTGGCACGTTCTGCGTAAAAGTAACGCATCAGAGTCCCCGTGGTTTCATTTGTAAGTTCTTTCATGCAACACGTCATACTTCATCTTCCTCTACTAATTCCGATTAATTTCCCAAACGTCACACCAATATCCCTGTCTCACAAAGCATAAGTCCAAAATCATCAGTCGAATTGGTTGTGTAAATTTACCGTTTGATATGCTTGTTAAAGGGGACGGTAGATGGCGACAGGTGATTCGTCGATGTTCTTCCGTAGCCAGTACCGGAGTCACCGGTGTCTGCAATTGGGGGGTTTACGAGAATGGAGTGTACTGGGAAGAATGTTCCTGTTCCGACGATTCTTGTAACAAGTCGCCACCGTTACCGTCGTTTTCATTTACAGTTCTACTACTCCTTGGCATTTCTACCTACATGTTACATTTTTTAAGATAGATATTAAATATATATTATATTATATAATATAAAAAATATATATTATATTATATTTCCTCTTCTTCAAAGATTAACGAATTTTCGAATATATAAATTATATAATTTTATATATATCCGAAAATTCGATAATTGTTGAAGAAGAGGAAAATTTTCATCGCGACTAAAGCTTACTTTAGCTGTGCACGCGTAACAATCACTTCTTTTGCTCTGCCACTACACATATATGACGTAATAATTTTCCTATGAAAAATGACAAATAACTGAACGTTGCGATAGTTTGTGCGATACAATATTAATCGAGCGTAAGATGTCGCGGTGGAATTGATAGGATCGCTTGTAACCATAATGGTACGAGTTACCTTTAAACCACCCAAAAGAAACATTTCCGTCCATACGAAACGTTAAAATGAAACCCGACTGATTTCACTAACGCGAGTATTTAAGCGTTCAACGTAAAATTAATGTTTTAAGCTAATATTTCGTATAAATATAATATAGCTTTCGAAGTAGAATGGAACCTTTTGCGTTACCATTGAAAGGTGCATTTTTAAATGTCCGTCCATTACGATTTTTATCACTTTATACACATATATTTGTAGTATGAACTTTTGTAAATAAATACTTGTTCCCTGTTGTGCTGTTTTTAAATCTGTGTTAATTGTCGATCTGCTGTAATCTATATTTTATTTTAAGCAGATTAAGCGAGCGTACCTAATATTTCCCGACGCATATATTATATCCGAAGAGCGAAGCGGCAAGGGTCTTGGAATTATTTATAAGGATTCTTGCTGCTGTTTTATGAGAAGTTGAAAAACAAACAGATTATACATATTTTTAACCGACTTAAAAAAGGAGGTTATAGATTCGACCCGTATGTATTTTTTTTACCGCATAACTCAGCATATGGACTGATTTTGATGATCTTTTTTTATACAAAAGATCGTATATATAATTTTTTTAAAATAAATGTAGTTATGTAATTTAAATAATTAAAAAGTAAAAAATAAAAAAAATTAAAACTGACTTCAAAAACATAAAAATGTATTAAAAAGTAAAAAATAATTTTTTCCCTTATTTAATCTACGACTATCAATTTTTTTAAGTCGGCGCCAGATTTACACAGTGCAAATGATGAGGCGCCGACATAAAAAATTGTTAATCGTAGATTAAATAAAGGAAACAATTATTTTTTACTTTTTAGTGCATTTTTATGTTTTTGAAGTCGGTTTTAATTTTTTTTTAATTGTAGTTCAATTTGAATGGATACTTACTTTTACTAGCAGAAACTATAAAGCAAATGCATTAATTTAAATGGATATGGGCACGTTAATTGTCTACATGGAAAAGGCATTCGGTAGCGCTATTTATTTGTAGTTTATGAATGTTTTTCATCATATTATATTTGCATTAGCATAATTTTTTCATTAGCATTACGAAGAAGTTTTGTAGATCAGAAGTCAGATATTTAATCGAGTTCATTGGCGCTGCGATCCTCTGGTCCACACCACAGTCCACAACCAATCGTGTAAATTCGCCTGTAGGCGCTCCCCTTACTTGATTGGCTCTTTCCCTGCGAGTGCGGCTTGTGTCCGAGATTTCAGTGCACACTGGTGAACACGGTGCACACTAATGCTGGTGCACACGGTGTATATCATCCAGTGTACAGCTGGTAAGAGTGTGCTAAGTGACAGCTGCTTAAGTTTTGTTGGATCGGTTGTCGGTTTCGAATGAATTTCTATTTTCCACGGAAAATTTAGAATAACATGTGGTAAGCGATCTAATTACTTTCAATTCGTGTTCACTCTAAGACGGTCAACGTAATATTCATAGCATAATTTCCACAAAACGTTTCATACATTTTTGCTACACGATTATGACGAACATTAGTTAGTACCAACTTGTTGTTCAACAGGACGTTCCCTTGCATTTTTCTCAGAGACAGATATAGTTCGATTATTCGAATAATATTTTCGTTTCTAAGTATCCTAAAAGAATGATCAAATTGAAAAACACTTATAAGATACACAGCTTCGCTATCTGTTATGTTTATGTCATTCTGTAAGAAGATAAAAAAGTTTCCCCTTTAACAATTTTAATGCTTCGGCAGAGGTATTATATAAATTTATTATTTCAAATTACATATGTATAATGTATAATAGTCTGCGTTGCATTGCATGTGATTTGTTGAAAACAAAAAAGTTTGATTTTGATGTATTTCTTCTATTCAGATATTTGTTTTAACATTATTAACAAGGACAAGAATCCTTTCCTAAATTATTATTGGCTCGGTTGAAAAGACTTGTACCTACAATGTTCTCTGCATTTAAAAGATTGGCTGGAAAATCAGATGGAGTTAGCAATGTATCTCCTAGGCCAGCTCATCAATCTATGCCAACAACGTTACAGAGAAAATTTGCCAAAGGTGTACAATATAATAGTAAGTATATATTGCTCGTATTCGATGAAAATGTAAAATACTTCAAATGAAAGGAACTTTGTTTGTAGTGAAAATTATTGTAAAAGGTGATAGAAATGTGGGAAAGACATGTTTATTTCATAGACTTCAGGGCCAAAAATTTATCGAAGAATATATACCTACAGAAGAGATACAAGTAACCAGTATTCAGTGGAATTATAAAGCTACAGATGATGTTGTTAAAGTTGAAGTTTGGGACGTTGTAGATAAGGGTCGACGTAGGAAAAAATTGGAAGGTCTGAAGATGGATAATTCGCCGTCTGAAAATATTATCGAGGAACCTGCTCTAGACGCAGAGTTTCTCGATGTGTATAAAGGGACCAACGGTGTTATCATTATGATGGACATAACGAAATCTTGGACATTCGACTATGTACAAAGAGAACTTCCAAAAATACCTAGCCATATTCCAGTGATTGTTTTAGGAAATCATTGCGACATGGCGCATCATAGAACAATTACGGCGGATCATGTAACATACTTTATCGATTCGCTACACGAAAGATCAGCGCAAGTAAATCTGCTGCTATTATTAGTCATAACTATTTGGAAAACCATGTCTCTTAACATTCTGTACGCTCTTATTTTTCACAGGTAAGATACGCAGAATCATCTATGAGAAATGGCTTTGGATTAAAGCTTTTGCACAAATTCTTCAATCTTCCATTCCTTCAGTTGCAACGGGAAACGTTGTTGAAACAACTTGACACCAACGAGGACGAAACACGTTTGACCATACAGGAACTTGACCTCTTTCAGGATAGCGACGATGCTGATTATAACAAATTTCTGGATAATCTCGTTAACAGGAGAAGAGCCATCGCTGACTCTGTCTCTGCCACTATTCTAGTCCCTAATGTTACATCTTCCCTAAGCAATCATCATCTATCGTCCCTGAATGGTAACACGAATATAAATGCCGAAGTGAAGAGATCAATTTCAATGCCTGGTCCCATAGGCGGTGGAACCCCGATTCCGGTGAAAAATATAGAATTAAAATCGCCGCCTAAGAAGGAAAGTAATGCGAATTCTTCCGAAAATCAATCAGTTCCTACTAAAAACTCACAGACTGTATCAGCATTACCTGCCACGCCAAATATTTCAAAGACAGAATCGAAGGTGACTGAACTTTTAAATGATAATTCCGACAGAAAAGACTCGATTGGTAAGCCACAATCACTTATGTCAAAGATATTTGGGAATAAAAAGGAAGGTGAAGTGGATAGCAGGGTAATACATACTAATAACACGAATACAAGCGTACCGTTAACTAGCGTTGAAGATTTCGTACCGGACGATGGTCTGTTAGACCGATCGTTCTTAGACGACAGCCAAGTTTCACCACAGAAATTACCACACGAGGAGGTAGATTCCGAAAGGTATACTTGAAATCATGCAAATAAGAGAAAAAAGATTTCATATCCTTCATTTTCGTTTAATTGTTGTATCTTTTTCACTTAACAGCGATATCGAAACTGCGAATCCTTTGGTCGCCGGTTACGAGGATGATTTATCGTCAGCCGACGAAACGACGCCTCCTATTCAACCAAAATTGGCCGAGAACCCTTTATGCAAACAGAAGCACAAGCGCGAAAGTTTATCGAACGTGGAAATAAATTCGGAAAAATTGCGACAAACCGATAAACGGAATTCCGTCTCATCCATAGAGCAAGAATTACAAATGTCGAATAATTATGATGTAAGCGAACAACAGGAGATCAGTTCCGATACGTTCGATAGTTGGCTTCGGCGCGATTCTAAATGGAGGCAAAGTCCCGAGGGTGGCGAAGATGTAAGCAGTAATAGTACCAGGAAAGATAGACTAGAGTTGAGTGATAAAAGTTTAGACGTTAGCGTAACAAGTTCTAACGTTCATCTAGAATTACTCGACAATACTAGCGTACGTCATATGAGTTCCGATGGCGGAAGTCCCGTGTTAAGAGAGAAGAAAAAGCACAAAGAAAAGGTGCGTGCTAATTATAGTATCCTTCGACGCAGCTTCAGTTTCCTTAACAATCCAATCCTGATTTGATTTCATTCTAGACGGAGGACAAGGAGAAGAAGAAGAAGAAAAAGTCCAAGGATAAAGAGAAAGACAAGGAGAAAACTGAGAAGTCGGAAAAGAAGAAGAAACGTTCGCTACATCGCTCGAGAGATGAGAACAGGGAACGCGACGAGCTCGAAGAATTTCTCAATGGTACCGCAACTAGAATTGGCATTGATGTTGCCTACGAAGCGATATAGCTCTACTCCAGTCACACTACATTTAATCGTGTTTCTAATTAATCATGCCGTTTTCTGATAAGGCACGCAAAATGTCCTTAAACCTTGATTCTTCGAAGATGGAGAGCAGATGAATGCTTGCAAGTACAACTTTTAAAGAAAGCATTACGCGATGTGAAAGTTCGGTTAAAACTCTTTATATAAAAAAATAACTTTACCCACTGAGACAAGGAATGATTTTTAGCCAACTAAGAGTAATATTCTTAATTTTGAACTTTTTAATAATTACTGGTTAATATATTTGTGAAGTTAGTATCCTATTTGTATCTCATGTAAAGTAATGAGTACGATACCTTCGCAAATTTAAATATGCTTTAACCATTGCATTTTCAAGAATATTTAGGTTTCGATGTATCTATTTAAATTATTTATTTTGATACTCCAGTTTTTCAGTAATCAAGTATTTCTGAAAATAACTTTGTTATTATAGAATTTTCTGTAACGACAGCTTTATTGTTGAGTATTTTTAAAACAAACAAACAATAACTGCATTAAATTAACGTAATTAGTTAAGTCATTACATAATCGTTGTTTTTTTATCCTATATATCATTAGAGTATATGTCATTGTTGCAGATTTATGTTAATAAATGTATATAAATAAATACGAAATTGTCATAATAAGCGATAAATATTTTTGGCAACTGGTCGTGTTTTAACCGTTCTAATGCCCATTTTAGTTCACCTCTTCCTCCGCTCCGCGCGGCTAGCATTTCTGTGCCCACGAACTGAACAAATTTTCAAAAGAACTTTTTCACCAGTAAATAAACAATTTTGTTATTGAAAATGATTGCATAACAAACAAATTTCTATGATCTTGCATGTAACACCGTCTTACAGTAATTGGAACTATCCTATTACAGCTAATTAAATTGTAAGTGATTTCGTTGTTAGCACCATATAGGGAAGTAGTCCAGGGCTTATATTTTAAGATCCAACTTTAAAATTATATCAATTATTGCCAGAAAGTCCATAATTCATTGAAAACCCCAAGTCTCCACTGACGATCGTCGGTCTTGAAGCCTGATCGCACACCTAAATACTGACGTACCCACGCGACTGAACGCTAATTATTTATATTATTCATCAATTTATCGATTTCTCATTTAAAGACGGAATTTCAATTCGTTAGAACAGTCTGTAGATAAAGATATCGAATTTCCCTCCGAAAACGAACGCCCTCTTTTGAATTTGTGTACAACTATGCATCCGATCTAGCGATTCTACGAGATATCGAAACGTGTTCGAAAAGTGTGTGAATTTGTTGAGTACTTACTGTCTGTGTGTCACGTTGGGGTCATGCGGCATTTACGATTACCGCACATTATGTTATATTACGTATAAAAAAAAGGTGCCGAGTATGAATCAGTGAAACGAAGACGACAGAAAAATGTCCTTGTGTTTGCGCACTTTCCCCAATAAAGTTACATCTTTTGTTAATACGCGAAAACAAGTAACAGCGATCGACCATCAATTACCGAAACATGTTAAATCGTCCCTGTTTTTAGACCAGGTATATCCCTGACACTTTTTCACGACAATTATCCATTCCCTGAGTTTAAGTAATTTTCTTGCCCGGCGATACCTACCATTCCTTAACAACAAATTATTATCACTTTGTATTATCGTACCAAGTCGCCGAAATATGCTAACCTTAAAATACTTACATAATGGGCATTTAAACGTAGTAACTTTTGCACCGGTATCGTACGATTGACAATAAGTTTCGTTGGAAATGAAACTTTTTCATTTTTCGGGGGGAATTTATTCTTCCCCCTCATTTGCTGTCTCAACATATATTAGTGTTAATAGAATTCTGAGCAATCCTGTGTCAGTTTAGTCCAATAAGAGTTTATATTACCATTGCAATTTTAATGAGTTTGATCGACGTGTTTTCTATAAAATTTCAGTTTTTGGGCAGAAGAACGGCGACGAGCGTTTCGACGAATCACGACGCACAACTATCAACTTCTACTATTTATCCATCCTGTCAAAATTTACCAATCTCTTACACTAATGTGGCCACCAAGTGGTCAAAGGTCTTTGATAAAAGATATAATTGGAGTAAGCAGCAAACTGCATGGTCGCAGAAGCAAAGACAAAAGAATGCTCAGACATGCGAAATTTCATCACATAATGTACAATGGCCAGAGCTACATACAGAATTCAATTCCGTTTGTGATAATAAGAAGTCTTATTTGTCTCGTACAGACATGTTGTTGGATAATAGAAACTTAGAGAATTCCTCGCTTAATTCTGAGAAGCAAAGAATCCTATACACAGAGGCTTCCCCTTACGTGCAAAAGGAACGTGAGAAACAATCTTCCGAGGATCGGAAACCATCCGAAGCACAGTTACAGCATGTATTCGACTGCCTTAATAAAGATGTATGTATTCTTATTATTATTTTCTAAGTAAATCACCTGGGAGTATACATATATAGTGTTCTTTATCGAAGCATGCTTTTCTTTTTAGTTACCAACGATGTTTGTTAAAACAATGGATTATTCGCTATATACCCAAGATTTAGTATTTATAAACAATATTAGAGGAGTATCAACTACGTAAGTCTATCATGTAAATTGTTCTTGCTATTAGTGGTGTCTATAATGAAGAATATTTTACAGAGGTCTTGTTAACTACGTGAAGCAAATAGCTTTCTTAAAAATAATAGGTCATATAAAGTTCGCATACATTAGATTAAATGTTATGAAAATGACTATACATCCCGAGGATAATACTATTAAGGTTCGTTGGCGTATAGTAGGTATTAGTGGTACTCACGTGTTTCTTCAATTCTGGAAGGTCAAAGTGTGGAATCTGAAGCAACACATAAATGATACAGAAGCGTAAGTACATTTAGCGAATCAGTTTTTAATATTTCTCCGTGATGTTAATCGTGAAAACTTGTCGATAGGTGGTACGACGGTTTTTCTACGTTCCATGTGAATAATGACGGGAAAGTATTTAAACACATCGTAGATAAGATGATGCCTGATGAAGACACGTGTGATAACGTGAAAAACCCTGTTGAGGCGAAATTAGCTTTATTCAGTGTATTAATAGGATCGGATTCTTGTAGCTTTGTTAAACTTTGTTCAAAAATAAGGTTTCAGTTAACCGGAATAAAATAAAATGAAAAGATGTGTAAAAGCTTAAAGTTACTGCATTAAACACGAAATAATTCATGCATCAAGGCATACCCATCTGTTTTGACGTATTAATTAAATATGTCTGTAAAACTGCACTTACAAATGAACACGTACCATCGTAATTTTGTGTAACGAAAATAAATTATGGATACTTAATTTCAGTGGCCAGTTTTCGAAATTACTTGTTAAACGGCTCACTGCGATAATAGTATTGCGATAAACGAATGCATTGCATTCTGGCTAGTATCCCTAGATCTATGCAAATTACATAACTTCGCTTTGTATATATAATTATAACTGCTTGTCGTTATGGATCATTTGTCAAGAAAGTAAAATGGATAAAGTATTGTGTGTAATGATATTAGGCATTTTATATACTGTAATCGAATTAAATTATTTATTACTAATAAACACGGAAATGCATCTCAAATGTTACTGAATCTTTTGAATTGTTAATTCAATATTAAATATCAACAGTTTCCTTCTACTGTTTCTTACTAGACGTATTAGGACGGAATGCAATCGTTAAATTTTATGAAACGTTGCAGTCTTGCTTTTATTTCAATTTTCACATGTAAACCCTAAGTTTTCATAGAAAATAAAGTACAGTTTTGTTCACCAAGAAAACCTGGTACAAAATAATCCATATGCCTGCCCAATTTAGTTACACACAAGACCTGTAAAAGAATCGAATGTTAGAAAAACATAACGTTATAGAGTTATTATAGGAATAGAACACATAATTACCTAAGTAATCGTCCATCAACGTTCCAATGGCAAACTAAAAAAAAATATAAAACATTAATAACAATACAGAGTATGAGGAGAGAAGATATATGCTTTACTAACAATTCCTGTTGCATCAACCCTTGTGCCGACGATTTTCAATCTTATTTCATCATCTGGTTGAATAATTACATCCTGTAATTTATAGTATTAGATGCAATTATAATGTTAGAGTTACATAAATTATTTCTTCGAATGTAAATTACCTCTTCTTTCGATTTATAACAAGGCGGATTTACATTTGGGCAAAATTGCATATCTGCTGGTATCGACTGTAAATGGATTTAATAATTTATGAAATAATAGTACAGAATTAGAATACATGTATATAGCAGTAACTTACGTGATGAGATATAAAACATGAAAGTGGACCTATTTCAGCAAACATTCCAACCTAACGCGAGAGCAGATATTTATTAAAATTATGTATATACCTGTATCAAGATATCTAATTACCTTGTTAACTTGCGTCACAATGGCATCTAGCACTTCTCCTTTAAATGGTCTGAAAACAATAGCCTTATATTTAACTGGATATACGACGAAACCTTGTCCCGGTTGTATGATTCCTGCGCCAATATTATCTATCGTTGTTACAGCCACTACAAAACCATATCTGAAATATTACAAAGTATTTAAAATAATTAATCGATATAGATTTTACGTCTTTAGCCACAACGATGAACTTACTTTCCTGTGCAAGTACCTTCAACTTCTGTATATAATTTTTGTTTCACAGTGTCTAACAATTGAGGACCAAAATATCTTGGGTGCAATAAAATTTCATGTTCCAATGATATCTATAAAAATAAACAAATACATTTACAATAACATTATATTGTATACTTTAATCAATTTATAACTTTCACTCGTGCAGAAACCACTTACATGATAAAACATGTTTTATTTTAACAGTATCGAATATTGCTACTGTGACGTCCCGGCCCAGGGGGGTGACACTCATAGAGGCTTGGAATGTAACTGCCGTTTAGTTCCCGTACATAACTGTAGACAGTGCTGTATGCAATTTAGTTTAATAATTATCCACTAGATGGTGCTGACCAAACTAATCGAGGGCGGCAAATTCAAACCTTGTGTTCGGTTCTCCTTACTTAAATTAATTGAACTGAAGAAATGACTAAGATACAATTTCTGTATGACTGCACACAATTATCATGTAAGCATTCTGTATACAATTTAAAAGTGTGAACTGTCATACAAAAACTGTATCTCAGTCAATTATTTTGAAGGGAAGAAAAAATGAACAAAGTAAACTTCTTGTAAACATACAACATATTTTGTAATATTTATTTACTTATTTGACACTTTACTATTTTCATATTTATAAAAATTATAAATACAATACTTAATAATATTAGTAATAAATAGCCCTGTACATGGCAAGATCTTAGTAGGAAATTAATTCAAAAGGGGATGTCACTTTGAGTCATTTTCCGATAGATGGCGGGCAGTATCAAATCCCGGTGAAGTGTGCATTCTGTTTTATCTCGTGAAGTTAATGTTTAATTATTTAGATCAATTTTTGATACTTCTTTTTAAACTACTCATACAGATATCGATACAATTTTTAAAGATAACTTGGCTAAACTTCCGAAACTTTCATTTTGCATAGAAATAATGTTTGCGAGAAGGATTTTTGGGGACTTGAATTTTTTTTCCATTTTGATGTCATTCCCTACCTTACCGACGCAACATAGTATCGTTAACATAGGAAGTGACATCAACATAGTAAAAAAAAATTCAAGTCGCCAAAAATTCTTCTCGCAAACATTATTTCTATGCAAAATGAAACTGTTTCCAAAATTTCAGCCAATTTGGAGCATGGGGGTTTTCGGAAGTACAGCCCAGTTAGGCTAGAAACCGCTAGAAACGTTATATTTCGATTCCCTAGCACTACACAAAGACTGAAATATCCCAACTATACTTGATTTAGTTTTAGAATACTTTCGTAAAAATTGCAATTTTTTATTAGTCTGGTTTTGAAACATGTAATCTTAAAAATATAAAGAAATGTATGTGTACAAATACAGCGAATTTAAACATTTATTTCGTGTACCTAAATGTTTCTTGGGGACGCATGCCGACGCTTAAATGGAAATTTTGAATGCGGACGGAATAATTACTTACTCCAGTAAACACTAGATAATAAAATTGTATAGATTTTCTGCATAATGTAACACTAACACCACCATTAAACTGTATTGCATTTGTACATTCCTTTCTACGTTTATTACCAAAATAAGTTTGTGCACGACGCAAAATAACTGTTACACTTTTTGGAATTTATTCAGTTAATAATCAAGATTTATTGTAATCAGTAGATAACTTAAGATAGGTAATCGAGCAAAAGGCATCTTTAAAGCAAGACCTTCTGAACCCAGAACACTAGACTATCACAGATACGCATAATATTCTCATCATCTAGTAACCGATTCGCTAAATTCAGATCAGACTGTGACTGTATGTAGGAGCAGCTAACTGAATACTGATATACTGTCCGGAACTATTTCGTGCGTGATTCTTACCTTCCGAAGGATAGTTAATCTGTGATAATATTTAGTTTAAAGAGTATACCGATTCAGTACGCTCGATTCTATTGTATCGGAACATCTTCGATAAAGTATCTACTCACTACTGCAAGAAGTGGCAAGAAGATAAAATATGGCGTCCGAGAACTCTACTGTTAATACCGTGCCTACTAAATTGTTCACGCGAGCAGAAGTTGCTAAACACACGGATAACAGTGACTTGTGGATTATTATTAATAATAAAGTTTATAATGTGTCTGCGTTCCTCAACGAGGTTCATATTTTATTCTTGCAATTATGATGTTCACATCTTTTGTTGCGAGAACATATGAGAATTGTGTTTCCCTTTATTTTGAATTTAAGCATCCTGGCGGCGAAGAAGCCCTTGTGGAACAAGCTGGCCAAGATGGTACAGAACCCTTCGAAGATATTGGTCACTCGAGCGATGCCAGACAGATAATGGAGACATATAAAATCGGTGAACTTGTAGAAGTGGGTATAGAATTTAATATCTATCTTTACCTGATAAATACTACCCATTACGATCGCTAAGTTATTGTTTCTGACGATAGCAAGTTATTTTCCATCAAAGTATCCTTTTAATTCATCAATTTTAGGAGGAACGGACAAAGGAATCTGCCAGCGATTTAAGCGCAGTATTTGCAGAAAACAGTTCTAGGTAAAACATTTCCTTTCGTAATGATTATTATTATCGTGTATACGTGTTATTAATGAAGCTATTACAGGTACATAATCTA
Source organism: Andrena camellia (assembly GCA_029448645.1). Classification (NCBI taxonomy): domain Eukaryota; kingdom Metazoa; phylum Arthropoda; class Insecta; order Hymenoptera; family Andrenidae; genus Andrena; species Andrena camellia. Next base: position 34,929,580 of record CM055680.1, read on the forward strand.
TGACTAACACTCTGTCCGCACTGGTTTTGTATTTCCTATGTTACAATTACTCGTGTCGTCGTCCGTTGGATAGCACAATTGAAAATTTGATTCTCCACTGTTATAATAACACGCTTATTATACTAATAACAATGTGCTTGTGCATTTTGTTTTTTCATGTTAGTATGGTTTCAAGGCATATGGTATCTCTACGTTAACTTTGTGCTATCCAAACTTACAATGTTATTGAGATTTAAAATAATATAAATGTGCGAATAGACGCTGCTGCATTGTGATGTGATGATTGGCAATTGCAGTGGTTCTTGGAGGTCATGGCTGATTCCAATCGCACTCGGGGTTCTGGCGACTCTGGTCTACCGTTATTTTATCAAAGCACATTGAATCATTCCTAATATTTATTTTTTTGTAACTTATATTATACATAAATGATTGTTACAAATAATCAAAGGATATTATGTATGTCGCACATTATTACAATGTTCTAATGACATAAAGTTGCACGTACAGGCTGGCCTAGTGTAAGAATATCTACAAAACACAGAAATTCATTTGTTATAACGAACCTAAAAATCTATATAAATTTGTACATGTACAAGCACGTGCATATGTATAGTCATACCAATATATATTGACTATAAGTATGTATAAGAATAAATTAATGTAACTTATATTGTTGCATCGGGCTTCCTTGGAAACAAAGGAACTGAGTTTGAGTAAAGAATCTTGCTAAAATCCATTGAAATGCAATAGTTGTCTCAACATGTTTCCCTTTTTATGTCTACAAGTGTTATTATATCCGTTTAAGAAAGATGGACATAGAAATGAGTAACACATAAAGGAGAAAAACATTGACCAAAATAGTATCCAGTTAGAAAATCTGACAACGAGCCTGAACAGATATTTAAATGGAGAAAAGGCATTTAAGGTTGATGAATGCGCTTACACTTAAATAGTAATCGACATACACTTACATGCAGAGAGTTTTCATTTTTATAATGCGTCGGGAATAAACATTTTAATATTGTGTTTTAATGATAAACTTTATTAAACGTTCATTGTACATTTATGTATATTGTAAGAATAAATTACATTTTGTTATGTTTCATACTTTGAATTAACCACTCGATACAAGATTAAAGGGTGTTACTGGCTTCGGTAGCTATCGAAGGTGAATTCGTAGGTATCGGATAGAAGTTGAAATAGGGAAAGACGATATCGAGCGTGTTTAGGCGCCGACGCTCGGCGCTCGATGCATCCATCCTTTTTCCCTCTCTCCCCTGTAATCGCCCCACTACGGCCTCGTTCTTGTTCACTGTTTGGCGGGTACGTCTCCCTTTGTCGAACGCCCAGTTCATCGTCAGAGCTGGATCAGTGTGTGTCGCGTTGGAATATCGTAGCCTCGTACTTACGTTACGACTTGCGATACGTACCAGACGTAAATTTCTGCTGGGAAACCGGGATCGGGCGAGCTCGAGTTGAAGAAGAGACAGAGAAGATCGCGGCGGAGTGTCTTTAGTTAGAGAATCAGGGCGCAAAAGAAGGGCGTACAGCACGGTCGCCCCTTGACGCGCAAGCGAGACATTGCTGAGGAAATTTAGCGGGAAAAGAGTGGCCAGACGGCGAGCAGAAGACAGCTGTAGTCTGGCAGAGACGGTGGTTGCACCGAAAAGTCGGCGTGGTGTCATGAGAGGCGGTCTCACAATCCGCCCTTCTTATCGGTCCCTCTTAGAGTCATGCATGTCGCGCCCTTCAAACGATGTAAGTATCCCATTCTGTTACCTACCACATGCAACCCGTTTTACCACACTTTCGCTACGCCACGTTCTTTAAGCTTAGTTAAAGCGAGATACACAAGCTCGTAATTACAAAGATTGGCGCGCTTTTTGCCCTCGCCGGGTCGCTCATTCATAAACTTACGACTTCCATTCTCGGGACAAGTCCTTTGTCGGCACTGCTAAGCTGTACAAACGTTGCACGCGACGTGCACGATTCTCACGCGTTGCTATTTCACAGCTGCATGGAAACATTTAAATCGTCGTAGGGTAGAAATTACGTGTAAATCATTGGATCGATTAGCGATCTGTTAGGCAAAGCGTGAAGCACCGACAGGATCCAAAGCGTTTTTAATACTTGGAGGCACAATTCATCCCTCGAATAAAACCTGTTGGTGCCCGTGCACGCGTACAGTCATAAAGCAAGAAAGCACGTGTGTGTGCGCCAAGATGCATTTTGACTTTCTGGCTCTAGTCTCGTTTCTGCTCGTCTCACTTCACTCTAACTGTCCGCGCAGCTAATTTTAACACTAGCGCCGTCAGAAAGCCGGAATACGAATTGCTCATCATAGCCGCGAAGTAGAATTCAAACTACAGAACAATAGGTGCTGAAAGGTTATTCGGGAAAAACATATATGTAAGTATATATGTATATGTTTGAAGCGTACACGACGCACGTGCGTCTTTCTGATCTTGGCAGTTGAGATTGTTTACGGTTGGTCGTACGCCGTGCCTAATTGGCACAGACATAGACGATTCAACGAACCGTTCCAAAACGAATCCGCGATCTATCGAGTCGAAAGTCGAAACGGAGACGTTCATTAAGTCGAGCGAGGAAAAATGATCCTCGTTACGTAAGGGGAGAACGCAGCTCCCGAAATTTGCAAACAGTTGCGTCACTCCGTGAAATGGGAAGCTCGCGCGTTCGCTGGGGTGCACGGAATAGAATCCTCGAGGTATATATCAAAAGAGTATACCCATCTTACCTCCATTCAATTGGCAATTCGATTCTACATTCATAGCCACTTAATCGCGCATACCTTTACCGTGGTCGAAGGGAATTGGATTTCTAGGCCCACCTCGTTCTTAAATCGGACCGAACAGCATATTTTAAGACGCTTCTCCGTGCAAATTGGTCTTTTACGTTCGCCACGAGAACCTTCCGCTTTATATTATCGCGCGCGCGATGTCGCGATCTTTTTCCCCACTTTCCTTTCATTTTCGAGTAGTAAAATGGCTGGAAAGAATTGTATCAATATCAAGGAATCGTGCAGTAAACAGTCATTGGCCGTGAAAAAAGATTGTAGCTTCCACGGGACTCGCATTTCCGTGAACAACAGAGCACGACCGACAGAAAAGTTCGATTCGAGTTGGTCAGCTTATTTTTAACATTTTACAATGGATATGTGCCGTACGAAGTGGCCAGAAATAGACGAACTGTACGACGAAGAGAGACGAGACGACCATAAGCGCTCCGCGACATGTTCCGTTTAAGCCAATTATATTCTTCGCACGCAACCGATGTGCGTGTTATTCTTTTGAACAGTCTTTCATTATCTGGGTCGATGTGTTTGAATTGTTTGAAATGCTATATATTTCTGAATCGTTTGGAATGCACCAAGAAAGTAAATACTGTGCTGCGAAAGCTTACTCTGTAGCCGCTTCCGTCATTTGTAACGTCATTTCGATTAGAATTTATATTTAACGTACGAAGGAAAAGTCTGCTGTGGGGTTATAAGACGACAGCAAATACCTCGGTCGATAGGATGAAACGAAAACCATTGACCAACGTCACACTGCTATACCTAATATACCTAAATCGGCAGCTTTACACGGAGGATTTTACAGTTGTAAGTAGGAAGGAAACTGAATGCGTTTGCTGGCTGGTGGTATTTGCGTAACGGACACGAGCTTCCAAGTATGAATCTGCTTTGATGATCGTTGAAAAATTATAGAAAAGATTCTGGTAAATTGCGTGTTGGCGAGACGATTGAAAATGCTGAGATCCACCAATAGGTGTAATCGTAGGCCAAGTGTCGTTGACTGCATAGCAACTCGAGACAGTTGGTTTCGTAATTTCGGGTTTTCTATAGATATCGTATATCGCGCTGCTTCTACGTGCACACGTACTTACGTGCGACTTGAAACGTCTCAGAGTCGTTCGTTCCGGCAGAGACTCGGTCAAACAAATTCAACAGCTTCGAAGCGCAATTTAATACCCTTTTTACGACCGATTCGACCTTCGTCGTGAACGCAATCTTCGTACGGTCGAGACCGCATACAAAGCTCGGTTTCTTTCGCACGAGCGATCAATTAAACGCAATTGGATTATTACGATGCTTTAGCGCAGTGAACATTAACGCGTTTTAGAAACGGTTCTATAGCTCTTTCCTGCGTCGCGCGCGAACGCTTACGTTATCTGTACATTTGTGTAATAATAATAATAATGATAATGACGAATTTGAATATAATTATTCAGCGTGAACGATAGATTACAATTGTTTGAAAGAACACGATCTAACGGGCTGCTCAGTGCTGGTCGCGAAGTGATCTATGGTAAGTGCTGACGGCTGAAACTCCGCAGTCGTCTGTGTTAGCGTATCGTGTTACCAGTTCGAAGAATTTTGCAACTTAATTCGTGGGGTTCGTCATCGAACGAGAGCAACAGGCTGGTGGCAATCATCTTTTTTTACCAGGCGACATCATCGTTGCTCCAATCATTTAAAACTATTAGACTCGTCTTCCCCTTGCGCCAAGCGGCTTACATTGCTCGACGGCAGAACGAAATATCGGTCGCGATTGCTTTTAAACAAGACCGAATGAATTACGTTCTTTATACGACACTCCTGTCTCGCTGAGACCGCGCGTAATGATTTTTTATTTGAAAACGCTGTCAAAGGGAATGCAACAATTCGCGCCTCCCCGTTTTATGCAATAGCACATAAAATAGTCGGGAGACGTTTGACATACCTAGGTAGGTACATATGTGCGGTGCATAAATCAGTCGAAAGCCAAAACCGTTTCCGGTGTGTTGCATCATGCTGCAAATGGACAACCAAAGCCAGAAAGTTCAGCCACGAATAATCTTGGAAGACTTTCGTCGCTACTTAGAGCTTGCAGTGTTTAGCGTCTCTAATTTCGCTTCGCTCTCAAAATTTTCTATCCTCTCTCCAGTGAGTCCTGCCTCGGAAATCATTTGTTGGAAAGAGCTATACTTTTTGACGATGAAACTCTTGATTTCTGCTAGGTAAACAAGTCCACTTTTAGGCATGGAAATAAATGGCATTTTAAGACGGTCAACATTTAAATGTTATTTAACGGAAACCCGTAGATGCGTGAAGTAAAATCGATAGTCCTTTATCGAAAGGTCACCTTGAAGAAGAAACCACCACGCCTCGCGTGATAGGAGGGCTTGAATTTCTTCGGGACGCAATTCGTTTAAAAGAATGCAACATGCTCGTGTTGCGCATTAAGCAATTCACATCCGTTATCGATGTTATTACCGATAATATTGATTTTTAGCGTGGTCAAACAGCGCGGACACTCGGCAATCGAAAAGTCCACCACCGGGACGATTAATAAGCTCGGCGTCACGGGTTCTTTTCGTACCGGCAATACGATCGATGGATTTACGCTTTGCGGTTCACGCTTTACCGATGATTATCACTTTGCGATGGAACACGTGAAGAAGGCATAACGATCTCGGTCACGAGAAATCTTCTGGCAGCCGGCCATGCGAACTATTACGGTAGCAGCATCGCTCCAAAGATAATAATATAATAATGGACGGTCACGTGGCGACGTAAATACAAATTCAACGATTTGCTGTTGTTCGCGCGTTTCAGACCCTTTGCTCTCCTTCGATCTTTCTAGCGCCTTTTTCATTAGTTGCAAGGGGGAAACGACGCGATACGGACGTTTTTTTAAACATTAAACATTTCCGAATATGTACTCACTGCCAGTAATTAAACCGCTATCGTTAAAAGCTGATTATTTCCCACTGTTTTGAGCGCCGCGAACGGTAATACCATGTGTAAGTAACAGTGTTCCAAATATCGTTCCCTTTGCGTTGCGAGCAAGCGAACGAATCGAATGATCCAATATTGATCCGGGAGATCGCGTTCTTTTACGGAAGTCTGTACCATCTAATAAGCAGTTGTCGGTAGGCGAGGGCTAAGTTCGAAGTCGTCCGATAGAGAAAGTCTTATGAATTATGAAGAAAGGTAAATCGTATTGTCCAGTTTTCGGTAACTTACAAGAAATGAAAAGTTTATCTTCTACTTGCGAACCGTTTGCTGGCCCGGTAGAAGGCGTAGGATACTAAAATAATTGAAATGGACTGTTTCAGCTACCGTGGGACATGATCCACAGACGAGTAACGGCAATCAGCCGCAGCAACAGTTGCAAAGCGGAGGCTGGATTGGAGTTCCCGAGTCGACGTTGGTCTCGCGATCGGCGAGGAGCATTGGCAATGGCAACGGCAACGGCAACGGGAACGGGAACGATAACGGCTGGAATTCCACGTCGCCGTTTCAGCATCAACAGCAACAGCTACACGAACGGAAACAAAAAGAAGCTAAATCTGGGGGTTTGGGAGATGACGAAGACGGGGGTGAAGGGGGTGGAGGGCTGGAGGGGACGGACCCAGAGGAGAACAACTCTGTTCACCTCAAGAGACGGGTGGGACTCGTCAGTGGGGTGGCTCTAATCGTTGGTACCATGATAGGTAGCGATCCGACGGCCTTCAACTTTTAATATACATACATTACCCACTGTTTTCTTAGTCGCGGCGAATTACGTTAATGGCGAGGTCTCGCAATAGGTTCCGGGATATTCGTCTCGCCGTCAGGGCTATTGGTTCGAACTGGCAGTATCGGAGTCAGCTTCCTCGTATGGACGGCCTGCGGCATGTTGAGTTTGTGCGGCGCGTTGGCGTACGCCGAGCTGGGCACGATGAACACTAGCAGCGGCGCCGAGTACGCTTACTTCATGGACGCGTTCGGCGCTCCGCCTGCCTTCCTCTTCTCCTGGGTCTCCACTTTGGTCCTAAAGCCGTCCCAGATGGCCATCATATGCCTGTCGTTCGCGCAATACGCGGTAGAAGCGTTCGCGGCCGACTGCGATCCACCCGAGGAAGTGGTCAAGATCGTTGCACTGCTAGCGATCATACTTATACTGCTGGTCAATTGTTACAGCGTTAATCTGGCCACAGGTGTACAGAACGCATTCACCGCGGCCAAATTGATCGCCATACTTGTGGTAATCGCCGGCGGCTCTTACAAGCTGATACAGGGTAACACGCAGCATCTGGAGGGCGCTTTCGATATGATGGAGGGCAATACCGTCAACTTGGGCAGACTGGCCACGGCTTTTTACACTGGCCTCTGGGCATACGACGGGTGGAACAATCTCAATTACGTCACCGAAGAGATCAAAGACCCGTCAAAGAATCTACCGCGTTCGATCATGATCGGTATACCCCTCGTTACCCTCTGTTACGCCTTGATAAACGTATCCTACCTAGCTGTGATGTCGCCCTCGGAGATGATCGAAAGCGAAGCTGTTGCTGTGGTAAGACAACAATTTTCCAATCGCGAAGCCAAGAATTTAGAACAGACGATCCTATCTCGTAATGTTCTAAACTCCAATCGATCGGATTTCCCCAAAGTAAAAAAGAGAGAGAAAAAAAAGAAAAAAAAAAACGAAAAAGTCATTCAAACTACGAGAGTTATCCTTCTATAACGTTTTACAGACTTTTGGAAATCGGATTCTTGGCGTTATGGCATGGCTCATGCCGCTCTCGGTTGCGATCAGCACGTTCGGTTCCGCAAATGGTACTCTCTTTGCAGCAGGTAGACTATGTTTCGCCGCATCCCGAGAGGGTCATTTACTCGACTGTCTCAGTTACGTGCACGTGCGACGCTTTACCCCCGCACCAGGGCTTATCTTCCACTCCATCGTCGCAGGTACCGTTCACGCGTCTCCTTCGCAAATCGCTCAAACGCCATACTCGTCACTTCTGCTTGTTTCAATGAAATGCCCTCGTTGAATTATCAGGAGCGATGGTACTATCCGGGAACATTGATTCCTTGATCGACTTTTTCTCATTCACCGCATGGATCTTTTATGGCGGAGCAATGCTCGCTCTGTTGGTGATGCGAAGGACCAGACCCAATCATCCACGACCATACAAATGCCCGCTGGTGATACCAGTCCTCGTACTTGCAATCTCTGCGTACCTGATTGTAGCACCAATCATTGACAAGCCTCAAATCGAATACTTGTACGCGTTCGGGTTCATATTTGCGGGCATGCTTGTCTACCTCCCGTTTGTTAAATACGGATACGTGCCCAAATTTATGGGTAAGCACAGTCGATTATTTCTTTCTCCAGACCAATATGCATCCACGTACTTTAACATGCTTTACTATTCCTCTTTACAGAAGGAGTGAATGCTTTTCTTCAGATGTTACTCGAGGTAGCGCCAACGGCTGCTGCCTTTGACTGACGATCGAACGCGAAGGGCGGTTCTCAGAATGCCAAATCATTCCATTGCGGCGTCGTGAACCATATATAAATATACACATATATTTTAAATATGCATAGGCAAAAAAGTGTATCCTATTATTAAAGCTCAAGGCTGGCCCGAATGAATTCACAAACATAAAAAGAATATTATTTTATTACTTTATAACATGATTAGTTGGTGTTACAACAATTGTAGCGAAGTCGGTAGAGATGTTTTAAACGTTTGCAGATAAAAGTTCACTTTTTAATTTTACTCAAAGTTTTTTTATTCGCTTTTCCATAAACTCCTAATATACCGCTAGAGTCTTTCCTATGAATCTTTTTACTTTTGTATTTTATCATACTTTTCTCAAGCCCTGATGTGCGTTCCTCGTTTCTCTCCGTTCTCTTTTGTTCCTTTCTTTGCCTTTGTAACACTTTGTAATTAATTCCCGTGTTTTTAGGAGGTTTTGCCCCTAAACTTATAGCGAGGGCAACTTTTGCTTCGTTCGCCTTTACCTTCTCAAAGCCAGACATACCAAATTTCATAACTTCGTATCTAACGCGCTTCATTTCCAATTCTTGTTTCTTCTTCTCGTCATTATATTTGCTCTCTTTACTTTCTGTAACGTTGCTCTTGGAACTTTCTGCTTTCTGTGTTTCTTCGTTGCCAAAAACATTTCCTTTTATCTTTTTCTTTGGTCCCTCGTAATTAACTGACAAAAATTCTTTTACAGCGTCTTTTTTCACCCTCGATACACGTGTCGGAATAAAGTCTGCCATCGTAACACCCTAAAATGTAATGATTTTTTGTCAACAATGTACTTTCGTCGAGGTTACTTAATGATAAAATACTTGTACCGTACGTTAATAATTAAAGTATAAGGATTTGAGGAAACCGCTTAAAAATTATTAGAAAATCTCGAATAGTACTATTTGCACGCATATCTTAAACAATCCTTTAATATTATTACAAAAAATCTTGTTTGTTTTACGACCAGAGGAAACACTATAGCCATCTGTTTTCGTGGTTCGTAAAATGATCAATTTCGACTGCATGTAAAAAAGCAGTAAATTAACGATATCATTGTACAATATCGTGCACAATGGGCTACAATGAAACTAGATGAGTCGTACAATTTATTAAATAAACAAATAATTAAATAAATAAATCATTTCCACGTTTTCAAACGATTAAGTTAGTTTATAGGCATCACCGTTAGATGGTTGTAGCGTTGTCTCTTTGGTTTTTTTTTATACGTTTGTTTGTTTAGTCGTAACCTTAAATAATTGTAAAGTTACAACATGTGTATAACATATCCTCAAATAAATGCTGTTTATCTATGCAAATAATAATTATCACCTATCTGAGATATAGAACGAGTGTCTAATAATTACGATGGAGGAATATCCACCTATTAATATCCGTCTGGCTGTAAACAGGATTGATTTAAATTTAATAAAAAATGAGGATACACAACCGCGAATATACACGCCGGGAGAAGAAATTTCTAGCCAACCTGATTTCTTGAGGTAAGGAAAAAGTGCATTTCAGTTATTATTGAAAGAGAAGGCAGAATTTTATGTAACATAGATATTCATTAGAGGTCACGGAACTTATGTAGATGACGAGAACACATTACGCGCGTCCGTGGCTGGCGTTTTGGAAAAGGTGAACAAGCTGATTTCGATACGACCTTTGAAGGCGCGTTATCAGGGCGAAATCGGAGATGTTGTGGTTGGACGAATAACTGAAGTACAACAAAAACGATGGAAAGTTGACACAAACTCCAAACTGGACTCTGTACTTCTACTGTCCAGTGTAAATTTACCCGGAGGAGAATTGGTATGATATTAAGATAATCGATGTTTAATGGGTAAGCAAATTAAAATACAGCTTTTTCTTTAATAATTGTTAGAGAAGAAGATCCGCCGAAGATGAGCAAACTATGCGAAGGTATCTCCAAGAGGGAGATCTAATTTGTGCCGAAGTGCAAAGTACCTTTGTCGATGGCTCGCTGTCGTTACATACTAGAGTTCTAAAATATGGTAAACTGTCTCAAGGTATAATGATAAAGGTCTCGCCAGCTCTTATAAAACGAAAGAAAACACATTTTCACAGTTTGGCAAATGGTGCTAGTTTAATATTAGGGAACAATGGTTATATTTGGATCGGAGCTAGTAGACAAGACACCGATAGATCGGAGGGTGGTTTCACACAAGATTTGTCGAGGATCCCTCAAATGGATCGTGAAGTTTGTGCACGACTGCGCAATTGTATATTAATTTTAGCGCAATCTAATATGCAGCTTACAGATACATCTGTTACATATGCTTACGAGGAATCTATAAAATACAAAGTAAACAACTTACTAGAGCCCGAAGCGATCATTGACGTGTCATTGTTAACTCATCAAAGACTCTCGCAATGATTCTATGCTTGACACAAAAGAATTTTATAAGAATTTTCTATTGTAAATTTCAAACTTAAGACACAGTAATAAAAAGTTTTAAGTATTCGTAAAGGAATGTTATTTATTCAGCAGTTGCACACTAAATAGAATCCTGTCATTCAACTAGATGGTCAATTTTGTTATGAATGTAATTCAATGGATATATGTACTATTACTGCACAGAAAGAAGGCCCCTGACAGGCGGTCCGCCGCTAGCTCTGCCTGAACCCCTGTCTGTGTGCATAGTAGATGTGGCCGGTCTTTGAGAGTGTGCCCAATTAGGTGACAAATGCCAATCGTTAGAGCGGCGAACTGCACTGCCTGCCAGGGACCTTCTTTCTGTGCAGCAATAGTATGTATTTAGTCCACGTATGATGTACAAATATCGAAAGATGATACTGCATTGCAGTAAGACTGAAGACGATTGTATAGAATTGCATTGCAGTATTTTGTCAGGTGTTACTCCGTTAAAGAGGCGCGAAGAGTAGTATGTAATATGATTGCAAGCTGCTAATGCAGGTATTGATTAAACAAAGGACTTAGAAACAAGTAGTTACCGTAAAGGAACATGGATGCATGTTTTACTGCCTTTGATAAAGATGGAGATGGACATTTATGTCTCGGTGAATTTGAATTAATTTGCCGTGCACTGTTCCGTAATGATCGTGGAAAAGTTTATACTCTTGAAGAAAATCAGTTGAGTGAAATATATTCTATATTCGACTGGAAAGGAGATGGAAAGATCGACAAGGAAGCATTCGAGGTACTTTCACGTTTCTGCATGTTACATTATCCGCATTATCGGTACAACTAATCATACTTTTTAAAGATAAGAATGAAAATAATTTCTCGTTTATACCTTTACAGGTGTGTTGGAATCGTTGGATTAAGACATGCTGTCGTCCAAAGAATGCCTTTCTAATTGTAGATGTACAAAATGATTTCATTACTGGTTCCTTAAACATTAAGCAATGCGCTGCTCAGCACGATGGCTCGGAAGTCATTGAGCCGATTAATCGTTTATTGGAAACCGTAAATTTCGATGCAGTATTTTACTCTCTTGATTGGCATCCCGTAGATCATGTGTCTTTCATCGATAATTTACATCTTCGGTAATTCATACGTTTTTCTTTACGCATTTGAATCTTGTTACGGCACGTTTCTTTTTACATTTACGAGTGATTGTATGCTTGCTTTGCATAGGGAAGTTGATCCTAGTAGCGGAATTTCAAGGGAGGTTGCACAAGTTTACGATACAGTTACATTTAGAGGGCCACCATTGTTGAAGCAACGTCTTTGGCCGCGTCATTGTATTCAGGATTCTTGGGGCGCGGAGCTTCACAAAGACTTAAAAATCCTAGATAACGCGATAAAGATATACAAAGGAACTAACCCAGCAGTGGATTCGTATTCGGTATTTTGGGACAATAAGAAAATGCAAGAGACGACGTTGTCTTCGCAATTGCAGGAGAAAGGTGTAACGGATATATATATCTGTGGATTAGCTTATGATGTTTGTGTTGGAGCCACTGCAGTTGATGCGCTTAGAAGTGGCTACAGAACTATCCTTATAGACGATTGTAGTCGAGGGGTGGATCTTGTTGATATCGAAAAAACCAAAGCCACTGTCATAGCCAGTAGTGGTGTAATTGTAAATTCAAATCAGGTAAAGGCGATGGTTGAAGGGAGGGACCGCCGACCAGAACTTGGATATAAGTTAGCTATGGAAATTAAAGAAAAATTAAACTGTACAGATGATGATGTGTAATTTAGTTTCACATTTAATTTACGATAAATTGTAATCCGCTACGCAAGCTTGTTAAATCGAAATTAGTATGTAACGAAAATATATCATATGAACTAGAATAAATATATTTTTCTGCATTAATCTTTAATGACTTGTCTTTTCCTAAAGTTATCTTGACTGTACTTCCGAAAACTCCCATGCTCCGAATTGGTTGAAATTTTGGAAGAAGTTTCATTTTGCATAGAAATAATATTTGCGAGAAGAATTTTTGGACTTGAATTTTTTATCATTTAAGTGTCACTTCCTATGTTACCGATACTACATTGCGTCGGTAAGGTAGGAACGACGTCAAAATGGAAAAATAAATTTCAAGTCGCCAAAAATCCTGCTCGCAAATATTATTTCTATGCAAAATGAAACTGTTTCCAAAATTTCAGCCAATCTGGAGCATGAGGGTTTTCGGAAGTTTAGCCGAAAGTCGGTGAAACTTGTGAGTTATTAGGAGCGCACGATAATGAAAGAGTTATTAGACTTATTAGACGGTAATGGAATGCTATTGAATGCTATGTATTTAGAAAAGGGCAAAGATATCCAGTGCCCGAGTGGAGCCTGAATAGTACCGATATTACCTATCTAGTCAGTTTATTCGAGTCGCCACTGGGCGGCTATAGCGATTGTTTCCGAAGAAAGTAAACAAATAGTTTGAACGCGTATTTATGTGAGAAGACAATAATGATATTAATTAATATGAATGCTTAGCTGTAACGAATAGAACGGTGAAAAAGTTGTCTGTTTATTAATAATAGTTTTATATTCTGGAACTGTCTTCTTCGCGCAAAGACTGGTGGTCAGTGCTACTGACTCAGTGGTCACTGCAAGCAGTTAAATTCAATTCGATTTCTTTAGGAGAATATGTATGAACGAATGTTTATTTCCGTACATTCGTGCCAGATACAATTCATTTGCCGACTAATTAAATAATCGTAATAGTAATATTAGCTGTGATAGAAAATGAATCCTCTCAGTTCCTTGACCATATTTATCAGCTTTTTAGTAATTTGTGTTAGTTGCGAATTTTCTTGGTCAGGAATGTTTTCGAATATCTTTAGAAAAGTTGCCGATGTAGCAGAATATATCCCATGCAGGCTTACAGAATGTTGTACCGAAGAATATGTTTCCCCTGATATTAATAGTAAGTATATAGAAAGCGGTGTTCTGCATTTTACAGAATGTGTTACAGTAATTGCACATATCTATTTTGTAGAGTTAGATGATATTCTCAGCGAAGAACTCTATGGGCAACGAATTGCGCATCACGTAGTTACAAGTGCTTTACGTGGGCACTTATCTTCGTCGAATCCTCCAAAAGCCTTGGTCTTGAGCTTTCATGGCCCACCAGGAACTGGTAAAACTTATGTAGCTCAACTGATTGCCAGGTCATTTTATAAAAGGGGCGATCTTAGTCGGTTTTATCATTTCTTCAATGGTCGTAATGATTTTCCTTTGCCAACAGAAGTAGAGAATTACAAGGTATACTTTTAACATAACATAACACATCTTTACGAACTGAGATATGATTTATATATTTTGTAATGTGTTATTTTGATTGATTTAGGAAGAATTGCGCAGAATTATCAGTAGTAGTTTAGAGAAATGCGAGAGGTCGATGTTCGTATTTGACGAAGTGGATAAAATGCCGGAAGGTTTATTAAATGCTCTAGTGCCATTTCTGGATTATAATACATGGTTCAAATCTTGGAGACTTACGGGTGGTTCGGTAAATACAAGGAAAGCGGTTTATATATTTTTATCTAATACCGGCAGTTCGCGAATTACACAGCGCTTACTGGCTCTTTGGGGAGAAGGCAAACAGAGAGATATGACTAAACTTCAGGATTTTGAGCATTTAATAAGCGTCGGTGCCTTTAACGAGAAAGGTGGTTTTTATCAGAGCGATACAATAGATACCAGTCTGATAGATCATTATGTGCCTTTTCTGCCACTCGAAGAAGCGCAAGTGAAAATGTGTTTAAAAAAGGCTTTCATAAACAGAAATATTGTCCCTACCGATGATATGATAAAGGATGCATTGTCTTATGTGATTTACGGACCAACTCCGCATAAGCTTTATGCAACAGCTGGCTGTAAGAGGCTGGAACAGAAAGTAGCTAGTATAATATACGCTCAAAAGAAGCGAACGGAATTTTGAATATCACACACGTAAAAATCAGGACTGGAGGATCGGAGGATCGCATAATCAATACCTTTCGTGTTAACGTTTCAATAAGGTCTAAATTTTATTGATTATTCTCATTGGCACAATCAGAAAATATGCGTAACAATTAAAAAAATAGTATAATTAATTTGTTACAATAATGCGTGTAGCGATATCCATATATTTATGTATGTATACGTTTATCTTTAAGGAGTAGCTAAAATTTTTATCGTTAACGGTACAGAATTACAATATATATACAATTGAGGCTTGGCAATTGACTTGAAAATATAGTCATAAAGAAGAAAAGTTGTCTATAAGTATAAACATTTGGCAATATATATTTTTTTCAACGTGATTCTAATATACAAGGATAGACAACTTTGATCTTTATGAATTGCTTTTTCTAAAATTTATTAATACCGCCATATCGTACCGAAAAATAATTATTAACTCTTCTCGTCTATGCGAGTTGCTAAATACAATTGGTTTTTGTAAGTCCGGTTCGGTTCACATACACGCATATGCACTTTCTATTTATATTTATATAATTGTGATATAGCGCAACCTCAAGTAAAGAGAACAATAAAATAAACTGTATTTTTATAATGATATCGGTGTATGAAAGTGAATTTATCTATATTTTATACAATGTAAAAATGTATTATTATAATATAGTTTATTTTTCCTTTTGTTCTCCATTGAGGGGCATTTTAATAAAGTATTATGATTGCACGATGACGTGATTAATGTGTAAAATACTCTTGATCGTCGTGCCATCACACAGAGCAACTATCTAAGTAATATGTATAAGTTATGAATTGAACGAGCGAAGAGTTATGACTCTTCCTCAACATATTCCTTTGGGAAGAATCCTACATGATCTGCTATTTTTCCTTTCCACCATCCTTTGGCATCGCCTTCTTTGCTCAGCACTACGACTCTGCAGCCCCGTCGCAGGCTCAGCTGATTACGTTCCCCTCCATTAAAATCAAACAATGCTTTGGCCAATACACGCTGGTACGGCCATAATAAGCGCTGATCTAATTTCTCAAAATTCTCTGACAACGAGACCCGTTCGTAATACTCCACGAGCTCTACTACACTTTTAAAGAAGCGAGATTCACTGAGATAATATAAATCAGCGCCATCCACATCGCGTTTAAATACCCTTATGTGTTTTACCGCTCCGTCTGCCCTATAACATTGGTCAATCTTTTGTTTCACAGGAATATTCAAGAAAACATCTGACGGAAAAGCAGGGTATAGGGTAGGAGTCTTACTTGATACTAAGGGCGTAATTAGTTTCATGTTTCAGACGTGGTTGCCCTGCAGGTCGTACTCGCAGCATGTATGTACCATCTTCGCGGGCTTCTAAGTTATTCGAAGCCATATCTCGCCCCATCTCTCCGACGAACCATAATTTTACCGAAAGAGCACGCTCGCATGGCAGAGGTGGTGGTGGCGGAGGTGGAGGTGGTGCCGGCATACACCGACCTGAATGTGCGATGCACTGTTTGTGTACAGCAAGGCGACAAACTTCGCATCGATATCCCTATGAATAGAGCGGTCAGCTTCCGTTAACTTAACTCTAAATGCAACATTTCACTTTCATGCAAACGGATTTCCAACAACTTTGTACCTGAAACATGCGACCTTTCAGAAACTTGCCACATCGCTGGCAACTACACGGGCTGAAAAACGTTGTAAGTTTAAACTTATGGTTCGTGTTGCGACACGCGGCAGGATCAACGTTATCCATTGCATCCTGCAGCGCTTTAATCCACATCTGTTTCTGTTCTTCCGTTCTTGCGTATAAAGTATATGCTGTATACTCTTGTTTATGGACAAGCAACCATTGATAAGACCATCGACCATCTCTGCCGAGTGTTCGTCTTCCTGTATGATCCTCCAACCTATAATCATCTAGTCGTAAAGTTTCACGGTAACTGTATTGCTCTCCTCTACTCGCTTTGCAAATTAATACTACTTGTTCAAAAACAAACGCATAACGAGCCTTTACTCGTTGGTCACCGTGAGCTTTTACCTAGAACGTAATTGCAATATTTTGTTAATGTTTAATTTTAAAACACACTTATCAACACAATGGTACCTTAAGCTCTCCATCTCTAAGTAATCGCCCAAAATCTTTCAACTGCGCATCTTCTGGCATGTCCCAGTCAATTATCGATGCCTGAATATCTTTTATAATGTCCAACGTGTCCGAGTCACGCTTCACTTCATTAATATATTGAGCTATATCAACCATAACTTCTCTAGCTTTTCCAAGCTGCCGCCTATCTTCTAGCCAGTCGGAAGGAGTTTCTTCTACCAGTTTATCCAACAATAAGTGATATTTCAGTACTCTTTGCATCGGAACGGATAGTATATCCCGTAGCTTGAATTTACCATTATTAGCTTCTTGCTGGCATCTCTGTAATTGATACTCGCG
The DNA here is from genome assembly GCA_029448645.1 of Andrena camellia. Lineage (NCBI taxonomy): Eukaryota > Metazoa > Arthropoda > Insecta > Hymenoptera > Andrenidae > Andrena > Andrena camellia. Next base: position 34,946,726 of record CM055680.1, read on the forward strand.
TCAAGTTCAACGGTGTATGAAATCGATAAAAACACTAACTACACGTACGTTAGAGGCTTAAGTTAAATCTTACAATAACTTCTTGATTAGCTAATTCGTTGCGCGCACAGGCTTCTTGCAACGTGTTTTGTGCAAGTGTCAGGTTTGCGCAGTAATCGCCATAAATAAGGAACTTTTCTCGCCAATCGAGGAAAACTTGTGCTAGAACAGCACCGGTTCTCGCTTTTCGAAGCTGGCTGTGAAAACCGGCATGAATTTCTGCGAGTTCCTTTATACCAAAGAAAATGCGCGTTGATTCTTCCGGTCGCAGCAATGCTGAAAGTGGTCTAGCAAAATGTCTGAGCAAACTGTTAAGGACGTCCGAGTAGTTCCGTTCTGTCTCGACCAGCTCTTGGATCACATAGTCTCTCTTTTCACCTCCAGAGATTGCACCGTCCTGTTTTTACAGGGATCGTTTAATTACGAACAGCTACAGTCTTCTCTCGATATAGGCTCGCGGCTGTATCGAGAGAAGGCTCTATGTAGCGAAGACGAAATACTATGAAGCATGACAGGATCAGTGAGATAAATTTCAATAATAAGTAAGAAACAGAAAATTATAACGACCTGTGCAACAGATGGAGGAGGCGGCAAGTGCAAACTACAAAGGTCCTGGTAGATCTCTTCGCTTTGAGCATGGCTGCAGTATGCTCCGTACCCATCTTCCTCTCCAACTGGATCTTCGTTGTCCCCTCCTCCACCTGCCTCATCGCCCTCCCGCCTTCTAAACCGTCTGCGACGACCTTCATCCTCGCGGCTTTAGCATAAAAATATGAACAGCCATGCACTATTCATGCACGAAGAAAATAAAACTTCTGGGCCAACTTAAACTACTTGTAGCGATAGTGGGTCACGTTATTGACAATAAACACAGCTTAGCGCATAAAACTCAATAATATTTTAAAATAGTGCCAGTATCACTGTACCGAATTATATACGACTCTTGATATTGCAACGAATCTGTGTAAACAACTGTTACATAATGATAACAGTACTTTTTCGAATAATGGAATACAGTGATGTTTGGTACTTTTCTTGCAAGATATTATACTCTTAAATTGCAAACGACAGATACCTTCTCTGTGGAAGGCCAGTCGTGTTGAGAATTACTCGAGAAGCAGAGTAATTCCTGATATACTTGGGATTCATCTACATCCATACCCTTAGGTTTCATGGAAAATGCCACCACTCCTGTTGTGGGGCTAAACCCATTGATAAAAGTTAGTATAAATTATATAAATTGCGCAAAAAGTATAAAGATATTCTTTTCATCGATACTTAAATATTCGAATAATAACATTCGAATACTCAAATATTCCAAGTTTATTCGTAGCATTCGAATATTTGTAAAATATTCGAATATTAAATTATTTGAATAGTCCCAGCCCTAGTACCAATCACGATTTTTCTTTTCTTTAATTCTTAACAGATATAGAATTTATAATATTTCATGGACATTCGGATGCTTACCCCGCACCAGCGCTTTGTAAATCCTTGTAAATATCTTCTTGCGATCTACCGTGTCCTACAGAAAAGCTCCTGTAACAAATAGCTCTCGTTAAGTATATGGCTGTAATTTGGAGAGTTTCGAGAATTGTACATCCAATTACTTACGGAATACCCTTGCGTCTTAAACGGGGACAATTGGACAAAGCAGATAAAGTGCACAGCACGCGTTGAAAATTCGACAGATCGAATAACATGGAGGCCTCGAAGAGGTCGGAATCGGATAGGCCAAAAGTAGTTGAGCATGCAGATAAAAATACTTTTATATTTCGTAGACAAAGGAACTGCGCCATTTGTGGCTTTTGATTCACATCTTTCATGTCTATGCATCCAGGATCTACCATATTTAGAAGATTGCATAGCAACACACCATCCCTTAACGTATAAGCTAAATCGAACGGTTTCGCTTCTGGCCAATTTGCTTTATGATCCGCCCTTAAAGCTCCGCATCTAGTCAGCCATTTGACACACTCGTGCCAACCGCTCCCGTTATCCGAGCTGCTTTCTATTCTGCTCATTTTTGCCACTGGAGCCAGCAAAATATTAAAAGTTTAAGACAATAGTTTCTTTAACTTGAGATACATTAGGCCACTAGAACTTTATAGATGCGCTCTTTGATGGTGAAAAGCTACAAGATCACAAAAATCTGATTAAAAGCAACAATTTATATAAATAGAATTTTGTAAGATGAAGGAAGTACAAGGAGACTACACGTATAAGCAGAACTTTAATTGATAAAACTATCAGAACTACATTGGGAGACAAGAGATATCATTATCTGCATACGATTAAAGTAAATAGGATTTTTAGATGAATACCTCCATTCACGGGAGGTTTTACGAGTTGTTCCTTCGTTCTTCTGTCAGTGTTACGAATATTCTCTGATAAGTTCAGCGATAAAAGAACTCATTATTCCGTCCCGTGTCGGTGCTTAGAGATACCTCAGTGGAATCTGCAGTGCCGTCTAAAATCCTCTATTGGCAGTGTCATTGCTAAGAAAGCATCTTGATTAGCTACGGCTTTAGTATATGACTATTCCTTTACACGATAGGTATGCCTTGTTTTCTCATTGTAATATTATGACGTTCGGCCCACTGTAGCTTCCCACCGCCATATTGCTACTTCACTGCAGTCGATCATATCATAAATCTTGTTGCAACCTTTGCTTCAAACGCTCAACCGTAGATGGTGTTCAATGTTCCTACAAGGAAGCTTGCGTTTAAATTCTTTTCAAATTAGACCTTCCGGCTTTCGCAGAAACTCTCAATGCTCTTTCGATATCAATTACATCAGTCACAGTAGTTGCTTTTAATTATATCTAAAATTTATATAATTTTTAACCGACTTCAAACAATTTAAAAAAAAATTAAAACCATTTTAAAAATTAAAAATTAAAACAATTTTATTTCAAAAAAATAAAATTGCACTAAAAAGTAAAAAATAATTTTTTCCCTTATTTAATCTACGACTCTCATATTTTTTAACTCGGTGCCTCATCATTCGCACTGTGTGAATCTTACGCCGACTTAGAAAATATGAGAGTCGTAGATTAAATAAGGGAAAGAATTATTTTGTACTTTTTAGTGCAATATTATTTTTTTGAAGTCGATTTTAATTTTTTTAAAATTTTTTTTATATCGATACAATATACAGTTTTATCGAATACGTTATACAAGCAAAGAGTTAGCTAAGTCTAGAGTAGAATAGATCGGAAATTTTCAAACCTCCGATTATTTTCAGAAACTTATATTATAGCTGTTTGAAAGAGATGGCGTTCAACAGTCAGCCAATGGGGCAGATAAAGTAGCGTGACGTAAAGCGATACTTCGTTTATGGTTCTCGGCATATTCTGCAGTCACTTCAGTGTCCATGCAGTGGGCAGATCGTGACGACACGAGAACCATCACTTAAACAGCTGTAGAACCGTGTGTTGTTTTACTGCTGAACATCTGATACTTCTCGGTATGTATAAGTCTCGGTGCGTTCAAACGGGTATAATGTACAGTGGACTGACTAACACGCGCACGTATTGTAGATGTTAATCGTTTCATTTTTTAACTGCCGATCGTTTAGAGAACACTTTTGTCGCGTTCCCATTTATGGAGAGTTTTCATTTTATTTCGCGACGTTAGAATATGCTGTTCTTACTGTAATTGTTACCAGGCAATTGAAAATCTTCCGTACAAAATATATGTATGGATTGACGCGGACAAGCAAGGCCAGCGAGTGCGAAATATCTTAACAATCATTTAAGGATATCTCGCATGTAAGCAGGAATGAAATTTCAGTCAAGATTTAATTAGAATTTCATTCTCCGTGACTCAAAGCGCGCACATACATAGTAATGTACTACTTAGGCATGTAATTCGTAGTTCTCCGCGGCTGTCATCGCAGTGTCGTATAATCACGGGGTGACTTCATTTCCTGAATAATACCTTTAAACGATTACTGTCTTCCGCGCTATTTGTACAAAAGTGGCAAATGTTTTAAATTAAGGGGGGAGCCTGGTGTAACTAGCTGAAAATCGAGGCATTATTCGGGAATTTTTTTTAAAGAAAGTATTTAATCGATCTTTCTGAAACTTTCAGTATATTGTATTGTCAGATTAAGGTAGATAACAAAAAAATTTTATTAAAAAAGAGCGACAAACGACAGAGTTATATGGGCTTATGCCAAGTCCGTTGGCGACGCAATTGTTCCGCGGCGGGCAACATAGCGTCTACTGTATTCATCTGAAACCAAAAATTCAACAATTTTTGTTTAGTTTACGAGTGCACGCACAAATCGTATAAATTCATAACTTAAAAGATGCAAAATTGAACAAATGGCGGCCTCTTGAAAAGAAAGTACACTTTTTCCAACGAAATTTTGCTTGAAATGTGTAAAAAAAGTTATTTATTTAAACACTATCGTTATACCAATAGCTGAGCTCTGTGAAGAAAATGTTCACAAATATCCGTGCACAAGGTCAAGTCGATTGATTATATATTTTTCGAGTTACATTGTCCGCCAATTATATTACTGTCGTTTCGAGAAAAACGCATTTAAAGTTTTCTGGGGATCTGGTGCTCCGTAGGAAAACCGGTTATATCCGCTTTAATTCTACGAATTTCGTTTTGCGGCTTTGGGAACATATTATCGTGATGTTCAACTACTGATTTATGCAAAAAAAAATCGGTTTCTTCGCCCCGTTACACCAGGCTCCACTCTTAAGTGAGCGATAAAGATAGAACCAATGGAAAATACCCGTTTTCTTATTTCAGTAGACCATGAGGCACGTTCTGGTTTACGCAGTTGCGTTATTAATCGCGCGTAACGCTGTAAATGGTAATTCGCGCGATAAACTGCAATGTAAAGACGAAAATAATATGCCAGTTGATTGGTAAGTATTTGCACAGTTGGTCCCCGTAACGATCTTCGAATACATCGTGCTTTCTGTATTGCCTCGAACCATTCTCGGGGCTGTTTGGAAAGCATTACCGGGCCTCGAATCATTTCGTTTATCTCTAATGAAAAGAGCGACGGAACGTCATAAAAGATCGTGTAAGTTTACTGGAATCTAAGCTACCTCTAAGTTTTCACAGCAACGCTGTTTTAGGTATGTGCTTTATAAATTACCGAAGGTCCAAACAAGTAGCAATCCCCTGATTAGAAAAGGGCTTGCTTATCTGTACATAACGGACGCAACCATTGGAACTGGTTGGCAATTGTCCGCTAGGAGCATCGCTTCCAATAGTTCTATCCCTGGAATCACGTTAGCACCTCTTTACAACGACGTAAGCCTATACGGAGCATTAATCACTTGGTACAGATGTTCAACTATTCAATTGCAAGCTGTGGGATATGTATTAATGAAAGAATGTTTTTTAACCGACTTCCAAAAGGAGGAGCTTATAGATTCGACCCGTTTGTATGTTTTTTTTTTATGTTTGTCCCCGCATAACTCCTCAGCATATGCGCCGATTTTGATACACTGCATCAACATTGGCCCAATATTTTGCCAGTTCTGGTTAATAATAAAGACTACTGTCACCTAATTATTATTATTTTTTGTACGTACGCGCATATCTCCTCAGCTTGTTGTGTCAATATATATATATATATATATATATATATATATATATATATAAAACTAAAAAGCTGAAAATAAAAAAATTTAAAAAAATTAAACCCGACTTCAAAAAAATACAATTGCACAAAAAAGTAAAAAATAATTTTTTCCCTTATTTAATCTACGACTCTCATACTTTTTAAGTCGGTGCCTCATCATTTGCACCGTGTAAATCTGGCGCCGACTTGAAAAATATGAGAGTCTTAGATTAAATAAGGGAGAAAATGATTTTTTACTTTCTAGTGCAATTTTATTTCTTTGAGGTCGGTTTTAATTTTTTTTTTTCTAACGATTCGCAATATTTTGATAGACTATCGTAAGATTTCATTGTACAGGAGAACGACGAGGAGAATTTATGGGCGTTATATAACGACAGTCCGCCAGATGCGGCAACGATCGGGACGTATGGGCACACGAAGGGTGTAGCGGTGGTTAATAGCGATCAGGGCTTTTGGTTAATTCATAGTGTTCCTAGTTTCCCTCCAGCCCCGAAAGCTGGCGACTTGACCCGGCCACCAAAAAGTGGCCAATTAAATATCACGGGGAGGTACAATTATCCACAAAGTGGAACGCTGTATGGGCAGAGCTTTCTCTGCCTCTCCCTTGACGGCGATCAGTTTAATACCGTCGGCAAGCAACTGATGTACAATGAAATAATTGTCTACGCGAAAAATATCCCCGACACGCTTGCCGCGAAGTATCCGTTACTACGGAACGCGACTAATCAGAAACGAATTAAACAACCGCCATACGACGACAAAGCCGTTATAAAATCTCTGCGATCCGTCGAGTTCACTTCGTTCGCCAAGGGCGCCAAGTGGCAGAGAGGTACGTAATTGAATTGCGTCTCGCGCAGCCCGGCCCCGCTATCGCATTACACGAAGCTGATTTTCAGAGTTATATGCCGATTTTGTCGGGCCGCAATTGCAGACGGATCTGTACGTGCAGTCCTGGCAGAATGGTCCGGGGAAACTTCCGTCCGTCTGCACCGGTAGAAAGTAATGTCGTCCCCTTCGGTATTCGGCGACTTGCCTATCGTTCGGTGCCTTTCACGAGCTCGTTATTTTCACAGGATTTACAACGTTAAAAGTCTGATATTCGACGCAGCCGGTGTCGATTACGCGAATACTCACGATCACTCCAAGTGGGCCATATCGGTCACTAACAAAACGTCTACACATTGGGTTTGCATCGCCGACATTAACAGAGCCGTAAATATACACACTTTTTTTTAAACATTTCTCTGTATTTCATGTTTGAAAATGTTAAAGGTATGTCTCTTTTTAGAGTACGCAGAATTCCAGAGGTGGCGGAGCCCTGTGCTTCAAGCAGGCACAATTGTGGACTCATTATCGAAACGTTATAAATGACGTAGAGCGTTGCTCTAGCGCGTGAGCCAAATATTTCTGTCTGTCACTGTGTAATGGCTGAAAGTCAGCCGCGATATGTTACTTCGAAGCTGCGCGTAGGAAAGATTACCGCGTAGCTCCCGAAGAACGGTGAAACCAGTACGGTAACGTTGGTATTGTTTAAGCGTGATTCGTTATGTTATATGCTCCACTTTTAGTGCAATAAAATGAGTGCAATTCATCGCTGTGGCAACTTAATGGCCCATAGAATAAATAATAAGGTGCATAACGGGGAAAGAAATATACGTGGGTACGTTGAAGTCGTGTTTGTAATACACACTTCTCTTTTAAGGGGACCATTCGGTCAAAACGCTCGCAAAATAGGTGATCTTTAGGATTTTTTTTTCAAAAAACTATACAACTTGCAGTAAAAAAACTTTATGGTCTTTCTTTATTCGTTCTTCAAGGATATAAAAAATTTTTTTTTTTTCATTTTCTTATAATGGTTCGAATTTTACGCGGCGCTCAGTGCACTGCTGCAACAGAGGAGGCGTAAACGGTAGACAGTAGAACTCGACGTAGGATTGTCTGAAATAAAAAGACCAAAGATATTCTTATAGGTTGTATCGATCACTACCGCATCAGCCTTTAAGAAGGCAAATCAAGCAAAATGGCGATGTTTGGTACAGGTTTGAACACAAACATGCGAAAAAGGGGGTGATGTCCGCGTCTAGAAATGTTAATAACGAAGAACTATGACCTCTAAAATTGATGGTCGAAGGGTGATGCGATAGTGAATTGAATTAGGAAGAAAATGCCACCAAGTCTTATGGAATCGGTTAATAATTTCTTTCGTTATGCTGTCTACCGTTCGGAGAAATCATGATTCGAGAAAAACGCGTTTAAAGTTTTACGCGAGTGCCAAGTCGCCGGGGTTTACGCGCGCATTTGCCGCTACTCAAATGCCTATAACTTCGGGAATTTTACGAATTTCAAAAAAGATAATCCTTTTAAACGCGTATTCTTAAAAGGTTGAACATTCGAAAAGTGAAATTTTTTAGGCCGGACGCTCCCCTTAAGAGGCCATATCATCGGGCACTGTGAATGTACTTATTGTTTTCAGTAAATTGTGGGGAGCGATAGCACGGCACAGATACACATCAGGGACGTACATTTGGCATTGTGCCTGAGTGCTAATTTAGCGCTAACTACAGTGCTGCTTGTAACGTGCAGAAACGAGGCTACGAATGTATATTTATTGAAACTGTTCGCAACGATTCTGAAGTTGCGAAACTACTCGAATATCGTGCATACAAGTACGGAGCAATACGTTGTCGTAGATAATAGAACGAAAGCTAGAATTGTTTGAATGGGCATCTTGTTATCCGTGCAGCAGGCTGTTCGTCAATGCGCATCGTAAACTTCCGCAACACCAGCGGCATAGGGGGTATACGGAGTAATAACCGTCATATTAAACGCAGTTTACTTGCAAGTGTATAAAGAAGAGATCTGGGGGGTTCTTTATTACTGCGGAATAAGGACGGACGACGGGGATCAGAAGCAGTTCTTAAATTGGATTTCATGAAAGGCAGTAGCGAGAGGGCTTCTCCTGCACCGAGTCCCGTTTCGTCTTCCCTTTCCTCGGCCGTGCTTATTGTCTACCTAGGGGAATTGCAGAGTAGCTCGACATGCCGTTAGCGAAAGAAAAGAGAAAGCGGGCCGGGATTTCGTAAACGGGAGGCGAGGAGGGTCGATTTGCTCTCTAATGAAAATTCCGAGAAATCGACTGAACTTTGGTCCGCTCTTTATCGCCGTTTCAAATTCCTCAAACTCTTCGATAGACCTTGCCACGCAGAGTGCAGACACCTCGCTACGGGGATGAGGAGAGTTATCTAAATATATACTGTCCCTCGCGTGCCGTCATGATCGATTATTATCCGTAATTAGTATTTACATACTCGGTCTTGGCGGCCGAGAAACAAGCGATACGAATATTACGAATACGGTGCTCCGCCACCCCGTCAATTACCGGGGAACGGTTAGAAGTTAGAATAACGAGGGAGGATCCGGAGGAGGGATAAAGAGGTTTGGATGGAAAGGTCGATAGGTGGGACGGGGGGGTGAGTTAAAATTTGCGGGTGTTCATCCGAGCATGAACCAAGTGGCGTACGCTACCAGAAGACAAAACAGTGGCGGAAACAAGAAGCGAGGGGAGTTCGGTGAAGCATCTGGGAGCGGATGCTTGGAAAAACAAGCTGGCTGCCGCTGAAAGGGGATTAAGAGCAGGAACGCAGGCAGGGATTCCTTTAATAGGACGCTGGCAGCTGGCAACATTTGCCCAATTTCTTCGCCTCTGCGTAGATATTCATCCGCATTCCCGATTCGACGGAATGGACGTCTTCTACTCGTTTTATAGAAAAGTATTGCTCCGCCTGCTTCCATTCCAAATAGTCCCTAAAAATCGACGATAGAATAGAATAAGATAAAGTGCGTAGTGGTGTCGTAAAAGCGCAGGAAATCTCGCCCTTGTCTGGAAAGATGAGGTGCGGTGCCCCCGGCGATATTTCAGCATTAGAGGCTGCCTGGCCTGCATATTAAAATCCTGTGCACCATATACATATATACGCGAAACGTTATATGCATGGTCCATCGCGTGCGTCGTGTCCAGCTTCCGTTGTTCTTTCTCCTCTGGCCGGTCAACGTTCTGTCGCCTGTACCGCAGACTTCGTGTTTACGGTGCGTGGCGAGAGGAGCTTAAACATGTGGTTCGAAATCGCGTAAGGAATCGCCCGTAGAGGTTACCCCGAGAAGCAGGGCGGGTTGAGTTTATTAAAAATGCACTAAAAACTAAAAAATAATTCCATTCTTTTACTACAATTTCGATGGTGTTTTTTTTTCACTTTAAATAAAATCGTGGTAAAAAGATTGTTACTGCAGTAGACGCGGGGAATTTGTTAGTATGTATAGATATAAGGATCTATATTTTCCCTCCCAGCTAAGAGCGACTAATAAGCGAAAGACCTTTTCTTCTCTTACGACAGAAATTCTTCCTTTCGAGTGCGTCATTGTAAATATACGCGGAGATCGTAAGATGTGCAAATACACGCGTCTATTTAAGGCTTTGTACATACTTCGAATCATCTGTCTCTGAATCATTTTTATTTTCTGCCGCGTGTGTTAAATTTGTCGACCTTGACGAATCACGTTGATTATCGGATAATAATTGCAAAAAGATACGGTAAGGTTGCGATTAATTAAAATCTAGATGAAAAGGATAGTTTAATTAGAAAGGAAGCTTAATTAGAAGAAGGTGGGTATCAGCTACTCTTTGCTGCCTAATTCCAGCCAGTGGTCAGATTAAAGCACCTTCACTCGGATTAACGTATTCAAGTAAATTAGGTCACTGTAGTAGGTATAAACTTTTCGGGACATCTGTTGGGTTCACCATACAAGTTCGACCAACCACGTGCAAGTTTTAAGAGCGCGTTTCACCCATATCCTTCGAGCGATCCTTTTATGGCACCTGTTCGTTCGATTCCACGTATAAAAGCTGCTTTGTCGATCTGCCGTTGAACGCTGATCTGTAACGCTGAGGAAATTGTTTGCGGTATTATTTTCTGGCCACTGGAGAAGGAATCAGGGCCCTGGTAGGAATAGGGTCGAGCAAAGCTATCTGTTCCGAAGTAAACTGAAATAATAGAGCGAATAAAGATAAATTGCATGCGTGTACTTATACGATATACATGCGCCACGACGGTCGTGGATAGCAGTTTTATTGTCGCGTTGCATCGCGACTGCATCCCGCTACTCCGCCGAGAACTGCATTAAGGCGGCGGAAACTATCAGGGAGGTTCTCTCCAGTTGCAACATCGCCGGGGAAACTACCCCGAACAACTGTCTCGGCGTAACCGAACTCGAATGCATCACCGTCGTAGTTTGAACCCAGGGCTTCCGGTACTTACCGAGAACTTATCAGACAACGGAAGTGTCGTTGACTCATAACCGTCGACTTATTACTTCCACGTTGTTAGGCCCTCGCCGCCGGAGATAATAACGATTTAATTTCACTCGGCCGCGATATATCTCGCGGAAGCCCAGAGCCATACGATTCTTCCACTCTCCGTTTAACGCGATCGTGATCGCGATCGTTTAGGAAAGATCCACCGCGAATGAGAGTGGCGATGTTAAGACTTAAGCCTAGACCCCGTAGCGTAGAGGTTGGGCGAGGTGAGGTGGTCCGCTATCTCGTACAGGCGCGGTAGAGAATAATTCAAGTAGGTAGAAACTGGAAGGATAAGGGCGAGGGTCGCGCGGTGGTGGTGGAAATTGCGGATGGCAGGGGTAAAGCTGCAGCACTCCGCTTAGACAAAGCCTAACGAAGCTTCTATTCAGCAACAGTAGGCACCGCGAGGCCCAACTTCACTTCTATTATACTTACTCGCCGGCACGAAGTGAATTCCATCCATCAACGGAATTCCCGGCTAAGCAGCTCTCGGCTGGCCTGGCATCTCCACCTCTGGCGCGAGAGGCATTCTCCTCTTTTTCGGTCGGGGTTGCATCCTCTTTGTGTTTACCTCGCCGCCTAAAGTACCCGGTGTTTTCTTCATTTCAACGTCAACCTTTCTATGGCACGCGCAGACATTCTATGCGTGCACGTACAGAATCTACACTAGAATCTACGGAATGTAGGGAAGGCTTGGGATCGTATCGCACGACTCGTTAAAACCAACAAAAGAGGCAGAAATTTATTTCTTCAAGACTCGTGATACATTTTCGGCGGTGACGATGCCCAAGTTTCTTTTCGGCACGTGTCTTCCTAGAATTCTCGTAGCTTATGAATATCGAACAGTATTCGAATCGGTGATTCTTCGTCAAGGTTTAACACGGTCCTGTAATAGGAGCTTTATTTCCGGCACGACCGCCCCCGATGCGATCTTGCGTGCAGCGAGGAAAATAAAGCCGAGTGTCCGATGCGAAATGACCTCGGAATCCGTCCTCGCCGCGCTTCCCAGTTATTTCCACTTGTTTTTTTCTCGCCATCCTCCCTTTTTCTCGTACGACCGTAGACTTATCGACAGCCTGGGATATGTTGGCGCGAATCTGTGGCCGGGATAAGCGCGTCTCCGGCGTAATAAAACTCCCGGAGGGAAGCCGGGCACCGTTAGTCGGAACTTTTCCACCAAGACGAAGGGGAAGAAGAAGAAGAAGAAGAAGAATCAATCCCGTAACGTCGGCCGGGACTACCTAGCACAGTTCCGCCCACCGAACCGTAACAAACTTTAGTTTTCATTATAAAAATGTCCCTTTTTTTTTTATTCGCTTTTTACGCTTTTCCCGCGCCACCCCGGTTGATCAGAACTCGCGCGATAGGTCCAGCTCCTACGCCGATAAAGAGCCGAGTGCTGGCAAATAAGGGAAAGATTACGCATGAAAAGGGAAAGCAACGATCGGTGATGGAGATGCGATCGAAATCGGATTCGTCGAGACGTTTGACGAACAGTGGCTGGAAATCGCTCTTGGACATATTCCACGTTGGCCTTGCAGCGCTTTTAGCCGACCCGTAGAAGGGGAAAAAAAGAGCCACGTACATGTGCAATGTGTGCATGCATCGGTATACGAGGCAAGTCACGAAACTCGAGCAGCGTCGACGTCGACTTCTCGTGGAACTTACACGTTCCACCTTTTCGGCTTTATCGGACTCCGTGTGCCGCAGGATGTCGAGCTGTGACCGGAATCGCAATATTTCGGCTACGTTTTCCACGAGGTTGACCTCCGAAGCCTCTTTCTTCCACGACGACACGTCGTTGTTAGGGAGCTTCTCTACTTTATACGAACCGCCGTCCCAACCATTTTCCGTTTTGTTTCACCGTTCTTGCCGGGGACAGGATGACTTTTTCGACATGTCGAAATGAAAGAGGAACGAGGCCGCGTGACGGACAAAGCGGAGGCGAACGAGGGGAGTCTTCGGTTCCCGGGTCAATCCAATTCAAAGGCACGTAGGACACACGTCTCCTGACCATTCCCCCTTTGTTCCCGCAATTCTCCATTGCGATTCCAACAATTTACAAACGTACACATGCACTTCGCTCGAGCCATGTTGGGTTGGCTTGCTCGCAGAGGATTGGAAAATTTATCTGGGGGTTTTTGCGCACCAGCGAGCGATTTAATCAGCGAGTTCTCCGCGGGATCGTTGTAACGGGAGATAATATTTTTTATATCGAGCGTTTCGAACGTGACCTTAATAACGGGATTGATTCCTCGGCCGTAAAGCAGCCCTCGGTTCGGAATATGCATTTCCGGGTCATATTTTTATTCCCACCCCGGAGTAACTTTGCCGAGTTAGCAAACTCAGAGTCCGTTCGAATCGGTGTGTTCGACATAAATTTTGCCGGGAATCGAAGGGATAAAGAAACGCTTGGCGATAATGTATAAAAACCGTGAAAGACGGAAGTCGAAGCTACAAAATTTATTGAGCAGCTGACGGCCAGTGAAAAGTACCCGCGACCGAAAAATTCTTCTTCAAAGAGTCCAGGGAATTCGGATTTGAAATTTTATAGGAAAACTTGGGCGATGTTGGTGCCCGGCGATCCAGGCGGAATGTAGCAATTCGAGCTGTAAATAAAATACGCTCGTTAGACGTGTACGTGTTCAACGATCGTTTTGATCTCGTCGAGCTGTCGTTAATCAACGGCCGGGCTGCTCGGCGAGAATTAAATTTGTTCTCCAGTTATATCCACGGGTATCGTAGAAAGTGCGTGCTAATGGCTAATGGCTTCTGGTTCGATGGCAATAAACAGAATTATAAATCCTTCTCATAAAACTTCACACCCGCCAGCTTTTACAAGCTGCGGGTGTAATGGGTGTTGATGATGTTAATGGTGTTTGGGAAAGAGAAAATAAACCTTACACACACGGCGAAAGTTGGCGCGAAACGCGCGACCCCGCGAGAAAACGACACAAGTTACGGACAAGTAGATACGTTAAAGTACCGCGCAGAAGATAGCCCTCCTTCGTTTTAGGGTAGCTAAATTCGAGGGACCGTATGAATACGATTACGCTGGATTGATGGATCGCTTGATCTATTCGAGAAACAAGCAGAGAATAAGAAGGCCCGTTCTAGCGAAAATGATGAATGCGAAGAGGAAATGGAGCCGTGTCGACGTCGAACGGATGTAGAAGCGAAAGGATCAGGGATACCAGACGGTTCTAGCCGGGGCAGATTTCTAGCTTCTACGCCATGCACGCTGGTTATTGCTTCGTTCCGTCTGGAACGAGAATAAGATCGCGCTGGCTTCTTGTAACCTTGTCGAGGGAACGTCCCCGATAATAGTCGGTTAATTCGATCGCGAAACTTTCGCGAACGTTGCGCGCTTGTTACGTAACATGTTGGTGCATCCAATGGAGAAACAACACCCCCGGGGATCGGAATTCGAAGGGGCTCGCTGGAGCTTCAAACGACATTACGGTACGAACGGACGTACGTATCTACGATGGTCGTAGCTGGAACAGCACATTCGGCCGGGAGTAATGCACTGTGCTAATTCTAAATGGCTAGTTGATTTGTCGGCGATTGGCCGTCCTCGAAGAAGAGGAACGACACACCTACATACGCGTGTGATTCCTTTGGGTATGAGCTGGCGCAGTGGTGGAGGGAAGAAGAGGAGGAAAAGAGAGGAAAGGCGGTGGTGACAGATGCAAGGGAATGGCTGTCCCCGAGTGTCTGGCAAGCTCTAGCCGAGTAATCGAGCGGGTGATCAATGGGCTTAACTTCCCGATGGAGCGAGTCCAGGCGAAAGGCGGGCGCAAGTGGAAAATAAGAGGAAATCGAGGAAGGAATGTTTCCCATTGGCAGCCGTCGCGCCGGCTATTCCGAACAAGATAGCTCGACGGCGCTAACTTATCGAAATAGATATGATGCATCTACGACACGCATTCGGAAGCTTATAATTGTGCGTGGTATCGATGTCGAATCCTCGGTCGCTGTGCAGAATCCAGGCGTTTCCTTTGGTCTCGCGGAAACTCTCGCCTGGCCGTGAGACCGAGGGGCAGGTAACGCGTAGCAGAAGTTAAAGCACTAGTCGACAAGAGCCTCGAGAGGAATGTACCAATTACATGCTGGAAATAAATCTACGGGGCTTTTCGAGGCAACGTACGACCGTCGCGTCGCCTCGCCTCGCGTCGCGGGCCAACAACAGGGAAAGAAGGAGAAAGAACGAGGAAGAAGTAGAAAGACGGTGGAGCAGAAAGGGAGACGATGGAGCCGGAGGATAAAGGTGGGAGAGGTGAAAGAGAGAAGTGGATGAAGTGGGGTAGGGGCGTTAGATGGGATGGTCTCCATTGTGTTCTCTGGCAAATTTCGTCGGACAATGGAAAGGGTTGATTTGGCGCTCATGAATGTATATTACATTAGCGCCCAAGCTACTTTGGGATTTGAGGTAACAAGTTTTCGTGTCCTCCGTGACTCTTCTTGCCCTCCAGTTCGTTCCGCCCCGGTGTTATTTCGCGTTTCCACCCGGACCTACCCCGTCCTCGCTGATTCGAGCGAATGCTAACCGTGGAAACCGTCGTCGATCCAATCGGCTGATTCAGAGCTAACGAATCCCCGCGCGATGCTCCCGGATCTGTGCAGCACCCTTCCATTTGGTAATCGAAAGGGACTCGATAATCGAATATGACTTGTTCTACGGGATTTCGCGGAGAAATAATCGCCTGGCTTTCGCGATCGACCTCCCTGCCCTTACCCTTTATCGTTTTCCATTCCGTATACAAGTCCGGGGCCCTCTACAATTTCTCTGATTTCGGGTTTAGATTGGTCTTAATCCGCGCCCTCGACAAAGCATCGGAGGAAAGAGATTTTCGCGTCAGCAAACCGTGCAAGTAGAAACAGACGTTGAAGGTTAGACAGGCCGCCCGGAGATCCGACCGGTATTTACAGAAGGAATCTAGAACAGGCAAACCAGAATCACTTCGCTCCTATTCTCTCCCCCCCCTCTCTCTCTCTCTCTCTCTCTGCCTCTCTTTGCCATCCTCTTGCGCCCTTTCGACAAAGATGGAGGTACTTGAGGAGCATTTGTGTGCCGTTTGCGAGGCACGCGAGGCATCGGGGGATGCATTAGCGGTCTGAAAATGCGCCAGTGAGTGGCGCAGGTTTGTCTGGCAGATAGGGAAATGCGCGTGCTTGAGAGAAAGAGGCTAAACAAAATATACTACGACAGAGTTGTCAAAACTGAAATGCATACCCGGCGCAGCGTGGCGAACGCAGGGGACAGTTGTCGGTGAACGTGCGCGTGGTAGAGGATGCAGAGAACGCAATGGAATTCGTTGAAACGCGAAATTCAGGAATTCCACAGTCGACTGTGCGCGCATAACGGCGTAAAAGGTTAGGACGATAAGGAATGGCAACGGAATAGTTGCAGCAATTACTAAAATAGCGAAGCGAGAAGAAGGAAAAGTGGTGGCAACGGGGGACGCGGGACGCGCAACAAGGGTGCGGGAAGAATAGGAGAAATGGACGAGATGGAACGGGACCGGGAAACGGAGAGGTAGAACAGACTTAGCGTTGGTTTACCCATATCAGTTGTAGAGACTTAAGACAATCGGCAACGAACGGTACAAACCACTTACTGGCTTTAAGTGGCGGTTCCGCCTTGCTCGCTTCCGCCGCGCCGTCAATTCGAGTGCCAGGGGCGTGGGGGGGGGGGGGGGAGGAGGAGAGGAGAGGAGGCTGCTACTCGGAAACGTGGCACAGGCTGTTAACCGATTGCCGGCTCCTTTCGGATGGGGCTGAAACAAAAACAATCGCAGACAGTGGAAACGAGCAACAACAGCCCAGATACAGCTATATCGACGACCCTCGATAGTCGAGAGTCTTTCTCCTCTTCTCCGATGGGAGAGTCGTTAATGACCCTCAGCCTAACGGATAACGGATAACGAATTCGATTCTGATCCGCGCTTTTCAGATTCTCGCGGCTCCCTTAATTGACGATTTAACGACCCAACGTTACCGTTACCACTACCGTTACCGTTTCTGTCCGTGATTAATTCCAACGCCAGAATTGTCCAGCTAAAACCGCTCGGTCCAGATCTTCGCATTCTTCGCTTTACGGGAAATTAACCGACAATCAAGCGTACGCTCGCGTATTCTCGGTCACCTTCTTGCTCTGCAATTCATTCGGTCTATTTTCTTCCCACATTTACATCCGTTTAAGCGGACACCGCTCTCTTTCGGCGGCTTGCACGCCGGCAAAGCTGTTTAGCGTGAGAAAAGAAGGAGCAGGGAAACACGCGGGTCAGATACGTTCCTGTTTTGCTCGAAGGAAAAAAGATTCGCGGCTTGGTAGCATAGGTGGGGATTTGCTAGGATCTAGTAACGCGGTATCACAGTTCACGATGATTCTTCGCTTTACCCAACACCTGAAATGCTTCTATTTCGTGCGAATCGCTTAATCTTCTCTAAATCTCAACCGGTGCGGTGCATAGAAATTTCTTGTTTCAAAATAGTTTTTTCTTCGTCCCTTCTCCCTCCCACCTTCCTTCTCATTAGGGCGGTGTCTGTGTATCCCGGAATTGGATTTTTCAAAAAAAAAAAAAGAAGAGCTTACACAACGAAATTGACTATGCGGAAGGTGCTACGGGGATACGGTCTCCCGCTAGAGTCTTGCAGCGTTAAGCTTGGTAATTTTCATACGTAATTATGCAGCTGCTTTTCATACTTTAGCCGGGATTAAATAATACTGAAGCCATAATTTACATAAAACATGAAACTGAAGGAACAACAGGGCTTAAAGTTAAAAGGCAAGGCGTTCTTTCCGCCTGGGTAAATGGAATGGCGCGTCACTGCTCTCTTGATTAGGGTAAAGAGAGGGCGCGATCGTCCAACAAGTGGATTTTTTGGTTAAAACCGGTTGGTCGACGTTGATCTGAAATGCTTTCTTCTGGTCGCTGTCGTCCAACAAGCAAATATATACTTGAAACGGTCCCGTGTTCCCTGTTTCTTTAAGTTCCTCCCCCCCCCCCCCCCGCCACCTTGCCGGTAGTCTCTCGAAACTCGGCCACGCGGATGATCGAGTGTCGTGCTTCTTTGCTAACAACTGTCGTCGAGTCCGTCTGGCCGAGCGAAGAGACAGACGCGGACGGCCTCGTACGTGCTGTCTGGAGCATCCTTCAGTTCAAGTGGACCTCTCTCGAGCGTACCCACTACCCAGTAGCAGCAACCTTGCCAACCATGTCGACGACCCCTTCGCGAACGGGGTGTGACGAAATAACCCTCCTGATTTACGAACTTTCCACCATACGTGCGAGCTCCGGACGACTCGTCGCTGGCCGCTGTTTCTTGCGTCGCAAGAACTTCCTGTCTGATTCGGTGCCTTCCGTTTCGCCCTCCATTTCGCCTTCCGTTTAGCCTTCCGGCCGATGCAGCTACATACATATTTATCAAGATTCTGGGGGATTTCTTCCGGAGATACGTGCGTTTTATGCGCTGGCAAAGTTGACCAGATTCTGGGCTGATCCCCGAGTAAATAGGTACGCGCGTAGCTCAGGATCAAGCGAATTTAGAGGTCCGCCGGACAAAAGGCGAGAAGGTGAGGAGCAACGGCGAAAAATGCTCGGCTTTATCGTTGCGCCGCGCTGGTCCGTGCAGGCGCGTGAATGCAACAAGGATCTAGCTTCGCTATGTACACACATACGAGCATGTACGCGCAAGCCCTGGAAGCCATGGAAGCCACGGTGACCGCTCCCCCGAACAAAATTTAGTGGACGTCAATTTGAAAAGCGAGCCAAATTAAATCTAACGTTTAGCGCGCCTCTCGCTCGTCAGTCTCTAGTCTCTATCGAGCGACTAAATGTTTGACGGGGATTTGCAAACGCACGATCCTCGTGTTATGATGTTTAAAATCTTTAACCACGCTTCCGCTCGCACCCCCGTCCCTCTCTCTTTCTTTCTCTCTTTTGCTCCCCACGAGCGGCACCGTGTTGTCCAAGCCGCGCAGTTTATCAGTAGGTCGTGAGAGAGGATCGATTCGATGGATCTGCGAATTAATTTTCGAGTTTCTGTTGTTGTTGTTTTTTTTTTTTATTTCGCAAGCCTGGTATGAAACGCTCCATCATCCGGGATTAGTGGGCGATGCAACGTGATTTTATCATTCGCATCTTCCGTCGAAAGCACGCTGTTCCCGGGGATAGATGAATCGCGAGCGACAGTTACGTGCTTTACACGCGTTTTTTTGATTAACGTCGATCCGGGGATAGCGAGGTTCGATCGAGGGGGCAGGATGAAATATAATCGTTGGGATTCGAGTTGCGCTTAGCGTCGCCGAGAGTAAAAAAGGAAGGGAAAAAAATCGGAAACGGAAAATTCTTGGTAGGTACGATTGACTGGCTGGAGGCTCGTAATAAAAAGAAACGAGGTCGGCGAGGAAAGAGCGAGGAAAGACGGGAACGAGGACGACAACGTTTACTTTTCTCTTTTGTAGAAGGGACTCTTGACAAGATTTGCCTCGGCATACGGTATGTACCGGGGGAGGACGAACACCGGCGTAAAACACGGTCTTCGTAGCCCGGGTAAGCAAGAGCAACGAGGGAACCCAGGAAAAGATAGAGGGCTGGAAGGTCAAGTGGGGAAAAAACAACTGTCCCTGGCCCGATGTATACTTTTTTATTACTTTCCCGTAGTTTAGACGGAATCGACTTCATTGGTCTTGTGTCCCGTCTTCCCTTTTCTCTTATTTTTATCCCCGTGCTCTCTGTTCTTCCCCTCCCCACCCCCACCCCCCACCCCCCCCCCGGTCGGCACGGACCGCCCGCGCCCGTTCGTTCTTCGCTTTTCCGCTGGCCACGCTCGTAAACCGAGATCAACTTGGAAGAGTCGTACGCTCTCGTTTCACCTGTCGCGAATCATTTTATTTATATAGCTCGACTCTCGGAGACTGACACGGTGCTTAGATTTCTTGCAATTTCTTGGGATAGAATTTCCCGTAGGTACTGGTCGCGACTGCAGTGGGATCCTGTTATAAACTCTGCCATTATCGGAGAAAGAGAATCGTGTCCCGAAGGGAGATATTCGGTTCGAGGGGAAAGGGAATAGAATTCTCTAACAGCAGTAAGTGAAATATGTATTTAGAATCGATCCGACGGCGATTCTTCTTCGCTGACATCGCTCTGTTTAATGTAATTGGAGGTCCTTTGGCAGGGAGTTCCTTATAACGAGCATTCGGAACTATTGACGTCAGCTCCAAAGGAGCTGGCGCGCGCGCGCGCGCGTTTATGTAGCTATGCAGTAAACTGCACAGCTGTAAACACAGTCGACGCGTAACAAGCTCAAAGCGTTCGGCAGAGTTTGATCTGTTCCTCGGTGCTTGCATTTCTGCTGTAGGTATGGCTTAGTTACCCGCGAATAAGTAGCTACTCTCCGTTACTTATCGGCATTACAGTTGTAGTATTACTGCGAGCTGTTGGCGATTCATCGAACACGAAACTTGAATTTGCGTTTCGGGAGATTAGAAATTTCGTGGCTACGTTCGCTGGAATTTCTGCGCGGCAGCCATGAACGATGAAGACGCCAACAGGTTGAAAGGTTTCGTCAGAGTTCTACCGTTCTGCTCCGTTGGTTCTCTTCTTAACTTACCCGCCGTTTCTCATTGTCAGAGGAGGCATCGCGGAAGGGAAGTCTGGTTCTCGAAGGGCTTGCGCCTTCGCTTGCTCTGTACCTTCGGTCTGAGCTATCGACGACAAAGTTTCGCCGGCTGTAGCGCAATTATGACTCGATAGGCGGCGGGGGGGGGGGAGGGGGGGGGGAGGTTGAAAAGAGATTCGCTCGTCAAAGCTATTGGTGGCAGGTGACGGGCTCGCGTCGCGCGTCGCTTTCCTACCGTGCTGGTTCGTAAATTTTGCCCTTCCCGTCCCGAACAATCTGCAGCGGGGAAACATCTCGAAATCCTTGGGGTAAAAGCCTTCAATCGTTCGATAAGGAAAGCCAATTCCTCCGTTACTTTATCGCTTCCAGCAACGTATCTTTTTTAACACGCTTCTGCGAGCTGGGATCTAAAACGCGTTTAAGGTTCCGCCACGATTTATTGCACGTGGCTCTCTCCCTCTCTATCCATCGAATGATAACGGGCGTCTAATGAATTATTTCCTAACAATGCCGTGCGCGCGGAATGGCAAGAGAGCCACTGCCGGCGTTTCACTGTTCAACGAACGTTATTGGCGTTTCCTTCTCAGTCAACTGATTAAAATTGAAATAATATCGCGCCGCTCCTCGAATTTTAACGAGCAAGTTGGTTGCATGCCGAGCGAATTGATGATCGTTTGGGGCCGAATGTTGAAAACAGAAAGGAAATATAATGGGTTCTCGCGGGAGTGGATTACCGCGCCGGTTTGTCAGCGAGCCTAGGAGGGCGGTCCGACTGGGGGAGTGATTTTTAAGCGCCGGCTAGCGCGGAGCTGCTGGAAGACAGTAGCTTGTGTGGGAAGGGTTAAGAAACTGCAAACGTCTCGCGAGATCCGAGCTCGGGTCTCCTCGGCGAGTTGCAGTTATTTTTTTCTGGATACCGGTGCCAGCAAGCTAAATAGCTGGCAAGGCGCTGACAAGCCTGGCACGTCGGCTTGGTCCGATAGTCTCGTAGGACTGTAGGTATACGTATCGTTGCGCATTATTTGCTGCTGAACGTGAAAAAAGTGGAAAATGCGACGGTAATCACAAGCTGGGAGCGTAATAGACCAAGACAAAAACCTCCATTGTTACGCGCGTTCCTGATGCAGTTTCATTTCTCCCCGGAAACTTCTATGCGCGCCGGCGAGAATGGGAAGGCCTGGGATGAGACGCGGGAGGCGGAAGGTTCGCGTCTTTTCCACCTGGAGTGCATTCGAGAGAGTCTTCCAGAGACAATAAGCGGGGGTGGGTGGGTGGAGCGTGGCAAAACAATGAACTTCAAATGCGAGCGACGGACCAGTGGCCCCTTCCGAGCGGCTTGCTTTCACAAAGGCTTAAACGGCTTCCCCCGACTCTTTTTGCCCCCTTAAATTGTTTCTTTGCCCCTCTGGAAACGAAGATACCAGCGGCTGGTCGACGTCAGACTCCATTACATTCGTTTCGCGAATTTTCTACCGTCGCGGCCGACTTACTTATTTCCATTTCATCTTATCGCTTCGCCACGGTCTTTCGAGCAAAGACCTCCGACCACCGGCAACGCCTTCCCTAACAACTTAGATAAATATGTATTTTGTTCGTGTGGATCGTGAGCTCTGGCGCGCGAAAAGTCCTGCGCGAGAGGGAGCAGGCTGAAATTCCGGTGCGCCTGTTCACGGTTACGCTCTTCTTTCCAAGTAAATACTATTTTTAATAAAGTCCGCGACGGTATTCGCGATTCTCCGATAAAAAAAAAAAAAAAACAGAGGAGAGCGGAGGAACGTGATTTTGTGATTTCCATCCAATTCGAATTGGAATAAATGCGCGATCACGAAAACTATATTATTTAAAAATATGGATGGAGATGAACAGCCGGCTTTCAGAGTGTTCGATCGCGTGCGCGTCTCTCGAAATTCAATTAGAATTTTAATAACTTTATTTGCCGAAGCATACATGTTCATATTCGTTCGGTGCAGACTGCAAGCTTCATAATATTGTATGCACGACGTGGTATCGTTGTGACAAATGAAAAATTTTTAGTAACCCAGTTTGCGCTGGACCATCGTTCATCTAACTGATTCTAACTGTTCGGATATTCACAATCGCGAAGCTTGCGAATCTAATGAAAAGGCAGGGGACCGTAACCAGACGCTTAGACTCTTTGAAATTAAAACTCTGAGTTGGAATCTGACACCGTTCTTTCATTCAGCCCCTAATAAGGGGGATCGCAAATATCCCCTTACCTTGGCAACGTCGTTTGTTCCGTTAAAATGCTACAGTCTCCCGTGTCGCTGTATCTTCTTTCTGTCTTCCTCTGCGTTGCTCTTATCGAAGAAGCCGCGTCATCCGAGTGGCATCGAGATTCAAGCGTCTAGTTACTCTATGACGATCTTTCCCATTTCTTCGACTTGCCCCCGTTTTCTTGTCTTCGCGCGAGTACCTACGCCTTCATCCCGAAGATGACTCGAATGACACGCTCGAGCGTCAAGTGTTATCCGAATTTTTAGCCCCGAAAGTAGAGTGCGAGGAATGCGAGCCGTAATTCAGCAAATGGCTCCGAAATCGAATCTGCCGTTGGCAGGCGAGGTGATTTCAGCCGCGGCACCTCCGCAGCAGCCGGATTCGTCGCGTCGGTGGGCGTGTGACCGATTTCGAAAATCTCAGCCCGCGCTCGATTAACCGGCGGCAAAGCCTGCTCGGCGGCGGCGAGGAACGATGCGGGAGGAATGAAAGCACCATTAGAAGGGACAATGAGCGATTCACCAGAAGAATCGGCGGGAACGAGAGGGAAGAGCTAGACGCTGCTGGTAAGAAGGAAATCCAATGGGGAGAAATAGAGCAGAAGATCTGAAAGTGGCGCGGTTTTGACGAGTTCTCTTTTTAACATGGATCATCGTCGCGGGGCGAGGCCCAACTCGTTCTTAGCCGTGGTATCTTGCATTTCTCAGGAAAAGGTATGCTCGTTGTGGGTGGTTGAACCTTTCTGCGACGGCCAACCTCTCGAGGCTCCGCAGGGAGGCATTCTTGAAAATCAGCGCAACTTGTTACCAGGTTCTTTGTAATTCTTTCGTTCGCCCATGTCGTTGGAGAGCGTCACACGACGCTTTCTCCTACTCGACGAGCACACTCGGTGGTCCTGAAAGGGACAGGAAGCGTCGATGAAGCGAATACTCGCGTCAAGTGTCCTCCGATCGGCGGCCGCGCCGCTTCGACCACTTACCGCGAGAAATACTGGACGGCCAAGTGTCCGGAGAATTAAGTGGAAAAACTAGAAGGACAGCCGGCCTGACCTGTCCACCCGCACAGGGATGAACCGGTGAACGGAGGTAGAGTAGCGGGAGGGCGGAAGTTCCTTCGCGAAACTTAGGACCGCGGCGAAACTTATCGCAAGTCGGAGAACCGCTCTGATATGAACAAATGGACGTGGGAGGTCTCCTTCCACATCTGCCCTTCCGAAACTTTGATCGCGTTTCCGTCCGTCTGTATCTTCTCCCGCGACACCTTATTTCGCCGTAACGAACGTGTCGTCAAATCCAAAAAAAATAGAATCGAGGAAGAGATTGCCCTCTTATTTTGCATATCTTTCTTATTGTCTTCCATAGGAAAAGGATAGACGACAGCACTTACTCGCTATCGATAGCATTTCCTTCTAATTTTCCACCCCTTCTCCCTGGTCTGTTCGCATCCGCGTTGATTCGGCCGGTGCTGAACGGACGACTGCCCCAAAACCGCGGGTTAGATTTTTCCACGTGGAAATTGCGTTATTTTGTTGCTGCTGGCCAATTATGGGAGGGACGGTTTGAGCTTAACGCGTGTCCTCTAATTAGAGAAGCTGTATCTGCCGCATTTGCATCGAAGAGAAAGGATGAGATATAATTAGGTAGATTACGAGACGCTTTAATATCGTGGAACATATGAGGCGTTTCTCATGACATGCCGGTGGCGAAATTATGGGTATGCCAGCTTGATAAGCACGGTAAAAATTGTATACGCAATTTGAATTTTGGGGACGTGGGTGGAAGCGTGGTCCGAGGGAAAAGGACTCGAACGGAGAAATGTGTTTCGATGGCGCATCAGCGAAACAAGGTTTAACGAGCTTCGGACGCGGACGAAGTAAATTTTTCGGGTTGATTCTGGCGTGGTCGGATAGGGGGAGGGTGGGGGTGGGGGGGGGGATTCGATGCGGGGCAAGCGGTAA
Organism: Andrena camellia; assembly: GCA_029448645.1. Taxonomy (NCBI): domain Eukaryota; kingdom Metazoa; phylum Arthropoda; class Insecta; order Hymenoptera; family Andrenidae; genus Andrena; species Andrena camellia. The sequence goes on from CM055680.1 coordinate 34,971,556, forward strand.
GGGGAGGAGAGGCGAGGAGGACTCGAAACGCGTAATTTAAATAGGCAGACAGCCGAGGAACGCGGTGGCGGATTCCATTAAAACTTTTCGCTCGGCTCGTACGAGAAGTGACACGTACTCCCGCATACTCGAGCGAAGTAATACATTTTAAAGAATTTCAGACAAGAAATTTACATTAGAAAAGTTTACCGGGGGAATTAAATAAAGGGCGCGACGTTTTCAAACGTGTTAAGGCAAGGTCCCACTAGTGCAACCGCGCGCCGCGCACGACGTTTTCGTCCACTTGAAAGGGTCTAATTTATGAGACCGCGCGCACGAAATGGGCCGACGCTCTGCCAGGCGCGCACGTTGAAGACAGTGGAAATACTAGCCTCCTTTTCTACATCTTGGTTTCTTTATCTAAATAAAGCTGACGACGGCGGTTATGCCAGTAGCCGAAACAACGCCTTCACACTTCATACTACTTGAAACGTTTGAAGGGGTTTAACTACGTCTCGGTCACAGATTGCTGGAAAGTGTGTTTCAAATAAAATTATGGTATTCTGTATTCCCGGCGTCCTGTTTGTTTTTATTCTCACACGATATGAGATTGAGGGTAGAGGGGAGATTATATCGTAACCAATTGGATCAGCATTCCTCCCAGACGCGAACTTTCTACCCCTGCACAGGAAATACACGTGTATCATTTCCTCTGATTAATTCGCATTTCTGAAATGGGTAGGCAAGTATATCCTGGTGTGTGTACTTAAAGTCCCGAAATATCTGGCTTATAGAGGATGTCATAAATGCTGTTACTTTATTGCAAACTGAAACATTTGTTTTTAAGTAATTAGGTACCTACGTTTAGTTTACCCGAAGGTACTAACAATGGTTTATGACTTAGAAAATGATTAAAATTTGACTTCCGTACATCCACGAATGTCGAGATGCAACGCGATAGGAAACGGAATTACAGTTAACACATTTACTGCCGAGGCGGTCACCGGCGGTGAACGCTTTGACAGTAAGTAGATACATAATGTCATTACGAGTAATCTGAAATAGTAAATGCACCATTGTACTATTAAATAGTTTACTTTTTTAGGCGTACGAATAGCCTCTGGCGTGAACGAATGAACATAGAAGTCACGGTAAAATGATATTTTTACACCTAAGTAGCATTTTCTTGCAGGATGAATCAAAGCAATAACTTAATTGTTTTTGAGAAATAGAATAATTTGAAAGTGATAAAGATGGACAACTGTAATTCAGTGTCACATATCTGCATATATAGTGTATTACAATTATGATGTATCTAGAAACAAGTATACCTATCGCAGCAGTATAATTGTTGCTATTTACAGTAATAATTTTCATGTCATTGCTTGCTTTAATATATAAACTAAATAGAAGACCATAAACACACGTATGCAAGTGATATGTAGGAGTAAAGAGTTGCATTTGCGTTGAAAAACACACATTTTTTCAGTCTTTTCGACAACGCGCGGCGTGCATTCGCGTGCGCGCGTGGCAGAGAAATCTCGGCATAGCGCGCACACGAACGCTTTCGACGCGCGGGTCGTCGTAAAATTCGACCCTTTCAAGTGCTCCAAACTCCTCGAAAATCCGAGAAACTCGTAAATCTGACCCGTGCGCGGCGCGCAGTTGCACCAGTGGGAACGTCTTTCCGCAACAAATCGGCCTTGCGCGTCGAAAAAGACGTGCGCGGCGCGCGGTTGCACTAGTGGGACCCTGCCTTTATAGCGCGCGACGGGCAAAAGTGGCTGTTTCGCGTTAGCTAGTGAGTGCGAAAGGGCAACCCGCTCCTGTCGATCCTATTCTTTCTCGTCGGCACATTCAGCGACCCGGCGTTCCGTGGGACAAGTGACTTAGCAGCTTCTACTTCGCGCCAGGAACGATAGGGATGTTGGGGTGGTTGCTCAGGCCTTAAAGCGATTACTTGAAATCCAGATTTAGCGTAAAATCTTGGGCGTGTTTCCTGTGAATTCTGAAACAGGGCGAGCCAAGGGACCTGGCGGAAGGTAAAATAGGCAGTGTTAAAGGGCAACGAGGCGCAGTTGGAGCATGGCCGAGGCACCGAGTCTTGTAGTAATCCGAACGCAGACACCGTTTGTTTGATCTCGCCTTAGATTCCGCCAAGTCCACGGCAAAGCCGGCTCTCCAGCATGTTCACACGTCTGGCAAATATGTGGATGTATCGGTGCTTGCTGGCGACCCCAGTCCAGCCAAAGTCTCTGCCCCTCCAATTACCTACACGCTCTTTTCCATCGATTTGTCGCGCGATAAAGCGCCGCTAATCAACGTAAAGTGTATCGCGGGCAATCGATCGCAGTCAGCTGCACCAGCTGCGGTGTCTCTGGAATTTAAAATCTCTTAGGGAAGACGGGTAAGTGGTTCTATAATAGCCTCGTAACACGCGATCGTCGCTACGCTCTCGTTTGCTTTCCGCGTGGTTAATTCTTTCGGGACAACGCCACGCGACGCGACGAGGCTCTGCAACATTTTGTCCCCTCGGGGCCGAACCGTCGCGCAATTACCGCAACTACTTGAAATTTATAACGACTAGGCTCGTGCAGACGTGGCGACCGGTGGTTCCATGTCGGTTTATCCGCCGCATCGGCCACGACACTGCCGACGCCTTGCACTTTTCACTCGACGCGTTGTTTCGAAGCTGTCGCGGTGGAGAGGCTGCTGTTCCCATCGCGGCAGGAAATAGAATGTGCGGATAAAAATCTCGAGAATTTTGACGCATCAACGGGGGAATCTTGTGTCGAGATTTTCTCACAGGACCAGGGATTTTCGTTGTCCGGCTGTCTGTCGCGCGCAAATATCGGCGCAAACATCCTCTCGACGAAATCTGCTCGGCTGAAAAAATCCGCCTACTTTTCCTCTCTGTTTTTCTTTTTTTACCTCTCTGGTTTCTCGTTTCGTCCATTCCCCCGGCTCTTTCTTCCGCCATCGCAGCAACGCGCGGCACGTTCAGCGCGGATTTTGACGGGCTCTCGTTACCGTGCTCTCTTCGTTCCGCCGCGCCGCCAGGGGATTTCAACGGGGCAACGGGAGCCCGTATTCCTCCTCGATACGCGTGAAATGTAGAACAAACAGTTTCCAGGACACCCATTGCGAAAACGATCAATCCCGGTGTGACGCGGAGAATTTGCCGAATCTCGACGGGGAACGAGACAGGACGAGTGGAAACAGTGTGGGGAAATACTAGAGAAAAGGACGCACTCGCGTCGCCCGAGCTTCCTTTCACCTCTGGACGCGTAAACATCGCAGTCAGTCGGCAATCATTTTTTCTTCCACGTCCGTGTCTCTTGTCTTGCAATCCCTCCTTCCGTTTCGACAGGCTGATCCCCGTTCGTTTCTCAGACTAGGTACGCTATCGTTGTAATCCGAATATTTTTTAGTCTATCGCCGAGTTTCCGGGGACTATTAGAGTTATTTACGCGTTGCATTCCGCCCTTTGTCCGACATTCCACGTCGCAAAGTTCCCCCGCGGTTGTCTACGGAGCTTCTCTCTGGTTTGAAACGAAGGGATATTTTCGTTTATTAGATTCCGGGCGTTTGCACCGAGAATTTGCGAGAATTTCTCGTTCATCGATTGGCGTTGGCGAACAAAAAAAAAAGAAGAGCGGGGAGTTGGTGGGGAATCGTGGCGATCGGAAAAATAAAGGGCACTTATTAATATTGACGACGTAGATTTACAGCGTGAGGCTGGCGTTCGGGGGCTCCGCAATTTCGACGCGATCGAGTTGGCCGAAAATCTGCACGGCTTCTAATTAGGTCGCCCTTGCAAAATTAATTATCGCAATTAATGCCGTTCGACTCGTTACAAATTAATCGGGCAGGCTGCCCCGCGCACCGGCCGAAATTTCTGCACCGTCGATCCGAATGCCAACGACATCGTCCGCGTCCATCGTAACTTCGCCGTTAACTTCGCCTTGCGCGACCCGTTTCATTCTCTCGTTTGTCAACACACAGTTAGACTTACGCCCAGTTACGGGAGCGCTGTAAAAAGACTTACGCCGCGCGGATCGTTGCTGTGCACCCCGGTTTCTTCGAGGGAATACGAAAGAGTCCCGAAACGATTGGACTTCGCGATAAGGTAACCGGTGGCCGCGCTTATGCGAGGGCCGAGGAACGTTAAACTTCGTTCCACGAAGCTGCAGCCACGTCCGTACTTTCCGCCCGTAATATCGAACTTTTGTACTGTTTGCAGAGGAAGCTTTAAAAATAGTTATGCCGGTTACGTGTGTACTTTTCGTTGAGAAATAATCGAGAACCCGACCGTAACGGCGCCTTTTATTGCCCAGTTCCCGCATGCCTGCAGCTCCTTTCACCGTTACCCACTCGTTTATTTATGACACCGAGCCGCGCATCCGGTAATTTTTCTAATCTTCCAATAATTCCTACGGCCACCGTCCTCCCTCCAGTGCCCGGTGCAAGAAACGTCTCCTCTTGTTTCTTAAGCAAACTTCTCGCTTACTAGTGTCGACAGTCGAGTGCACCCGGTCGCATGTCCGGCCGACGTTTCGTCGAGCGTTACTACTGGCGTCGAACATATTGTCGGCTCGCCCGGCCGCACAAGTAGAAGTGGCAATTACAGCTCGACATATTAGCGCAGGGAATATCTCTGTTCCAGGCTTCCTTCGCTACCGTTTTATCGTTAATCAGCCATTCTTTTTTTCATAATAACGACATTGAAACTGGCCAGTGTCACGCGAAACGACGCGGGCCGGTCAAGTGTGTCGTCCGATCGATCCTCGAAATTACATGGCTGGCTTTATCGACTTGTTTCCATCGAACCGTGTGCGATGTACCGTGGAGTATAATGTCGCAGCAGCTAGCGATGGCTTCGCGAGGATCATTCGCGGAAAATACAGCCGCCTGGAGGTAACCGCGTGGCGCGTAAATGGAACAGCGGATGCCTTCTTCGCGTTGTTGGTCGGGGTTAGTCGACTTAGTAAGCCGCGCACGTGTGCAGCCGTGTGCAGTTCTCGCGACACGCCAGCCACGTATCACCACGGACCCCGGTGGTGCGGCTGCGATGCCGGCTAAGCGAATAACTTATGCGTTCTGAATAAGAGACCAGCGCCGTCTGGCCCTACGCTCGACGTTACTACTTCGAGGAACGCGCGCTATAGAACTCCGGGGGAGGGGGGACGGTTTTATGGTCGGTGAAATGACTGGTTCGGACCGTGGGCTTTTCGCGGAAACGTTTCCACCACGGCACGGAAAGTCACACGACACCATTTCCCTACAGCCTGACGATCCACCGTTCCACGAAACCGATGCAATCGGGGTGCATCCGATCGATCGCCACGTCGCCGGACGCTCGTTTATTTTTAACCGCTGGCGCTACGTCGCGCGTCGCCCCAATTTCCCAATCTTCTCCGTTTACCGGTCTCCTAATACGTAACGCGAAGACGAGCCGCGTTGTTCCGCAGCTCTACGAGGGATTTCCAAGTCGCGCGGCCTGCTCCGCTGAGACTCGTTTAAATCATGCAGACACACTGGGAACTGGAAACTTGTCCGTAACGCGCTCCACAAATCCACTGACGGCACCGCGGGCCGCCACGCGCACGTCCGTGCCTGTGGAAGCTCATTTCGGTGTAATCGCAAACTCGAGCCGGCTCGGCGCGGCGGCGGTCGCAAGCGCCACGAGCAAGTACATAGAAGATGTCGGACCAAGTCGGTGATTCACTTCGACATCCGCGTCTAATCCCATTTACATCAGCTTCGTGACAGGGGAATATAAATAGGCACGGGTAAATGAACGTATTTGGATATTCGGATCGATACCGGGTGCAAGGCTCGTGGCTGTAAGGCTGTCGAGAGTTTCGAACGCTACCCAGCAGCTTGCCTGGTTAATTTTCGTTTACTCTTGAAATCTGAATCAATCGGCGAAGACGCGATTCGCGCAGCCCAGCCATCGAAATATGTACTCCGAATAGTATCCGGCCCGTTTATCTGACACCGCATCGATCACCTATAAAGGCCACCCTAGAAGCCCATGTAGAACCTTCGATAACAAAACGCTAGCGTTCGCAGTTGCAACGGCACGGCTCGGCCCGGCCAGCTACAATACTCGTGACAGGGCCTTTGTTCGGTATCGTCGATATGATTTCGTTACAGCTGAAACAGAGCTTCCGAAAGCAACCGGGAATTTCCGATTTTCCAACGCTGCGCTCCCACGACGGTTGAAACAATGCGAGATTATTACCATCGACAGAATTTCTCGGCGAAAAAGCGTCAACAGTTTTCGCGCGTCTTTCTCTCCGCTCGCGCGACTGTATTATCGCATAATGGGGCTTAGCAAAATTACCGGATCGCGGCTGAATTAAAAGTTACCTCCGACGTTTTCCGTAAGAATATACCGGCGTGGCGGAATAGCAGCCAGCCGAAGCGGAAAGGACGGGGCGAGGGTAGCGACGGGGCAGGGGAGTTTAAAAAACGATCTCCACTAAGAAATTGGAAGTTAAGTAATGGCTTGATGTTTCTTGCATAAATAAGCGGCGCGGTTCGGTGCGGCGCCGTGGCTGTTTCCACCAACACCTACACGGCTCTACGCCTAACGAGAAACCGAATCGCGCCCAAGGGTTTATCGACCTTCGACACGTTGACCTACGCTACTGTTCCCAACCTACCCCGCGCGAGTCTTCGATTGAACCACGCGATTCGAGTGCGGCCTCGACCGCATCCTTCGACCTACACATATATCGCCGTCCACTTTGATTTTCGATGCTGCCCAGCCTACACGTTTGCTCCTCGCATCTATCTTCTTCCTCCGCTCGCCTACGTACACGTACCTACGTACCTTTACCGTGGTTATCGTTGTAGAAAGTTTCTTCGATCAAGCAAACCGCTTTAAAATCTCCTCGATAGGAAGCCGATCGCTTAGCGTGCTTCGTTTCGTTAATTTCGGTTCGTAGCGAACGAATTAATTAAGAAGGAATCGAGCGAAGCTTGAAAAGTGTCGTCCGGCCGCGAAACCGATCCACCGCTAATTGCAGCATTACTCACGCTACGTTAAGAACGAAACAAGCCCAGCAACTAACGACGAAAGATGTCGCCGGGATAAAAATTTCCAATTTAACCGTTTCTTCGCGACCACTTGACGACGCCAAGAAACGAACTTGTAATTAACCGCTTTCTTAGCGTCTTACAAATTTTCCGCCTCGTTTGCAGCCAGCTAAAGCACGAGTTTGCAACCTTTCGCCGCTTAAATAGTTCTCTCTGTTGGCAATTAAAATTGCCTCGATTGGCATCGAAGCTGACGCTCCATTGCGGGCATGTTTTTTTCTGTGGAAGAAACAAGTTTCAGGGGAACCAAGAGGCTTACCGGAATTACGTGCCGCGGTGCATTAACGTTACTGAACATTTACGTTTCGTATTCGTAGGACCACGGAAATTCTGAATCGTATTACGGGAATAGGATAACGATCTTTGGATACGGGGTTAGGTGGAGTAGCCGCCGCTTTGGAGAATACAGGATGTGCCGGCTCACCGGCAATGAGATAAGGAACGGTAAAGCCTTCTTAAAAAATGGCCGCAGTTTGAGTAATTATCGCCGAAACAGGCTACTTGAATTTCCGTGACAGAAGGAGAACCCGAAGAATAGAGGGGAACACGCAACAACCTACTGGAGAAATTAAGACCGCGATGGTGCCTTAGAATTGCCCATCGGAAGTTATAAATCGCGTCGATGTAATAGCAAGAAACCCGTTAAAAAAGCATGGCGTTGAAAAGTTGGAGGGGAGATAGTTAGGGATTACTTTGCGATTTATATTTTCACAACCCCCGTAGCGATTCCCCGAGCCACCGTTACGTTTTAGCACTCGAAGCTACGCTACATCTCTTCTTCAAACACGTTCTAATGGGAAGCAACTTTTTATCGCTGCCAGAATTCTGTGATTTTCATTAATTTCTTTCTTCCAGGCACAACCCGCGATTTAAATGAATACTTTATCTGAACACGGCGCGTAATTTGAATGGGACTTCTACTGCCTGGCGAGGAGAGGAGAACCGTTTTTCCCCCTCGAATTTTTATGCTAAACCCTGCGAGATATTTCCGTTATTGTTACAGCTACTTGATCCCCGTTGCAACATCTAACGACTTATCCTCGCCGTGTTATTAGATCGAGAATGTAGACATTGGGGCGCTGGCACGAAAGGAAGCCAAGTCAGGAATTAACTTGGGAAATTTCATTAGCACGCCGCGAAATTAAACTTTGCTTTTTTATGCATATTCATGACGGCGGCTAGCCTTCTCGCCAGTGGAAAAAAAAGTCGGAAGGAAGGAAGGTGTCTGGTACGGAACAGACGTGTCTGTTCGCTCATGCGTCCGATTTATAACCGAGGAACATTGTTCTCGAAGCACCGAAGCGATATCCAAAGCATACGCGCGATTCCTTTAACGATCAAACGATCCTATCGAAGTTCCGCTCCCGTCGGCCACGGCGCGGTGGTTTCCAAAAGTCCAACTTGCGAATGAAACTGGGGAGTTTTCAGGTGTCATTGGAATCGACTTCAGACGATTTTGCTCGATCGTTGCTGGAACTTTTCAATGTCTCGGTCGTTTCCCACGTTTGCTCTTACCTCGTTCACGGATTTCCAATGGAACGTTCTCCCTTTCCCAGCTGGGCTTGCGGATTTTATTCATGAAATTCGTTTCGGTAGATTTCAGGGGTCGTGTATGAAAAAATGGCTGCGCATTATCGGGGCTTAAAAGGGTCGTTCGTCAACCCGCGTTGAGCGGATTTGGTGCCCCGTGGAAGAACGATTACGCTACCACACCCCCATCCCCGAAGCCACCCCCGTTTTTCATACTTTTCGACGAATTTGTACGAGGCTGTCTCTCTCTCTCTCTCTCTGTCTCTCTTTCTCTGACACATTCCCCCCCTCTTCTTTCATCCACGCTCCTCTTTTATCCCATCAACGAAGCGATACGAATCCTTCGAAGACAATTTATTCGAGTGAACGCGAACCGAGGCGATTATTCAACGTCACCAGCTGCCACCGCGGCCTTCCATTGCTAATGCCGTGCCGTATCGTAACGAGCAATTAGCGGCGCAGCCAACACCGATGGGGAATTTAATTTTAATAAACACGACGATTTGTTTCGCTGCCGCTACAGCGTCGCTTCTGTTTGATTTTCCAGCGGTTCGTTTGCCGGAAAGCAGGCCACGCTGCCAGCCAATTTTCACGTATTTTTCTCGCAGCTCGCGCCTCGAGCAATTGCACGCGAAACGAACGAAATCGTAAATCGGAAGCACGGCCAAGATTATGGAGGCAAATTACTTTCACGCCGCTCGGATTTTCCTTAATCTCCGTCGAGTCCAGCTCCGTTTTCCCGGTGCTTCTGATAGGTCGATTACTCGGGTTACCGCGACAAGACCGCGGGCACAAAGACCGCCCTTATAATGTAAACGAAAAAAAACGGAGCCCCGCGAATCGCTCGCGCGTTTCAGTAGACACGAGAATTGAATCGTATCCACGTGGCGCGCCAGCGCCAATTCCCTATTCTCTTCCCCTGGAATTCCGTCGTTGTTGTAGAATCTCGCGGGCGATTTCTCGCCCGTAGCTGGAGAAACTCTGAGCCGTAACTCGTAAGAGGGATTCGAGTAGAGTGGCTTCGGCCGGGGAAGAAACTGCGCTTGGAAAATTCCACCGATCCCCCCCTTCCGCACGCTCCGTGCAACTTTGATTGCTATATTGTGCGCTCCTGGACCTCGCGATTCCTTCATCCGCGAGTCGTTAATGGTCGCAGGATTTAAATTCAAACTCCAGAGTTTTTACGAGTTCCGAATACTCGCGAGCGGGCTGGTCTCGCGGATGTCTTTAAGAGGTAAGGAGACGCGTGGCGTCTAGTTGAAGCTCCGCCGAAACTGAAATTTAAATTAAACCAATCATCGTTCTTGTCCCCGACGTTAAACGGGGTTTAAAGTTCCGGGCCGAGTTTAAAGCGGGACGTGAAAGCAGGGCTAAGAATGCGAGATTCTTGCCGGTCCGGATGCCGAAGAAATTTCGAGGTTAGATAGAAGGGGAGAAGAGGAAGGATGGAAGGATGGAGCGAGGGGATGGTAAAACGGGCAGCGTGCCAATGGAGCGCCAAACTCCTCATTGATCGCATCCCACCTCTGCTCCTCCTCTCCTCCTTTTCCCCTCTTTCCATCCACTCCTTTCTCTCCTCTCCATTCCGCTCTCTTCGAGCTTGAAATTCACCCTTTACCCTCTCACACCTTCCTTCTTGCACGTATATCGAGCCTGGAAAGCTGGGCAACGTGCCAGCACACACTGATGTAATTAACACCCCAGCCTGACTCTGGCTCTACCTCTGACTACTCTCTCTCTCTCTCTCTCTCCCTTTCTCGCTTTTCCCGTCTTCCTCTATGTCCCTCGGCCTCTTCACCCCTTTCTCCGTGTCTCGTTCTACCTCGCGCTTTCCCCTCGCCGTTGCCCCTCGGGAGATGGAGAGGAAAAGGGAGAGTCAGCCACACTTGAGTTAGTTAGGAACGTCTTTCTTCCCTCCCTCCCCCTTCCATTCGCCATCCTCTCTTCACCGCGGTATTTACGCCCGAACAAATGAGTCGATCTTCAAGAATCTGATCCTTCCACCGCGCCCGAATCCCGAGCGAATAACGTCTTCCTCCCTCTGGTGACGTTGGACGATTAACCGATCCAACGGGGAATCACCTATGGAATACCATTTCCGCTTAAGAACCGGAATGCCGCTTCTTAAACGCGATCGAGCCACGATGTTAACGAAGAGAAAACAAGACATCGAGACATCGTCCTCTCGGTGCGGAAGGCGATCCAGACGATTCCGTTCAGGCAATCGGAGCACTAGGAGAACCACTCAAACGCTCTCGCGATCCGGACGACGGTGGAATTACAAGTACCCCAGGTTGCTGTCTAATTCGGTCGTGGGTGGGGGGGAAAAAAAAAACAGGAGAACGAACCGATCGAAGCATCAGAGATGCTGAGATTTTACTTGCAGCGACTTTACTTCGGCACGTCTCCGTCGAGGAACGTTGAAGGTAACCGTAAAAGAAACGCACCCATTCCACCGCTGCTTTAACGGATGTTCTTTTTCTTCGTCGAACCGACCGACTTTATGTAAGCAGCGTAAGATGTTTCTGCGTTCCATTTATGCTCGACGCAATTTTCGAAGAAAGATCCTTCCGCTTTCGTCCGGATCGGGCCAGACGTTTCTGAATAAATAAAGCGTAACGTTTCTCGATGGGAGAGAAAGGGTGAAAGGGCGGTCGGCAAAGAGTGGAGGATGGCCTGGTGTTGGTGGTAAACGAAAAGGAAAATTGTCCCCAGGACGATCTATCTGGCCCTCTACCTCGGAGACCCGACGCCGACGCGACGAGTCCGTGAGCCTCTGCTAATACTCGCTCTCAGAATTAATTATCCTGACTAACGACCTGCGGGCTACCACCCGTTCCCTCTTCTTCCCTTTTCACCCTCGATTGTCCTCCCTCGATCCTTGACTATCTCTCGAAAAAAAGTTCGCGCTTCTTTCTGCGCCTCCGCGCTGGGAATCACCGCGGAGTAACACCGCGCCGCGTGTATGAACTGTAAATTACACGAACGGTGTTTGCTGCTCCGGTGGCTCGAAGGGCCGCCTTGCAAATAAGGGAGGAAGAAATTATCCGCGGGATACGAATGCTCGGCGGCGCAGCGGCATCGAAAGTTTCCTTAACAAAGGAGTTCCCTTAAAAGTTGGCGGATGAATGTAGAGGAGCTTATTACAATGCGAGCATGAATACGAACGAGACACCGAGTCGACAATGAACGAACGGGTAGCCAGCAGCGTCCCGGAGTCTTTCGATTCCCGGAGGCGTCTTTCGTCTTTCGTCTTTCTCAGCGGAGGTAGGGCAGGTCGTAGTCGGCGCGGCGGTTGAACGAAGAGGTCGAGGACGGTAGGAGATGGTCGGAAGCAACCTGGGGCCAGTAACCACTAAACTAGGCGTCTAATAGTTCCTCTCGTCCAGCCACGAACAATAGCCCGTGGTGAACGGCATCAACTTGCTACGGCCCCTCCAGGAATAATACCGTTCTCCGCGGTGCACCCTGAACCCGCAATCATAAATTTTCTTCCATCGATATCTGCACGCATCGCGCGCGGACACCGCTCGTGAAATGCTCCCTGGGGTCCCCCGATACCACCGTTTTTTGTTTTCCACTCCTCCCTATTTCAATTATAAACAGCTCGCTTTTTCTGGAAATGATTATCTCGGTTGGCGCGGAGCAAAGCAAGTCAAAACCAGGGACTTCTACCGAAACTGAAAATACCGGTATGACACCGGTATTTTTCGGTTCCATCTTCAAAACCTTTACAGAAGCCTAAATACGCAAATACCGGTATGACGTCATACCGATATATGCAAACACCGGTATATTTACCTATATTTACTGGTAATTTTTTCGGTTTTCGGATTTTATTAGTTTCCAAAGTATTATTAGACAAAAATTTATACGCCAAACGTTTTCTAATATATTGGTATTTTTATGAAAAGATATTACGTTGTGTCGGTGTTTTTACAGCTGAAATTAATAAGGGTTATGAAGATATTACTTTAATCTAAAATGTCACCGAAAGAAGAACCGTTTTCGGTACTTTAACGCTTTCGGTATTCGCCTATTTCGGTTCTATAACGGTTTCGGTACTCATCTGTTTCGGTAGGACGTTGATTTCGGTATAAGGTAATTGCCCCAGTTGTCGATCAAGTCCCAGTTCTCGATCCCTTTCACAAATATTATGATTTTATAGCATTTTTAACAATATTATTACTATTTATTAGTAAATTTAAATAAAAGTTTATGTGTTGGACGTGTTTTGTATGTTTATAGAAGGATTTACCCGTTTTCGTGCTTTCAGTTTTCTTTATAACCTCTTTTTTCTTGATCGTCTACTAGAGCAATTGCTGATCGACAACTGGTTCCGACCGTAATTTATAGTGATCGACATCTGGGGCATCGACATTTTTATTCTCAATTATAATTTCCACATTTAAATAGATATAGATTCTAATTTCTTACTTTGCTATTATCTATATTAATGTTAAAATTAACCGATAAAAGAAAAAAGTTAATTTTTGTCCATTTACAGCAATTTTCTTATTAAAAACATTTCGACCTCCTACTAACTGATCGACAACTGGGGCAATTACCTTAGCTTTGTCGACGTAATACCGGTATGAAAATCATACCGGTTTGAAGCCCCTGGTCAAAACACGTACGCGTATAGGAATGTTACGATACCGAAATGATTTTCCGGCAATATCGCTGCGTGGAGCCATAGCTCGCCACAGATGCGCGAGATCTGAGAGCAACGGTGGCTCTGTGTTCGTTCCAGAGAGGACGTCGGTTGTTACACCAGGTCGGACGTATACGTATCTCTATCCGCAGCCAGTAAATACGAACTAACTATATCTAACTGTGCCAAGCCTGTTCGAACTGCCGAGGAATCCCTCTTGTTCCCGGCGACTTATCCCTCTGCCTATGTAGCATGCACGTATGTCTCTCTCTTCCGTAACGCGTGTTACACCGTGAAATGTTGAAATAGCCGGTTCCGAGCACGTGTACCTGTTCGCCGTACGAACCACCCGAATTTGTCGAATGGTTCCGCCGGTGGTTCGGCCGAATTCACCCCGTACAGATTTATCGCCAGCCACCGCGACGCGTCACTCCGAGACGCCCGCGCCCCCGTTGCCTTTCCATTCTCTGCCCCTCTTATTCGCGTGCGTCGTACCCTGAGAGAGAAAAAAGCGACGCGTTCCTCCGAGCGGTTTCCGCGTGAGAATCCCCGCTTGAATTCGAGCGAAACTTTTTGTCAACCTGGGATTTAATTAAATTAAATTGCGCATTCTATTCAACCGCCGCGCCGGGCCGTTAACGCAAAGGGTAAGAGGAGAAAGGAAACGCATCCCGAGGGCCCCAGGGGAAGTGTGCGCTGCGTATTTTTCCTTTTTACGTCCCGCTAACCGTTAACTTCATTACTTCCCGACCTATCCTCTAGCTAGTAGGCAAACAATCGGGCAAACTGCTTACCTTTTACCTCGGTCTCGACAAATCACCCCCCTCTCCTCCGCGAGTCTTCGTCGAAGCTTATCGGCAATTCGGCCGTGATCGTGGCAGATCTGAAACTCGCGTATGGAAGCGCCAGCCTGATGGACACCGAATTGCTGGGACCCGGTTAGAGGAGAGCCCGCGATGCACCCGAATAATTAGAAAATATTTACCAGCCGGAAAATTACACAACCTGTTATTCCGCGGCACCGAACAAAGCTCGGTTCGTTCTGTTTGCTCCACTGTTTTGCGTTCATTTCGAAACGTTGGGTTGTTTGGTAAGCGTGAAATTTTAACGCGGCCCGTCGACGACGAATCGCCGCGGCCGTTCTCTTTCACGCGGATAATGGAAACGAACACGCTCGTCGAATCGTGGTACCTACTCTCGAAGCTCTTGTCGTTCGTCAGTAATCCCAGTCAGATCGGCGTGAAATTTAGTGGAAAGAACAGAGGTTTGCCTCGATGGAGCTCGCGAGGAGGACGATTCCAACGAGGAATATTCGTTAAGTCGCGTCGGCTCGAAGGCATGGAAATGGAAGTATTACCAGCGGGAAGCAATTAGGAGGACGTAGTAGGTGTACGAGGATTAATTCCAGAAGAGCTCGAGGGACGTTGGCGAACGAGGAGATGTAAAAATGGTCGGTCGGTCGGGATGGGACGCGGTAAAAAGCGTTGAACGGAGCTGTACGTAGGTATTGTTCGTCCCACTAGCCGGGTGTATCTTCTCCGGCATGCACAAAAGACGGATTATTAAAACCGTTTTCGTTAAATACACTCTCTGTCTCTTTATCTTTCCGTACTATTTTCTGGTTTAACGCCGCTGCACGCACTGCGGACAATCTACATTTCGACGCGTTGACCTCCGCCCTCGTAAGTCCTCCCGGGGGAACGTAGCGCTCAAACGTTTGGAATTCGACGAAAAAGTTTGAAAGATAAATCGCGGGGATTATAAGATCCGTGAGGAAGAAGCGTCTCGTTTCTCGTGGAAATTCCCACCACTGCAGGTGCAACGTTTGTGCTCGCGAGTGGCGCTTACATTTATAACGCGTGGAAAAACGGCGATTCTTCGCTCCTGGCTGCGGGGCTGCGAGAAAAAGCGACGTGAGAAAAATTAGCAATGCTCGGGGAACAACGAAACAGAGATGACAGTGCCGAGCACGAAAGTGCTGCCCTGGCTAATTGCTGTTGGAAAACGACGCGACTAACCGCGAGCTCCTGGTTTACTACGTCGATGCCGATCCAGTCGATAGAGTCGATAGAGTTTAGAAGTTCCACGGTTCCGAACAATTAATTCGGGGAGCGTGAAGGCTCGGAAGAAGCATTCTTATCGCGGACGCGAAGATGAAAGCCTCGGGAAAGTCGAGGTGAAAATAAAAATACTTGAAGGAACGGTTCGCGCCGCGAAGGTGGCTTGATTTCTCGGAGGTAAAAAACCATCGGTCTTTCGCGGAGGATTAATGTACAAATGGAAGCCACCAGTCACGAAGGAGGAAAAAGGGAAGTCGGAAAATGGAGGGAACGTAATGAAAGAGGCGAGACGGCTTGGTAAATGTTTAAGGACCGCGAAAAGGGTCTTGGTGGAGAAATTCGAGCGAGAGCCAGCCCCGGCAAACAAGCTCGATGGAATTTCGAAAAAAGCACGCCTCTTCGATTCTGATCGTTCGGAGGAAAAAGAAAAAGTAGAGGAGCCTGTTGAAGCAAGTACATCTCGATCGATGCGTTTGTTCTCGGGGAAAATCGCGTTTGGGCGGGCTGTCGGCTGTAGTTGCTCCGAGTTCATTTAAAAGTTATGAGGAGGGCGGAAGGAGGGCGGCCATAAAAGTGACTGAAAAAGTATATCGCGATTCGGAGATATGTACTCGCTGAGAGATAATAGCGGCAGAGATTAAACCCCCTAACGACGTTATATATTATTTAGGCGGAGGGTGGAGGGCGCCGTACTTGGTTCACGAGGTATATTTCCCGCTCGACGTCGATAACTTTCAAAGGTGGAGAGGAAGAAAAGTAAATTTATCTTGACGTTGCGGAGAGAAATCGCTGGACTCATCCGTGAAACGTTCTTTACTTGTTTAACGGAAGAAAGCCGAATGGAAGGGAAAGGAAGGGAGAAGAAGGGAAAAGTGTGCGCAGCGTGTCTTTGGCGAAACGAACTTACAATTAGAGTTTCCTTCGGTCACGTAGCAACGGGGCAGGATTTCATTTCGAAATGCCGTTTCAGACGGGAATGAATTATTTTCTAGAGATCGGTTTAACATTTATAACCTTTCCCAACGATGCCCGAGGCGGAGGGAACGAGGGCAAAAATTAAAATCAAAGAAACGCGCTCGGTGGAACTCGATTACGTTGATGAAGTTTTCGAGGTACATAGTTTCGTCGTTGCTGAGACGGGAAAAGAAAACCGGAGGAAAAGCGCGAAAATCGATTGTCTTCGGTTGTTAGACGAGTGGAGGTGCGCGAAAAAAAAAAAAGAAGCGAGGAGAGCTCGATGGAGGTTGCAAGGAAAAAGATGAGACGGTCAGGCGGGAAAGGATCGGGAAACTTTATTGCGTAACGCGATCCAACTTGGAAATTATTTTCCTGGAGGAACTCGAGGACCTGCAACTTCTCTGGGGGAGGAGTAACGCGACTATAGGTGAAACGAATGACGGAAGGATGTCTCCTCTTCTCTGCCCGTCGATCTCTGTGGGAACGAGACGTAATGGAACTAAGCGGACGAGAGTTCTTCGGAGACAACGATAGGTCCAGATGCATCGTGGCAGCTACACTCGCAAAAAATTCCTCCCGCGGATTTAAGCGGTTTTGCGATTCACCGCGCTGTTGCGTCGAGCGCGGATCCAAGCAGCTGCGTTTTTCCCAGCGCAGAGGCCGGCTGACTCGATCTCCCTTCTCGTTCACCCCAATGCTTTCCAGCAAGTCGAGCTACGAATCTTTCCTTTTGTCTTTCCTGGCTACAACGGTGCCGAGCTTCACGGAAAACGGCAGCTTCGACGAAGCAAACGTAAGATTCCTCGTAGAAACGAAATCGGGAGGTAGGTAAAATCGGTTGGGAGGAAGAGAAAGATTAATTTCCCCGTTACTTGCGCTCGTTCGCACCTACATTTCCAAGCACCTCATTTAATTTCCTTCTCCAGCGGAATCAATTGGCAACTCACAATCAGCGAGACTGGACATACCTATGCAGGTACTTTGTTCGCGATCTCAAGCCTGCCTTTCCTTCTAATTTCTTTTAGCAAGGCCGTTGTTCCCACTCTCGAAATCTGTTTACCTTCACGCCGGGATGATCTGGAAAAAAAAGTGGCGAGCCTCGGAGCGTGCAGCTGACTCCTCGTGCTTCTCCCTCCCCAATCAGCCCATTGAAGAATCCACTTAACTATGTACGTAAGCCTAAAGTGGACCAGCTTAAACAGCTCTGGGCTCTAGCCACGAGTCTTGCCGCGCCGAGCTGACTGTCGAATTGAAAGGAGAGCGATCGTGTTGCAAGCGCGGAGGAGCGATGTTGCTCACCTGGTCGAGTACTAAATCAGAGAAGTTTGCTAATTTGCGGTTTTGGTATAACTTCGAATTGTTGGAGCGCGTAGGTAGCGCTCCATGGAGCCGATGGCTGAGGCGAAAGGCGGGTAGTTTTTACGAACATAGAGGAAGATGGAGGATCTGGGGCTGCTGGGCCGGGGTGGAAAGTTAGGGCGAGCCAGGTAGTCGTAACGCTAACTTTCCCATCGGAAGCCAGTACGAGTAATGCCCGCGTTCGGCCTAACGAACCGTTTCGACGGTTATCGCCGCCGTCGAGGCAACTGGTACCGTACGAGCCGAGCCGCGAATAAGACGAAAGAACCGCGGGGACCAGGTGAAACGAACCAGACCGCACCGAGGGGAAGAAGAAGTTGCGTCGAGTTTTCGTTCTCGGCCGAGTGATCGGTGCTCGACTCCTCGACTGCTCGGCCACAGGGACGAAATACCTACCTACTCGCAAGTGTTTCGAATCGACGATAGGAAATGTTCGTTAAGTCGAGCCGTGCCGCGACTTCCGACAACTTTCGGGCTTTGGGGACTTTGGGCCTGGAGGGGAAGCCTGGGATGGCGAATGTGTAGACGCGGCAAAAGTTTGGCGATCTCGTCGCAGCCGCGAGGTGGCGGAAGGGAATCGATCGAGTTTCCAATTCGTCCGGTTCTTCGCGGCGAGAACTGCTGCACAGGAACCTAAGCTACTCCTTTAATTGCTACCGCTTTCTGCTCGTACTCGCAGGGAAAATTGATTTATCGCCGGTCGGAGCCGTGCGCACTGAATTTCGCGCGGTCAATTCCCCGAACAACGAGCCGTAATAGTCATTTAAGACCGACGGAATCGAATTCTACCTCTCCCTCTGTCTCTTTCTCTCTCTCTCTTGTACTGGAATCCTCACAATTCCCACGATGGTTACGATTCGATAGAATTCCGCCGACGGATGTCGGGCATTTCGCAACACTGATCGTGAAATATAATGCGATACCGCGCTTCGAGCCAGTCGAAAGAGATCGTTGGCGTGGGAAGCGGTTTTCGCCCGATTCATATATAATAAATATAATCGCTGGATGCTTTTAAGCAAATGGCTGTCCGCTCGTGCGGCAAGTCCGATTCGCAGCGGTAGAATTTTTTAAAGTTTCATCGACTGCGGGATGCTCGGGATGGAGGTAGGAGCAGGAGGAGGAGAAGCATTTCCTGCTTTCATTTTTCGATCGCGTGCACGCGGGATTTTGCTGGAGCCGTAATGATTTATCGCGGATATCGTGCTGGAAGATCCGATCCGCGTGCGCTCGAAAAATCGATTAAAGAACAAAATAGCGGTGCGCACGCGAATAGAGGACGGAGGCGTGAAAAAAAAAAAGGCCGAACCTTCGCCCGATGAAAATTTCCAAACGGCAGAACCCTACCGGCCGATAGTGCCGATACGAATCGAAAACCGAGCGTGCAGCGCGTTCTTTGTTTACGCGCGTTGCGCGAAAACAAAACGCTAGAAAGCTGTCGTCGATTTATTGCCCCGACGCGTGTATTTTATTTTCCCGCCATGCATATAGAAATATAGGAAAATTGTATTTCCTCTTGGTTTCCCAGGCTGAAAGGTGTAATGGACGGGTGGTTTGCCACCGAACAGAGCCACATTCTATGTACTTTATGCACCGATAATTGCTTCCCCGCTGACGTGTAAAATTCTCGACGCTGCGCTGTTTTTACAAGATTTTTATCACCCTATGCCGTGCGCGCAATCGAGCTCGTACTAAAGTTACAGAACATTTAAAGATCGGCTCGTTTGCCCCGTACTTGTTGAACCAATAAAACCGCGAGCAACATTTCGTTCCCGGTGGACCTTAAAACGATTAAAACAATTAAAAACGGGGAATGAGAGAGGAGCGAAGGGGATGTAGGTCAGGAAAAAAGTGTACCAGGAGAGTGGCTGTGTATATAGGTATAATTCATAGCCGTGTCCCGTATGCGGGGAGACTGGCATAAAATATGCAAACGTATACGGGGCTCCGTTATTATTTTTTGCCGGGGCGAACTGACGAGCAGGACGAGGTAAACAACCAATGCGAAAACTGAGTGCACCCGGGGATGATTTATCAATTTGTTAGAACACCGCGCGGTGCAACGAGGAAGCCAGAAATATCCGTAGGTAGGATATGCATGTGTACCTAATATATCCATAAATATATGTATGGGAAATGTATACATACGCCCCTGTAACGCTCGCGGTACAGCCCCTATGGAACGGCGGCTATTCAGCTTGACGGTTTCAAAGATGCATTTCGGATCCTGTTAATTTTAATAGCTTTCACCTAGAAAATTATATTCGTAACGTAGTAACGAATAATGAAATTCCCTTTGCACGGTGATTTTACCGCGGTAGAGAACCTCCGTTTATATGGATCCTACCTATTTAGTCTTGTCATCCAACGTTTCATCGTCACTGGCTTATATACGTAGGTCGGGATGGTGAATAAACGTATCAGCTCGAATGTGTAGAAAACGAAGAACTTTTTGCTTTTTTATTATATTCGTTGTGTCGCGAGACTTCGTGATGTCGTCGTGTCTGCATTTACAAATTGTGTGCCACAAGCCATCCATTCGATACGATACGATTTCTGTGGTCTCACTCACTCGCGTACACTCTGCACTCGCGCTTGCACACTGGGCGTTCACTCGGTAACATCTATACTGTACAGTCGGTTCGAAGGGGACAACTAAATCGGATTCTTATTTCGATATCTCTTCCCTTCTTCCTTTCTTTTAAATCTCGCGAAAGTATCGCGGTTGCATCGAACTGCTGGGCGAAAGCAGCCCGCGGGAAAGAAAGATGGAAAGGATTCTCCTTTCTGAAATGTATAAAATCTAGAAAAGTCTCGATGGTGTCGCGCCTGAAGTCTCGACGCGAACGTGGTCGACGACTGTGGCAGTGATCGCGATCGACGCAGGCGGAATCCGTAAAAGAAACGAGGTCCCCCCCGGTTGCTTGCCGATTCGAGGAGGACCACGTGGAACTTAATCTTTACAAAGGAGCGTCGCCTCGAACGGATTTCGTTGTACCGTCGCCCTTGCTGCTCTGTCGCGAAACATTCTCGACCTTTCTCTCGGGGGGGGCGACTGTTCGTTTTCCGTGGACACTTCGAGATGGGCTCGTTTTCCCTTCCCGCAGAGTATTCTCCTCGACTTCTACCGGTCGTAAGTGCGATATGTACCAACGGATAGTTACACCTTATACATCTTTATATATTTATAATACTTTTCTCCGTCCGAGCTTTATCGTCCTCGCGAGTAAATATCCGTTTCGTGCCCACGATCTCGTCGCCCGAATATACAATTAATATGTGTTCCTCCTATTCTTCCCTGTCGATCCTCCGGCGTCCTCCTATAACTTACCGAATATGTATAATTATCTAGATAAACCTGATAGGCGAAAGGTCCGACCGAGACGGTTCCACGACGCTCGCCGGCTTCGGTCGGCTCTCTTTACTTTTTAGTTACCTATACACTTTCAGTATACTTTTCGAGGACTGTGGATAGAAATATTAAAAGTTACCTCGGCAGGTACGAGCTGACATTTCCGCATCCTCCACTCCGGAGAGCTGAGCGAAAGCATTCGAGAGGGATTCAGTGGGGTTCGAGCGAATTTGGATATTTCCCGGTTATTTCGAAGGTTCGCGGGGGAAAGATTGATAAATTCTTCCGGCGCGTTCCCCGTCCTAGACGGGTGCAAACGGTCCCATTCGAGTCTGCCGATTAATTTCGGAAAGGCGGTGCACGCGCCGCTGCCGGAGGCAAATTTGAAAAATGCAATTCCCTGGAACGGACTAAGCCCTCGTAAAAAATCGCCGATTTCGGGATACGCGTTTACCCGGCGCGGCCTGGCGAGAAGCATCCAGCCAGCGTCGCACCTGCTGGTGTGCATCTTGCAGGAGCCATTTAATCAGATTCTTCTGATCCTTAACCCAGCTGCGCTCGGTTGCCTCGCAAACTCTAGGGAGAAAGTACCGGGGACGAGAAAAAGAACGAGGATGAAGGAGGAGACAGCTGGGTTCTCTGAGCAAAACTTATCGTCCCTTAACCGTGAATTCGTACGTTAACTCCTATTAATCGTTCTTAATGTTAAGGATAGTTTGTCGATCGTAGAGCTTAGTGACTAGTGCGTGACATAATTAATAGGATCGATTAGTTTAGAAATCCTTTTGGTGAACGGTAATCGAGGAGCACGGCCGCGCAGTCGTTTTCGCGAAGCTGTTGTTCGTGGAGGACCGTTCACCCCGGAGGAACGTTGGTACTTAGGTAAGTACATAAGTTGGAAAGTGTACCGCACGCCTTTGCCGCCGAGACGTCTCCCACCGGATGGTTAAAGGAGGTTTAATCGAAATTAACGATCGACCAGCCTCGGCAGACTAACGATTCGCGTTATCTTGCGGTTCTAGCTGACGCGCGATTAAGGGGGTATACCCGTTCGAACCCTCGGAAAATGTGTACATTTTGTGGATTTTTTTACAAGCCAACGGCTCGATGAAGATTTCCCGTTTTTTAACTATCTTTACATAGTATTATAAACTACTTAAAAAAAAAGTTTCAGTTAAAAAACTATTGTTTTTCGGAAGTTATGCATACATATCCGAAAGTCTCTCGATTTTAGGCGGCTAAACGGTGGGCCTAAAAACTCGCGCTACGTTCAACCAACTGACTTCCAAGTTTGCATGCAGGATCGTAATAAGATTCCACATCGTCCAACCAGGGCTCTTTTTATTCCGATTCCCCGTTTATTATTTATAAAGAAAAAAGGTGGCCTTTTCTCTTAGAAAAATGTAACTTTACCTTTGATCTCTCACCATTTCTTTATTTTTCAAAATTTTCAAAATCGGCCCCGTTGGACGATAGCTATTGACATACTTTATAAGAAGATTTTATTGTTTTTAATTTCAGACACGACATACAGCTGTTTTCAGGCCCACCGTTTAGCCGTCTAAAATCGAGAGATTTTCGGATATGTGTCCATAACTTTCGAAGAACAATAGTTTTTTCACTGAAACTTTTTTTTTAAGTAGTTCATAATACTATGTAAAGATAGTAAAAAAACAGGATATCTGCGTCAAACCGTTGACTTGTAAAAAAATCCACAAAATGTGCACATTTTCCGAGAGTTCAAACGGGTATACCCCCTTAAGGGGTTACGCCACGTTGCCTGAGGCGCTCGAAACAGCACTAAACTAGACGAATTTTTTTTACTGATACCATGAGGTTGAAAATTATTTCTTTTCTTCTTATGTGTAGAGCATGTATTAGTGCATATATTGTATAAATACTATACAAAAATATTAAAAAATGACCGAGTTATTTGTTGTCCCGCGAAGCTCGTCCGCCGTTACACGCGTGACTGATATAAAAAATTATAACGCCCAGGTTCATCTGAAATGAAAAACATGATGATTTTCGTGCTCCTTAATAAAATACCTACAATGTAGCATACGGATTTGAGAAAAAAAAACAATTTATTGCACAAATGAGAGCAAGGTGAAGAAAATTATTCGTTTTTCACCTGACAAAACGAACTTAAAACATTTATTATGTACGAATGGGTTATCGCATGAAAAAAATGATATGCTACATTGCAGATAATACCATTAAGAATATGCGTGCCAAGTTTGAAATCAATCGGACAAATAGTTTTCGAGATATTTCATATATCACCTTTGAAAATGTAGTTTCGAGAAAAACGCTGCGAGAAAAGCTTTGCCTGCTGTGGAATATCGACATTCGCGCCTCGTTTAAAGTCTATAACTCGGCTATTTTGGGGAATTTTTGCGTCTGCCAATTATTCTTAAAACTTCACGTAATAAGAAAATGCAAAACAAAAATAAAAATCGATTTTTCAAAACTTTCAGGGTGGCGTAACCCCTTAAGCGCGCCCTATTTGCACGCACGCTGCGTGTTTGTGTTCGTATGATACATGCACTCGCGCGGCTGTTATCTGCTAGGCCAAAGCAATCTCGGTCCCACTGTAATACATAAATATTACTGATGTATACGCGCGCCGAGTAGCGTCGCGGTCGGTGGGACGAGTAAATCTTGGAAACTCTTTTTCCGCGGGCAGCCTGCTCGCCGCATTTCGAACGTATGCACTATGCACGCCACGGATACGTTTAAATGGTAACGAGGATTTTAGCCGGAAACGTTCTTGTTTCCTTTCCTTTCCTTTCGTTTTGTACGGCAGTGAACGGCTCGAAGTAGTAAGAAGCACGCGGCAGAGATTTCGTATACTTGCACCGGACCCAGTACCCTTGCCTGCGATTCTCTCGATTCTCGAATCACCGACGGATTCCCCGGAGAAACGACGCCTCCGCTTCCGCCTCCACACTCGTCGCCGTCGCCGTCCTAGTCTCGGCGTAAATTGATCTTTCGTCACGGTAGCGTCGTTCCTTTCAGCGATCGCCGGGCAAAGGAACTTGGCCGGAGTTTCGCGGAGCACAAAGGAATTCAAAGGACAAAAGAATCATCCCCTCGTCCCTCCCTGTCCTGGCCGGTTAGCCAGGAAGTCGGATTTGGTGAGATTCGCTCGGCTCCGCGATGGAGAGAGAGAGAAAAAAATGTAGACGAGGGGGAAAAGAAACGTTGCCCGGAGGAAGCGATTGCTGGTGTTCGACGAGCGGCAAATCGGAAACCGAGTTAACGCGTCTTTAATGAATTTCGCGAATCTTTCCGATTGCTGAATGAATAGCCGGAATCGAACGGCGCGTCGAAAGAGGCTTGACGAGAAGGTAGGGGGGAGAGGGTAGCAGGGGCGAATAGAGGGAGCGGGAGCGACGGGTGAAAAAGCTGCGATTAAAAACAAAGGGAGGGAAATAAGAGCAAGAGAATGTGGCGGAAGAAGAAAAGATGAGACCATGGTGGTGGATGACTAGAAACGGGATCGACGAGGCGGTGAGGAGAGGAGAGGAGAGGACGGAACGTGAAGAAAAGGGTGAAGGAGTCGCGAAGGGGCGGATTCTAGTTTGGCGCTCGCCTCCGCCTGTGCCACTGCAAAAGAACGTTCATTTGTCTTCCGCCCGGCGTAGCTCGTGTTTCGCCTCGACTCGACTCGACTCGACTCGACTCGACTCGAGATGCCAGCCCATGGCCCTTTTCCCTTTCGGAAACAATACTCGAGCCTTCGAAAATCTTGCAAAGCGTAATAGCTGCCCTCCAGAACCACCACTTTCCCACCATTTTTATTCCCTTTTCACGTCCCCTTCCTTCCTTCCTTCCTTCCTTCTTTCTGCTCTTCCATCTCCCCTTACTTTTATCACAGTCGTACTCGCCTTCCATCTTAAGCTGAAGTGGTAGTCGTCGATCAGGACAGGAGAGATGATCGTCTAGTGAGGCGCTTTTGTCTGAGCTCTTGAATGTTTCATGAGCAGCGAAGGACAGAAAACAGAGCGGCTTTCATTACTCTGCCCACTTCCGTCTTGTATTTTAGTTACGTCGGCGTATAACTTATTCCCTTCTTTTATCCTCGCTTGGCAAGCGATCTCGGCAAATACCGAGGCTGATCCTATGTCGCCCTTATTGTTTTCGGTGCTCCTCCGAAGGGAGTACTAAATCCTCCCTGCTTCAAATTCCTGCCTCATGTTTTTCTGCCTTCGTTAAATCCAGATTTAATCTAACGGCCGGTAGGAATTTAAAATCCAATTCCATTTCAAGCCCACCGTTTGCGATTGCGACGCCTTCCAATATTTACGCCAACTTGCACGAGTTGCGTGCCCTCTTTCACGCGGGTTAAATCGATCGGATTGCCGGCTATTATCGCGTTGGAAAGGGCGCGAGCTCGTAAACATAAACAAGCCAAAGGTTTCGCCGTTAAATATCCGCCGTGGAGCCATATATTTTAGCTCGCAACAGCTCTGCGCGTGTAACGCTTGATTTCGGAACGGGCTGCACGAGCGCGAGCATTATCAAAGGGCATACAGAATATCATGTGTGTATGTTTATTACGCGGAGGAAGGAAAATCGTTTTGATCGCGAACGGAACGTTAATTCTCTCTTCTCGGTCGCACCGAGCCAAGGGAAATTCGAGGCGGCGCGGCGCTTTTAAAGCGTGTACGTCGCGTGCAACGCGACCAATAAAGCGATACGGGCCGACTGCTACGTGATTAATTATGACGAATCACCAGCGCACCGGCTGTTTCCGTTCAGCTTGACGTTCGTCATCTCTCCCGATTATTTCGCTGGAAATTCTTCTCTGCCCGTATATTTTCGCTAATTTTCTGCCGGGGAATTAGCGCTCGCAACGACCGGGCCACGTGATATCGCGCCAGGGCGAAATTAATCTTGAGCTTTCAGAGCGTTTTACCTTCAGCGATCTTTGTCAGAGATTCGAGAGGCTGTCCCTCGCGTACCACTCCGTTTCCACTTAACCGTCCAGTGGCAGTGGTGCTACCCTCCTCCTGCCTCCTGTGTCCGTCCACGGCCCATCATTTCCGTCTCTCTGCTAGCCCCGATTCACTTCCGTTGCTTTCTCCGAGCCTCGAGCGTGACAGTTTCCCGCGCTTATCCACATGCCACTTATTCTCCAAGGCTCCGTGGAAATTCCACGGCTGTACTCTGGTACCCGAGATCGCCTTCGTTTCATCCGTCCAACTTCCTCCTGTCGAACAGTCTCTCTCTTTCTCCCTCTCCCTCTATTTACCGCTTCTTCTACTCCCACGAACTCGCTGGTCGCTTTCTGCTAAGCTTCGTCCAGGACCTACCCGTCGCTCCTCGTTTCGGACACGGCTGCGTTCCCCTTCAACGAGAACAGTCCATTTCGCGAGGGACTCTCTCTCTCTCTCTCTCGAGGAAGTCGACGTCGTGCGTTTTTAGGCGCTGACTGAGTCACGAGAAAAGGGGGAAGGGAGGAAGGAAGGAAGGAAGGAAGGAAGGAAGGAAGTAAGTCCAGTGAAATCCCCAGGAAATTCCGTTCCCGTCCGTCGAGAAACCGCGCTTTTCAGCTGGAATCGACGGGGAATGGCGTTTCGTTCCGCGCCAGGAACGTAAACATATTTACGCGTTCTTTAACCCGATGAAAGGCAGCCGCCTCGAAAGTTGTCGGAAAGTCCAAAGTTAGAACCGTAGAAATATAATTACGCCGGGAAATAGTAACACAGACGGGCTTTGTCGAGTCCGCCCGCGCCGGTTTTTGTTTTCTTCGCCTTTCCAGCATTCATCGTTCCCCTGGAGAACATTGCGGAGCAAAAAGATACGCGCCTTCGACGAGTACTGTGATTCGATTGGCCGGTGCAAGGTCCTCTCGGGGTAACCGCTACGCGTTCCACGTCTCTTCTCTGGGGGAACAGCCTCGAGTGGTGATCGGTTCAGTCAGTTTAGTGTTCTAATGGGAACGGACTAGGACGCGCGAGTTTTCAACAAGATACTCCAACGGACGAAGGTCCGCGGCCGATAATTACAAAGATGTACAAATATTACATATAAAGGTTCACGCAAAACGACTGCACGGACATTAGTCTTGTTAGCGGTTCGCGATACATACATACACACATACTCGGTGTCTTTAGCCCGGGAAAGCGATTGTTGTTGAGCTTAACGGCGTGGACGATGCCTCGGCACACCATAAGCAGTATACCCGAGGACGCGCGAAAGCTCGCGAGTTAGCGGAAGGATCGTTAACGCTTCGCAAGCTCCGCGACATCGTACGGTTTCCTCCAGCTACCCGTCAGCTTCTGGGCCCGATGTGCTCGTATGCTCGCATGTGGAACAGCTCGAAAGAACCTCTACGAGGACTAGCAGTCGTCTTGAGTGGAGGAGGACTGCAAAAGGGCCGCCACCCGCTCCGAAAAGTCTCCCGAAGCTGCACCGGAACACTGAAACGAGATTTAAAGGAAACGTAAACAAACGTGGAAAAGTAATTAGAAGCAGCGGGTGTTTCCCTCTTAACGGGACAAGTTGAGTGGAAGTTTGGCCATGTCTGGACGACATTTCGGTTGCAATAACGAATTGGAATTAAGGGCGGAGGGGGAAGGAAGCCGGGATTAAAGGGCGAGTGCGACGTACCCGCGAGCTATTTGGAAAGCAGCCTTGCGAGAGGATGCTCGAACGCAGAGAGAAATTTCACCGTAAACATTTTATCGGCTGCGGGGGAGGAGGTCTGGTAGGTGGTAGCTGGTAGCAAGCTGCGGGTCTAACGCGGAGCGAAGGGAGGTGGCGACGAGCTGCCGCGGGCTGATTCACCCTTCCCTTCCAACCTCCCATTTACTCGCGAAACATATTTCATCGCGCGCCTCTCGATACGTTCGATGGGAACGCTCTCCAGAAGGAAATACCCGTCGGGCGTTTTACGAACGAATCTCTCTTTTTTACGAAAGCTGACAGGCCGGAGAAGTGGAGGGAACCGGGGGGTGGGGTGGGGTGGGAGGGAGGGAGGGAGGGGCGAGTTTGGATCGCCAGCGAATTTCAGCCACCCAAGTATTATTAATAGTAGGGGGTGAATGGAAAGTACCCAGCCCGAGATCGATTACGCCGCTGGCGCTGGCGCTGACACTGCCACTGGGCCTCGTCGATTCCCTAAAACTATTCCATCGGGGGCAGAGAGTTAAATGAATCTCGGGGGGGATCGGAGTCGGGCTCGATTGTTACCCAGGCTCGGGCATTGTTTAAACGATCCATCGGCTCGGAAAAATCGTCGACACCGCGCCGCGGCACCGTGAAGCAACCAGCAGGGAGGAGGCCGGCAATGAAAACTTGAGAAGTTGGTGCTTTTTCATTTCCAGCAACGGCCCGACATCGCTGAAAGCACAGACGATGCTGATTTCCCAGCGGGTATCGTCCATCTATAAATCTATACCCCGGGGTTGTTTAGTCCGAGCACCGTTGTGGCTATATCTCCACGCGTACCCGGCAACTGCGCCACCGTGTGTATTTTTCATTTGACTCGACTGCCCTCCACCCCCCACCCCCCCCCCATCTCCCACTTTTCAGCCCAGAGAAGGAAACTTTTATCTTACGAAACTTTATTTCATCCGGCCTCGATCGGCAAGCCGAGGGAAACAAAGATTATTCCCTCGACTGCAGCGCACACCTCCTCCGTTCCCAGCGAATTTATTCGTCTCCGAACGAACGTGACGCTAAACGAATCTTAAACGCCCCGTAATCGGCAAATCCATCGAGAAATACATATTTCATCCTTCGATTTCTCCACCGTTCACTCTCCGCATGCTCGACTGGCACGATCGGAGGACGAGTGTTCGGATCTACTGTGTACAGACTATAGGCAACTGACAATTAAGAGCGCGTTCGTTGCCCTCGTGCCAATAATTCTGTCACTCACTGCACTCACTATACACGGTTCGGTGTAGGTGCACACGTGCGTTTTCCAAGAAACAAACGTACCTCTTTTGCGCGATCGTCCGTCCGCGGGAGCTAAAAGGCTAACGAGCAATCAGCAATTATGGGCGGAGCGAAATGCATTACGCGCATGTACGTGCTTACTTCCATACGTGTATAGTTGGAGGAAAGTAATGTCTCTCGGGCAAAAAGAGAGCATTCTCCCGACGTAATCCCGTGGCACGGTCGCGGTGTGTTCGGTGAAACGTATCAGAGTAAATGGATCGAGAGTATAAGTGACCGGGGGAATATTTCCAAGTTTTTAATTAACACTCCGGCAGCGCGGAGTTTCCGGTTCGTTGGGGGAACGCGTTCTAAAATACGCGCGCGTTCGTCGGTGGAGTTAATACAGCGTGTAATTGAAATCGCGAACACTGAGGGCCCGAGCGGCTAATCGCCGATCGAAAAATGAAGAGTCGCGGTCCATTTAATCCAAGTTCGACCGCAATGCGTTTCCCGTCCCGATGCACGCCGACCGTGGAACGAAGGTAGGGGACTATTGTGCTCGCGTTACGATTCGCCGGATAGTCGGCTTCTTTAATCCTAATAATATCCTAGCAGCTGGACCGCCAACTGTCGCCCGTTTATCTCGCCGAGGAACGAGGGGAACATTGGCGGAGAAGAATCGCGAGGGAAAGAGGAACGGAGAGATGTTTCGCGCCGCCGCGTTTAATTACTATGGCCGCGGTGAATAATACGCGCTAGCATGGATCCGAAGCGTTTCGAATCGCTTCGAGGAGTTGAAGAAGAACGAAACGGGAGAATAGAACGCTCGAAAGAAGCGGGCTACATGGAGCGTGATAGGTAAAAAGCGAAACGAGGCAGAGAGAGAGGGAGAGAGAGGGGTACAAAAGTTTGACCATGGCACGGAGCTAAACTTGCAGCTTTTTAAGCTCTTCCGTTCGACTCCAAAACTTTGCTTGGCCCGTTCAGGGTTACCGCGGCGCGGCCCTCCGGCTACTTGGAACCCCGAGGATATTTGTTTAAGGGGGTAGGTCACCCTCGATAGTCCTGAAACAGGCCTTTTTTCAAACGCAAATTGTAAAGTGATAAATAACAATAGAGACAACGTTTTGTCCCTAGTTTTAATCGCTATTCTATGAGCTTTAACACAAAAAAGGAAAAGTCTAAATATCTCCATGTACATAAAAGTTGTGAGTAAAAACGTAAAGGCCTGTACGCGGTGCACCGTTCGATGGTGTACATAAAATCTCGAAAACCGCTCCAATGATTTGGATGAAACTTTAACGAGACATGCAAAAAACCATTCCCTAAGATGTGTCGGGAGCAGAATTTCGAGATAAATTCTTAAAAAAAAGATAAAAAATATTTTTCATACAAAAAATCGATAAGATCGTATTTTTCAACATAAAAATTGTAGTATTTTTTTTCAAAAATCTGGTCCCGACACATCTTAGGGAATGGTTTTCTGCATGTCTCGTTAAATTTTCATCCAAATCATTGGAGCGGTTTTCGAGATTTTATGTACACCATCGAACGGTGCACCGCGTACACGCCTTTACGTTTTTACTCACAACTTTTATGTACATAGAGATATTTAGACTTTTCTTTTTTTGTGTTAAAGCTCATAGAATAGCGATTAAAACTAGGGACAAAGCGTTGTCTCTATTGCTATTTATCACTTTACAATTTGCGTTTGAAAAAAGGCCGGTTTGAGGGCTATCGAGGGTGACCTACCCCCTTAAGCGTCGCCACAGTCGCCGACAATTTCCCTGTGAGAGAGATTGCTTTCCCAGCGTTTTGCTCTTTCGCAGCTGGCACCATCCCCCCAGTTCATTATCCAGAATCCTGTTGTTTCTCTCATCTTCAACCTATACGGCCCCCATATCACCCGGGAATGTTTCGTGCGTGGAACGCACGGCCAAAGTTGCTAGCTCGAAAAAGCGCTGGAGCGTTCATTTCACCGGGCAATGTTTGCGAATGTAATTTTTTAAATTATTATACCTACCCGAAACGGGAGAAGCCAACTATCCGGGTAATGGGCAGATATTAATGCAAGGAAGAAGTTCATCCTACGCCCTGCCCCATATGTCCAGCATTGGGCATGTTTACGAATAAAATTCATGACAAACGGCTGATTTTTTTTTCAATCTCGTCGAGGCCCAACGTGCCATTTCCGCCTTCCCCCCTGCGCCACACTTCTGGCTCGCGTAACGTTTGCGAAATTAAATTAAACAGCGAGCACCCGCTTTTTTACCCGACTCGCGGATGGAAAGCTTGTCAAATATTTATTCAGCCTCCCTCGCGAACTTGCGAATACAAAAAAATTTGCTCGTTGATAAAATCGCTCGCGGTGGATATACTGGGTACCTACCCTGCGAATCAATTTTAGCGTGGGGAGAGAGGGCAGGCGGACTTGCACGCGAGGAAAGCCGCCGCGAGATAAACCAAATGGATGGTGGGAATATCGTAGAACCATGGGAATATTTGAACGTAGAGTTTGCGGGGGAAAAAAGCGCTCAAGGTCCGCGGGAAGTTGGCGGCAGCTCTATTTTCGTAGCTCGCTCTCTCCTCCGTCTGTATTTTCGTGCACCTTCGCTTTCCCGTTTCGAGGACAATTACACTAATGCTTCTCGCCATCCTCATCTTTCAGGGAACGCGGTCGGGGGGGGGGGGGGCCGGAGAAGTTTGGAAAGAGGAGCTGGAAGCGGTAACTCGAAGCCAAAACAAAATGCAAATGTCGCGTGGCCGGGAGCGGGTAAGTGCAATAAATGCTCCCTCTACGCTGCTTGTTGTCGCGGCGAATACCCGTCACATCGCTACCTCCCGTGCCTTTCGATTATGTAAACGAGAATCGAACCTGTCATCGATATTCTTTCCGAGAGCCGGAGAACCTCCGCCCGTTTCGCCGCCGCGCCTCTCCGAGCAGTCCAAACGCTCGTTCGTAGCACGGCAAATTAAACATATTCGCGCGTTGAATCGCTAACGATAAGTGGAAATTCCAAACGCGATCCACGCGGTATTAGAGGCTCGCCGTTCTTCCATTTCTTTCTGCGCTTGTTGGATATATTAATTGCCGTGCACGGTGAGAGCTGTGTCGCGGTGTGTAATATTTCCTCCGTGTTTGCCAAACGCCTTCGTACGCGGGGCGGAACGGAACGGGACGGCACGGAGCGAAACGAAACCGAGACCATCGCGGCATCGGGGAGAATTCTATTCGCTCTGGTTGGGTAAATTTGATCTAGCCAGGTCCGGGCGAGCATGTACACGGAGTAACCGTTTCGTTGGGCAATGATTACCAATAGTAAACGTGGTTACGAAGTGGGCAAACGATAGTCAAACGCTATCGGCCCTAGTTCATATCCTGTACGATTGTTACGCAAACCTCGCGCGCGGGTTCTATCACCGAACGACTAGGCGCTAAACAATTAATGTTTGCAAACGCGCGACGTAAATGCTCTCTGCTCGCTCCACCGATTTTCGACCATCAATGCCGCAGCAACGAGTTCCGATGCAGGCGAATATTCCGAAGCGATTCGCGGCTCTGTTTAGCTACGCGTTAAACTGCGCTCCGCGACGATAAAACGCGAGTATCATCCTCGGAAACGGCGATACCCTTTTCATACACAATTTCTACGTCGTTCTCCGGCGTATGCCGCGAAGGGGAAACCGCGTGGAGCGTTCAGTACTTGTTTCCTTCGCGGAGACTGGAATCGCTCGTTTCGACTAGCGGCGGATCTATCGCCACTGAATTAAACAACGGCCGCGTCCGCAATGACAATCAATGGGGAGCATGGAACGTTTCAGCGTTTGCTTTAACGACAATTATCGCGGATATCGCCGTTACACGTTATTTAACGACGTTACACTCCGAAAGCCGTATCAAATGGATTTCATTCCGGGTCGGATGAATATGCGATACGGGGCGCATCCAGGAAACCCTATCATTTGTTTCCATCGAAATTCCCTTTATATCGCGAATTATTGTTGGCATCGATGAACGCTGAGTATTTTTTATTACTTCTCCCCTTGTCATCCTCTGTGTCCTCTGTATTCCGGGTGGACGCGACAAGCTCCGAGTTTCAGTAGATTTTCGCGAAATCGTCGGGAAACACGAATGCCTCTGTGCAAATTACGTAGACACCTGCTGTTAGTTAGAAGGGGAGCTGGTCCGTTTATCCATTCTGAAACAGGACCCGTGGAGCACACGCGTCGGAAGACGCGGTTCGAGTGGTCGCGAAGAAAATGGGAGGGTGAGAAAAGAAGGTCGCCTCTCCGCGGTCCCACTCAGTTTCCACCCTATCGAGCTCCCTCCGACTTCTCTCATTCGATCGCGTCTTTTCTGGCTCACCCTCCACTTTGCACATTCAAGGATGCTCCCACGTGAATCTTTTCGTCGCGACGTTACGCTGACTCTCGTGTCCTGCGAACGCTTTCGACTCGGTCCCCGGGGAACCGACCACGCGGTCGTCCTCCGGTACAAAGAATGGGCGATGACGAAAGTTCCGACCTCTCGCCGGGCAAGCAATCACCACGCCGACGTCTCGAAGCCTTCGCGGTCGAATCGACTTGGAGTCTTAAGATTCTTAATCCGAGGGGAATCTCTTACGCCGAGGAAGCGTACATCGTGAAACACGAAGAGCACAGTATAATTCAGTGTAATTCTCTCGGAATCCCTTCCAGGTGCAGGCCTTCTCTCTGGTGGGTTCGCGTGCTTAGTAACGCAGATACTCTACGTATAGTCTATATAACCCTCCTCGGCGAATCTCGTTGCCGCGACCACGAATAATCCACAATAGGGACGCGGTACCTTCGGAACCCGTTGTACCCGGATCACCCGAATTCTCTGAATCACATCGTCGATTCTACCGAATGGTGTCGCGGGGGGAAACAGCGGGAACTTCAATGGACACAGTTACTTGAAACGAAGTGCATAACAGGCATGTATCTTGCGAGATACAGGCTCGCGTTGCAGCCTCGTTCGCGCATGCCGCGGAAATGCTCAATGCCAATTACGCCGGAAATGAAAATACGGCATTGAAGATAGCGGTAATAGACGTAGAGCTCGCTGGTATGCATATGTATGGAAGATGTGCAGCAAATAGCAGTTTCACGGCGCAATATCCGTGGAAATGCCGCGGGGAAGTGGCAGTCGGTGCCGTTCAGACGCTTCGAGACAAGCAAAGAACTTGTTACCAGTTACCCGAAAGATTCATTATTCAGGCACGGGCCGAGCTTAGGGGATGAAAGAAAAAGAGCTCGTCGAGAGAAAGGACTAGCAAAGGAAGAATTATCAATTAAAATTACGCGGGCCATT
Source organism: Andrena camellia (assembly GCA_029448645.1). Classification (NCBI taxonomy): domain Eukaryota; kingdom Metazoa; phylum Arthropoda; class Insecta; order Hymenoptera; family Andrenidae; genus Andrena; species Andrena camellia. Next base: position 35,005,779 of record CM055680.1, read on the forward strand.
CTCTGGAGGAGTTTTCTCCTGGCAGCTCTGCCTGAAACATGCCGACTGAACGGCAATAAAAGTGCTTTCGACCATTCCGCGAGAACTGCCGCCCCGAATCTAGAGGGAAGTTTCTTCGACGGTGGAAATACGTTCTGCGACTATTATCGAGTATTTGACTGGAAAAAAGAAAACTTGACTCACTGCAGTCGAAATGTTTGAAAGAATCTTCAAACGTTGCGGCCGCGAGGAGGCAATTAAGAGTTGAATTTTACCGGCTACTTTGAAATGCGGCAACTTTCCCTATTCGATAGTTTCCCGCGTGACGTCGTATATTTTCGCGAGGAGAACGGTAATCTCGCTCCGCAGGGTAATATTGCTGGGGGTGGCGTGCCGCTTCCAGGATACCCGCGGGAAAGAAAAGTGAAGTTGTTACCATCGATCTCGAGGATTCATTATTCACCGAGTTGGCGGAGGTCAGAAGTTGAGAAGAAAAAGAAGTTTGTGGAAGAAGGAGGTCCGTGGAAAATGGGGCGGGGGGGGGAAGAGGCTGGGGGTTAGTGAAACGTTTCGGAGCTCACGCCCCCTCGATATCAGACGGTGACGTTAACTCGGCGGGACGCGCACCCCAATATGCAACACACATTGTCGCTACCGGGTCAAAAATACCAAAAATTGAAAGCCACGGTTTCAGAATATTTTTTTAATTTTGTTATTTTTACGTGAAAGTGCAATGTTTTAAGAAGCAAACAAAATTTAAGAAATATCTCAAAATCTTTATCAAAGTTCTTTAAAAAATTCTAACAAAAACGCAAACAGTCCTCTTGATTCTTACTCGGTTATAAAATCGAATGACAAAAATTAGTCTTCTTTCTTTAGTAACAATATTAAATTGAGATCGATATCAAAAGTAGATGCTATGAACTTGTCAACGAACGCAAAGGAAACAATTCGCAACAACTTTTTCAAAACCATACTCAGAATTTTCCTAAAGTACATACATACTTAGAATCATCAGTTTACATAGTGTTAGTGAAAGGTTTTGGTCTTTTATTGCACTTGGTCGGTTATTCCCCCGCCGAAAGGTACCTAGAACGGCACAGGATTGCGCGAGAAATAAGATATTTTCGCAACTTGTGCCTGTGTGGTAACTTTTACCCAGCAGCGCCTCCCGCCGAGTTAAATGGCCTAAAACCTTCGTCGTGAAATGTGCTGTACGTTGAAAAGAACCGCGTCGAAATTGAGCTATAGCTAATATATTAGTCCCGGAGTTATTAGATATTTTATAGTTATTTTATATATATTATATTTGTATTATATTTTATATACATATATGTATGTGTGCTGTCGGAAGCGTTGCGTTGTTCGGAAATGCGCGGTGTCGTTTTAACACTTTACCGACCGGTAGCCTATTAATCGGTTTTTTGTCCCCGACGCTTACCTGTGTCAGGGACGTATTTGCAGTCGAGTAATCACCGGTAAGCGTCGGGGACAAAAAGCTTATTAATAGGCTACCCGGTCGGTGAAGTGTTAAGGTAAATTTAATCCATTAATAATCAAGTTGGTCTTTAGAATCACATTCGATACTTTTCTCCCGCATTCTGTTTGCCCTCTAATACCATTTGAACGTGTCGATTTAAATTAAATACCGTTCAGTTTATTTATTCGGCTAATCGAATGATCAAGGGACGTATGTAAATTCCGTAAATTCCCGTAATTTCGTCTCGCCTATCACGTTCCATGAAAACGGTCTGACGCTACCTGCTCGCTGTTCTTTTTTTTCTACTAGCTTTTCCATTCGAGTATCCGCGAGTGTGTATTTCGAGTGTTTGCGAAGTCTAGTGACGTTAAGTATTTGTGTTGCTGGGACGACGAGGGAAGCAACGGTCGAATGGTGATGCTGGATCAGCGATGGTACCATGGCGATGACAATGCTGGATCAGCGGTGGAGCCATAACGATCACGGGTTCGCACTTCGCTGGAGGCTGGTGAACGAGGATGTCGCATGCTTTTTTGGCAAACGTTTGGCGCACGCGTGGCCATATGATCGGCTTCTGCGTATCGTATAATACACTTGTCTGGAGCGTGCATCTGCACATATTTAGCATTGATGATAGCATCGACGAGTTGAGGTGTCGCGGCAGGGTTGCAGATACTCCATTCGAATAGATTCCTCATTCATTCACTCGTGACAACCGTTTCATTGCCGTCTTTTAATTCGATTGATTCTCTTGGATTCCTCGAGCGAGGCAAGGCGTTCTCAAAGGCAATTAACTGGTATGTCTAATGAGGGTGGCGGAAGTGTAACGTGCGTCGGTATCCGAAACATGGTTAAGGCGTAACTGATACCAATTAAATCCTGAACGAGCACGAGGCCGTCGCAGTGTGTACCTTATGCGCCTGGGAGGATCGGCCAGGTTGTATCCTGCGCTTGTTACACGAGACGGACGAGCCTCGAGCATATTCACGACAAGTAGATACAACAAGAACAACACGTCCAGGCAAATGCCCGAACTGGGCTGCCTCGAATCGCGCCTCGAGATTCGATACCTACCTACTCGTCTAAAGTAGGGGAACGGCGGTTCTGTTTAACCCGACGGCGACGCGACGCTCGTGATTTAGGCACGTCTGCAACTATTTCCAGAGAACTCGGCTCGTCAGTCTTCGAGACGAATGGTCGTTGAAACGTTCGTCCGTTTGGTTTCGCTCCGTAGAGCTTCCGCTGGTAAACTTATCCTACGTACACACGCAGTATCGAGTCTCGAACGGACTTCTTCGTTCACCATTGAGATGCACTCTTTGGGAAGCTTACGCAGGGCAAGTTAACCAAAGTTCGCCAGTTTTCGCCGAAAGGTTGCGTTGCTCGGGTTGTCCCGAACGGTTGGCCGGAGCGGTGATCGGTCGCGTTACATAATTCACTAAAGCCCCGACCGAGTTCTTAAATATTCAGAGGCAGCTATGAAGAAGCCAAGCGAGGCTCTATCGGGTCGCAATCGGGAAACGAGACTCTATCCTGAGTGGCGGGGCACGGGGACTAATACACCGGGGAATCCACTCCATTTCCACCTCCAATTATTTATGGAAAGCAGAAGGGAGGATTTAAGTGTCCCCGGTGTGCCATGCCCATTATCATTTAAACTAGAGTCTGAAAGGATCTCGGTTATCCCCGCTCAAATGGCCTCGATCTTCGCGAGCGGGTGTTAGAGGGCGGGTACCAAGGCGAGGACGAAGACGAGGAGGAATTTTAGAATCGAGGGAAACGAATAGAAGCGGATAGGAATCTTAGAGAAGATAACGTTTCCTCTCTGTAACAGGCAACGAAGCAGAATTGAAGCTGCTCTGCACAGCGAATTATCGACGAGTCCGCTGTTAGCCGGTTATGAGGAACAAACGACTCGATAGAACTAATCAGTCACGCGGGGGCGTAGGCTATAGGTAGACAGAGTGTGCTTAAGGAGGTTCGATACCTCACTTGCGGGGCAGGCGGCGAGAGGGGTAAGCCTATGCTTATACATGGGAGCTTGCAGACAAAAATGTTATTTACATGTCTATTCCTAATAAAATTATTACCGCACAGTTTGTTTTGGAATTTAATTAAACAAAAAGCATGTTTAATGCAGCTAGAAACACAATATTTTCATTAAAAGTAGCGTAAAATATGTGAGTGAAAGGCGGCAACGTCGCTGTGCGTCCATCTTTTTTTCTCTTCCCATCTCACACTTGTGGCGTCCTTTTGCGCGTTCGTACTGGTTCGCAACAGGTTACTAAATACATGTTTACAGCTTGGTAGTGATTTTACCAATTTTTACTGTATGCTTTGTACAAGTGTACAGTGTATAGATGACTACCCGGCGTACAGCGTTGCCACGTTTCAAACAGTTCCTTCAGCCAGCTCCAAGAATACGAGCACATTGCTGTCTATTTATTCAATTATCTAATAAACCGTACGGGTTCATGTCCGATTTTCTTTTTTAGAATTTCATAGGAATACTTAAGCTTTTCATTGCAACATTTCTTAGGACTTTCTCACTATTTTTAAGGACTCTGTGTAACACTTTATAGAAATTTTATCGCTTCTCCCATAACAGCCTGTGTATAAAAGCGCAACTTTGATTTCAATTTTTATAAAAATCGTGCGGTCAATCGACCTGAGATTTTGACACAATGCGGACTACACTTTGAACATTAGATTAAAACACTTTTCAAAGATTTCTCATTATTTTTTCTCCGGTATCGAACCTCCTTAAAGAGGAGACATCTCATCGTCGGTATCAGTGTCTGATCTCTCCCTATGAAGCTAGGCTACGGCGTTGGCGTAACGTCGCGTCGGTATCCATTATCCAAATATCATCGGACGCGGCTTACACGCGGAAGCCTCTGATCGTGTTAATAAATTACCGACTATCGATTTCCTATGCCAAAAACAGATGGGCACTGAGCAGAGTGTTGCGCTCAAGTAGCCTTCTCACCTGTGAAACCCGTCGACGCTTAATATGTACTATGTGTAGGTAGTCGCGTCGCAAAAGAATCGTAACGTTACTAGAACTCCCATCTCTTGGAATAATATTCCGTGCTATTATATCGGTGGCTGTCGCTAGCAGCGAAAAGGTGTCCGAGGACAAAAGCATCTGCGATCTAATCACGGCTTAGCTGAGACGAAAGGCGGGGGCGCCCGGTGACGCGAGAGCCTAGGAAATAGAGAAAGGAGTGAAAGGAGTGAAAGGAGTGAAAGGAGGGGCGTGGAATCGTAGGATCCCAGAAAAGGCTGGCGCGGAAAGGGAGAGTACAGACGAAGAAGAAGCCTTTCGAATCAATATGCACGGCGAATCAGCACGATGGACTTCCCTCCGGTCTATTCGACAAAGTAACAGGGGCTGCGAGATGATCGTGAAAGCGACGACGCGACACGCGACGCGCTCCTGGCTGATGGGCTTTTCAAGGGAGCCTCTGTCTGCGCCTGTGTCGGCGGAGATGTCGAGCGCACTCGACGGTCGACAGTCGACCGCCTGGCCTGAATTCGATTCCACGATCAAGACGCGAATCAACGCGTGCGGAATGCACAAGCGGGACGTTGGCCCGCGCCGACTTAAACTCCCACGGCTCCGAGCGATGCCGTGATTGCGGTGGATGGACCGACTCGGCACATCCCCCGAATTTTCCAGTCGCCCTCTTTCTCCCACTTTTCCCCCCTTTCTCTCTCATCCCTCTAACCCCGCCGATGGCTGACTTTTAAGGTCGTTGAGATTTCCGCCGGTAGAAATTCGCCCTCCGCAAGGAGAATCCGATATCCGGCCCCTCCGTTTGCCTGGAATTTTCACTGACACCGATTCACCGATTCACCTCCGTCGAGCCGCAGCTCCCTCACTTTTATCGTACCTATCGTTTTACCCAATCTGTCCATAGAACGGCTGGTTCGTTACAGATCATTTGGGCTAATTAGACGGGGGATGAACGGACAATACGCGACGGTTTATGATGTTTCTCGAAATTGCGCCCGTCGAGGCTGCTTTTCCGCCAATTCACATAAATCGAGCTGCCGACGCCCGAGGGATTTCTCGTAATCTACGAGGGAAATGAATTTCGGCCAGGGTAAATGCATATTTCTGCGCGTATCGATGGGAGGGTAGGTATCCGTTCGTTCGTCGGCAATTATTTGGCAAAGAAATTATCGGGCCAACAGCTTCCTCGTTCGACGAAGTTTCGAATTACCGAACGAATTATCTAGTCGCTGCGTTTAAAAAATAAGCAATTGGCGAATCTATATTTGCCGTTGCAACGAGAAGGATGTTCCACGCGAATACCCCAGATCGCGTTTACGTAGCCACGTGCGAGGAGGCTAACAGACTTAGAAAACGAACGGGCCCATCTGTTGGAAATCCAATTCCATTCTGTTTGCACGTTCGGCGATATGCCTGGGTGGTTATTAAACGAGAAATTATTAACTCTCCGATCGGAGATGGGGGCGCGGGTGACAGGGCGGCAAGTAACGCGCGACCAATTTAATTACTACGGGAGAAAAGTCCGTTCGGGTGCATTGATCCTCGGGTAAAAAGCACCATCTGCGGTCTGTAATTGGAATGCGAACGAACCAATTTCGAAATCCATTGATTCTTGTGGGGGAAAAAGATTGCTGGCCCAATTAGCGCCCCGAGGACAATTCGCCAACGGATATCTTTATCGGCTCGGAGATATTCTCGGTCGGTTCGCAAAAATATTATGCCCGATTAACGTGCCCTCGATAAATCGTGCCTGCACTTGAACGTTTTTCGAAGTTCGCCAGTGTTTATGCCTCGTTCGAGAGTAGAGCTGCGTAATTTTACCCAGCAAACGTGTTCACTGTAAAGTTCGCTATATATCTGTGTACAGCAACACGGGGGTTGACGATGTTATTTCTTTCGTGAAACAATATCGAGGGAGAATGGTTGACGTAGTTTGGCAGCCAGCGACCAGCGACCACCGGTGGTCAGTTTACGAGTGTTTACGATGCAAAGATAAGCCTTGTTATTCCGATCGGTCGAAAATCCGCCGATACCAACGACCAATGGTCCGGCTAATTGAATTAATTCCAGTAACAAGAAGGCTGCTAACGATTATTACGAAGCCCCCTGCGCCTCCTGCACAGTGCACCGCCATGGCGTTTTATCTAGCCGTTGAGCTTGATTGGTTCCTCGACGCGAATGCACGTGTAACGCGCGATACGTATAGGATCCGATAGGTACAGTTGACGAAATTGTTTCAGTGAAATACCTGACGAGCATTTCAATGAAATTGATAAGAATTGACGAGCACTCGATCGTTGGGTGCTAAAGAAGAGGAAGAACGTTAATAATCGGGTGGTCTCTTTCACGACCCCTTTCACCCCGACCGCAATAATATTTCCTTCTATCGTGGGGACCGTGGGAACTCCATAGTCGCGCTTAATATCGCGGTTGTAGAATTAATTTCGCCAGCGGGTGCAACAGCGGAGAGGAGGCGGTAACGATAATGGGAATCCTCGTCTCCGTTTCGTTTGGTCGCCGCTAAACCGCGACATAAAGGTTCGAATTAAGGAAATGGACTTCCGGCAGGCTGCTCGGAAGCGAGCAAAGCGAAACTCTTTGAATTCGAAAAAACCGACTCGAGGAGCGTCGAACGTGCTTCGCCGGGGCAACGGAATCCCGACAGTTTTCCCTGGTTCCGCCTTCCACGCCACGGAATTCCCTTGTTAATGTTACGTTTGCGATTCCACCATCGTCTTAAACGAGGAAAAAATCAGTGGCGAACGAGGGGAAACTTTAAGCCCTCGACCATCTGTTTCGATAAGTGGCGTTCGGAATCTTCCAACCGTACATCCACGCTAACTGCGCACAGGCACACACAGGTAGCAGTTGAATGAAATATTATTCGAGCGAATGATTCAATCTCCGGTAGAAGCGCAGCCTACCGTCGGCTTTTTTTTCTCCTAATTACGAGCTTTCAGGTTCCCCGCTTTCGTCTAATTCTCGCCTCATTTCCCCCCTCATTTTCGCCTCATCTTCTCCTCCTTTTCACAAGTTCCTTAAGCTGCCGTAAACGTCGAACTCTCCGCGGGCCTCCAGTGATACTTAATTCGATATAATTGCTTTGCCGGGAGCCGCGTTGCTTTGTGCCTCTCGTCGAAATTACAGGGAGGACGCGCGGGGCTTGAATTTCTTACGCGTTTACGGGAAGCGGGCGATGAGAGGGGATTCCTTCGCGCGCGAACGACAGCGATGAATCGCGGATGCAAAGGGTGCGGGACCCCACTCGAACCAAAGCGTGCCACTCTCCTGATTCTCGAGCACAAGTACGAGCCGTAAATACTCTGGCGCGCAGAGAGAAGGAGAGCATATGACGTGAAACCAGTGGTGGCTGTGCCGGCGAACCGGCAATACGTACCTTCAAAGCCACGATTCGGCCGTGGTTAACGAAGCATTAACGCTCAACGTCCGCGGCAAGTCCCGTACGAGACTTCTATTGTCCGGAATTCAGCTGATCCTCGGTTTCTTCTCCGCGTGGACTGGCGTGACGGTGGTAGGTGGTAGTCGCGGGCATTGAAATTAAGAGAATAGAGTCGGCCCGCGCGTGCTTCCGCGAAGCCATCGAAACGGGAGAATTTAATCGGTGCTCCGGGGATCGTCTTAATCCGTACTAGCTGCTCACGCGACTCTTGGACACCTTGGGATTATCCTCTCGCTTAACGATAGGCTTTTCCTCTCTGCTCCACGGAGACTGCTACAGTCCCGCACAAAAGGATACCGCCTAGGTACGCCCGATCGATTTCCAAACTCGCGAGGAATAGGTGCCTGTACTTTACAGTGCGTCGAGCGCAATCGCGTGCACTCGAGGCGGACAGCTTTACTTCCCCCGGCGCGTATTCTTGGAGAACGCCTTTAGCGCTAATAGGTAGGCACCGTTCCTTTCGATTCTTTGCGGAAGGGACGATAATTTCCCAACTCGTCGAGCTGCATTAAAATCGAATAAGGTCACCGTGAAACGCTCCACGGTGTCGACGCGGTGGGACGACTTTCCGGCAACTCGACGTTTCCGTCCTGCGGGGTAATAGTTTCAGTTTCCGTTTACCCGCAGAGAAAGCGGGCAACGGAAAAATTGAGGCTAAGGAGGAGAGGCGGTGGCCAGAGCGGAAGGGCTGGGGGACAATGGGAGGCGATCAAAAGTGTCCCCGGGACGCTAAACGAAAATTACGAGGCCACCCGTGGCTCCTTACTATCCGGAACCTTCTTCCTGCTTACTTCCCCTTATGGCGCGTAAAAATGGAGCCACGCTTCAAGGACAACGGGAAAGCGTACTCAGGGGATCGGCTCTGATAAAGGATCAGGGCTGAACGGAATGCACGCAACCGGCTACGAGAATAAAAAAAAAGAAAACCAATAGATTCGCGCGCCTCTGATACATATTGAATGACTCAAGTCCTTGCCTTTCCACGATTTCTCACTTTCGTGTTTCACCGTCTTGCTGCTACTCTATGCGCGGTTCATTTAGATAAGATTCTACTCGGTTGTTGCTTCCATGACCAAAGAAAGCGCGATAGGAACCTTCCCTCGTATTTTCTTTCAAGCTGTCAAAGGATCTACCGAATTATGTATGGCTGACGGTGAAAGTTGGATCGTTTGGCGAAGATTGCCGGAATTTCTTCGGCTCGAGCCTCTTGGACATAAGGGGGGCTGTGGCAAAAGGACGGAAAAAATAGGGGCTGATCGTGAGACCGGGTTAAACGCTGGCCGCCAGAATTATCCGGGGGTTATTTATGGAGACGCTCTTCCGTCGGTCTGGTGACCCATAAACCTTCGCCGGAACACACTCCCGAGAATTTATACGAGCCTTCTCCAACTCCTTTCAGCTCTGTGCAAGGATTTCCTTGGAAAATTAGTGGGCGGAAAACTTCGGACTGGAGAATCGAGATGTTAAAACGGGATATTCGAACAGTGTCCGTTCCACCTGGCTTTGACAGCCGACTCCCTTCTTCCACGGTCCAAGTTCCCGCTAGTATGTCAAGAGAATGTCCGGTATGCCCGCTAAGCGAGCGACGTGCCGCCCGACATTAATTGAAAATCAGCGATGCTCGCGGCAGGAAATTGCAATTTATCGGCTATCTTCGGTAAAGTGACAACCGATCGTTATCGCGCCTCTCTGTCCATTGCGTCCAATTGCATGTACGTATGTACTGATTTAGCCCCACGAAATCTGTAAAACAATATCGGAACTCTGTGATTGAAGATTACGAAGTTATCACTTGCCGGTAGTTGCTTTAGCTTTCTTACGGAAGCATCTATCTACTTAGATTCCGCACCGGTTCCTCTTATCGAAGGAGCCTTCAGCCTGGGCATCTGAAAGATCTTATCCGTAGAAGCGTCAAGGATGCTGTGCGTCAGAACTTTTAGCCAAGGTAGGAACGTCGGAAGAAGTTTGCTCGACGTTGGCCTATGGAGCGTCAGACGGGAAGCGAAAGTGATTGCTGATAATAAATTCCCAGAGGATGCCTTATCCTGAATGGTCGATGGTCGAAGCTCGAGACAAGTGCCCGATAGCGCGGATAGATAGATAACGTAATCCCGGGGTTATAATTTGGCTGCATTATCCGAGGAACACACTCGGCATAAGTAACCAGTCCGAAAGCGCGGAAAGGAAGAGAAGAGAGCGGGGAGGGGAGGAGGGGGGGAAGAAGGAAGAAAGTGGAAGACCTCCATTTCCGACGGAGCCTCTTTATCCCTTCGCCTGGCATCCGGATCAAGGATTACAGGGATTTCTCCTGCCACCTCCGCCGGCATACATACTTATAGCGTTGGCGTTTTCTCGCTGAAAATCGATGCTTCCTCTTCAGGCTGCTTCGCATTCTTTTAATTAATCCTTGGAAATTATAGGGTGACAGCGTCGCGGGGCTGGAATGATCGCGCGATTTTTTACGAGCAGCTTAGTTTCCCCGAGAGCCGAGCACAGCCCTATTCTCGCGGGGAACTTGTTTAATAAAAAAAGTTTCCCGGAACCGCACCGCGAAACCGTCGCTCGCCCGGCGACGGCGTCGCGCAGTCTCCCCTCGAAAAAAAACCCACGGAGATCTCTCGTAATCCGCGACGTCGGCCCTTAATTATGTAAATTCCGATTTTGATACCGTCACAGGACGCGAAGGGATTAACAAACTGGGGAGCAGTTATTTCTTTTCCAGGGAGATAGCCAGCGACTTGATTAATCTCGTTCTTGTTACGTCTTCCGTGACTAATCTCCCTTGGCAGCGAAACAAGGCGCCCGACAAAATATTCGAATTTATCTTGCGCTCGTGGCACTGGTCGGTGCGAACGACGGAAGCCCCTTCGCCGTGATTATTTACAGCGTGGCAGGGGCTGGTAGACGAACGAATTTCAGGATGCGCATCGAAGGCATTGAATGCCGCTTGTTCTCGCCACCCGCGGCCCCTTCTTTTCCTTCGGCTCTGGTCCTCTTTCTCCAAGGGCGTCTCGTAACCGAGGACAATGCGACGATACCTACCTCGCTTTTCAAACCAGCGCCGTGCCTGTACAATCGTTGTCCGGGATACAATGCCCACTCGATCGCGTCGCGTCGCTTCACCAACATCGACACACGCCAGTCGAGGAACGCCGCGACGTCGTTCAGATATCGACCCATCGATCGACAGAGACGCGCTGACAGAACTTTCGGCCAACATTTTTGGGGTCTTGGTGTTCTTCTGCTTCCCTGGACAGTGGGGCCAACGTTTAACATTCTGGATGTAAAGTGACAGACGGAGACGCAGCAGAGACTTATCGAATCCTGGTCTTCGTGGTGCGCTTCGACGAAGGCTGCTTTTGTCTCCGAGAGTGATACCGTCCTCGTCCTCTCGTTGCGCCGCGCCGGGGCGAAATGAATTTTAGCAAGTTTGTAGCGAATTGGAAAGTGCAGCGTAGGGAGCTTTCAGCGCGCCGGAGGAACCGGGCCCACGCGAGACGGATGAATAGAAAGCAATTACGCGGGTACTTTTCTCGACCACTTATCTACGGTTCTTAGGTCCGTGCTCAGAGGACTCCTTTTAGAACCCCAAGCACGAATAATACTTGGCCCTTTATTCTGCGTATTTGCCCGTGAATGCGCGCTTTCCATCTACACGCGCGGCACGCGCCTTTCCCATGCTTTCCACTGCCTCTCGGGACTTTCTCTCTGGATTTTTCTGCCAACGCGTAAAGGGAGTACCTCCGCTTCCAGATCCTGGCCACGTCTGTTAAGGTTTAAGGACGAATGGTTCGGCCAAGAAAGCAAACTTCTAAGAAGCTATTTAATTCCTGTATGAAAGTAAGGATCCAAGTAGGTGCAATAAGTGTATAATCCGGTTTGCTGCCCTGGCAAGTCCCGACCAGTTAACGCAACACGCTATTTGCGATTCTCTGCGTTCTCGGCAAATCCTTTGGCTGAAATCGAGTCGCCCAGGAACGCCAGTACCTCGCTTCCCCCCCCCCCCCCCTCTTCCTCCTGCCGCCAAGCGTTGCTGCGCCGTCTACGTGCCAAAGGGTATGTGTTGTTTTACGACGCCCTTCGTGCACCCAACTTTAGTCAGCGTGTCACCTTTACACCGATCCCTGCGGTTCTGCGGCACGGTTAACGAAAGTGTGCTGCCCCGTGACCCAACGTGTACGCTCCTCGTGGCTCGTGTTTCGTCGGGGCATCGACAACCTTGCGGTTCCTCCTCCTTGTACTTTGTAGCGGCAGTTTCTCGCGGTGAACCCGTGGATCGGTTGCCCACAACGAGGACACCACCGATAGCCCGATTTGTTTTTTCGCGCCTCGGTTATCGAGGCTGCAATTAAACTGCCCTCGGATTCTCGACGACCAAATGGAAGCCGGGGTTCTCTGGACTCGGACTCACGCTCGATACAAAGGCGGGCCGAACTCGCGACAATTCCCTCGCGAAATCCCGGAGGACAGCCGAGATGCGAAATCCCTTTTATGGCCGACACGTAAAAGGGGGAGAAAAAAATTTCTCGCGCTCCGCTGGCAAGTCGCACGGTGGCACTTTACGTGTTCCCGGGGACATGGGAATCCGAAAAGCTCGGAGGGCAGAGGTGACTTGCAGGTATCCTTCCTACGACGCGACAGATGCGTCCTCCCCTTTGCAGCTACCGTTTCTAAAAGCTTACGCGGAGGAAAGTGGTGGGTGCATGGAAGCTTACAGAATTGGTGATTTCTTGGAAAAGTAATAGAAACTTGTTTCTTCTCGGGCATGGCATATGTAACGCTCGTCATTACGTCCTACACGTATAACTTGCCACTGACAACTCAGTCGCAGAGAACCTCGATCCACAGGGTCGATTGATCCTTATTTTCCGCGACAGCTGTCCTCCTCGAAATGACGGAGAATCATAGAACAAAGAGTAGGGGAGAATGGGGCAATCGCGGTCGGTGGGCAATGATGGTCAATATTGTTATTATAAAACGGCGTGTCCGAAATGTGCAGTTTCTTTTCTTCACGTTCCACGACATCGTTCGCTATATTGTCGAACGATCTCGCCCTCGTCGTTGCTAATTAACCAAGGAAAACTAGCCTTTTTGTGTTTTAAACGTCGTCGATGTTGTATTTCGTGTGCGCAACGTAAGAGGTAAGTCGTATATAGATATACTATCAAGGCAAAGGATTAGAATGAAATTTAATATAAATATAGTTAATTTAAATATGTAATCTTCAATATTATCAATGAACACGTATGCGGGCAATGATGGTCACTTGACTGTTAGTGCCCGTAACGTGATTACCATTATTCACCAGTGTAAAATAAACATAACTTTCTTCATTAGAACAATTTTATTCTGTAGATGGCAAACATTCGCCCTAGAAGAGCTGCAAAAGCCAAGTGGACTGCTGAAGTACTTAAAAAAGCAGTGAAGCCTTTTCAAGATGGAGAATCCATGCGAAAAGTATCTCTTGTGGCCTCTGGGCCCATTCTGAATGCTGTGGATGGGACTCGGCGGATGGATACATTTGTCAAAAATGTAGCAGCCCCTAGGCGGTAAAACACATATTTTTTGTTCTTTGTAATTTTATCGAATAAATCAATATAAAATTAATTATTTTCGTATCCTACGTATAGGTTGATAGTTTAAGTTTACAAAAAAATCATTTTCACCTTATATCTTGGTTTTATTACACTTATTGCTTAAGTGACCGCCATTACCCATTCTCCCCTACGCTCTCTCTCTCTCCCTTCCTCTCTCTCGCGCGCGTGCGACTTAACCACTGTACAGGAAACTATGGAATCGTAAAGAAGCAACGAGAGAGCGAGGGAGAGAGAAAGACAGAGGCGGACCGCGTCGTGCACGCCTATTTACCTGTCGCGCGTATCACGACATATTGTTCTCGCGAACAAACCGTCCCCTTTCCACGGTTTTACGCTATTTTTTACGAGCACCTACAGCAGTAGCACCACTGTGGGTACCTACCAACGACAAGCCTCGCGCGGATGCCGTCGCGGATCCTCCCTTTCCGCGGATCCAATCCGCGAGAGGATCTCGATCGAGCACGATCCTCTTCGTTCCTTTTCATTCTCGTTCTCGCGCTCGACTGCGCTCGGGCTCGATATCCTTTCCTCGCGGTACTTCGCCGCCGCTTTACCGGGCCTAAAATCCAGTGAAACTGCCGATAAAACGATGATTCTCCAGTCGATTCCAGCTACTCCGAATCCCCTTTCACCGCGAGGATCCAACGAGAAGCTGAAAGACGGAGTGTACAACGTGTCCCGTTCGTATCGAGCCTCGCTACTCGAAATAAACGCGCGCCTTTACTCTGCTTCGCTTCTCTCCAGCGGGTCCAGAGCGAGCCAGGGCTCGCCAACGCTGATAATCGAGGAGGAGAGAGATAAGGAGATTTTATGTGGCGGACTCCTTAAAGAGCAGACGAAATTAGCGATAAGGGAGATAGAATAGGGAGAAGAGCGGTAAGCCGCGAGAGCCTTGGAAAGGATCGAGAGGACTGTGGGGTTGTAAGTGGTCTAAACTCCGAAACCGCCTCTATTAGCACTAAGGGCTACCGTTCCCATGGCATCCGAGAGTCAAGTCCTCCCGCGGATAGGTAAACCGACGGGCGATCTCGCTCCCCCTTCGTTTCTCCTCCTGCTTAGGTACATTATCATAATGTAAATTAACGCCCCGTACATATTTTGCATGCAATTATATGTATCACCAGCGGGGGGTGACTCTCGTTTCGGTACTTCGCTAACTGGCGGCCGTGTTTTCGCCGCTAACTCGCAACACGTAAAACAAGAAGGCTCTAACTCGCAACACGTAAAACAAGAAGTCCCCCCCCCCGCCCCCGCCCCCCCACCGACTTCGTGGCCGTCTGCGTTCAGATCTGAAATTCAACGGCTCTCCGCCTCGCTCCTCGACCTTCTTCCTCTTAAGTATTCAGATGAATTCCGTTAAAACTACTTGAGAAATACATATCTTATATGTATAATAGGGGCGAAGAAGAGCACCGCTCGTAAATACCAGAAATCCGCGATGAGATAGGCGCGGCCGAATGAACTCGTCATTTCTTTGTGTCTTTGTTTGTTTTGACACTCGAAGAAGACAGCGACCGCCCTAGAATTGAGGGGAGGAATTCCACAATGGGTTAGCGTTAAATTTCGCTGGGCAAATAACTGCAAGAGTCCGGAGGATCGGGCGGATAAGCGCGTTAGTCGATCGAATTTCGGATGCAGCTAGGATACAGGGGAATGGCTGGTAATTGACCGATCTGGATAAAGGGAGCCGTTGGGCGGATGGGGAAATTTGACGATGGAGAGAGGCGCCGCGTCGCGTCGCGGTGGAGATTGTCCTTTTCGAAGGTTGTGGCCGGGAGTAACGGGACTTTCTCTGGAGGAAGCAGCAGCAAGCAGGAGCCATTAAAGCACGACCCCGACGGAGGACGCGGCGCTAATGCGTCGTGAATTAGTGCATCGGCGATACCAGTAAGTCCCAACTCCTGGTGTCCGGTGATTCATTCTGATTAAAATCTAATTACGAATCACCGACGTGGCCCGCCGCTATTTATCTGCATCTCCTAGGAGTTATTGTTTCCTCCTTCGCTCCCGCCCCGCCCGGCCCACCGAATATCACGAGTTGATTAAAACACCGAACAGAAGCAGAATCACTCCGAGTACGGTAAACGTTATCGCTGGATCTTCCGGGGAATCCAGGGACAATGGGTTAAATAAAATGCAGACGATTAAAGTTGAAGGGATCTTACATCTATCCGGAGAGGGGCGACCTTTAGATATTTAAAGCACCAGGAGAATTCCCCGGGAATAATATATTCTTGGAAAAAGATGCTCGGTAGCGCGAGTGGCTGCCGTTCGCACAGCTCGCAAATCGGGGCGATTCTCGCGCTAGAAAAGAAACGTCGAGCGCATTCTCCTCCGTGTCGATTTATTTGACTCGCGGCGCGGAACAGAGGGAAGAAGAAGAAGAAGAAGAAGAAGAAGAAGAAGAAGAAGACGGTCGGAATTATCGAGCGGAGAGAGAAGATGGTTGGAAATTTTTTATCCCCGCAAATTATTCCGCTGGCAGGGAACTAGTGGCGGCGGAACGTCAGTTAGCCGCTTATTGGTTTCATAAATTCGATGATACGCTGGTAGTCTGGCAGCGACAGCTCCTGTGTACGCGGCTTAATGGTATCTTAAAGTTTAAGGGAATTTTCCGCGGGCGTTGGTGGCGTCAACCGTATCTGAGCCAGACAAGCGAATAGTCAACTGATATACGAGCAGCAGCGTTCCCGTGGCCGGGATGGAAAAAGGAGGAGGACACAGTAGGGGGTTAGAGGAGGAATCACGCATTTATTTTCGCGGAGCAGGCACGGCGCGGCAGGGAAAGGGGAAATCTTTGCAGGGCTCTGAATGGAACTGCTGCGAAAGAGAGAGGATCGGTAGCTTGCCGAGAAAATATATATCCAGTAGATATAGGCTGGATTCTGCTAAATCTACTGGAATTAAACGTTGAAGGGCACTTAAGGAGAGGGGAAACACGACGGGCGTTTATGGCGAAGCTCGCCGCAGCTAAAGGCACGATTTATTTCGACCTTCGCTTCGCGAAGTTACCTTCTGTTCCGTGGCTCGGTTTAACGCCAGATGTCTATCAAGATCGTCCAGCCGCGTTGAAGGGATTTAACCCTCAGTCTTTAAACCACTGTTGCATCCCCCTGTACGTTGCATGAATCGTCGTGGTGTTGTAGCTTCTCTCGCCAGCAATTAAAACCCCTCAGCTTTCTCGGCAAAGTTTCGGTGAAATTTCGATCGGACGCACGTATCTATTAGCCGATACTAGAAAGTTTACATCGCGACGTCGCTGCCGGAGACAAGCCGCGATCGGGATGAGTTTCTTCGAATCACGTCACGGTACTGTCTGCACTCGACGTGCCACGTATACTCGTATGTTTGATCGCGGGAAGCTAGCGTAACACAATGAGCTTGATTAAGGTTCTTGAGGCCGCGTGTCTCGCGTTTTAGACGAATGGCCAACTAAATTTCGAGGCCGCGCGAGTACGTGCATCCGCGACTCGAAGAAACCTCCCGGGGGCAAACTCGATTTCCACGTTTATTCCATGCTCTGCAGGATATACTGTTTGCATGCAAACACAGCGCCGCGTCGCGTCGCGTCGCGTCGCGCGCAACTTGACGCTGCCTCGTACCTGATCACTCTACGCCACTTGCCTATCGAACGTCGAACCGATCGAGATAGGTACTTGTCCACCAATGTAAAATAGAGCATCTCGAAAAGCACGAGGGTCCTCGAACGCTGTTACAATTAATTCGAAAAATCCATCAGTTTCCCATTGACGGAACAATGGGCGCTTTGCACGCTGACACGAAAACGGTTTTAAAGACGAGTCATCGCGACCTCCTTTGACGCCCGACTTCACAGAAAATCGATCGCTGGGTACCTACTCCGGGAAGATAAAGTTTAGCGAAGCTGCTAGTCATTTGAGCTATCAACAATTTCACCTGAAACTCGTGGACAGAGGAGAGAGATATCTCCGAGCCCAAGTCCACGTGGTCCGGGCGTCGAGATCGAGATATCGTGGAAAATCCTTTTGGCCACTTAATGCCATCTGCCCTTTGAGGATTTGTACCGCTGGAGTGGCATTCATCCCCCCCCCCCCCCAGTGCTTCTTGGGCGATTCACGAGTCCATTAAGGGTGGCTGTGCCGGAGAAGAAGTCTTCTTTTCTCGTCGCTCGGCTGCATCGTTCTCGCGGCGCAACCGAGACTTCCATCTCGATACTTTTCTCTGCGAGGGATCGTTTCCTGCTGGTACCTAGCTGCCGCGCGTACACCGCGTGTTTTTAAATTACGCGCTGCTTCGCGGGGCCACTTTGTACCTCGGCACTTCCGCCGGGCAAACTAATCCTCTTCGAACCGTGTTCTCGTGAATGTTAAAAGGTCTTCCGAAGGATTCGAGCCTTGAGAAGCTGCGAGAAACCTTAAGCTCCTTCCACCTCCACTTCCCATTCGACCCCGTCCTTTTTCTTCGGGGCTCTTTTCCTCCAAGAGCGGCTGTATCGCGACGATCGGGAGGCCCGTTGGCGCGAAACCGCGTCGTGCATAATTTACCAAGTTATCGAGAGCCTCGGCGCGGCGCGGCGTCATCGGACCAGCATCCTTGAGAGCGCCCTCGCGGCCGAATGCTGAGCCAACTTTTCTCACGAGCCTTGCCTCGACCAGGTCACGTCAACTGGCCACAAGGCCTCGCTTTATCGTCGGCATCGTCTACATCGTAACGAATTAGCCATTGCCATGGATCTCTGCGCCCACGATACTATCGGGCCGACATGACATTTTCAATCGCGCGCTACGAAAGTCACTCGGGAATTAATGCTAAATTAATCATCGGGCTTGTAAATGAGGCTCTATCCGCTGCGTTGCGCCCGTGTTTTATACTCATCAACTGTTACATTCGAACGAGGAGTACAGGTACTATTACCGTGAAATTAACAGGCTCGCTGATGCGCTCGTCGATCGTAAAATATTTGATTACAAGCGCGGCAGGCAGCGCTCGCGTTGCGTTCTCATTTTTCACGGAAAAATTAGTCTCATCGACGAGACGTCCAAGCGAGAGGACGCCGGTCGAGGGTAATTTCCCGGAGAGAGATACCTTTGCAAAGTTTAATTAAACTCGTGTCCATCTTGCCCTGTGAAAATTGTATTTAACCGGGGAAACGACCTTTTCGACTAACTCTCGGCTCGTCCGCTAAAACCATGCGGCCAGCACGATTAATAAGATCTCCTGTACGCGAAGGATACGAAGTTAACGCCCACCATGAAAGAGATGGGGTGAATGAAATGAAAATTCGTGTGGAACGTTACGATTAAAGCTGCTCCTAATCTCAACAAACAACGGAGACGAAATGCTCGCGGAATCGTCACAGAGACGATTATTCGATGGTCGTTGAAATCTAATCGCGAGGAGGGCAAGCGAAAGAGTTCAGTTGCCCGTCAACTGCTGCAAGTAGTATCGCCTCGTCATTGATCAGACGCTGCGCGCACTCGCGCGGCGAACGAAACTCCCGATGTTCCGACGAGTGCCGGACGACAGTGTACGCTTTCGAGCATTGTCGTTAAAGGGTTTCAACCTCCAGCGTTATCAGTGTAGATTTTATCTCTATAAGAATTAGAAGATCGACGGGGGCGTTGGACGTGGATCGCAGAGTTTGCTCCATCTTTTACGACCTCCGAGCATCGATCACGAACAATGCCCGGTTTAAGGGGGTTATCGGCGAATTTCCAAACATTCGCGTCGGCGATGATTGACGGGTGTTTGTTCCGAGGGAAAATGACGTCAGCCTTTCCCCGGATCGTGTAGCCGTCGCTTTATGTTCCGGCCATAAATCTTGCACGACAAAGAGAAAGGAGAACGGAGCGCGGCGTAGCCGGTGAAAGGTCATCGCTTAAGATTATTGCGGTTTTAATGGGCAGCCATTAAAGCCGTTGACGAATCGGCGAGATGCGTTTGCCACGCTAACTGAATGCTCGCCCGTGAAGATATCACCCTGTCCTATCGTCGAAGGTATCTTCCCGAGGAGTATAATCTGGATAACGTCGTTCGCTTTTGCTGAACAGGCTTTTCCTAGGAACACCATCGTACTGGAGGCGTTAACTGAAAATATCCGGGCCTCTACGTATTAACCAGTGTTCAATCTGAGCACCGACTCTGCGCCAGTGAAGGCTTTACGATGCTTCTCGGCGGACAAGTTTTCTAATTTCCTCTGGACGCGTTGGGACGCAAGGGCAAAGTAAGAAACGGCCATTAGAGGCGCTAAGTGCTTTGTAACTGGATTAAAATACACGCTCCTCCGACCGGTGACCAGCGTCCGATGGCAGAAAGCGGGAAATAGGTGCGCGGCAGTGCGAGATGAGCTCCGGAGGCGGCCGTTAAGTGCTTTGTAATTCGATTAAAATTCGTGGTATTCTGGCGATCGTCCACCTCCGATACCATCGACTACCGGTGGATTTTCCTATTCGTTCATTCGCATCGGAGACGAAATCAACTACCCGGCCACGGCCACAGAGCGGTTATACTGATTCGTGGCGTTTCGCTGCTCTCGCCGTGGCCGCGTCGCCACGCTCCCGTATTTGGGAAACGCCAAATGCAAAGCTAGAATTGCACGCTCTCTGTCTGCCGGACGGAGAGCCGAAGGTAATCTAACGGGGGAATAACATTTCAAAAGATATCGCTGCAGCTTGTCACCGGAGTTGGAGGCGAACTAATCTCGGCATTCTTACACATCTACAAACTGACGCAATTAGGATCGGTTCCAGCTGGCTGGGCCATTAGCCGGGGGATTGCGATCTCGTGCACGCTCGGACCACGCAACTTTTCTCGTTTCCTCGTATTATCGGCGATCATCTGTTTTTACCCGGCGCGTGTGCCCACGCAAAGGTACACACAGTCTCGTTGCGGTTCAGTCGATATCCAGCCTGAAAGCACGTGCGCTTTCGCCGCCTCCGGAATCAAAATACTCGAGCGCGTTGGCTCGAAATCGTTTTCTGTTTATTCAACCGTGTCAAGAAGCAAACGCTATGCTCGACGGAATCGACAACAAACCGGGTGGATGGGAAGCAATACCGATGGAAATTGATTGACAATCGATCAGTATAGATCCAGGGAGAATCAAGCCTCGTGTAAATTCGTTGTTATACTAACACGATGACACGTTAATCGAGATGCCCGAGATGTTTCGTGGCCAATCGAGCGTCGGTTTAACGAGAACAAGAGGTAAAATAATCAACGTTACAGCATTTACCAAAGCCACGCTTTTCGTTTACCGCAAAATCTCCGTGGGACCAGTTTCCGTTTCCCTCTGTTCCGCGGCGAGCTCGATCCGGATTTCGAGCATGCCCTCTCGTTGCAGCGGAAAATTATTCATGCAACTATGAGATTCCTTGCTTACTGAAAAGTACCTACCTACAGTTCCCTGTCACGTGCCATCGACCGGAAATTATTCGGGGGATAAAAGATTTCCGCGAAGGAAATCGGATAATAATTAGTCGTTGCTTGCCAGTGGGATCGTCGATTAAGGCCAGGAGGCGTCGGTTTCTTCCAATTACAAAGGAACGCCCGAGGTGCCGCTATAATACTCGACCTTAATCCGGGCCCGAGAGAAAGGAGCTCCCTAATCGGGGGAAGCATTAACGCTTAGACAAAGCGTTGCGAGTCGCTTGTTGATCGAGTCTAAACGAAAAGCTAGCTGCGAGAGATCCAGGAACCTTTCGTTTCGTCGATGCCAAGGAAAGTTACGCGTTTCCTTGCTTATCGACGAGCTTGCGCTACGAACGAGGCCCTCCGATGCGACAATGTTATTCTCGATGGCGCTCAGGGACCATGCAGTCCGCGGTCTGACCCGAGACTGACCCGTTCCCCTGGACGGTAAGATCGGAAAGGAATTGGGAGCTTGATCATTTAAGCAGCACGGGAGCGCGCTCGAAACGTTATCCAGGATATCCGCGGAACCGTTGGAGCAGCGCGGACAAAGGTGTCAGTCGGTAGACGTGTAGACGGGCGAGGAACAGCGTCTACGGGCTGACCGAAGAAGGAGCAACCCTCCTCTCTTGATTCGGTCGGCGAGGGTGCGGAATACGAATCTCCTGATCTGCATAATGCTTCTCTTGGCGGTCTGGTTTCGCCGCGCCGCTAACAAACTTGCACTTCGCCAACGGTTGCCGAGCATCCTCGTATAATTCCGCAGCGGTCCCGTTTCCATCGCGGCAGACAGCGAACCAACCTCTCTATCTGCGTTTGAACAAGACGCACCGCGCTCGTTTAATCCCCGAATAATTACCGGCAAGCTTTCGACCGAGAGAAACGACGGACGGTTCATCGAACCGACCGACTCTTATTTAACTCTCTCCCCTCCCCCCCCCCCCCGCCTCCTGCCACCCCCGACGCGGCCAAGCTTCGGGAAATATTCCACGTATTACGCGCGCGCGGTTTCCGCCGAGTCAGATTTCGCCCCATCCTTCGATCCCGGCCGTCAGCGAATGGGCAAACTTTCGAAAAGTTCGACGACGTCTCGCTACTCCTTGCCATTCATCGCCGTTCCTCGCTGTTTCGCCCTGAAACGTCCGTCCTCGTAGCCCGGGCCCGATGTTGTCGCTGAGACGAACTCGGAGAACCTCCGCGACCGTATAAACCGATGGCCGCGCAGCACCGATTTACCATAGATTTAAATTGTAAAACATCGCGAGATACATACTTGGATCGCGAGTGGCCGCTGGTTGCATTCATAGTCGGCGTCCAAGTTGCCGAAACAGATGGCGCCGAAGCCCGGAGCCGAGATAAGAGGCAAAATCATCCTCCGTCATTCTTTTCCTCCGAGTTCCGGCACGGTAACCAGCGATGCACGTCAGGTTGTGTCAAATAGGCGCGATATTAAAGGGAACGGGGATGAAAGCGTAAAGGGGATTACGCGCATTGTGCATGGTGTCAGAGATAAATGACAACGAATGCTCGGCGCGTGTCGGGGATTATAATGGGTCTGCGTCTGGCGTCCATATAGACGAGTAGAGTCGCTCGTTCGCCCAGGATATTTAGAAGAAAAAAAAATGATGGCCCGCCAACGAGACTGTAAAACGATGGCCGCCGCTATTTAGCCGAGCAGGACGAAGAATAGGCGGAGTGGTGATGGAGAACGGGCTATGGATATTTACCAGTGCCTACATACGTATTACATAGGAAACAGAGAAGCGTCGAAGAGGGGACAACTTTATTCGACCAAGACAGTTTGAACGCATGGGCCAGCCATCGCCATCACAGGCCGCAGGCTGGCAAGCTCGGGGCTCGGGGCACACCCTTGACAGGCAACGCTAATGCAGTGTTTTGCGGCTGAGCTCGGTCGAATCACCAGGCTCCCATCGAATCGTGACTCGACTAGGCACTCGAGTACCCGCTTCAATGGGGATGCTCTAGAGCCGACTGTTCGTTAGCGCCAGGATTCGTCAACGATAATGACCCGACAGTTAGTGTCTGGGAGCCAGTTAGCGCAAGCTAAACACAACGATCCGTGTACAACGGGGAATGTTCCAGGACGTCGCATCGTTTTGCCCAGTATCTACTCTCGAGGAAGTGTTTGCGATGCTGGGATTCCCCGCGTTTGTCAAACAATTTTAAACGTCGCCAAAGCACATCGGCAAGTTAAACGAGTCTGGAGACTGACTGGACGCGTTTCGCTGTTCGCCAATCTCGACGAATTTAGGAGCCACCGAGGGCGGGGCCGAGGGAGGGCCAAGCGAAACGGGTTAATTAAAATCTGCCTGAAAATTCCGATGATAAATTCATGCTTTCCGGAGCGTGCGGCCGAAACAGGACTCGGATATAAATTTCGATTTAAGGGACGCTGCCCGGCCGGCTTTAATAACGGCCGAGTCGCGGATGCAACTTTCCTAATTACTCGAACCGGACTGCCGGTTCTTCGGCTCTCCTTCTGGCGCCAAGAAGGGCCGCGGACGCGGCCGAGGCGTGTCTGTAATGGAGTTTAGCTCCTACTTTTACGTCTTTCTCCCATAATTCGCTCGTTGTCCTTCGATAATTTCCAATACGCCGGAAAACCGTGGCACGGACAGATAGAGAATTCCCGATCTTTCTTTCTCGGGGCAGAAGCCGGCCACTATTGCCAAGGTAAAAAGGCACATGTATAGGTACTGCGTACGGTACTTGCAGAGGGAAGGGAAACCTCAAACGAGGCAATACGTATTTGTTTTCCGGCATTGAGTCTCGCGAGGGAAGGGTCCCGTGACGGATCGGTCCGTCGGCGTCGGTCCTCGAAACAGGCGATTCCCTCGTTCTCTCGGTTCGCCGAAATCAATCCATCCCCGGACGAAAGAGAAGGGAAGCGAAAGAACTCGTTCGTCGTCGGACCAAAGACAGGGCGTATTCATTTATTTACTCGGTAGTTCCGACTCCGGCGAGACTACGCTGCACCGGACAAAACCGAGAGCCCGAAAGACTTTCTGTGGCAGAAGAAAGCAGTTGCGCTTGGTCGCACAGGGAGCCGCCCAGTGCGCTCGTTGCGCGTTGAACATCCTTTCGCTCCTACGACACGCCACGCGGATATGCGCTACACCCATTCGCTTCGCTCTTTGTCGGTTACGTCATCTCACCACCTACGCAGCGCGCGATCTGCACGCATGTACGGTACGCGGAACAAAAGAGTCCTTCTATATTAGTTGAAGTGCGAGGCTGGCTTTTGTTCCCGTCGTTCGGCTCGACGGCCCGGCCAGTTTGAAATACGATGCCTCCGTTGCGTCGCGATGAAACTCGAATTAACACCGTCCACGCCCTCATCCTTATTTACGATAGGTTGCAGAGAGGGCGAGCTGTCCAGATACTCCAGATTGCGCGTCTCATCGTCGACAAGTTTATCCGAGGAGCTCGCGTGACGGCCGTGCTTCCCTTTTAAATTCGCCCGGACGTCAGACACGATACGAAGACGTTGCGGGAAGATTTTTAGTCGGCCTTCGCCGTATACCTACCTTGTAGGTACCTACGTACGTATGTACGGCCAGGTGCTGGCCGCGAAACGAATAACGCGGACGCACGTTCGAAACGCGAGCCCCATGTACATACGTTCGTTCGAACTCGTAAAACCTGCCGTAAAACGTTCGTTTTTACGATCTCGCGGCAACTCGCCGGTTCCTCGGCGAAACGTCATCAGCGATCGTGCACTTTACTCTGCCGGGGAATAAAGATGGACGGAACCCAAAGCGTGTCGCCAGTAAAGATAATCCACGATACTTTGGACGCGAGTTTCCCCTCTGTTTTCTTTTTTTTTCTTCGTCGAACCAATTTTTAATGGATTTTTACAGGTTTGAAGGGTGTTGGTGGTTTTGTTCGTGGATCTAACGAGTGAAATTGCACGCGCGTCATATCCGTTCCGTGGCACGAGGCCGAGCGCATGCATAATGCCTTCGCTGGCTGGTAGGTAGGCTGACTAGGCTCGTGGCGTGATGCGAGTATTGCAATGAACGGTGAACGGTGAACGCGCGTTCACATTACCGCGAAAGATTCGACGCGCAAACGGAAATGCCTTTATTGACGCGGTGGCAGGCGAACGAGCGGGCAGGCCAGGCAGTCAGCCAGGCAGCCACTCCAGGAAAATGATTGTTCGACGGAGGGACAATGATAATTCCGCTCGACCACCGTCACCGGCACTACTGGCAGCGAATAAAACGAAAGCCTGACAGAATCGCTCACCGGTCCTGCCTCTCTGTCCGCCATTATGCCCCCCCGTGCCGATTGACTGGAAATTAATGGCAACCACGATAATTGCCCCGATAAACGTACACAGACGGGCAGTAAAATCCCCGCTACCACACTCGGGCGGCGGCAATTTTCTCCCAGAGAAAGGAGCATTCCGTTTACAAGGAGATTTTATGCGCGGTCGATTCCAATTCATCGCCCACGAACAGCGCGCGTGCCTGCCTTTCTTTTTTTTTTCAGGGAAACGGCTGGACAGAATTGCTCTGGCTTCAACTTGCCACTTCTTTACACTTGACAGAGACTTAATCGCCCCTAGAGATTTAAGAGCATTCGCTAGGAATGCGAATATAAATATGTTTCGAGAGTCATAAGATCCGTGTACCCTCGGTGAATCGATCTTGAACGCGAAGAACGTAGGTGCATTCCTATTTAAATTAGGGCCGGGACTATTTGTCGAATTTTTCGGTATTCGAATATTCGAATACTTCAGTCGCTCAATTATTTGGCGAATATAATTCGAATATCCAAGTATTCGAATATTTAAGTATTCGAATAGTATGGTGTGACTTATAAATCAGGTCCTTTAGGCTCATTCTTTTACAAGCTTTTATTTAGTTTCAGTTGTGAGTTCGTTAGTTTGTCAGGGTGAAATCTTGTAAGCTAATTTTTACCCACTTCGCACGATACTATTCGAATACTCAAATATTCGAAGTTTATTCGTAGCATTCGAATACTTGCAAAATATTCGATTATTAAATTATTCGAATAGTCCCAGCCCTAATTTAAATAGACAGCCGCAGCGGTGGCATTGCACGCTTGTCTTTCGAGCGGTCTAGCAAGAGTCAAGAATCGAGCGGATGGAGTGACGGGCCTTTGTCAAGCGTCGTCTTTGATCGTGATAACGAAGCAGGCGTTTCATCGAAACGCTCGTTTCGCGGGGGGAGAAAGCTGAGGCGCAACTCCCCTCGTCTAACCGGCGACCGTACATAATTTATAATTTTCCTCGTTACACTGTGATAATCGCAAATGGTCAACAACGACAGCGACAACGTCGATTCGACAAAGGGTCCACGCCACACCACGCCTTTCGTTATATTCCGCGGTTATTCGGGGCTCGCGCTCCGTTCCCCACGAGTTTTTGCATTTCGGTCACGTAACGGACCGCCATTATTAACGGGGGGGTACCGTGTCCCGTGTCCCGAATGCATGTAATAATGCCAGGATCGATCGATCGACGCCGCAAATTTGTTATTTTATTAATGCGTATTTATTCCAGTCCGCCGAGACTATCAATTATCTTCCCGAATACATGTCGCGCCTCGCAATTGTTATTCGAACCTTGGACTCGCGCGAGAACACTGCGAGGAATTAACCAAGTTACCTATACGTGCATCGAACCGAACGGAACCGCTGTCTAAAGCTTAAACTCTAAAGTCTAGAGTCGACTTGCGAGAGACGCATAAACGTTTGGGGGCAAAAATCAGACGACGCCGCTTTCGAATTGTTCTCCGTGTTCTCCGGCCTGCCGGAGGTCCTGAATACGATACAACGGGAGAATCGACGCGGTACATCCTTGTAAATTACGCACTCGGCTTCCGGGCGAAGCGTTGCTCTCCCGAGTGCTTGTCCGACATCGCGTTAACAAAGGAACGAGATTGTTTCCGACCAGATGCAATCCCCTGATCCCCATCCGAGGAACTGTACAGGCGCCGATCCCCAAAACGGGCCCGCGATTTTTCCGCATCGAGTTCTCGCAAGCTTCTTTAAAGATCGCTGGCATTCGCCTTCCAGT
Source organism: Andrena camellia (assembly GCA_029448645.1). NCBI lineage: Eukaryota > Metazoa > Arthropoda > Insecta > Hymenoptera > Andrenidae > Andrena > Andrena camellia. The sequence continues at coordinate 35,032,770 of CM055680.1, forward strand.
ATCTATTTCGTTACTCCTCGCGTCGCAGCTCGTAACGCTATATCTTCCGGCTGGCGTAGAAATCGTCGGGGGAGAAGATCCTCTTAACTTTTTAGCCGAGATACGAAGCTCGACATATGTGTCGCGAGATCTCCATGTATTCTTTCGATTAACGAAGATTCGTTGGTGCAATGGATGGGCCCTTTCCCCTGGCTAACAAGGAAACCTTACGCGATGGAAGCTGCATTCGCCGAGGATCGGACGCGCTATCGAACGCGTCGGTTGTCGAGCGCATAGAGGCAGCCAACACTTGCGAAATTGTGGACCCCGCGTGTCGTCTTGAAACTTGAAACCTCCCCCCCCCCCTCCCCCCGTTGCTTAAACAAATTCCCATAAGCGTTCCGTATTCGTATTTGCGCGGGAGTGTTTAACGTCGGTCGAACTTGCTTGAAAGCGGCGCGGCGTGTACACCGTCCGCTGGCCTTCTTCGACTTGTCCACTCTGGGCGATGGAGGGAAACGAGAGTTTCCGCTGGCAAATAATTTGGCGAACGCGATTTTCCCCGGCTGGAGAACCGAGCCCAGCGACGAACGGTTTTCGGCGATCCTGCACTCGGCCGAGATTAAATTCCTGCTGGCTGATAATCGGGCGCAATCAACGTAACGACAAGAGAGGAGGACAGGGTAAAAATGGGCGACGACGAAGCAACCGCGCGGCAGGAAAATCGTCCACGATCGATCTGCCTCTCGTCTTCCGTCCGCTCCTTTGTCGCGCGAATTTTTCCAAACGGGGCTGCAAGCGCCGCAACCAACCACCTGAGAAGTTTCCTCGCGAGCTTTCAGTGCGCGCGTTCAGATCGATAAGTGCCAGCCGATGTAGATGCGTCTGACGTACGCACCCAAGTGCAGCGGGAAACGTTACTCGTCCGATTCCCCCGTTCCTCCTTTCCCCGACATTTTCTCCGATCGCCTTTGCATCTTGCCCTCGAAAAACACGCATCGATGCCGACTAAACGCCGATAGAACTCCGAGTCGATTACCCCATAGCTCGCCGTTAGCGGTTGAAGAGAAGTTTCCGCGACGGTACAGAGTGTAAGGAACTTAACCCGTGAAATTAGCACGGGCGAGCTTGCTTCTACCTGGCAACTGTCCTCGATGCATTAATAGTGCCGCGTGAAATTTATTCTCCAGGATACCGCTGCTCCGGCGAATAGGTAAATTCACGGGGACCGGTGATATTTAGCGCGGATAGGTTCGTTGCCGGCGCACGGTCCGATGGGTTTTCTTATTTAGAGAAGATTCGCGGGAACGTGTGCATTGTAGCCGGTTCACGGTGCATCTATTCCCGTCCGCCACTGACCCGATTCCCTTCCGGCTACTTTTTCCCTCCGCTTGGCGTCAGAATATCAAATAACTCGGTGAAATGCAGCTGATGTCGACCGGAATTTCTCCTTGACCTTTCATTCACCACCCTCGACCCTCGGCTATCGAGGAACGTCAAGCGTCCAATTTATTTCCAACCAGCGACACATATTTCAAGTTCGTCCGACGTCTTTGTTTTCGGTGGCGACGGGCACGTTTCGACCGCCCACTCGCACCTCCCGCGTCTGTATAGATTTCTCTGATTCTCGGTTTTGAAAGGTAGCACGGCGCGTCCCAGATTCTCGGATCCGTCCGCACGGACGGAGGCGAAATAATAAATGAGGCGCATAGAGACCGTTGCATTTTCATCCCGTTCGGCTTCTGCCGTTTCAGTAATTGGGAGCAGGTTAATTGGAACGGGGGATCCTCCTTCGGCGCTCGGCTAAGAGCCTGCGCTACATATTTGTCACGCGGCGGTTGTCTTTATGAAAATCGCGCGAAAGAATAAGTTGCATAGGTAGCAAACGGAGCGATTAATCAAAGGTTGGAGGAGGCGAGCGGCAGGCAGCATGGAACACGGAACGCGATCGTTTAGCGGAGGAGCCGCCCACGATGCACGTTCCGCCAGTTCCTTGGCGCGCAACAACAAATTCATTAGGGAAAGTGGCGCGTACCGATTAATTAATTAAGCAAAGCCGTCCGCGTTGACCCGCGCGTGCAGCCGGGGGCCGCGCCGCAACCGTTGCGTTAATCAATATTTTAATGCAGCTACGAGGAAGCGGTCGCCGCAAATATGCGTTCATTTTAATGGATTGCCAACCAGCCGAGGGTAGAATTATGCCGTAAACGAAGCCGGTTTACCTTATAAATATCCCCTTGATTATCGCAGCGCTGGCGCTGTTTCGCCGTCGCTCCCGCGGAACGATAATACGGCGAACGCTCTGCGCTCAACTTTCAAAGTGAGTAAAAAATTGGCGCTAGGATTGGCACGTTTGGATGAAGCGACGCGCGTTATTGCTCGGCGTCCGGTTTCTATCGGCGCTTTAAACCCGGTTCGAGGGATCCGGACGCGTTGGTAGCTCTTTCTTAAGTAAATCGTTTTCTCGGGAGCATCGATCCTAGACGCTATTCACTGGCTCATCCTCGAGAGAGTTACCTCCTAGAAGGTAGCCAGAATCGGAAAAGATCGTTCCGTTCGGAAGGCTTTTTCGGCCCGTCGCGCATCGCGGGTCGCTCGTAGACGGGACGCGAGAGGAAGTCAAGCGGCGGCCGCTTCTTGGAGAACTCGATAAAAGAACCGACTCGAAATCGTCCAACAGGGAGAGTAATCAGTGTAGAGAGAGGTCCGGGGGTTCGCGGTTCGAGGCACCGTCGAGATTTGAAAACGAGAAATCGAGTTTGAAAGAGAGACGCACCGGAGGCTAACGGAAACGCTTTTGACGCCGAGAAGCTGCCGAATTTAAACGAGCCACTGTGCCGATTGCAAGTGTAGGCTCCTTTGTGAAGCTCGATTAGCAGTGACAGCTATTTTAGATGAAAGAGTAGACGTGACGCGTTCGTATGGCTTTGTAACTAATGTTCTTTTTACAAGCTTTTATTTAGCTTCACTTGCGAGTTTGTAAGTTTGTTAGTTAGTTTGTGAGGATGATATCTTGTAAACTAATTTTTACCCACTTCCACGTGTCCGATCGACTTGAAATTTTACACACACACGTAGTTCCGATGACAATACAATATTTATATGTCTCCAACCTGATTATGGAATCAGGAGAGCATACTAGCCCTAACCCTAACCCTAACCCGTTACCACGGGTTATTCTTTCGCTAGAGGTATTGTTCGTGAATCCATATCAAAACTGAAAAGCATAAAATAAATTTAAATAAAAAAAAAAAGAAATTTTTAAAACAAGCTTTTATTAAAATGTATTAAAAAAAAGAAAATAATTTTGATACCGGCCTAAATGACTGCCCTAGAAGAATTCCCACATATGATCAACAATAAAAGCGTGGGGCGTAAATATTCATATTAAAGAACATTCCAATATTTACGCCCCACGCTTTTATTGTTGGTCATATTTGGGAATTCTTCTAAGGCAGTCATTTAGGCCGGTATCAAAATTATTTTCTTTTTTTAGTACATTTTAGTAAAAGCTTGTTTCTAAATTTTTTTTTTTTATTTAAATTTTGAACCTAGGGAATACGTGGTATGTGTTTCGTTTCATTACCACATGTCTCGGGTTCGTTTGATGGGTGAGATTCGAAGCCCCGGCTTACGCTGCAGCGCGAGATGCTGCAATAGTTTATTTAGTGAGCAACGGGAGCTTAAAGAGTCTTGCGCGTTGAACGGCGCTAGGGAGAACGATAAATTCTAAAGTAGATAATAAATTCTCTAGCGCCATCAGGCTTTCCTTATCCCGCGTACCTTAACCGGGTCGCGGTCATTTTTCAAAATTTCTCATCTGCCCCGTCTCGTGTCAGCCGTTCCCAGGGGGGGGGGGGGTGTAATAATCTTTATGTAATAAGCTTTGTGCCGGGCGATTATCGTTCAGCCGGGGCTGTCTCCACTGGACAGGGACAGGGGCAGCGATAGAGATAGAGACGTCTCGTCGGCTATCCTCGTTATTCTTCTCAAGGGGAAAAAACAGCTCGATGCGATTATGCGGCGAGTAAGGAGAATCGATTAGTTTGGAGGGAGCATCTCTGCCAACAGAGATAGTTCTCTCGGCTGTTCCTAACACTCCCATCGGCGCGCGCCGCAACGACTTTATCGTTCACGGAATGCTTTATAACGCCGCACATCTCGCCCTCTCGAGTACGACTCCCCGCGGTCGTAGCCAGCCCCGAAACAGCCCCGGTCCGATCGAATCGGTCGACGGCCAATCCACGAGCCCGACCCTGGCGACGATAAGATGAAAGTTTAGATTAAACCGTGAATATTTCAAGGCAAACAAGAGAGCTCGAGGGGCGCACGTAGGTACGCGCGTGTGCGCGTCTGCGCCTGCCTCCTCGGGGGGGGGGGGGGGGACCGGCAAAGTCGCGCAGCCAGCCCGTCCTGCTTGACACGAGGACGGATTATGCAGGTTTGTTTAATGGATTAACGGATCCGCGGCTCCGTGTATCCCGCCTACGGAACTCTCGCCGGGGACGAGAAACAGACGGGGTTATTTTGGGGAAAAGGCGCGAGTTACGTAACGCTGACGGGATTCAGAAGCTTAATGGCCAGTGGTTCGAGCGAGATTAATCATACGGTGCGCTCCAGTGGCTGTGGCTGTAGAGCCCTCGATCTGGATAACAGCCCTCGATTCCCGGCTGAAAGGTTTTTGGGATTCACCGGATTCTCGGGATTTTCGAATGGGTCCGAAGGAACCAGATGTCCTCGTTCTCTCCACTGTATATATCCTATACGAAATTAGATATTACCCGGCTCGTGTCTGCCACCTGGGGCACCTATGTATGCACTTACGTATATACGTGGCTGCATAGACGCGTGCATTATTGCGCAGTCGTGTGTGTTATTGCGCTTTGTTATCAGATACGGAAACGTCGCCCGTGACATTTCAATTTCATGCGACATAAAATACCCCGCGACCGCGACCGCATTTACTGCGTACGCCCCCAATAGATCGGTCCGCGTTCGTCCCTCCAATATTGTTATCCTTGTCGTCTGTGTAAGAACAACGCGCGTCCGATCGCGAACATCCGATTCTTTTCCGGGCGTTGTTATGAATTTTATTTGTTAGCTGTTCGAGTCAGTCTGAACGTATGAGGCCAAATTGGTCGTCACTGTACCGGGTCACATTTTTTCGGTTTACGTTTCTTTTCCAGCAACATTTTCTCTGTAAAGATGCGCGGCGGCTCTGTGGAGGAAAGAGATGGAGGATTAAAGGTAACAGGAGGACTGGGGAAAGTGGAAATTCTGTCGATCAGTTTCCGTGGTGTAGTGGTTATCACATCCGCCTAACACGCGGAAGGTCCCCGGTTCGATCCCGGGCGGAAACATTTATTTTTTTTTTTTCCTCCAAATTATCGATTAAAACGGGACCCGAACTGTCCTCGGTAGGATGTAATAATTTCTGTTCTGGCCTGCAGTTAAATTGGAAAATTCAAACGTCGGCGTCGACGAGAACGGACACGCAACGTGAACGCAAGAGAATCTCGTGAACGGCAATGCTAGTCGATTAACCGTAAACTACCGATTGCAGTGTGCGAAAGTGCATGCATTATGCAGCAGCCTCGTGTAACGATCGTGTAAACCGGTCCGAGAGTATGCAGCAGAGAGAGGAAGAGGTAGAGAGAGAGAGAGAGAGAGAGAGAGAGTGTTATCGGGCCTGCCGTGAAACTTTGATCCAGCTCTGGGGAGGCGTCGGATCGGGCGCCATACATAATCGGTCGTACGACTCGTTTCGACAGCGCGTGAACGTAACGCAGACCGGGATCGAGATCGCGATCGGTTGGGTTTAGATGAACACGCTTAGAATTAAACAACCAGCCCCGTTCGTTACCTCCATATCAAAATTCATGCCGATGTCTACTTTCTAGAGACAAGAACAATTAGTGTTCCTTCTTGAGAATTCTTTCTCGAGAATTTCTCGAGAAAATTTACAATTGCTTATTCCTTATTTCTCGAGAAATACTGTTTTTCTGGAGAAACTTAAGTCTAGGAAATCGCGAACGTATAAACGCAGCTACAATTTATAATAAATCTTATTAGTAACATTAGAACTTATATGAATTACAATAGAAAATCTCAGCAGAGAAGATTCGACATTATTGACTGGTGAAGGTGCTCTTAAATTCCTATTTAACAGTTTAGAAAAATTGTATGCCTACTGAAATAAGTAGTGAGTTTCTTCTAGCTATTTAAGAAGAAATGTCGAAAAGAAGAGACAAAACTATTGTATTATTTATACAATTTTTGCATAGGTAATCCAGAATCTCTTCAAAAAATTCAAAAGACGCGTTTTTTCATTTAATATCCACATTTATCACAAAAGAAAAGAAAAGAAATAGATTAAAAAACTATTTTAAAACAAGAAAGTAAGGTTTCGCTTTGCACAAATTTTGTATTAAATAAATAAATTTATGAATTATATTTAATATCTGTTTTTTCATTTGTACAGGTTTTGTGCAAATTAGACAGGAATGAACAATCAGTTAAAGCTTTCTTATGTTTGCGATAAACATTGTCAACATTATTCCAATAATATAAATTTTCTAATATTTTCTTTCAATTTCTCGAGAATTCTCAAGAAGTACGATCTGATTTCTGATTTCTCGAGAAAGGAAAAATATCGAGAAATCGGGAACACTATGAACAATGTAGATATATGCACGTCAGTCGGAAGAACAACGGTATCACTCAACAAGTTTCGGCCAGTGTCAAGGCCGAAGGTCTAACTGCAAACTTTTAATGCGAAACACTTGGCATTTCTTTTATCAAATTTGCAAGAAGGAGGAAAGGGGATTTAGAAAGCGTGGGCCTGCGAGCGGCTCGGGAAATGCTGGTGAGCGGTGAACTTGGAAATCTCCGGGTCGGATTGACCGAGATGCGATGAATCGAAGAGGCAGGGAGCATCCGAGCTCGCAACTTCTAATACTACGGCTGGAGATAGGGAAATGCGAGATCCCCGCGCCAACCACACCGCCCACATCATCCTTCCACCGTGCCGGATGCTTTCCTTTTATTTCCCGACAGCCTACAAAAGTTTTATGGCTGTCCCGCTACCCCTTTTCGCGGCGCCGCGCGAGCTCGCGTCTTCCTTGCTCCCCGTCGTTCCGCACCTCCAACGCCACGCCACGCCACGCCACGCCATGCGGTTACCCTCTGCGCTTTTGTTGCGCTAGCGAGGGCGCGTTGACAATGCACCACGGCGGAATGAGAGAGGCTGCACGCGATGCTCGTCCCTGGACATCGTGGATAGCCCCATTCGAGCCGACGAATTAATGTAATCGTTATGAGGGAGCAGACTGGCCATTGTTCTACTTTCCGTCTCTGTTTCCTTCGAGCCACTCTTCTCCTCCTGCTGCGCCTCCGCCACCGCCCCCCACCTCCCCGCAACAAGAGTGATTTCCCTCATTGTTCTACGTAGGCATGTATACATTTTCACGCGTCGGAATTGCGACGCGGCACGATTCGATACCGGTTGCTTCCGTGCCCCACGGTTTCGTTAATTACCCGCTATTACTTTCCTACCAATTTCCATTCTTTAGTCGGCTTTATTCCGTTGCGGGAGGGTACTTCCTAGCGGAGACCGAAGGCTGCATGGCCGCGCTCCGGCGCGAGAATATACGCGGCTGTTGTCCCGAATGTACGACGGCAGTCCTAACGGATATGGGTTCAGTGGCGTCGATCTTGGTTGCTCGTCCTGGTCCGGAAGCGGGAAGCGGGAAACAAGAAGCACAGTCGCGGCGCAGAGGGTTCGCCGAAGGTATCACGATATCGGGGTCATCGAGGATCAAAGCTGCGGCTCCCTTCGGGAAGACTTGACTTGGAAAGGGGTCGACTGGTCTTCCTATTCTCTGCCTACACTGCTTCTTCCCACCACTTTTTGCAGCTGGATCTACTACTGCATTCTGATCAGATTAGTCCTAGATAGGGAGCGGACGATAAGCGCCTGATCCATAAAGGATACACTGGGTAATGGCTCTCACTTTAAGGTTGTATCGGACCTAGCTTCAAAATCGTACCAAGCTGATGAAAATTTGCGAGATTGTTCTTTTTAATCTTCCTGGTGTGCTCCAAAAATTTTTAAACGAATTCACTAAACGGTTGCTGAGTTAAAACGATTTGAATTTTCACTGGTTTTACACGTACCCAATCTTATGGAAAGGGACGATGATCTTGACAGATAAAACAGCTGAAAAAATGTTGAAGAAATAATACCAATGTTTTCAATTTTTTTCTACATGTAGTACATGGATGGATGAAAATATCTGCCGAGCTTCAATTGTTTTCACTACACCGTTTTAAAGAGATAAATTATAACTTGAGAAAATTGTGAATTCAGGTCATTTTCAGTGCCAAAAGTTTGGCAAGTAATGCTTGAGCAAGCATTTGTAAAGTGAAAAATATCTTTCTAGGAGTAAAAATAAGACTCCAACTGTCGTTCGAGTTCCTTACATCTAGATTTACTATGCGTAACGTATATATTCAAGTATTTCAAATTTCATATACTTTTATCTAATATTGTACGTCCGATACATCCTTAACCCTTCGACTACCGAACCCTGAAACGTCAAACTGACTGCGAGGCCCGGACCCTCGGAACGAAAACGTCACTTTGCTAACTGAGGCCTCGACACTGAAACATCACTGTACAGACAGCCTCTAGTGTATCTGGTACTGACGCGGGAGCCGCTTGACAAACAGGGTCCGTACGAGATACGGAGGCGGGCGACCAGTGGAAAACTTTAGGGTCCGTACGAGATACGGAGGTGGGCGACCAGTGGAAAACTTAGGGTCCGTACCAGATACTGAGGTGGTAGCGGAAGGGTTAAGGGGATCGAGAACAACGGACGTCTGGTCACGAACGGAACAATCTACTTCGACCCGAAGACCACGAGGATGCCTTCTCTCTTGCAATTAGCGAGCCGTTGAGAGGGAACGAGTTTACTCGTCGCCAAATTCATCATCCATCATTTAATATTTGCAGAGAGAAAGAAAGAGAGATTCCACGATCTATCTATGTATGTGATATAAACGATTCAGGGGAGTCGGATCCCGATCGACCTTTCACCGGACATTGCATCGCTGCGAGTTTTACGGGTATCGATGAACGAGTGTAAATCATTCGGTGGAGTAGCTCTGAATACCAGTCTGTTCGGCGCGGCGGGCTGAACGTTGGAGTTTTGATTTTTTTTCAAAACCACCAGCGACCACTCCTCCATTCGTGGAGAAAGCCACATTTATCTCAGCCACCGATGCGACCACTCGACGTTGATGAACGAGACGGTGGTCGGAATTGATAAAATTCAACTCGGGATGCTGGAATGCGGTGCACCCCCCACGTCTTTTTATTGCTTACGTAAAATAGAGCACTGCGCTGGCGTGAAAACTGTACATTTCATTGGACCACCGTGCTTCTTGAACGCTATCGAAAACATTTTGCGCAGTATCAGGGAGTCCTGTGGAAATTCTTGCGGTCCAAGTATTCGCCGCTCGGCATTCAGTGGCATTCTTCCCTGGCATTGTTTTCATCCTTTTCGCGGAGCAACGAGTACCCGCGGCGTCGGTTGTCGTTGGAAAGTTTAATTTCTACCTCGGAATAGAGAATAGCCACGCATTGGGTATCGCGAACCAGAGAAAGGGTGAGCCGAGCACAGCGAGCAGAGGCGAGGGGGAGGAGAATCTTTTCATCGATCGATTTTCTCTCCTTGCTCCAGCTTTATTCACGGCGCGGCGTGGCGTAACGTTATCTCGGCCTCTAACCTTTCCCGGCCGCATCCGTGCGTTTCCAGCCACCTTCAGTGTTTCGCGGTACCATTTTCCAAACATAATGCGATAACGGCGTGTTAAGTACGCTTTACGCTACTTTTTCTCTCGCGGTTTGCTGCTCCCGGTCCCGCCGTTTTTCCTACACTCCCCTTCTACCTTCCAGTACCCACCTATCTCGTATTCAGAAATATTCTCGGTATAATGCAGGCAGCATGCTTTTGCAATCCCAAACTACGAATAGAGTGGAACGAGCGGCGGAAGGAATCACGATTAAACTGCCGCAAATTACCGACATTCAGAAGTGCTTCGTGCTTTTCGGTACGACGGCGTTCCATTGAGATATTCGGGATTGGCGAAAGGATCCTTTACTGAAAGAAGCACGCGGCAATTTGGAGGTCTCGGTGCGTAGTGAACGCTAACGCTAAATGAAACTCCCTAGTGAATTGTTTGCGGTACGTCGAGGAATAACTCGGAGGGATGGGAACGTAAGACGATGGGGCGTGATCTTCTTTTAACGAGCGTAACGTTCGCGTCGTAAAGCGATGTTATATGTTTTCCCAGCCTACTGTGCGCGCATCGACGATAGCTTCCAGCGGAGTGGAAGTCGCGATAGCAGAGATTTCGTCCTTCCTCTCAGGATGGAAAGGCTGGGCAAAAATGCGCGAGATCCCAGCAGGAAATTGTCGTCGCCTGGCATCGTTCCGTTCTCCAAGACCGACGGTACATATTGCGTCACTCGATAAACGCTCCTCGTTAACGTAGGGACAGTCCCGAGCGCCATCCATCACCTTTATTCCGCTATGCCGAGTCAGGCCACCGCCATTTCTTCGCGTCGTATCTACATTCGAGAGCTCCCTCTCTAAAATATGTAACGCGATTTTTCCCCCTGCGGGGACACGGGACACGGATGATAGGCGAAGACTCGAAGGAGCTTCTTAACCCAGAACTGTTCTTCGTTGATAAAACGTCGGTGATTTTTCTCGCCGCGATATCCCCAGGCGTCCGCAGGAGATGCACAATTTCTATTTACGCTAAAAGCACCGCGTGTATCGAGCGTGGTCCGAGCGCGCGTCGAAACGGTGCCTTCTCGGGTTTCTTTGCGCGAAAAGTAATTAGGCCGGGGCGAAAACCTGGTGGAGAGTGTCTCGGGAAAAGGAGGCAGAGGAGGTAATTAAAGAAGAGTCGAGGGACGGATCCTGGCAGATGTCTCGCGTCTTGACATTTGCATTTCATTCATGAACGAGGCGCGCACTTGGCCCTCGACGAGTCCTCGATGCACGATGTCGCACCGCGGGAAAGTAACGTGCTCGAAATGCAGAAAAAGGAGGATCTCCGGCGAGTTCTCGACGCTTTCGCTGGCTCCTCTCGACGAGCCTCAAGACAAATATGCTCGAGAACCACCTCGGCGAACACTCCCCCGCCCCTCTCCTTCTTTCAATGAGAACGACGAGTTACTTTAAATTCCGAAGTAGCTATTTGCCCTCTCGGTTATTCGCGCCTAATTTCATTTTCGCCCAATTGCCGGAGCGGAAGATACGTCGCCGAAGATATGCACGGCAGTTCACGTCCGGTATATCGATAGTTCGGAAACTCTCGTCGTTCGATATTGATACACGCCTTTCGTTTACTCGAAGCGTGTCCACTCGCACGGAACACGAGCAGAAATATCGTTTCGCCCATTTTCTCGGTCCGAAGATTACACTTTTTGCCAACCGTTTCGTTTTAACGACCCTCGAGGGATTAAGGGAGGTTGCCGCTTAATTTCCGAAATTTCTTGTCCTCTGAATACGCGGAAGAGCCGACCCGGCGAGCTCTCGAAGGAAGTGATTAGCGGTTCTCTTTGTCGTCGTTTCTGCGTACTCGCGAAAGTGGGACAAGCGTTTTTGTTCCGAAACGGTGACTCCGGGCAGCGATAAGCGTGACGCAACATGCCGACACCGCGACCGGCCCGACGCAAGTCGGCCAGCATGGCTGTGAAACGACGGACACGCGCATAAATCGGCATACGCAGATGCATAAATCGCGGTGCTATCTTCGCGCGAGTCACGTATCCTCGGAACGGCTTCCTCCCCAGATAAAAGCAAAAGGGATAAACTTGGCGGCGAAATAATGGGTGACCGTCGCGAACCGTATTTTCTTCATCCCTGTCGCACAGTCAACGGAATCGTCCACAGGCGCGATTTTCAAATAGCTCGCGAGTAGCGTAGTTTAGTCGGGCTCGCGACTTCTGGAGACGTCTCAACGGTAGCATTCGACTGCCGAACAGAGCAGAGGGGAAAAAGGAACTCGGAAGAAACACAGCGCTTAAGACGAGGAAAGTTTACGGTGTCCCCGAGGTGGGAGACGGTTACAAACGAGACTTTTCCAACTTAATGGTCGGGATGCGTTACTCGGCAAGTTGAGAAATACGTAGACCGCTCTAATACTACCCCGTGGCGGGCAGTCGCAGCCGGGCAAATTCGTTTACTAGGCGTTTAAAGCGAAAGTGGCCGGGCAGTAAAAGAGCGATTACATTTTCGCGTTCTCGCGTCTCCCGTAAAGCGAGGGGAGTGGCAGCTGTGCTGCAGCTTGGACGCCGCGGAAAGAACGAGCGGGGCATAAAGAGGCGCGCCCCTAACGATGACATGCCTTAAATTCATGGTGCTCGATTGGGCGGCATAGCGGACGCCGTGCCACGCTCTGCCGAACAAGATAAATGGCAGATAAAAAGGAAGATTCCCACGAAGAACGTGCTCTCGGACAGAATGGAAGACGATCAGCCGCCCTCCCCCCCCCCCACACCCCCCTCCTAGCTCTTCTTCAGTCACCACCTCTCACCCGGAAAGACTTCAGTCAGCTTTTACGCCCCTCGATAAACACTGATTGCACCCTCTTCGTTTAAAGCGTTCCGCGACACCTCCGTTCGCTCTGCTTTCGTCTAAACTCGAAACGTTTGCTTTTACGACACCGTTCGAGCATGCTTCTTCGCAGTGCATCGCCGCGTCACGACGCGTCGCATTCCAAGTCTCCGGTTTCGGAGATTTTCATTAACCTAGGTCGCGTACACCGAGAACCTAAACCCACTGCGTACCTTGCGAATACGAAATGCATTCGTTAACCCTTGTCATTGGCGGATCCAGAGGGGAGGGGGGGGGGGGGCGCGCGCGCGCGCCTGGATTTTTGCAAATTCCATCAAAATCGGTTATCGTTGCTCTGAGCTACAAACGTTTAAAGATCGCAGAATAAGGTCGAAAATCACAAAATTTCCGAAATCAGCGATTTTTCCCTTGAGCACGGAGGGCGCGCGCCCCTCCTCTGGATCCGCCAATGACCCTTGCGCGAGTACTTCGATCGCTTTCACTTGCGCTGATGTACAGGTCCATAAGGTACATAGGTATATATGTCTCTGTGTACGCATAAAAAGGACTACGAGGTGGTCAGCGCGGGTTGAATGCTCTGTCGCTGCGACACTTTGCCAGCGCGAACTCACGTGCTCAATCCGCATAATAGCATCAAAGTTGTCACAGGAGCCCTGCCATTTCGTGCCAGGGAAATTGGCTACGAATGGCGCGACGATTTACTCGAAGCCCTGCAATTTGTATCGGATAAACGCGCACGATCATCGTAAACCTTGGAATATCCAATCTACGTCTGTTATTCGCGAGTTCATCGGCCGCGACAGCACTCCCCAATTGCAGCTCGCGTCGCCAACAATCGACTTTACTCGGTCCGCAAAATTAATCTATCGACCGGCTCTTCTTCTTCCAACCCGACCAAAAGCCAGCGTCGGGACTAGTCAATACTCAAGGAACCTGTTGGGCAAATTACACGCGAGAACCAACGGCGCCGGGTGAATTTGCACGATTTTCGGGCAATTCTAACGCGACTCTGGCGCGGAGGTGAACGGCGCGGCGCCCGTAGACTAGGTACCGGGAATTTCCTGCGAAATTCCAGATAAAGGGAGCCTGTCAGGGTGGAAAAAATTATTTCCGCTCGACGATCGATCATAGCCAGCGCGAGGGTGGTCGTTACTTGTATGAAAATGACTCGGCAGTGCGTGAACAAGTGCGATCATGAAACTGGCATGCGGATCGACTCTGCTTTGACCATTGCGTGATCGTGGCCACTTGCCGTTCCCCCTTAGCGCGCCGCCATTTAAATAATCGCGCTGGCACTGTCCATCTGTTTCCAGCGTAATTACGACAAACCGTTGTCCACTTTATCGGATCGGCTGTGAAAAAAAATGGGCAATCGAGTGGCGGCCTCTTCTCTTTCTGGGGGACAATAATTCGTCACAGAGAGCGTAGCCACATAATCCAACATTGCCTACTCGCTGATTTTCTTTTTTCAGAAAACCATTACTTTCCTCAAATCGCCTATCCAACAACGGTGTGTGAAAACGATTTCCTAGCTTAGCGGGATGAAATCGAGTCAACATCAGCACGCATCCGTATGTGCACCTATGGCGACCGCACCGAGGCAACCAGGCAACCAGGCAGCCGAGGGAGAGCTGAGTTTGCCCCGCTCCATACTCTGCATAAATGTGCATCGATGCGCGCGAGAGAAACTCGACGCCTCGCACAGCGACGCGCTTCATGGGCTAAATGAATTTTGGATTTCACGTGCGTCACGCGTTCCAGTTGTTTATCATGCGTATTCGCGCGCGCGCGCGCGTGCATGCGCCTGTGTCGGAGTGTGTTCAGAAGCGCGCACTCCGCAGACATCGATGCGTTTGCGTTTGCGTTGGCTTGGCGTAGGTATGCATCGTGCATCCGCAGATACAGATTGCATCTACTTCGCGCGGCCTCATATTTTATCCAAACAGACGATGCCGACGGATCGTTATCTCCCTATTGATCAGTGTTTCACCGCGGGGAGAGAGCATAAAATCGGGGCAGCTAAATTTTCAAAGACGTTCGTTACGCTCCTCCATTCGACATCCTTCTCTTCTGATGGGCGCAGATTTGCGGAAAGAATTTATAAGCTTCGGTTGCAGCTCGGGGTAGCCTGGCCGGTTGCAGAATTTCATATTGCCGAGGATTTCCCGGTGGTTCCGACTGGAAAGGTAAACGCGGCGATAGTGTGTCGGCTAATCAAGCGACACGCGAGCTCAACGTCCGCCCCCGCGCGGGAAAATAACGCGTTAGGGAAGGACGTGACGGTAGGCAGGCATATCCATCTCGGGCATCCCCTATAAATCCTCCTGCGACCCATAAAGAACTAACTCGTCGTTTATCATGCGCCTTTCTGTCCGGCGTTCTCCTTTCCTTTCGCAGAGAAATATCAAGCGAACAGAGGACCCGGAAGAGGGCAAAACGTCCGGGACAAGCGTCGTCCATCTACCTGACGCTTTTCGCGAATTAATAGAGTTCGCCGCGCCTGGTGCGGTCAACACGGTCGACACGCTCGACACGCTCGACACGCTCTCGCAAACTTACCCGAGTAACTAATTACCGGGCACACGGCCCGGTAATACGTTTCGCATTATCGCGGCTTTAAATTGCATTCTTTATCGCGGCAACGTAATTTGTAGCCGCGGGCACGCTAAAGAATGTCAGCTCCCGCAGATGAGAGGCAGAACAGAAGCGAGCTTTAAGAGGGGCTTGACAACGGGGGTCGTGGGGAAGAAAAATACCACGGTCGGGCGCGCTCCCGCTTGCACCGGTAACCAAACTCGATTATTTAGGAGCGAGGATACGCTCGTGATAAAAAAGGAGGAAAGCAACGCGCGCGTCAGCTCCGTCCTTGCGGAGACGCGATGTATGCGAACGTACGACGCGACCATAAATCGCGGAACACCCGTAAACGCCATCCACTTCATTTTTCATGCTCTCCGTTGTCTCCGGGGAGCCGCGCCGCCCCACGCCCCGCCGCGCCACATCGCGCCGCACAGTGCAAATGGACGGGCGAATGTCCTCGCAGCTGAATTCGAGGAGCACACCGAGCGGCTACTCGTCGATTCTACTCTGGACGGACTAGCCTCGCTACGTAGGTACTGTTTTTTTTTTTTTTCCTTTGCTGGGCTCGGAATAATTGAGGGAACCGTGCGGTCTCGCGGTATCTTTCGCCCGATAGCGAGCGGAGGGATGCAGGTGCGCGCAAAAGACTCGTGGCACGGACAAAAGGCGAGGACACGGATTAGATGGGTGGGCGAGGCGGTCGTGGCGGTCGAGGCCCTAGCCCGACAGGCTCGTGTGTGGAATTTACATGCATAATTGAGGCCGGCAGCTTCGTTACGAACCTGCCTACCACCACTGCCTAGCCTGTTGATCGCGCCACGATTCCCTCGCGCTCGCCCTACTAATTACTGTTTGAAATAACGGCCGAGAGCGTACGTCTCCCGTTTGCAGCCGGGCACATTGTATATCGCCCAATTATCTCCACTCGCTGCCAAGTTCAACTTGGCCTTCGTTAGCGGCGGCGGCAACGAAACCAACCCCCGGGCTTGATTAGCCTCGTTCTTTTTCTTCGATATCGAGCAACACCTCCTCGTGAACTCCAACATGCCGCGCCGTCTGTGTCGGGCGTGCCTTTCGTCCTGGGGCGCGAGAATCTCGGCGCAGTCAAGATAGATGCGAAACTATGGCCATTCAGAGGGCTGGACGATGCCTCGTTGCATACGAGAATGGAGCCCAAGCGAGTAGCATGCTCGTGGGAATTGCGTGAAATGTTCGCGCCGGTAATAACGCGTCGCCTCTGTGTACTCGTATGCACTCTGACTCTTGGATTCTTCGATTCAACAAGGCAAATAACCGCCCCTCCGTTGCCTGTGTTATTGGCACGACAATCCACCGAGGCAGAATGTGTGAAAATCGTAAAGCTTGGCAAGGCGAGGTATGCCCGAATGAAAAAGAGGCGGCGTGACTGAAGAATCGACAGGGGTGGTTACGTATATCGCAGAGGGGCAGGCAGGAGAGGAGGCGAGTCTAACGCAGAATCTCTCGGTAATTAATGGCAGTTAACTTGACCAGCGTGCTAGTAGTCTACGTCAGCTGCAGCGGTGTGAGCCGAGACGCGTCGTTTCGAGGCCGTTGGAACAATACAGGGGGGTAGGGAGACTTTTCGAGGCATTCTAGGAGCGAGGGATTTTACGGCGTGGTGGCGACCGGTTCGGGAAACGGGAAGAAAGAGGGAAGCTGGCGGACAGACCGAGTGAGCGCGAAAATTCTGCAGCTGAAAAAGCAGAGATACGAGAGGGCGAAGGTTAACCGGCTGGAAAAATCTGCGCGTCCCTTTAGAAAACCTTTATTATATCGCCTCTACCAAGCTATCCGGCGTTATTAAACGTTTGACGCTCAAGCTCCTTTGAGCTTGCTCCGCCCCCCCCCCCCCCGCCCCTCACTCGCCTGGCGCGTTGCAAGAATATATGAGCGAACGGTTGAACTTTGAAGTCAAAGTAGATAAAAATGAGAGGCGCGGCAACGAAACGGGAAACGAGAAACGAGAAACGCGATCCCATCGAACACGCGGGGAAAGCGCAAGCTTGGCAATATGCATTTCCAAGAATTCGGGGACCACTTTGCTCGCGGCTGCGAGGGCCGAAAAAGGCAAAACTCGGCAGGCGCAATTCGTTCTCGCGTGCAAGCATCCGGGCGGAAAGAAAATTTTCGCGGGAACGCGGTCGCTCTCGTTTTCATCGTCGCGCGTTCTTCATCGTCGCGAACATTCTGCCGCAGCCTGCCGCTGCCCGACCGCTCGGCTAATTTTCTCGCGAACGGCTCGGCTCCTCTTTGCATTTAAATAAGACACCCGCGCTACTCGTGTCCGAACGGAAAATTTGGCCGCGCCACTTCGCGGGAATATGCATGGGGCTGGTGTAAATAATTGCTTGGTTCGCGGCCTGGCGGGGAGGCTACTTGCAAATTTACACTCGCAATTTCCTCCGCCATCTAATATTAACGCGCGGCAGCTCCAAGATTAAAAAAGTTCGATGCATATCCAGAGGAGCGGCGAACGCGATGGAGCGATAAATTAGTGAGGATCTCGGGCGACAAACAGAGCCCACTATTTCGTAAATTGCTGCCGCGACTTGAGTAGGTTAGCGGACCGCCAGAGGTAGAACGAACCGGAGGGATACAACTGATTAAACGGGCAACGGTTGCCTCAAGATTTTAATTAGGATAACCTGCTGCCACATTCGGAATTCTGCATTAACGTCCACCGTCCAAGCTTTTCTGGATTGCCACTTAAACAGACGCTCGGGAAACTTTTCCGCCTCGATATAGTCGGTAGATTAGCTGACAGTGAGCGCGCTCCAACAACCGTGCGAGTACAGTACGTATTTTCCTCCAGAGAGAGAGAGAGAGAGAGAGAGAGAGAGAGGGAGAGAGAGAGTAGTGACTATCGTGTCGTAATGTAATGTACTGTTCGTTTAGTAAACGTGTTACCAATTAGCGATTAAAAGAGCTATATTTTACTAACATCTGGTCGCCTAAAGCTTACGCAACTTTTGCCGTGACTGTGAACTTCGAATTGGTCTCGCGTTGGAAAAATCGACGCGATCGGTGCAACAGGCCCGACCAAACACGTACTTCCGTTAATTACCGGAATGCCCGAGTTACCGCGCCGATCGAGCAAACTTGTGCAACATCGGTGCCGTCTGTAAAGTAATGACCGCGACAGTGGATGGTTCCATCGAAGCGTTTAACGGACAGTTTTCGAATATGAGCGGGCGACATTGAACGGCGCGGGTAAACCGCCAGGAACGGAGGTATCTGATACACTTAACTGCTAACGATATAATGCGGTGACGCGACCGCAAGGGTGACGAGCCACGGATTTCTATTGGACCAACGGTGACGCGAGGGGGAAAAAAATCGGTGCGCGTCGGATCCATAGGTCGGCGAAACGGTCGCTGTTTGCCAAGCCGACTCTCCGTTCCGTTCGTTTGTTTTCGGTTTTGCGGTGGAAACGTTCGGATAACCCTGGTAACCGCGTCAGTGACGATCATCCGAAGCTGTTTGCTCGGCAGTTTCGTCCTCGCGGGCAGTTCCGTCCAACCAGAGTCCCCAGACCGTCCCCCCCCCCATCCCTTGCTTCCCGCCGTCGTCAAAGAGGACCTACGCGATGCGAATTGCTTGCCGAATTAGTTTCCAGTTACGTAAGAACCTCTTGCAAGATTATCCGTGGATCCGGAATCTCGAAACAATCTAACCCAGCCTTGGAAAGGATATTTACAAGTTCAGAAGCTTAATGGATAGCTTCCGTTCGGTTTCGCCGAGTTTTCAGGGAACTCGAGTGCCTCTCGATTTACACGCTCCGCGCTCGACCGTTCGCGTATATTCACTTTTTGCTGCATTGTCCAAGCCGAGCACGTTGATAGAGATAAAATCGTGGTGGGACGGCGATGCAAACTGGACGACGCAGTGGGCCCCGGTAATAGGGAGAATTAACCAAGACGAGGGGAAACGGTCGGTTGGTGGTCAGACGACCGTCGACTAGCAACTATAAAGTGGAACGCGATAACGCCTGCCTCCTGGCGTATTGTGTGCACCGTGCAGTGCGCGTTGCGCGCAATCATGGAGCCCCGCTGTACGAGCTCGAGCGATACGTCACGCGACGTAAATAATCGCAGATGCTGCTAAACGCGTGGCGAGCGGCGCGACGCCCGAGCTGCATTCGCGGAATAGCCTACAATCGTTGACACTCGAGACTGGATGACTGGAGACTCGCACCGAGCGAGAACCTAATTTCGTTATTCGCCGCCGACCCTCCTAGCCCAGGCAGCTTCGCGTTTAATTGAAACGTAACGCGAGAACGAGCAAAAACTCCGGGGGCGAGAATTGAATTCGTGATCAGGGAATCAACTGAACTCTTAAAACTCTTTCGCCTCCTTTCCACCGTTCTGCGCGCCCCTCGAGCGCTTATTCCCGCGTTTCGGTCCCATTTTTGCCTGCTGAGCTTTTCTCCCTTTTCTCCCTCCTCCTCCCCCCCCCCCCCCCCCCCAACAGCGAACGTAATACTTTCTAGTTCCGCGAGCGAGAAATTTTTGCTTCGATATTTCCTGAAGAACGTCTCGGCCCGAGCAACTTGTATTAAAAATCCGTCGCTGCATTGTTGCACATTTCCACCGTTCTCCGGATGACCGTAAATACACCCGTCACCACCCTCGCGCAACCGAAAGCAACTTGGATTTCCTAGACTCGTTGACCGAAGAAACCGAAGGAACGAAAGAAACCGAGGAGAGGCGAGCCGCGACGAGACCACCGGAAGAGAAATATTCCCCGGAGTATTGCGTAACGTTTACATCTCGCGTTGGCTGTGTGGCGCGGAAGATAAAATCCCTAGGCTGCGCACCGTAGCTCGAACAACGGGCACGACAGCTCTGACTTATTGCAACCTAAAGGTTACAATTACTGAGACACGCGGAAACAGAGGGCGATATCTCGCTGCGCGGAGCGTGCCGTGAAAAATCACGAAAAACGAGCAGCAGTCTCGCTTATGGAAATCTTTTCTCCCCTCTGTACGGCCGGCATTCCTGCCGCGGGGATGAATTTTTCGTGGAAAAAAAAAAAACCCCCCACCAAAAACGAACCGCGCCCCGTATATTTTTGCGCGCTGGTCAAAGTTCAACGCGGCTCTTGTGAAATCCGAGAATTAAACGAAGTGCGTCGAAAAGCGCCGCGGCCGCGAAATAATAATTTTACGCGTTGCGATTTTTCGAGCGACCAGCTGCGTGATTACGTTTGCTCCGGGACACCGAAAGGTCTGCAAACGATAAAGCTCTCGGATTCTTTTTTCTTCTTTTTTTTTTTGCTTCTTGGGAACTACTACATACACAGAGTTTCGCGGCGCAACAAAATGAAATTGAAATGTTTGCCCCGTGCCTGGCCGAACAGATGGACCACAAGTGAAATATGTACGTTTACGATAAACGATCGAGAGGAGAGGGACGTGTTCGTCGCGCTCCCTCGGCCAGACGAGCATTTGCGGAAAGCAGCAGAGATTTTCTTCGCTGGCCAAGCCGTCCCACGGGAAAATTTACGAGCGAGCGTTACGCAATCACAGTTCTCGTCCACGACCTTCCACAATAGAGCCGTGATTGTCTTTTCTGCGGCTTCCTATACGCCCCTATTGTACGCGGAAAGTCGTGCGATCTTAAACGACTTATTCCTCTATAAAGTAGATAACAAATTACGGACCGTCCCTCGAGGTATCGCGGGGATAAGCGGTCCTACGACGACGGAGGACGCTCGAAGTATCGCGTTTATCCGTCCTCGGTACATGATGGAAAAGGAAGGAAAGACACCAGCTCGTATTAGAAACACGGATAAGAGCAAATACATAGCTACGTTTCTGCTTTAATCTCGAAACTCTAAACTCTCCACCAAGCCATGGCCCCCCCTTCTTCTTAATTGTTCACCACCTCTCAGTGTTTTTCACGGTGTCTGATCCGCGACCCACGCTCGTGCATCTACCCGAATGGCTTTGCATCGATATTAAAATTCTTCCGAGTCTCTTTTCGACTTCGCTGTAGTCCACTATATGTGCCGTCAAAGGCGTCCCACCTGTTTTACTTTCTTGTTCCACTGGATGCTTAGGGATACGTTATCTATAATCAGCACTCGCCATACGAGAGCCCAGCTCCACGTCTGCCAGTATTGAATTTCTTAGGAGAAACGGCAAAGGTCGCGGAATCGACCGTCTGTTGACTGTTGCTGTGTGTAGCCACCGACCACCGTTTGATGGCCGACCCCGTTCTTTGCACAGCGACCATCGTGGTCGCGTAACAGCGTCCGCAACCGAGTGACAGAAAATCGGGGGGAAATAGGGCAGACATCAGAGGAATCGTAGGTACCTACCATTAACGTGACGTTACCACCGGCACCGGCAAGGCTTCCGCGAGGGAAAAGGCAGGGCAGAGGGGGGCGGAAACCTGACAACGGTGACGGGAGTGGATCTCTCGCCTGGATTCGTTTCGATTCGATTCGATTCGATTCGTCCGCGATTCGCCTGGTCTAAAGCAGACTAAACGCAGGTACCTACAAACGAAATTTCCCTGTTGCGATCGATCGGGACGCTCGTAATTCTTGGCGCATTAAACAGCTGGTTTAACGTGCCCCGTCGTTTCGATCACGACTGTGTTGGGCCGCTAAAAACACGTAGACCGTTCTGTTTCCGCCTGGAAATGGTGGTCCCGGACACCGCTAGCTGGCGGGCTTTTTTTTTTCGCGGACGAAACAACGCATGGTGATCGAGCAAATGAAAACTCGTCGGGCGAACGAAAGAAACGACGGAACGGAAGCGGGACAGGCCGAGTGTACGTGGGTATATGGTTCCATTCGATCGCGTTCTCGTCGCGTCGCATCGCGCGCGTTCCAACGAGACAAAACGAGGGGAAGGAGGGCCGAGTAAAAAGCTGAAAAAAAAAAATAGACAAAGAGAGACAGAGAGGGATACGGCTGTTTCGCTGCCATTTCCATGGAAATTGAGCACTTGGAGAGTCGGCAGCCTCTCCAACTGGCTTCGAGTTACTCGACAACTCGATCCACGTTTCACTCGTCACTGGCTAGCTTTAATCCAAATAGCGGGACAAAAGAGGAAGAGAGGAGAGAAGCAGGGAATTATTCGCGCCGATGTAACATCGTTGTTTAGCTGAGAGCGATCACGCGGGCTTGGCCAGATGATTAGTATATATAGGTAAGGCTTCGCGCGTTGAAAGTTCGGTGGTCGATATCGAATACCTTTCAACGGCTTTTAACGGATTCGAGTAATTTGAACGGGAACGTACCTACCTAAAGCCGGGCTAAAACGATATCCCGGTTCGCCCGCGTTTCACGGGGAAACAGGTTGGTACTTCGATAAACGCGACAGTATCGCTGCGAAAATATCCGGCGGATGGGCAGGAATATTGAAAGGATGTATATACAAGCGTTCCCTTTCGATGCGACGCGATATTCGCGGGAAGGAAAATTCACGCAGCGGTTGACCGCGGAAATAGTGACGCGATGAAAATCTACTTAATCTTTCGTCTGACGCCTTTTATCGCGGCCCTGGGATTTCTTCTTGAATCGTACATCTTGAAATGGAGAGAATTCGAGTCGCGAGACAGCACTGAGTCTCTCCTCGTCGCTCGTCACCGGGTGACAAGAAACGAAACGGTTCGGAGAATGGCGGCTGATTGGAACTGGGAAACACGAGTTTCCCTCTCGACCGAGAGCAACTCCTCGAGAGCAAACAACAATTAATTTGCGAGCTGAGATCGCGGATAATGAGGTCGACACTCCGTACACACCCAGGAACAGGCGGATTAATTAAGCGGTTAATCGGAAATCTTTAGCACGTGCAAGTATCCTCTCGTCTTACAATTAGACGAAAGCCTGCCATTTCTCCGTACGTAACGCCTCTTATACATACGTAGCCAGAAGCGTTCATGGGATCGATGGGATATGGATTTAAGTTGCAAGATAAACGCACAGCTTCCTCGAGGTTCGTTGACAAATCCATCCCCCTTCGGTCGACAACTATTTTCCAACGACGGCCGATAAATTTTGGAAAACATCGCCGGACCAGCTTCCTTCATTTTTCAATATCGACAGCGTCGACCTACTTTCGGACGGCATTATCGACGGCGATTAGTCGTCGATAACGAGGAAATAAATTAACGCTGACGATTAATCGAGTGCGGAAAATCGGCCATGATCGAGTGCTTTCTAAATGCTCGACGACAGCGTCGAAAGCAAGCAACACGAGCATTCAGCTTTGCTTTGCGCGATCCATTTTATTTTTGGAGCGAAGGGGCAGAGGTTCGCGCAAGAGTGCGACGCTAGAGCTAGGGAGAAGTGGGACGTGCGACGGTGCAAACGGTCGTTGGATAAATCGCATAAAAAAAATCCAAATGTAGATAGGATTCGCAGAGTGCACGGATACGGAGCGGCAGCTATGCTCGATTTAAAAGCGGAAGACGTAGGTGGTATACATGCAGAATATATGTATACGCGATGGCTTATATCGGCGGAAAGAATTCCAAGGCAGGAAGATTATTCCCCGAGGAAACTGCAATGGCACGTAACGTTATTGCTCTCTGGCTGAAAACATAAATTCTCTTTGGAGATATCACTCGCAGGAAAGCGCCGAGTTGGGTTCCCTTAGGCTTTTTACTGTTCCCTGTCTCTCGCCAAGTAAATATTCGCCGGCGGTAGTTGCGAATCGGAAACAGCCCAGCCAGTTACAGGTCTCCCACTTTGCTCGCTGTAACGGTGCGAAATGCTGGGCCGTCGTTTCGCACCAGCTCCCAGTGAAATTTATTCGCTTCTCGCGAGGGGGGCAGCTAATCGAAGCGACGCGGAACGCACATCTCGGGGAGTGCAAACGGAGAAAGAAACTGGAAGAAGGCTGGACGAGTGTTTGAAGAAACGCTTCACCAAGCATAATCCGTTGGGTCGCAGGAGAGGACATTGCGGATGAAAGGTGTGTACGGTAAATAAACTGTGGTAGAAAAGATAAAAATCAAGGTCTGGCGGACGAGACGCGACGGGGCAGTGTCGTTAATGCACCGATAACAATGAGTCATGGCTGGTAGAGAATGGATTAATGGCTTCTACCTGGGGCCATCGCCATTCGTTTAAATTACAAAGCTCGAAGGTATCGGTAGCGTCGGCGTCGTCGCGTAATAACGCCGAATAGCGAGAACAAGAGCCTGATAAATGACACCGCGGTAAATTAGCGTTTGAAAGGGCCGCTGAAATGAAGGTGTAGCGCGGGAGAGGCGGGAGAACACAACGACCTTTCCAAACAGATTTCGAGTTGATTACCGAGCAGGATTCTAATTAAGTAAGTTAACGTGATTGCCATTCAGCCGGCCGCAGCATCCGTAAGTCCGAGGCCGGCCGCGGCCGGTTCGTTAGCTACTTTCAAAGTAACCTCCGCCCCGACCAGTAGAATTTACCAATAACGTTCGTTTCACGTGAATTTCTGGCGCGATCGAACGCCGACTACTGTTCCGTTGGCGCTAATTAGGCGCACAGATTCGCCCGTCGCCCGTTCGCGTTTCATAAAACAGTTTCCACGCCGCTTTTAGACACCCGATTTCCATGACAAATTACAGCCGGCAGTGGTACCTGTGTATTTCGGCGCTACATCGAAATAGCCGAAGCGACCGTGTACTGCGATGAAGCGGATCCTAGCCGAATCCGTGTAATTCCACGCCGGTGACAATCCCTCTTCTCCACAGAGATATTCGAAGAGGTTAAACCCGCGGCACGGCTCGTTCGTTAATTGCCTCGTAAATATTCCACTTTGCCTTTTCAGCCGACTTCGGCCTCGGCTGAACTTCGAAGTTCCCGTAAATCGATACTGCGTTATACGTTATAGGGTATATTCATTTTCTATGGAAATCCGACGAAGCCGTTGGCTCGAGCGGCGATAATTTCCCCGATTATTGCGACTGCTGTGAAAATTCACCGAGCCATCCGGGCGAATACCTTCCCCACGCGTCTTCATCGCGGCCTTAATTAATTGAGCGCGAAGCGAAGCAAGGTCCGCGCGGATCGCCAGAAGAAGAAGGAACAGTAGCGTCGAGATGGTACGACAGCGTCACGGAATTAACGCCGAACGCGTTTCGTCCGAGCCGCCTGAGCGTTTAATGATCCTTCCTCTTGTCAAGCAAATTGGGCCAGTAACCACCGCACCCGAGCGCTTTCAAACAAATCAGCGGAGCAAATTGTTTTTCATAGAGGCGCGTGCGGTGCTCGCGTGATTGCGCGAATTCACCATCTATCCGTTTGACCCGTCGAAAACGAACTATTTTCCACGGACCAGCAGAGGAAAAACTTTGATACGCGATCCCAATTAACGTTTCTTTCAGCAAGAATAAACGTGGCGACGTTTTGAAACTCGCCAACAGGGTTATCGCGCAAGAAGGAATTCGTTACACTTCCAAGCGAGATACATATTATATTGAGACGATTGCATCGCCTCTCTAAGACTAATGGTGGTCGTCCAAGGAGTCCGCGTTCGAAATTAAATCACCGGATTAAGTAATTCTGTAGCCATGGAAAAAATAAGCCGGCTAGACTGTACGAATTCGTTTCATTTATCTCCAGATCCGATTACACGCTATTTCGGAGCTCCTATTCCTTTTTCCATTTTTTTTTTTTTTTTTTGTTGCATTAAACATAGCTTTCTGTTTCGGAATTTCATGACACAGCAACGGCACGAAGCACTGCCGTAAAATTCTTCCCAATAAAAGGCCGAATGGAATTATATTCTATCGGAATTGTTGGCTGCCGGTATCCGAAGCGAATGCACGAGTGCCGTGCCGTTTGATCTTCGACAATCGACGCCGTACGTTGAACGCAGTTTTGTAAACGTCAACGTCTGCGTCGTTCGATACCGAAAGAACCGCCCGCGCTTCCATGAAAGCCTTGGGAACTCGTGACACCCCACCTCGGCAGCTTCCTCCTCCGTAAAATCTCTACGGCCGATGGGCAAATTGTAATTTGAATCGACACGCCGAGAGAGGGCAGAGAAGGGAGCACTGAAAAAATACGCGGCGTGGCAACGCGCATTTCGATATAGTCGCCTTTCGGTGAAGGTGACGGTGACGTGGATTATTTGACGTCAGACTATTAGGCAGCGTGCACCGTCCCGTGGAATTCCAAATTCACAGCGTCCACCGCGGGATAACGAACTTGGAGAAATAATCCGAGCCGTATAAGGTGGCCCGTAAAAAAAAGGGAGAGAGAAAAAAAAAACGAGCCCCGGGTGTTTCTCTCGCTTTTGGCGGCCGTCCAAAAGCGCTTATTATTCGGTCGACTCGTTTCGTTTTAATTTCGGTGCTGGTGAAAGCAGTTCGGCAAAGTTCGAAGCTCCGCTCAGTGTCGCTCTCTCGTCACTTGCTTCCACGAGGGATTCCGTTGCAATGGTTTCGAATGGAAGAATGGAAAAATGGAAAAAAAAATCCGGGAGGGAAGGGAGCATGAGTTTTGTTCTCCGGTAAGATACTAACGCGCGTAAAGTTGGAGCGAGCTGAGTATTTATTGGATGGGATCGGAAGCGGTTATGGCTGGTTTACGAGGCCGAATCGCGGCATGGAAAATTCAGATGGTAAATGGAAGGCTGCAAACAATAGTTATCGGCTAACCGTTTCCATCGAGCCAGCGCGGCAGGGCCCGGCCGCGGCGAGTCGCGTAGTTCAGGGATATAAGCCGATCGATCTTTGCGCGAGCATCACCTCGATTCTCCATTCCCGATTCCGTTTGGATTGTCCCTTGTTCGGGCAACGATATTACCAGCTCCTCGCTGCAAGACGACTCGCAAACAGCCTCTTTTCTTACTATTTCGGAAAATACCAGCTACTACCTCTGGTCGACGCGACCATTTCATTTTCGACCGGAACCGTAATTCCGTCGTTCCCCTGCCTATTCACCTCCTCGAGTTTCAGTTTACCTACTCGGCTCAGTTGCTTCCCGATTCGATTCGATTTATTTCGCGTGCCCCGATCTGCCTGCGTTTATCCGCGATACGCGGCATTTCCACATCCAACTACACACCACACATATGTAGGTATCATACTTTTGATATCGGGAAAAACGGTTAGTCGTTGGAGGGCAGGCGAAAATCGCGAGCACTACGCGCGTTTAATAATTGCCGCGTCCGCATCGCGTCGCGTCGCGTCGCGTTGACGTCGCAGGTATTGTTCCCTTTTTTGACGTTAAACGACGCCGTTTTTGCAGCATCTAGTAGCGATTACGGGACTCTTGCTAAGCGCGAGAAGCATTTCACCAGCTCGGGAGTATTCCTCCCGAGAGAGAGAGAGACGGAGCAGTTCGATGAATTAGTAGAATTATTTGCCTGACTCACCGTTCGCCTGAGGACAGTCCTAATGGTCTCGACTTCCTGCCTTGTTGGCCAGCGCGCATAGACGACTCCGCTGAGCAGCAGGACAAAAACGATGATCCAGATCGTCCATGCCAGGACGTTCCTTGTCCTGGCAAGAAGCTTCTGGGCGGTCCTCGTCGAGATCACTTCTTGCGGGGGTATGTCGAGCTTCTGTGCTCTCCTAAGAATATCCTGAAGCCGTCTCTTAGCCTGCTCCACATCCGGCACCCCCATTTTCTTTAGTTTTATCGCGCCTCCGCCCCCTTGGTCGATCCGTGCTACTACTTCTGACCTCCCAGCACCGTATCCTCCGTCGCGTCGCGTCGCTTCGGTGGCACGGCTCAGGATCCAGACATTAAGAGGAGCAAGCTTGTAAGGTCGCCTGGCACTGGCTGGCCATCCTCCTCGTGGAAACGGCGCGGCGCGCGGTGTCGATTCCCTGGAAAATTCAACCGTTTCTGACTTCCTGCCTAATTTCCTCTCCGTTCTTCCTTCAACAGTTTAACCGTAGGTATCACCGCCCACTTCCAATCCAATTTTCCACTCAAACTGACAATTATCGTTATCCCCGTTTTGTCAATAGCCAACAGACTATTGGCGGCATCCCCCTCCGAATCAGCGAGATCACGTAGGTGTGTACACTTGGCAAAGATGGTGCGCGGAATCGTCGATGCAAGTGGAGCTTATTATTAACGAATGCGGCCTATGCGTGTCTAAAGTTTGGAGTAACGATTTAAAAATATTCTCGAGGAGGACGGGTGGGAGGGGATGGAGGCCTGGCGAGTGATTTGACGTTAAACGAGTCGGCACTTAATTCCAGCCGAGGAAGTTCGTACTAGCGATCCCCGCGCATCCCCCTCCCGTTTAATCGATTCTGAAATTATTCCCGGCGCACCGCGGTAATTACCTAATAATTCCGGGATCGATCCACCGACAGCACCCGACAGAAACGATGCAGCCCCAACCCCCAACCCCCAATTTCCACCCTCGCGGAAGTTCGACCCACTTTCGAGCGGGGCCAAGATTACAAAAGGTTTGTTCGCGCGACAGACGCGATAGCGTTTCGCGCCATATAATTATCCTCCCGCTGGATCCGACAATTAGATTTTTAATTATCGACATATCGGTCGATCGCCGTGCCGCGTCGCACCGCGGTGCATTCGTTACCCTACCCAGCGACACGGATCGAGAATACCTCGCGCCGACGAAGCGACCCAATTTTCCGCCACGACGCTCGTATTCCAAGAATCTTTTATCATTCGGCAGCTTTCCGTAAAATTCTTTCGCCCAGCCGAATAACCCGCTGCTGCCTCTTAAAATAATGCTTCAGTGTCCGACGATCTGAATTTCTCCCCCCTCGAAAAAAATGGATCGTTGGAAGCTATTTTGCCCGGCCCAAAAAACGTAGTGGCCACTGGCCACTCCTGGATTCGAGAATTTCATGATTCCTCGGCGCTCGTGCGCTTTCAAATTACAAACCTGGAAGGTTAATTGCCTCGACGCAGCAGACGAGTGCGTCACGGTTGCATTTGATATTCGCGTTTGCGTGTAGACTTTAGGTACACTGGTACGCAACGGCCACGGCCCTTAGTCAGTTTCAGTCGGTTGCCGTGTTATTTTTAATTTAACGACGCTACAAACTCCCGAGTGGCCGCGTCGGTAATGACTAATTGTGCCGGATCTTTTCCTTGAAACTCGTCATCGGTGCTGGTGCACGCGCGTTTAAATTTCCCCGAGCGAATCTTCCCTAGCCTTGGCTGAATTATATTCCTGGATCGGAGGAGGAGGAAAGAAAAAAAAAGAATCTTTTGTGAATCTTCCACAAAAGTTGCGAGCGGCCGAGGGAGTTTCCAGGGAGGAACGGCGACGGAGGGGAGACGAGCAGTTTATCTTCCCGGAAGAACTTTTCTCTTGTATGCCGAGGAAATACCCTTTCGATCAAACCGCGCCAACGAACCGCAACAGCGCGAGACCCGCCGCGCCGCCGTCTCTCCATCAAGATTTTCCCTCTATTCTCTTCCCGTACCACGGGAATTGTATCGATCTTTCTACCGCTCTCTGGATCTAAACACTCTCTACGTGGGCGTTTTTCTGCCCCCCAGGTCCAGCGGATTCACGAGGACAGGCGAAATAAATTGCGGCTTCTTAATGGAACAACGTTTGAGCTCCCTTTGAGCTCCCCGGTTAATTAAACCCGAATTAATTATCAACCAAAGGGGACTCTGGATCATATTCGAGCATCCGAGAGATTCATGCCGCAATTTGGGAAACTCGCTCCGCGCCCATTCGTTAGACGTAGCGTCGCGTCGTGGCAACGAACCGAACCGAACCGAACCGAACCGAACCGAACCGAATCGAATCGTCCCAAATACCTATTAATCGTTTCGTATAGAAATCCTGCGCGACATTTCTCGCGCAAAGCAGCAGAAGAATTTTCAATCCCGTTTCAAAGAAACGACCAATCGCCCGTGGTAACGTGTAGTCGCGAATAATCTCGCGGGGAACGCGCCTGGATTCTCTCGAATAGGTTTCTCATCGTGGCGCTTAATTACGCGTTTACGATCTGAGGGCGAGTAACGAGAGCGCTGCGCGTAATCTCGGCTCCTTTCAAGATATAAAGTTATATTGTGCCGTTGGATACGCTCGAGGAAACATCTTCAACGTTTACATTTTACAGACTGCGAGCCATTTGAAAGCTTGATAGGTGCGTGCTTCTCTGAAGCTATGGGAACGCGAATTCGATGCCGCGTTCACAGCGGGCGTGTATAAATTAATCGGTAAGGTATTCACGTTCAAGCGTTTTATTAATCTACAAGCAAGTATTCGGAATTGAAGGGTCGGATGCAATAAATAAGGGGACCAGCGCTCGAAAATGGGAAAAATTATTGTCCAAACGCTAAGAAAGATTGGAAAATTAAATGTTATTAAACTGAATTTAAAAAAAAAAATAGTAATGATTGGATAAACAAACTGTAAATAGAAAAATGTGTGTCGTGGCGAGCTTTACAACGCTATATTTTTTAAAATACAGTTTAACAACATTTAATTTGCCAATCTTTCTAGGCGTTTGGACAATGATTTTTCCCATTTTCAAGCGCTAGTCCCCTTATTACATCCGACCCTTCGACTGATCCGCACGAAGCAAGACAGGTATTATCATTTACTCTGTAAATGTCCACTACCGAGATGAAAATGGTAATCTGTGGACACGAGGTGGACCCATAGCTTGAACTTCCCTTGAAAACTCTGAATGCAAGACATGAATGAAAGACATCCGATAGCTTCTTATCGACTAGACTAAGTATTTAGAGTGATTGAACGACGATAACGGCCACGCCGCGTTTGTAAACACCAATCGGGATTGCGAGTGAAATGGTCGATGATCCCTGGAGGGGGAAATGTGCCCGACCCTACTTCCTTGGATCGCAGAGCGTTGCAGTGTTAACCTTTCGTGCGTTCCAGCTATACTACAGCGCGACGCCGTGCCGTCCAGTTTTACGGTGGCATAAATTCGCGATCGTACCTTTGATATAGTGCTATCTCGTCCGTCGTCTGGCGGAGGTTGCGGCTCTCGTTCTCTCGTTCTCTCTCGATTAACGCGTCGAGGGTGACGATCCCTAATTGGTAACGGAAGCCCCGAAGGACCGACTCTGACACCCGCGAAGCTGGTTGACCGGGCGGGACGGCGACTGGCGGGATACGTGGTCGCGTGTCCAGCAAACTGTTGGACCAACTGAATGGCAGCGGCCGCCGCTTCGTTATCCTCGCAGATCTTCCTCGAGAGATGTATCGTACTGCCTCCCGCAGCGACACTTTTGCTCATCGACGAGGGAACAGCCTGGCGCGCAACACAGTCGACTACGACGACACTTCACAGAAAGCTGGCCGAGCACACGGGGATACTGTCCGTCGACATTCAGCCCGCAGCGATTCCAGTGGAATTCGTCTGACTGTGTGTCGCGAGCGCGATTCGATTCGCCTCTATTCGATACTGGAGAGCCGCCAAGGGTCGCGGAGGATGCGATGAATCGTAACCCGAGGCAGAACGGGCAAGAACTGACCGGCCTCGGCGAGGGTAGCTACCCTTATAGATATAAGACAAGAGGGTGGCGCGTGCGCTGACGGGCGTCGCGCATGCACTATTCGCGGTCGTTCCACTGCGCTTTCACGCTGCGGACCGACCTCGGCGGGCTCCAGCGGAAGCGGAGCTCCAAAGATCGAAGCCGATTGGCCGTGGCAGCCAGAAAGAAGGGGCGACGAGGACGGAAAGTCGGTCGTTCGGTCAGAAAGCGACAGTGGGTAAGGTGCATGCAACCGGCCGCGGTGCCGCGCCGCGCGCCGCCCCGCGCCACGGCCGGTTAATGGCCCGGGTGCCGCGCCACTTCCGGGGGGCCATTCCTGGATTATCAGCGGCGAGGGATGAAAAAGTAATTTACAGGCGACCGTTTAATTTCGATCGAGCGACCGCCTCTGCTCGGGTCCCGAGTTTTATGCCTGGTCACGTCCGCCCCCTCCCCACCGCCATGTTTATCTATCCAAGAGGAATTTTTACACCGTCACGCGCGATAATGTTCCACTCCGCGCATCTGCCAGCTGAGCGAAACGTCCCCATCTCCCTACCCGTAGGTACTATACAATCTACCACACAACATTCCCGAGAATATCGAACCCCGCGTAAAACACTCGCAGATACTTAAAACAGTTTTATCCACACTTCGCCCGTTCACTCTCCACGATCTCAAGGATCGTGTCGCCCGAAATTTTACCGTTCGGTTAATCACGTACGTACGGCCGACACCCTCCTCCATTTCTGTCGTTGAATTTCAGCGGACAACGCGCATACCGAGAACGCTTCGCCGTACTTTCACCCCCGTCCTTCCGATTCGCGTATTACAGGGACCTGTTGCTGAAGAATATTTACGTACTGTGCTAGAATCAAGGTTCTTTCTTCCCGTAATTCAGCTGCGTATAATTGGACGCGCGTGCGTCTATCTAGATTTAAAATTCGTTCCTGCGGAAGCAATCTCCAGCCTAATTTGCCGCTTTGAATTCCTATTTTCACGGCGGAGTGAAATGTTGCGGGGAAAGTGTACTAAACGTCTTGTTTAGTTTCTTGGTGTATAACCGTGGCTGCTGGGTTTGCCCTCGATCCGTTTACTCGCTCAAACGGAGAATAGAGTGGCAATACCTGCGATTGCCAGACGTTCTCGGTCGTCGCGCGCGCGCCGCTCTCGCCTGTCTTCGTTTCCGTTAACATTTATTCGAGACTGCTCGGTGAAATTGGCGGGAAATCGATGGGAGTTAACAAGGTTAAAAGAGTTGACGCTCGAAGCGAAGAAAAGCAATTAGCTGGTAAGAGTTTGAGCAAAAGTGAATGGCATCGATAATAAGCGATGCAAACATTTTCGATAAAACCTCATCGATTAACCGGCTTCTCCCGTTTTCTCCTCCCCTCCCACGAAAAGCCACGGGAAACCGAGAAGAAAAAGCTCGTTGCCCGGAGGAGAAATTGGAACGGAGGGAACAGAGGTGGTTGGTGGTGGTGGTAACGATACAGAGTAGCCAGAGTTAATTTTCATTCCCGTCGCGGGTTTACGTTCGCAGCGTCACTTTGCCAAGTCGTTAGCCCGCCACGGCACGGCACGGCGTCGCGCGGCGCCGTTATCGTTCCTTCCGGTTCACTCAGTAGGTGCAATTATTTTTCTTCGGCCCCTTCAACGGAGACAATCGCGGCGATAAGTGGAGGAAATCAGGCAAGAGGGAAATGATGCTCCTCCCGTAGAGAAGCGGCGCGTTACACCAAATTAATGTCGAGTCCTTCGGTGTGTGTGTGTGTGTGTGTGTGTGCAATCGCCCGCGAAGATAACGAGATTGTTAATTAGCGAGCGAAAATTTTCCGTCGCGGGCGCGCGGGTAGATACGACACTGGAGCACCGCGAGGCAAACAGACGAGAGGAGCATGCGAGACGACAAATCGATAAATGGACAAATGGAAAAGTGGAAATACGAAGCGGCACCAGTGAACACCGTGGTCCACCCCGTTTCTCCATCCCCTTCGCGTACATGTACTTATACCTATCCTTCTCGCAATCATGTTCCCTTGGGGATCTCAATGGTCGGATCTCAAGAGTGAAGAGACAAAGAATTATATTAAGTATACATCAAAATCGGGGAAGGCGAATACGTGGTGTCGAATGAGAAACTGATGCACGGGTGCGACGGAACGGCAAGAGGAGTCATCGGCGAGTAACAAAGATCCCCGGAGAACGAGATTAAGAGCGCAGATAAACAGCCGTTTAATTAGTATGCATAGTTCTAGGAGTGCAAAAGCAGCCGTTTCAGGCGCAGATTAAAACGTTCGCTTAGCTTTAGAAAAATGGCAACTAAGTAGGGAACTCTGGCGAAAGGAGTACCGGCAACGAGAACACAATGCCCCTGCAGCCTCCCGCAGCTAGATCTCCTGGATCGCGAGTTACGTTAAGGCAAAGGATGAGAAGGGAACATGGAAATTTTCGTGCCCGAAAGTTTAAGGATAGTAGGGGCAATAAATTTTTTCGATAAAATCGAGACGCTCCTATTTGCAAGGGAATAGTGAAATCTTTGACGCGGATGGAGAAGAGAGGAGAAAACTTGCCGCCCGGCGTAATATTTTCTGGAAGGGCAAAAGCGAGGAAAGATAAGGTACCGTGGCGTCGAGTTCCCGACACGCCGGGACGACGGCGAACGAAAGGAAAGGACCCCCCCGATAGTCGCGTATCAGACAGCAAAAGGGTAGAGGCAATAAAGCAAATCTAGATATCGACGTGCGAATTCTCCGTGGACCGTGCACGGCTGTTGCGTTAAGTCGCGCAAATCTGCGAACAGGGATTCCTTGGAATTGATGTGAAAGGTGAAAAGTTAGCCCCTGGACTTTCGATCCGGGCGAAAGAAATTTCAACGACTACGCAATCTCGGTGACGCGGCAGGATCGACGGGGATACATCTGTATCCACGGGAAAGTGACGGTACATGTAAATGTTCCGTAGCAAAGAAATGTAACGCAGGGGGATTTACGCGAAAAGTGAAAATCGAAGGGTAAGAATGACGGGGAGTGACAGCGGTTAACGAAACACCGTCGACGGTCGACCCGCGAGAGACAACGAAACGAGAGAGGCAAAGAGGCGCAAAAGAACTTGGGGGTGACATTGCTGGCAACGTAAGTGCTCCGGCGCAGCGATTAAAAGTTCCGCGACGACGAAAGTGAAACGGAGAAAGCGCTGGTCCCCGGTTGGAATCTTGACAGAGATCGACATTTGAATACCGCGGTCGTTTGTTGGTACACCAGGGGATGCTCCCTACGGGTATAAACTCGCTCTTTACGCGATCTTTCTAGACAACCATGTATTACCCTAAAATGATTGCTCTCCTTCGTCTCTTCCCGCCTCTTCCATGCACCATTTTTATCGACGGAATCGGAACTACGTTAAGCCAGTTGGCCACTTACATTTTCGAATAGAATACGCCAAATGTTTTTTTTTTCAAGTTCGCGATATCCCGAGCAACTGTATGTGCGTGGATGGTGCTTGGAAAATTTCAACCGTGAAATTTCTTCTTTCCTCGATAGAAATCGAGCCGAGCCGACTTTATTAAGTGCGCGATGCGGCGTTGTTATCGAACGCGTTACGCTTTATCGCAGGCATATTTAACCCTTAACCCCGGAGAGCCGATCGGCTCAACGGCGAGGCTGGTATTGGTGTCGTTAAACACCGAGTCGAGGCTAATGGGTTTTCTTTTTTTTTAAATTTGCTGGCTGCCGCTGTGGTGCGTAACTGAAAATTCGAAGATAACAGTTGCACTTTGCAAGCGTTTTTCCGACCGCGACACCCCGGGCAAATTACGCGTTGAAAATACAACTCGCGGGGCTGCGGCTAATTAAAAACGTCAGCTTCGCCAACTACGGCAAAACGTAAAACAGCTCCCGCCGTGTCTTTCGAACGGAAAAAACGCAATCTAGTGCGATCTAATTGCAAAGCGACATCGGACCATCCGCGTGATTCCTCTCTTCTCAATCGTTGGGACGTTCAATCGAAGCGCTGCCAAAGAATTCGGTCAGAGGGCTGGAATCAGTGACACGTAGCTCGCGTGATATTACTTAGTTCGGTCGGGAACGGTAAAAGTTTCGGGCGAGAGTTAAACTGGATTCGGCGAGTATTTTAATTCCCGGGATGCTCGCTAGTTACTGGGGAAGATTTACGCGGCAGGGTTAATGAGGCGACGCGTAGCTACGTGTCACCGTTCGCGGCAAGAATCGCATTTCATCATCGAGCAATTGGCTTAAGGCGGAGATCGGCGGCAGCGATACGTCAGCCTTTAATTGCCGGCTGGTCCTACTCGCCGGGCCGCCTCCTAATTTCAATTATTATCCCATTCGTTATTGCCACTCGTACCGCCTCTTTTCGGCTCTCCGTACGCGTACGTGCCGAAATAAATCCCGCCAGCCGTTTACAGTCGATTCATTTCCCCTTGGCTTCACCGTTCCAATTCCCCCCGTTTTATGGTACGCTCGTGGACGCTGCACAGCTCGCAACAACGCGGCCCGTTGTTAATCCACGCGACGCGTACACTACTTAGGTATGATATGCGAGGATCCGTGGGTGCAGTTTTTTAATTAGCAGCCGTGCCACGAGGAGAATCCCCGCGTCACGGCGCCTGGCGCTCCATTGGTCACGAAGATGAAATATTGTTCTGCAAAGAATTTCACCGCGAAGCGAGCAACCCTCAAGGGAAATTTCTATGCGCAATGTTTCGAGGCAAATTAACCAGGCTAATCCAATATAAGTTCCGCAAGGAAGCGGATAGATTGAAACGCGAGGCGTGAACGTCGCGTCGGGTCGAGTGTCATCGACTCGGGGATACGCGAATAAAAACCACCCCGCAACCCTCGGTGTCGCGGTGTCTCCTGCGGTCGCAGCAATGGGGAAGAGGAGGCAACAAGGGGCGGCCATCCGCTAGATGAAGATAATATTCCCGGCGTTGTGGTGCTCTATGAATGTTTAAAACTCGGTGCGTTGCCGGTGGCACGCTGGAAAAACCAGCAGGAGAA
Organism: Andrena camellia; assembly: GCA_029448645.1. Lineage (NCBI taxonomy): Eukaryota > Metazoa > Arthropoda > Insecta > Hymenoptera > Andrenidae > Andrena > Andrena camellia. The sequence goes on from CM055680.1 coordinate 35,069,425, forward strand.
TATATACACGAAAGGAGAGAAGCGTAAAGGGGAAACTGAAACCTCGGGGAAATAGCTGAGCGACGCGAGAAGATGAAAAGAAACGCGATTATCCACCCTCCCCCCCTTGGCAAAAGTCAAAAAAACTTTCTCGCTCAGACCGTACAAAGGTAGCCTTTATATTTCATTATCCGAGTTAAACAAACGCTGAAAGCCTCCACCTCTGAGAACCACCATGACGAAAGATTAAAAAGGCGGTAAGACAGAGAAAGCGAATGTGAAGGAATCAGGGAGAAAATAGAGAAACATCGCCTACGCAGGTGCATAGGTGAAACGCGGTTTTTTTCCAGGGTGCCATTGCAAAGTCACCGTGTCGCTCGTACGATCCTCTTTCCATCCGACGGATAAGTCAGGCGACCCCGAGAGCTTTGTCCACGACGACGTTACGCAACTAGTAACTGGAAGCAGATTTCAGATGGATATGCGACGTGGAAAGTACAACCCCTGGCAATAAGTTTTCGACCAAACGCAGTGGTACAAAGTCAACGAGAAATACCATAATTTTTTGTACGTAAAACAATGCGATATAAATTTAAAACTTGTGGTAATGTTAAATTGGTCTAATATGAAGTAAATACACCCAAAATAATAAAGACATTCGTTTATTATCTACTAAAAAACAATGAACGAACAAAATGTTGCTTGGAAAAAAGTATTTGGCCAACGGACGCTCTGGAAAAAAGTATTCGACTATGTCAATTTGCAATGAAACGAAGAATAATTTACTTCAAATTCACATTACCTAATTTTTGGTTACATTTCCACGTGCACGTATAACCGCTATTATGAGTTTTGGCATTGACTTTATAAGATTTTTGCATTTTATCGGTGTGATTTCATCCCATGATGCCTTAATTGCTTCACGAAGCTCATTTTTGTTTGTAGGTTTTTTTTTATACGAATTAACTGCTTCCACGTTGCCCATAAATTCTCTATTGGGTTAAAAATTACTTTTTTCCAATCATCCACGGTCCAATGCCGGTGTTCCTTACACCATTCCAAACGTTTTTCCCTATGCTGTTTCGTAACAAACAGTTTTGTCTTCGCTTTGCAAAATGAATATCCTATTTCATTTAACCGGTTTCTCACTGTACAGTCACAAACATTTTGTTCCCACTTTCCATTTATTTCCTTAGACATACCTCGCCTCATATTTTGAACAATTTGTCGTAATTGTTGGTCATCTCTTTTTGACGATGAACGAGGGCGTCCACATCTTGTACAATTAACTACACTTCCACTTTCATTAAATTTCTTATTTACAGTATATTCTTATGTACAGCTAATCGCACTATGGGAACAATTTAAAATTTCTGCAACTTTTCGTTGAGCATTGCCCTCTTTCAAGAGTTTAATTATTCTTTGCTTTAAATCGACCTGCTTCGATCGCTAGCTAACAATTGACTGATCTCGGAACAATTCGTTAACTTATTTTTTCAATACATTGTTTTATTGCACTCTGCGTGACTTGTGAACGAGACGGCAAGTGAGATGACGAAGAAAGTGAGAACACATTCGACATCGAGCGATAAACATACAAATTTCTTACTCGCTAGCATAGCGCCACACTGAGATACAGAGCTCCAGAATGCAGCAAAACAGTTTAGCAAAAGAATACAAAATTATTTGCAGACTAATGGGATCAGAACTGAAAAAATGGCCGGCCAGTAGGTACGCTAAACCTGTTTTTCATTAAAAAATTTTGCGCAATATCTTCGCGAAGCAATTAAGGCATCGTGGGATGAAATCACGCCGACACACTGCGAAAATCTTATAGAATCAATGCCAAAACGCATAAAAGCGCATATACGTGCACGTGGAAATGTAATTAAATATTAGGTAATGTGAATTTTAAGTAAATTATTGTTCGTTTCATTGCAATTTTATATGGTCGAATACTTTTTTTCCAGAGCTTCCGTTGGCCAAATACTTTTTTCCAACCAACATTTTGTTTGTTCATTGTTTTTTAATAGATAATAAACTAATGTCTTTATTATTTTTGGTATATTTACTTCATATTAGACCAATTTAACATTGCCACAAGTTTGAAATTTATACCGCACTGTTTTACGTACAAAAAATTATGGTGTTTCTCGTTGACTTCGTACCACTGCGTTTGGTCGAAAACTTATCGCCAGGGGTTGTACTATGAGCGATAAACGACTCTCGTCGATCTATCAGATCCCCTGCACGCATCGTCGCCGCGCCATGTTACTGTTCATTTACAAGGATCGGCTACAATCTGGATTCCAGGAAGCTCAGTCGCGAGTGATGAATGCTGTTTAATAAAAGTATTCCTTGCCGAGCGTGATTTACGCCCGGATATTGCGCAGGACGTATCGTAAAATCGGGCAAACACCGTTCCGTGAGATCCGGTGAACGCTAAACTGCGAGCAGAACGCGACGCGACATACGTAATTACATACGGGCGATACAAATGGCTGTCGTCGATGTGATTGTCGGTTGTCCAACGACGGTACGAGCGCCTTTTTGTTGCGCGAATGTGAAACGCACGCTCCGATCGAACATCGCGATGAAAACAGCACCCGCACTGCCTGCAGGCGCGAAATCGCGGCGTTTCGCGTCCGCTGAAACCGGCGAGCAATTCCCTTTTTATTTCTCCGGCGCGGCCCTTGTGCACGCTGTGCAGGAACACTTTTATTATACCGTACAAATTTGCTCCCGGTAAGCATTGAATACTTGATTTTCAATTTCTCGTGTAATCGTGCCGGATCGGTTGGAGGAACGAGCGGCGAGAGGAGAGATACGGGAGCCGCGCCCGCCGTATTTTTCATCAAGCTGGCTACACCTTCGTTGGTTCATTAATTCCGCTGCTGCAATCTCTGGGAGTTAACGGGAGACTCAGACTGTCGCGAGAGGAAAGGAGTCGCTGAAATGTCGACTGTCCGTGCTACGTTAATTCTTGGTACAGGGCGAATTTTTATGGAACGTGTCGGACCCACCTCTGCCCGGTATGTCTGCGGAAGAGAAGAATTTCTCGTGGAGTGCAGCGTGTCCTTTGGTGACCTCGATGATGCCGGTCACCTCTCTGTATTCTCCGCAAGTTCCCCGATGGGGATACTTGCTTTTATTCCGGCGTAACCTAAGAATTTTGCGGCGATTCCATTCGACGGTGGACGGAGGATGGTGGACGGTGGAAGGTGGACGGTCGCCCGGAAGCTTGTTTCGCCGGCTCTTTCATCCTGTTCGTTATAAGTAAACGAATTCTACCCCAAAGGGCGGTCAAAGACCCTGCTGCGTTCGTGGCCGACTGCCGGAAGACAAATTTAATTTGTCCAGGTACTGGAGGATCGAAAAGACAACGGATCACCTTGAAGTTTAAAGAGACGAGGCGTATTCTGCAAAGGAAAGCGAAGCAGGTGCAACGCTGCAAAAGAGAATGGAGCAGGAAGGAGAGGAATGTTCGCCGAGTGCGGCAAGATTTCGCGCGCGCCCTTTTGCCATTTCGTCTCGCGAAGTGAACTTCTCATCGATCCTCGCGAGAAGAACCCTTCCGCCCCTTCGTTTACCGAGCTAGAAGAAACGAGGGTGTTTCTTTAAAGATTCGAGGGGGGGGATTCGGAGACGCCGCGCCGTGACGTGGGAAGAAATATATGTATGCAAGGGTAAACGGTGAACGGTAAATCGTTGAGAGGCTGGCGAGATTGGGCGGATTGGAAGGGCTGAGGCAAACACATAGGGTGGGAAGAGGAAATGCAAGGTAAAGGGGCAGGAAGGAGTGGTAAAGTGGCACTCCGAGGCGCGGTGTGCGTGAGAGGGGGAGTTTGGAAGGGATGAAATCTTGGCTCCCGCTTCGAGCCGTTGAGATTTAACGGCGTGTTGGCAGCGAATTAAGTCGTGGCTCGCTCGTCCTCCTGATTTCTACTGCGCGTATCCCCCGACACAGCCGACCGAAATTTACTATCGGCGGCTGTTGAAACGCCAGCTCGTCCCTGCTGAATACTCGGCAAGAAAACGTGCAAACTACGGGCGACTGCGGATCTCACTATACGCTAAACTATCGAGCTGTCCCCCACTTGTACGTTCGCGCGTTTTATTCCGGTAATTAGACGGCGCGACGGGAACAGCTAACGGTCGTCGGGTTTTTACTTCGTTGTCCGTTCTCTTGTTTCGCGCCAGTTCTCCGGGGAAACTACTACTTAGCAGTGAGGAATTAAAGGTTCGCAGCGAACGGATCGGTGCGAACAACGGAAAGAAAGAAAGGGCGTCCTGATGCGCACCGTTCGAAAATTCGACCCGCAACAGCCGAGATGGGAATGGGAACAGCGCCCAGCGCCGGGGAGAAGTTGGAAGAAGCGAGCAGCGCGGGAAGAAGGAGGCATAAAATATTTTTCGCCGGCTACACCGTAATCTCGTTGCGTAATGGGATAGAGGTGGCGGGCTCGTTGCAAAGCATGAAGAAAGAAAATAAGGGCGAGAAGTACAAAGTTCGTTAGGGCGGGAAACTTGGGGGGAGCGAGCAAAGGTTTACGAGGCGGCGCCGGCGCCGACGCGCTTTGTCTCAGCCCTAAAGCTCGTATTAGATGATCAAAGTAGCCGTAGGAATACGCGCCCACCAACTTTTTCTCCTCCACTGATTTTTCTTCTCCCCCCCCCCCCCTTTCTTTTTTTCTCTCCGTCTCTTCCTTTCATTTTTGTTATCCTCGTAGAGTTAGCGCGCGAACTCGCCTGGCGGAGTTAACGAGAGGATCAAACGATATTTCGTTTGACGTACGATTCGAACGTGACCGGTATCCGGAACAGGGACGATTATACCGAGGAACGTGGAATCGTCTTCCTTCTGCTAGATAAAGTCTAAGAAAACGGCCAACGGGATCTTTGCGATCCTCTCTGGCCCCCTCCGTTGGCATCGGGCTCGGCCTTACGATAATTTACGATAATTTACGATACGAATTAACGTCACGAAGCGTGCGAACGAGGGCTAGATGATCCTTGGATGTGATTTAGGGGCAAGAAGGGTCCGGAGAAGTGGGAGGCGGGCGAACGATAATAAGGAGTAATCGAAAACAGTAGGAAACTCTGATTGCGAGCGATTTGGCTGTCTACTCGAAAACACTTTCCGAGGAACGCCAAGCCAGCTGGTGGAGGAACGCTCGGTTGAAAGTTCGCCGGTAAACTCCGCGGAGATTTGCCCGTGGCGGATAAACTTTTTAAGGAGATCGTTCGCATCTCCCTTAACTTTCCTCCTTCTCGCGCCCCTTCCCCCTCCCCCAACCCTGCCGCCGTAAATATTTGCATATATCATACGCGCGAGACAGGAAACAAATGTATGTATGTCCCTGCTAGCTGCTTCCAGCAGTTTCCAGCCTTCCAACCATCCAGCGGAGCCCGCTCCTTCCCCTTAATTCCAACCCGGCTGATTATAATCGAACGAGCAACGTTGCGTTCCAGAAATTTCTCACTACGACCGTGTTTAGTTTATTAAAAACAAATGCGTTGCTCAGGGGACAGCTTTCGCTGCTCACTGGAACATCTGAACGTTGTGGGGAATCCGTACCTTTCGGTAACAAGCGACAGGGTGGAAACGATTAAAGTTGCTCTCCAATGGGAAAGAGTCGTTTGTCCCCGATTGTCGTCGGTGTTCGAGGCGAAGGGAACAGAGGAAACTCGAAATGGGGGGATGGGTTCGGTTACGGGCTGAGAGAGAGATTCGAAGGGCGGAGATACTCGGGACGGAAAGAAGTCTCTTTGCTTTTACGGACGATCCCCTCCTAAGAATTTAACCGGAATTCGATTCGAAAGTTTCCGCGCGAACGCCAATTTCGTTTGTGCGCTTCGTTCCCTTCGCTCCGCGAATCGCAGCTCGCCGTTCGACGGAATGAATAACGCGTCGCTGACGAAACTTTGTCTAAAAAGCGACGCCCACGAGAATTCTCGCGAAACAGGCAATATCGGCGCCGACAGTTTCGTTAACGCGTGCCACGCGACTCCTGGAGGCGGGCGGCGACTCTCGTCCAAAGAGGAGACCGCCTCTCCCGGAAGCTGTAGGGCAATTGCTAAGGATCGCAATAAAATCGATCGAACCAATACAGCTTTGTGTATAACCCGGACCAGTGGAGAATTCGCCGTTAACGATCGGAGCAGGGTGGACGCGTTAATATCGCGACAAAGAATAATCGATGCGAGGCGTGATGCTTTTACGCGGCAGGACGTGGCGCGACGCGGCATTAATTTCGCGTAATGCCCGTGTCGTTGGATCGGGAACGAGAGAATCGATGCCCTCGCTGGGGCAGTTTATCGTGCGGCCCCGATCGATGCGCGCGTATCCTCGAATTATCACTGGGACGATTAGATGCGACGCTCGTAATTAGCTACGGGGATCGGATCGTGCTTTAATTCGCTGCGACTCGCTGGCTGCAAGCTCGGAGAGGGGCGTGCTCGAGCCGACGATAGACATTTAGAGGTTCTATAAGAGGACTAAGTAATCGCGTATGATTCGTATGGCATCGTGAGAAGTCATCGAGCTGCAAATGTTTCCCGTTAAGCGAGGAGCTGAGCCGGAAACTCGGCGGGCCTACGGTTTCATCCACGCGCCGCGGCTATTGGCCACTGCCCCGGTAATTTTCCAAGTGCTCGGTGAAAATTTACCGTGGATATACCAAATCGTATCGCGTTATCGAGGATGCTCAATTAAGCGAGCGTACGCCCGGTTTGTATAAAGGGTGAATCCAGCAGGATCTAATGCTACCGTTTTCGAGGGTAATTTATGACCAGCTATTGTACCGCTGAATGGGGCTGCCGTTATTATGGAATGGGGCAGAGGGACAGGAACGAACGGCAAAGACGGAAAGAGCGGGAGATAGAAGCGCGCGCGCGCGCGCGACGCACCGACTGAGAGAGGGAAACATGGACAATAGAGCGCAGAGAGAGGCCGATAAACAGAGAGCTAGAGGAGAAGGTATACGTACGCATACAAATGAACACGAGAAGACAGTTCTCCCTTCCCCCCCCCCCCGCCGCCCCTGCTTCGCTCTGTAGTCTGTAGCTGTGCAAGAAGAAGATCGCGAAAAGGGAAGTGAAGGGAAGGGAAAGAAAGAAGAGGGAAAGCGAAACAACAGTTGCAAGCAGCCTCGAGGCTTAACAAAGGGAGTAGCACTCGCAGCAGCAGGCTAGCTTCTTGCTAGCGTTACATATTCTTTCCCATCCAACTGTTTTACAGCCTCTGGCTTTTTCCAGTTTCCCTCCTCCTCTTTCCTTTCGCCTTTTCTCCTCTCGCCCGTTCTCCCCAACTCTGGTCCTTCGTGCCAGCTGATAATCAAGTGCGCCGCCAGTGGCGCCTATCTATCTTTGGCCTATTCATTGGATCTTCTCACCCCCGTAGAATGCAACACGTGCTGGCCTCCATACATCGCATGTAGGGATATTGTTAAAAGCATCGAGCATGCACGCGCAACGCCGAAGAATCGTAATATCAAGATTGTGAGCAGCATTCGTGCGCGTTACACACGGCAGTGAACGTACACGGTATCCATGTGGCGCGAGCTGCATAATATACGTAGTACCTACGTCTACGTAGCGTACTCCCCTTTCCATTCCCCTTTCCTTGGCGTACTCGTCGCTACGTCTCGCGTCGTCCTCTTCCGTTTTAATATCACGCGCGTGAAAAGACACGGAGGTCTTCTACGTGTACCCTTGTTCGCCGCGTCCCCTTCAGAGGACATTCTAAAACGCACTGCCTTCAACTGTGTTTCCTTCTTCGTTATTCCACTTCCGACACCTTTTCACGACACATTTCGTAACATCGCCATCGCGTCACAAGTACGAGCATTCCTCGTTCCCCCGAGAAACGCGTTTCCCGATTTCACATTGCCACGTTTCTACCCCCACCCCCTGCACTCCCGATTGATAAGCTCGCTGATAAAAAGGGAAACTAAGAAGGCGATTATTTCGTTGGTGCGCGCAATAACCATAAATGCAGCGGCGCTTAATAAAAAAAATTAAAGCCGACTTCAAAAAAATAAAATTGCACTAAAAAGTAAAAAATTCTTTTTTCCCTTATTTAATCTACGACTCTCGTATTTTTCAAGGCGGCGCCAGGTTTACACAGAGTCGTAGATTAAATAAGGGAACAAATTATTTTTTACTTTTTAGTGCAATTTTATTTTTTTGAAGTCGGTTTTAATTTTTTTTAAATTCTTTTTTTAGTTTTAACTTTTTAGTTTTATATATATTGACACAACATGCTGAGGAGATATGCGCGTACGTACATAAAATAATAATAATTAGGTGACAATAGACTTTATTATTAACCAGAACTGGCAAAATATTGGGCCAATGTTGACGCAGTGTAGGATGCGACCACCGGGGCATCGCCCTCTTTCGAATAAAAAAAAAGATCATCAAAATCGGCCCATATGCTGAGGAGTTATGCGGGGACAAACATTAAAAAAAAATACACACGGGTCGAATCTATAACCTCTTCCTTTTTGAAGTCGGTTAAAAAGGCGATCCTCTCCTCTGATCGCGATCAGGAAGAAACGCGTTCTCATAAGTGGCCCGGCCCGGCCCGGCCCGGCCGGTTCGTAAACTCGCCGCGGCTTCAGACTCCAAACTCCAAGGGGGTTACGTTTCCATAATGGTGAATGATTCACGTTCGGGACGGAGAACGCGTAAAGAGCTAAGATTACCGCCGGTAGCTTTATGCCTTGGTTTCATCCAGGCCACCGTGGAATTATCGATTACGCGTAAAACTGGAAATCCGCAGGGAACCGTGCCGCGCCGCGCCACGCCGTCATCAAATTCGCCTATCGCGTACCCTCAAGTTTCCTGTCTTGTGGAAATATTTGCACTAGAGGGTATCGCTATTCCTGTCCCTACTTAATTTTCCGTTACGTTACAGAATCAAAGCTCCTCGAGGCTTTCGCCAGCCAACTTCTCCCCCTCGCGGTTTAGTATCTACTGTTCGATGTATCTACAATACCTAGCTGCCCGGAAACTCGAGCGTTCCGGCACGAAAGCGCCGCGTTAAGGTACTTACTTTTCATAAATTTCCGCAACATCGAGAGTCGGCAGATCGGTACCTAGCTACCTACAACCAGCGCACCGGGCCTCGTATTTCAACCGTTTAACCCGACTGATCTCCACCCTTCAAAGAGTTATCGCGCTAATCCTCGAGTAATATTTTACTGGGAAATCTCGGTGATATTTTCCGCGGCGGGCGCGGCGGTAGCGTGGAGGATGACGAATGGCGCCGACTGCCGGCACGGTTAATTGTCGGCTTTGTAGTGCAAGCTGGTTATTACGGTAGACGGGGCTGGAGTTTTCGCGGTGGCGATGTCGAGGACGCCAACGAGGACGAGGACCGCGACAACAACGAGGAGGGTTCTTCGTATTAAATACTTTAGGACTCCGTTTCGACTATCGTGCACCACAACAGTTGCTTAGTGGATGCCTGATACAGTGGTAAACCTCTCTAAAGGCACTGATCCAGATTAACACAGAGGGCACATACGAGAATTTTGGTACATAGGAAGACCCCCGGTGTGGTGTGTGCGGCAAGAGTAGAGACCATCAAGAGACAAATGAAATGGTCCTCGAAAAAGCACGAAATAATGAAAAAAAAATTAAAACCGACTTCAAAAAAATAAAATTGCACTAAAAAGTAGAAATAATTTATTCCCTTATTTAATCTACGACTCTCATATTTTTTAAGTCGGCGCCAGATTTACACAGTGCAAATGATGAGGCACCGACTTAAAAAATATGAGAGTCGTAGATTAAATAAGGGAAACAATTATTTTCTACTTTTTAGTGCAATTTTATTTTTTTGAAGTCGGTTTTAATTTTTTTTTAAATTTTTTTATTTTTAACTTATTAGTTTTATATATATTGACACAACATGCTGAGGAGATATGCGCGTACATTCATAAAATAATAATAATTAGGTGACAATAGTCTTTATTATTAACCAGAACTGGCAAAATATTGGGCCAATGTTGACGCAGTGTAGGATGGGACCACCGGGGCATTGCCCTCTTTCGAATAAAAAAAAGATCATCAAAATCGGCCCATATACTGAGGAGTTATGCGGGGACAAACATAAAAAAAAAATATATACAAACGGGTCGAATCTATAACCTCCTTTTTGAAGTCGGTGAAAAAAAGAAATAATGAAAATCGTAATCTGCTGTGCCGTGACGCGACCGCGGGGGAAACGTTCCTACAAGTTGATTCCCGACTCTCCACGTAAACGCCACGAGGGCTAAAAGGGGGAAAGCTTATTGGTCCAGATACATATTTCGGTTCGTTGAGATTCGAACGTGAGAGGAATACGGGGGAGCACCGTCGACTAAATAAACAGTCAGACTACTTACTTTTTTAAGAGCGCGCAGCTCCGTAAAGGTTGCGCCAGCGAGATACACGGAGGCTTCAAGTGCTTGTTTTAAATCTAATAACGAGTGTTATTCCTCGGGGATTCTGTTGGACGATCGACCCGTTTCGAGTCTTCTCCAGGGAGACTATCGATGAGATGCAGATCCTTGAGGCTGCTTGGCTGCCTTCCGGCCAGGCGGTTCATAAATAATGAAAAGTTTGATCGCGTCGACGATCGCGAACGCTGTTTCGTTTTCATTCCGCCGGAAAATAAAGTTTTCCATTAGCATGGTAAACAAGGCAAGATTGCCACCTTGAGCGCGCCACTATAGGTACCTACTTACACACACGTATAACGCACGTGCATCAGCGAGTAACTGCCGCTTAGATTTTCATGCACTTATTTATGGGTGTTTGCAAAATTTCCTCTGTCTCGTTAGGATTAATAGATTACTGGCAGCAAACATTAATCCCTTAATGCTTGGAAGTAATAGTGCGCGAATGAAGTAACACACTAAAACACTATAACTGCACTCTATGACTGTAACATTCTAATTCGATTGCCAGATAAAGAAGATTAACGCGAATGCGCAACTCCCTCGATGCTCGCGCGATAATAGTTACGTTAATTTTGCAACAATTCATTTCGCCACTTTATCTCTGCTAACAGAATCCTGTGCTGACACCTATCTGAGGTGCACTTCAACCGTGTGTTTACACACACAAAAACGTACGCAAGAGAAAGACTGACCAGAGACTTCATATGGACAATATTTAGGTAGTGTGCACGAGTTTTGCAATAGAATTTGTATGGCCTAACGATAATTACCGAAACAGAATGGCTCTTTATGACAATGACCATTGGCTGCTGTCGCACATCAGAGATAGCTTTTTATCTACCGACAACACAGGTAAATCGTAAGTTCTACTTAGGTTAAATGTAATATGCGGTGATGGTGATCGCGTTGAGGAGGACGTAGCGCGTCTTACTTTAGGAATTCTCTTCTGTACGTTTTCAGGCCAGTGCGAAATGGTGATGCTCGGAGAAGATATTCCGAAGCAGCTGAAATCCAATGGAACGCTGCAGTGTTACCCTGGTATGGAGGAAAGCGACGACGAAGACCTGGATGCTCTCGCAGAATCGTATGACGTGCAAATGGGTAACTTTCCTTCGCATTCCCAGAGGGAAACGATCAGAGAATTCTTCGAACTGAATATAGCCCGTAGTTTATGCGATCCGTTGCTTTTAACATTGACGCAGATATGGAATACAGTCACAGGGAACGTTCTAACACTGCTCAGAGATTAGAGAAAATGGACCTCGAAAGGAAAAAGGCTGCTAAAGTAAATGTGAAGTGGGAGAACATCCCAGTTGCGTCCGTAACTAAACAATCGGAATTATTTCAAAGGAAAGACTTTCGTAGCAAGACTGGCCACAATAAGAGACATTCTCTTTTGTCCGAACAACTTGAAAAATGTCCAAACGTTCCGCTAAATCCTTTCATGGAGTACGCTAAGTTTGACGGTAGTGTATGTATCGAGACATCTACTCGATTTATAATAATATATATTGCTTCGATTTTACCATTTATGCGGATATTGTTGCAGGCACAGGTAGATATACCTATAAGAAAATATAGAATATTTATGTGTATGTTACCAAAAGAACAGAGAATGTATCCCATTCAGGTAGCTGTGATCGCTACTGCGAAAGTGCTGGAATTCATTGGACTAATCTGTTACAAATACGCAAACGAGCATGCAGATCATCCGCTCAAGTGCGAATTCCTTATATCTTATACGTAATCGTTAGTACATAGTAGAGTCTGTTTCTGGAAAAGATTTTGGTAGCCTAATGCTTTCAGGGAGGATATCGCAAGATATGGCTTGTACTTTACCGAAGACGATGGTGAAGTCGATTGGTATTTACCTTGTTTAGATCCGAAAGAAATGATTTCCAAATTTATATTCACGACATTATGCCTGACCGAAATGAAGCCAAGTGACAAAGCGAGGCACAACACGATCAGTCGCATAGAAATAACGAACGAGGACGATTTTCTGGAAGGTCCGAACAAAGAACAGGACGAAGTTGCTGAAGATTTAGCAAAGATGGAAGGTCATACGACCGCTATGGAAGCGCCGCTGTACCAATCGTACAGGTACCTTTTCCCCGTTCTGTTTACCGCACCAGCTTCAAATATAATTCATTACCGATGCGTATCTTCGATTTCTTTTTACAGGGTATACATAATTAACAAAGTTAGAACAAAGACTGAAATTTACTTGGGAATATCGGGCGAGAAAATTGAAATTAATCCAATAATAACGGGAAAAGGTGCGGGCCGTTTTTGGAACAGGCAGCGAGCTGTCAGCTATCAAATAGACAATATCGCCTGGTGCGAAGTAACGGAGGCAAAGGGCTCGAAAACACTTTTTACATTAGTTTATACGCCGCATTCTTCTACTTCCGATACCATTTTAGGTTTGTGCGTCATGCCATTTATCATTTTTAGCATATCCAATAACAATAAGATTTCCTAATGCTTTTAAGGATACCGTCTTTCTGCAGTTTCGGCTGGGCAAATGCATTCTCTGCATCAATCCGCGTCGTTCAAAAATCACGAATTCGAGGCTGATTCGATAACAGCGGAGGAGATCGTTAGAAAAATAAATCATATACTGGAATTACACAGTAGTACGTCGAGGAAAGAGTATTTATCTCAGAAGGAAAGAAAAGCTGCAAGACGCAAGAGCTTTCACTTGCACAGATGACAGGTCTATTGGTTTCTGTGCTCTATTTTAAACTACTTGAAAGAATAAGTATTTCGGTGCGTTAAGGATTGATGCAAACGTTCGCTTCAATGCGAATATATTATTCTTGCACCAAAGAAAATAATTCCATCATTTTTACTTGCAAAGCATGTACTTATGTGCAGGGGTAAAGTAATGGATATCATCTTGCAACTGTATCGAACATTTCCTCCTTTCAGTTTGTATGTAAATATATTTATTTCAATAATTGTCACAACTGATAAAAAAGATAAATTTGTACAATGCCAACAATCACTCATATGATACTTATAATTGTCACGAGTCCGATGTCTGAATAACTTTCTCTGTAATTTTACCCAGTCGTTTCTCCATTTGAAAAATAAATCTTTGATTCAATGCATTTGCCATCTGATTCAATACTGACACCCTTAGAGTTCTTTCTGACAATCTTTTATTACTTTTACAAATGTGCTGATAATCTGGACGAGCTATAACAAAGGTTCTCTTTGAATCTGGCAAAATATTCACATCCAAAGGTTGCCCTTCGCTTTCTAAACGTAATTTATGCTTAGTAAGACTTTTCTGTTCGGCTTTCCTTTTCCTGAATGTTCTTATCCATTCTTCCCTTTCATTTTTCAGACCATTTATATATTCTTCTAAATTAAAAGCCTCTTCTTGCGATGCTTCCGACGCTCGCTCCGCTCCCGCATTAGTGTCCGCGCACTTATCACTCGTAAGTTGTGTACCTTTGATTTAAAAAAATGATCAGTTAACTAGATCTCGCTGAACCGACGTATCGTTGGTTCGAATTTTCAACGTATCGTTGCAAATTAAATGCAAATACAAGTTGCAACTAACTTTTATCTTTGTCAAACACACTTGTGCGGCCTTGAAAAATAGAAGATCTCCGTTTATAAACAACTTTTTCTAGTTGCGGGACATTAGATGAATTTTGATTGTTCATTTTAAGTTCACGGTTAGAAGACGAACCGCGTTTGTGCTACACAAACGTAAGGGAGACACCAATTATAAAGTTGTATTCATCAACAAAATTCTTTATTTATTGATCAAAAGACGTGTTAAATATTTGTACAGGTTATGGGCACAAAAACAGTAGCGACGCGTAGCGGTGGAAGGTTTATACTTAAACTAGCCGTCACATGTGGACATAGAAATATGGCGACGGAGCAATGGCTAAGGGGAGTGAAGCAGTTCAGGTACTCGACAACGGATTCCGTGATCCACGAAGCCCCGTAATCGCCTTCCAAAATGGGAATCGGTAACGCTAAATGTAAACTGATCGACGTCAGAGAATTCAAAACTACTCAATTCGAAAATGAAAGTTAGAGAATTACAATAAATTTATGTACAAGTAAATATTTGTTCAAATAACATTCTTCATGACTCCTGAAATAATAGTAATAAAGGTTTTAAAATTACATTATATTTCACGCGTTTTTTAATAGGTACCCGATATTACCCACACCTATAGGGTAAAACCGGGTACTTGAATACTTTCGATAAATCTTTTCCTGCGAGCCAAACAGTTTTTTCAAAGGACTTTCATTTTCTGATTCTGTGAGGTTCAATTAAGATCTCCAGCCGTGTCCGAAGTTTATTTTTCCATCTGACTTTCTGCTAGCAGGAAAAATACATTTTAGACACCCAGTTTTGCCCCACTTTCCCCTATCTAAGCCTAGTGCTGTTAACACAAATGTTTTAAACATTCTTTATAGGGACCTTTTTTATGATAATAGTGCAAGTTCATAGGTGTTACACAACCTATGTGAGTTTGTGGAATAAAGTAGAGGAATATACGTTTTCCTCCCTGAGGGTTTGTATTCTTTATTTTCATGGTAATAGATATGGTATAATCCTGGGATCACCAGTTCGCACATGTCTTTCTCTCTCGCCTGATGTTGGCGACAGTTTAGAGTTCTCAATGAGACCTCCATGTCTATATGCTCTAGGAGTTTACCCTGCTACGCATAGGAAATGATGGAAAGGCGAGTTCGATGGATTAATCGATTGTATCGTTAATCATACCATCATATTCATGTTGAAGGCTTTAGGCTGTCCACCTGGCATTCCTCTTTTCTCCATGCCAGCGGCCACTTTTTGCCTCAGCTCATTGTGCTTATCAATGATAATCTTCTTCTCGGCCTCAGTGAATCCAATGGAGAGGACTGGCTCGCGATACGTTTCGATTCTACAATGTGCAAAATCTTTCGTGGCGATTTCCTATCAGAAAACACCTAATGCTCCTCTTTACAGTAACGATTACGAAGAGAGCAAATTTATCCGCCACCGAACTTTTCTCAAAAGTACTTCAAAACCCTGTAAATTCTTAGTTAACATTTTTTCTTTCGAATGGTGAATACAACTTGTATCTTACGCCCAAATCACCCGGAACACGCGCGACTTTCATTAAGGTAGGTTCTCCTATACGCGACTGGACGCAACGTGAAGAATTTCAAAGTCGATTTTCTCGAAAATGAAGCGCAATATCAAAAAATTTTATTCCTTTTTCTTGACTTATTTACTTGTTATAAGTCGAAAAGAAAGAGTAACTTTTTATTATATCGCGCTGCATTTTCGAGAAAATCGAGTTTGAAATTCTTTACGTTGCGTCCAGTCGGGTATAGGAAATCCTACCTTAATGAAAATCACGGGCGCGGCGGACGATTTGGGCGTAAGTGCAATTCGCCCTTATATGTATAGTCGTTCTATTGACAAGTCAGTGTATCCGTAATTCAAATTTCAACCCTGTCAAAATCGAAATAAACGTTTCATGGTAGACAAAACTGCAGGAACCGTTTATTTTTCATACTAACACGGATACTTGCACATGATGTGTGTAGCTCCACGGGTCGTACACCGATTGTTGCTGCAGTCGATGGCTAAGTTGGGCGCAACCAAGAAAGCTGCAATCGCAGCGACGCAAAGGAGCCGTTCATGTTAGCATTCACTTGTTTTTCCCTACTGAATGCGTTACCTGTCCACTGTGCATGTGTCCTGCTAAATCGCGAACGACCGCGAGCGTATTTATTAGCATTCTTATCAGTTACCCATATAACTGCTAATTTCTGGCTCGATTAAATTTTTAATTTTCCATCGCCTCGCGTGGCCTTCCTCTTCCCTTCCTCATTGCTACCAGCGCAATTTAAAAACAAAATTAACTGGTGGGCAGCTGCAAAGCTAGCAATAAAATTATTATTTATTCAAAGACAAGTGTTCAGGGGGAAACGTTTTATCGATTTATTTTAAGTGGGGTATATTTTATCACGTCCTTGCGGGTCTTATGTGCTTTTTACTCTTTGTATTAATAGTTTATTAACCATAACAATATCTAGTCCGTCGCACAAGCAGATTCAATGGCTTGAAGTTGTTCGGTTAGACGGGTCAAAAAGAGCTCTAATTGTAACTATATAAATATAGTGTAGGAACATTCCAGGAATGGTGAATGATATACGCAGATATGAACTTTAATTATTGTTTCATTTTGATATTTACATAGCTTTTAATTTTGCTAAATGTAAGTAACGTACATTCCAGATGCGAAAAATAAATAGTCGTTTCTATCAACTCTTAGATTCTTCATATTGCTTACAAAAACGTGATGGACATATTAAATAATATTATAGCGACAACGTTCCAACATTACTGTTTATCTATGAATTACAGTTATGGATACATGTAGATGTAAAAATGGCCTGATGGAATTTACAAAACAATAGCTAAGGCATTTCTCGTGCTACATTACGTCGAACGTCTATATACGTACACAAATACCGCATGCACTCACATGCGCACAGAGCTGCTTTTAAAAGAAATTGCGCGTGAGTAGGAACTTTAGCGAAACATAATTTAACCTAGTGGACAATACAAAAAAAAAAGAACAAAACCAATCAGAAACAAAGGTGCTTGGAAGATATTGTTTGAATTTAATCAAATATATCGAGGTAGATCTTGAAAAGATCATATGCTATTCTATACCCTTTCGTAACATCGGAAACTATGATAAACTTACATACGAAACGTGGTAGAATACCACTTTACATCTTCGCAAAAATTTTTCCCTTTCTTTATGAACACATGCTACAATTTCATAGTACACACACATATTACAGATGCTTTTCATGTGCAGTTCGAAACTAATAAATATATACCGATCACGCAATTTTAAGATAGCTTGATTTTCATCCGGACGAATAAAAATGGAATTTTAGATCGATTAAAATGAGAGACGTTACAAAGTTATATTTTTCCAGTTATTTCTTTAGAAAATGTAAATCTTCAATGTTAACCAATAAATGTTATCACGGTCTTTTAATCTAAATCTAATTTCGCCACACCGAGAGTACCAGTATGTATCTTCGAGGTTTTCATCTTTTTGTATGATGTGAGAAGATCCTCCATTGTAATAGGTCGTATAGCATCGTGATATTCTTCATCGTCTCCACTAGTGCCCACATCACTGAAATAAAAACAGAAGTAACGGATCACCAACAAATTATGATATAAAAAAAAACTTGGTGTCCATAAATAATTAGAATTGAATATTAACTGTGTATGAGTGCGCAGATAATCTCGCACGCGATAAACAGAGGCGTTTCTACAGAGCTCTTGTAGATCCGAGCCAGAAAAGCCGTCCGTCATTTTTGCCAATTTTAGGGTATCCACATTTTCGGCTATTGGCTCGTGGTCTAATATCAATTTCAAAACCTGCATTCGTTGCTGCTCATTCTGGAACATACAAGAATATTTATCATTCGGTTAATGTATCTCTAAGTAAGAACCAAACAACTTCTGTGCTAATTTTATTTACTGGTAGACCAATGTGGAAAGTAGCTGGCATGCGCCTCAGAATCGCTCTGTCCAAGTCCTGTGGTCTATTCGTGGCGCCCATTACTATTACGGTGCAAGAGGCATCCGTGATCAATCCATCCCAAAGAGACATAAATTGTGTTTTCATCATTGCGGTCGCTTCGTGATCTTGTGCATTACGTATTCTTAAAAATGAATCTGCGAAGGAGAAACGAAGATCGTTTAAAAATCCTTGTAATAGAACAAGTTACTATTCTTAAATTCTCTCTAACACACACCAATTTCATCTATAAAGATAATGCATGGCTGAAGTTTCACGGCAAGAGAAAAGACTGCTGCCGTTAGTTTCTGACTTTCGCCATACCATTTATCGGTTAAAATGCTGACGTCTAGATTAATAAAACAAGTTTTAGTTTCTTTGGCAGTCGCTTTTGCAATCATCGTTTTACCGCAGCCCGGTGGTCCGTGTAATAGGACTCCCTGAGAATCAAAATTGAATTGTAGAAATAAATCATTGGATAACATGTAAGTTTAAGCGCATACTTTTGGTGCTTGGGTTAACTGAGAATCTTCGAACAACTCCTTCTTTTGTATGGGTAATATAACCGTTTCTTTCAGCTCTTGAATAACATGTTCGAGACCTGCAATATTCTCCCATGAAACTCGGATGTCTTTAGGATCCACTATATGGTTAGCTATCATCATTTCATAATCCGTCAATTGATCCATGTCCACTGACCATAACAGATTATCCGTCTTGGCCAATTTCCGTAACTGTTCACGTGCCTGAGGGATGTTTAACGTTACAGTTTTTCCGGCATGGGTATAAACGGTATAAATTCTTTTAGACGGTTCATTTCGAAGAGGTTATGAGGGAAGAATTCTTAAAGACGGATTAAATACTAAGTCCGTAACCTTTTTTCTGGCTTTCTTTTTGGCATTGTTCGTAGGATCGAGTTGATTCATAATCCACTTCATGCTAAAAAATCCAACGGCCGCAACAAAGGATACTCTTGCCACGAGCACGAGTACTTCTGATCGCGAATACCCAACACCGTCGGCAATATTCATCGTTCGCCTAAATATACCTGAAATCCAACTGAAAATCACTTGATTTTCACTGATAAACGTTAATCCCTGTTTCGCAAATTTAACATGTCACTTTCATCCCTATTAGCGAACCGTTAACTCAACGAACATCGATGACTCTAGGGACTCTATCTAATACTCAGAGAAGCCAGCGTGCACAGGACAGGCATGCGCAAATCGTTCCCATGCAAAAAACATGTTACAGCGACTTTAATACAAGATTTCCCGCGACGAACGCAACTATGTACATAGTACTATAGTAGATAGTATGTGAAATTCAATTTCATTTCGGCATATCCGTCCCAAGTGTTAAGCTAATAAGTACACGCAACAAGTTCGAATTAGAACAAGTTCGAAGCAGATTTTCTATAATTGACGACCGTAGTTAAACATACATATGTAAGTACTTACAATCGGTCTTGTTGCCCTTTGCTGTTAGAAAATCTTGTATGTACTTCTAACCATGCGCATGCATTAAAGCAATTATCACCACGTACACGTGCCCCATTAACATATTACGTCATAATATATATATATGTATGTAGTATAACGTCCATCATTTCAAATACTGTCAGCCGTTGAGATGATTCATAGTTTCCTTTGACATCTCTATGGCTATAGATTTTAACATTTTAACTTACATCGCCAATATAGGTTATACCGTGGAAACGCAAAGAAATTCTTATGTTTTGTGTATACGTTCAGGTTATCCAAGTATGTCCCTCTATTATACCTACTGTCGATCAATTAGAGATCGACCGTGCCGATATCCGCCGATCGACTACAGCAAGCAGCAGAGTCGAAGTGGTCGAAGTCGATTAGGGATCGTTGCGTGAAACCAGAGATGGGCAAAAAATTATTTCAAATAAAAAATTGATTTCGAATAAAAGACAAAAATTTTATTCGAGACTCATCAAATAAAAATAACTCTGGGTTATTTTTATTCGATGACAAATAAAGATAAAGTCTCTTTTATTTGATACGTTATTTAAATAATTTTGTATTTAAATAATGCCCATCTCTGACACATACAATATGCGTGTAGGCAGTGTAGGCACGAATATTCAGAATATTGTGCGTCATAATAGCACACCCCACTACGAAAGCTTTGCTGGAGGAGCTAATTACGGACGCCTCCTGTAATAATAACGACTAAAACCCTGTTGAACAGCCGCAGTTAGCTCTTATCTGTGAAATTAAGCTTGATGAAACCATCAGCTGCGAACTGATTATCTCTTATACCGATGTTACTTCGTAAACGACTGCAGGACGGTACCTTTAATTAAATCAGCGCACCGCACGCAGATTAACCGTGCAAGCTGTTCCTGTTACTTGCTACTCTTTTTTATCTACCCGTTGTCAGAAAGCTAAATATTGAATTTTTCAATCTATACTGGCCAATATGAATGTATGTAATTCACTATGATTGGGCCTAAATAATAATGGAGACATATATTTTGCGGTCTCAGACCCGCTAACGCTTTAATAATCTCGCCTCACATAATTAATTCGCGACCGTTGAATTTCCGACAGCAAGAATCCTTGTAAATCATTCTAAGATCCTTGCCGCTTTGCCCTTCAGATACATATATGATATAGTCCAGCCTTTATTTGGTCGTTTTAAACAATATGTCAAAAGTCCCCATCGATCCGACTGCCGCTAAAAATTTTACAGAGGGTTGAAAAAAAAACTTTTTTCGCGAATATCCCGTTATCTAGCAGTTTTGCGACAAAAATAGTTATTATACAATTTATAGCTCAGGAAATTCTCTACGAAAAAGGTTCTATGAGTTTTTTTCGTAGGAGTAACCATTTTCATGTATGTCGGGTTACCAAGTTTCAACCTCCATACATTTGACAAGGGAAGATCCCGAACCCGGAAATTCCAAAAATTATGAAACTCTGTAAATATGTAGGGGAAGTCCTCCTGAGTAAAACGCAATATCGTTTTCTGCCCAAATTCACTCCAAGAGGGTGCAATTAACCCCTAAATTTTTTTTTATTTTGTATTATTACTCGCGGACTGTAGGAGATAGAAAAAAAGTGTTCAGGAAAAAGTTACTTCTTTTAATTAGGACTATCATTTGGTAAGTTATAGGTCTTACAGTTCCCGAGTTATAACACAAAATCGAAAAAAGACGGATTTTCGAACCACATTAATGAATCATCGAAAGAAAATGCAAGAGAAGGAAAAACTTGTCTCGCTAAATCTGTAACGATAGAACTTGAGGCTTAAATATTGAAAAAAAACTTGGCTCGGTCTCGGTTCCTTTCGAAATACATGTTGCTTCGATTAGTTCCTTTCAGACAGACAAGGGCTCGTTGTTATTTCAATTTGACTTGTAGTCATTAGTCTTATACTTATTCGCTGTAATATGCTGTGCTTGCCTTTGGTACGTTCACTCGTACCCCTTCACCTTTCCCTTTATTAACGCCGCGCCGCGCCGTGCCGTGCCGCCTCACGTCGGTCCCTTTGGCCACCGTTCCGCGCGACAATCTCATTAAAATGATTTTATCACGCTCAAGACTTTTCTGGTTGAAGACGTTTAGGAGTCTGAATTTTATTTCTTACGAACAAACAAGAAGAAACCGAATTCGAAGAAGAAGAAGAAGAAGAAGAAGAGGAATGTGTTAGGCTTAAGTAATTGAATAGTTTGCGACGCTCCATTAACCAGGATTATTTTGCACATACACGGTTCGAGTGTATTTACCTGAACATGGATGTTGGTTCGTCGATTTTCGTACGTGCAAAAAGCCATAACGACGTGGCCTGCGGGCACGATGAATATTTCATCGAGCAGCCAGCGCGAAAAACCGATGTCCACCTACGCCCTTCAATAACTCTTCTCTACGCGTATCCTTACCCACTGGTAAATGCGTACGCGTATTTCTCGTACACGAGCTTAACTCTCACTCGTCGCGTCGAAGTAGTGCTGTTAATCCTCGAATTAACGTGTCCAGCACCCGATTATTCTCCACTCTTTCAGAAGAGATTGGGCTTCTCTCGGGAGGAGAAGGAAAGGAGCCGAATGGCAGTGAAAGTCGGAAGGCGATGGTCGTTTCTGGTGTTCTTCGCTGGCTTAAAAGTTCCACCATATTTCAGACTTTTTAAAAGCCGCGGAACGGCAAGAAGAAGGGCCAAATAGTCCTGGCTTAGAGACGCATTTTTAAACTTCGTTACCGGAAATTCTCGGTGGACTGCCGTCGCCGGTTCTTCTTTGTCGCGACCCTCAAAGCAGAAAGAAGCAGAATAAATGAATCTAATAAACTGTGCTACGAAGTACGATGCACGGCCATTTCTCGGCCAAAGCTCCGCCATTCGATTCTTCTTCCTTTAATCGTTTCCGTTCATCGTTAAACGCAACAGCTACGCGCGATACACATGGATGTAAATATGTACGTCCAGATGTACGCCGTGTGCCACGATCAGTTGAGAACAGAACGAATCCGTCAACGACGGTGATTGTTGCGGGTATACGGGGTGTCACATTATACATTAACATATACATGTACGTACAGTGGCTCACAGCCATAATCGTACACTCTTTAAAATCGCATAACATTTTTAAAACTGTTCCAAACGACTTGAGATTTTTGAGAAGCTAGAAAGATTAGTTTGCTAAGTGACGTGTTTTGCCGTTTTGAAAAAAATTGCGAATGGCCGGAATAGCAAAAAAAAAAATAGTAAAGGTCGTTTTTTCAAGTTTTTTTCTGAGCCTGTAATAAAAATTCAAAAAACCCGTTTGTTCGCTGATTTCGGGAATTTTGCGATTTTCGACCTTGTTCTGCGATCTTTAAACGTTTGTAGCTCGGAGCAACGTTAACCGATTTTGATGAAATTTTCAGCATGTCTACAACTTACTTAAATTTACAAACGGGTTTTTTGAATTTTCATTACAGGTTCAGAAAAAAAAAGTTGAAAAACGACCTTTACTAATTTTTTTTGCTATTCCTACCAGTTGCGATTTTTTTTCAAAACAGCGAAACACGTCACTTAGCAAACTAATTTTTCTAGCTTCTGAAATAAATTCAAATCGTTTGGAACAATTTTAAAAATGTTGTGCGATTTTAAAGGGTGCACGATTATGGCTGTGAGCCACTGTAGGTGCCTATAGAATTCTCGGAGCGACACGCGACGATTCCACCAAAAGTAGATAACAGAATGGGAGAAAAAAGGATTTATTTTGTTAATTGGCGACTCATCGATCGCATTGAAATTGGAGTATAGAGCGTGACAGGGATTGCATAGCGTCGCGGTCGAGACGTATCACTGACGGCAAATCACTTTTGCCTCGCACCATACGCGCTATGATAGATGAATACGTATCGCGGGTAACCGCGAAACAACATTGGCAAAAATATTAATGGCTTGCTATCGGTCACCGCGACGTTTGTCATTTACCCGACAGAGAGTGAAATTTAAAAGCCACGAGAACTGCGCTGGCTCTCGCCCCGAACTCCTTTGTCTTTCACGCGAAAGTAGATTCGATTGCGGGATTACATAAATATATGCATATGTAATACGTAATAGGTATGTATGCACAGTCGAATACGAGAACGGCGTCGGAGAAGATTACCGCGATGCGACGCGACTTCGCGTATATACCTAGCTATTTATTTAAATGTGCATGTCCGTGATGCTTATACATGGAAATGGGCAGCAGTTACGTATACATGGATGCAACGACTCGATACCTTGCGGGGAAATAACTTCGCGGATCAGACGGTATATACGTAAACCGAAGGTACGCGAAAAGGGGCTTACATCGATTCTTTCGCGCAGCGATTTCATAGAAACACTTAGGCTCACGCCCTTACGGGGATGAAGAAATTCCGCGAATCCGTTTAAAGTGTTGACCGATACCGGAGGCAATTTGATGGAAATAATTGTTCACAAAGGATCATCGGATCACGGTGGGAAGAATAATTTTGCAGGCACGTAGACGTGTTTGACCCGCGAGCGGAAATGTATCGCGCGCGTGGCTCGAAGCAAGTTGCACGGTTGGACGATCGTCTCATAAATATTCGTAGGCAAAGATCGGGTCGATAAATTTCGCAAAGGTTGTCGGTTGGCAAGGTTTTAATGGAAAGGGGGCGGGCAAGGGGGCTGAAGGCATCGAGACATCGGGGCATCGGAATATCTGTGTAGGCGCAGAGTCAGCGAGGGGTCGTGCCGTCGTGCCGATGTCGAGACACGAGAACGCTTTTCCGGCGACACGTAAATAAGAGTTCGGAGGGGGTAAAGCGGTTGGGAAGAAAACTAGTCCAGATCGAGAGGAAAGTCGATGCATCGGGGAAACGGGAAGCTGGCGTACGCAAAGCCCACTGTCCTGTCCCACCCGCCCCTATTCTCTCTGCTCCCTGTACTTCCGCTTTTACATCCAATCGATTCGCTTTTTGCCTATGACGCGGCATCCACGATATGGGCAGGATTCAAGTGCCGTTTCTCTCGATTCTTCCTCGCAGCTTCCGCGGACCCACGCACAGCCATGCACAGGGGTGTGTGGCGACAGTTTTTCTCGCTCATCCTTCGTTCACAGATTTTGCAGAATTCCTTATCCTACCACATAGATGCTGAACGTCTTTGCAGGCGTGATGAAAATAAATAGACAACGGGAGGCGCAGGAGAAGGAGGCGAATGAGCAAAGGGAAGGGTGCAAAAGACGGGATAAAGACAAAGACGAAGCCGAAGCTCGTCGGCGTTGGCGAGGAGAAGGGAAAAAGTAGAGGGTCTCGAGAGGAAGAGACCTTCTCTGTTATTCCTAAGGTAGCCGGTTCTTCTTTCGTTTCCGTACGAAACAGACCGAGCACGTATCTCGTTAGCGAATCATTAGCAACTCTTCTCTTACTGCAACTACTGTCGCAGCGAATGCTCGCGGCCCATCCTATCCCAACCGTTACTTCCTTCTATTTTCTTTCGCCATCCCAGTCCGCATTTCCGCTCTGACGCTTAATCCCTTTAATCTCCAACGCCTTTCCTCTTAACATTATTTCGCCAGATGATATCTGACAGACGATAGCTGATGGCGCGCGCGGTCCAGAACGCAATTAAAGTCCCTGAAAAACGATAAAGTATTATCTGACGTTTCGTCATGCCCAGTCGTTTCAACTGGGATGTTTCGATGTGTTACACACCTATAGTGATCTATGCAGAGTTGAAAGCAGCGTGCAAGCGAAAAGACGGACGTGGTCGCCGTGTCGTCGATATCGGGGTCCTTGGATGGCAAGTAGCCCGCGGGGTAGGGCTTTCAAAGGTTTTAAAAGCTCGTTGAGCAGGGAGGTGATGACGGCGAGGACGAGTACGAGACGGCGACGGCAATGGTAACGGCTCCTCTTCGGGGAATAAAATTACTAGGGTTGCTTGGTTCGTTCTTTCTCTTTTTCAAAGCTCGACTCGTCATTGTGCCGTTGGCTTTCGTTCCGGCCTCGTCCGCCTTCCTCGAGCGCCTTTGGCGAAACCTGGCTCGACTTTGCGGCAAACAACGAGACGATAACTCAGCGCTGACATTGCCACCGACACCTGCAACTCTTATCGCGTACGCGACCGCCGCAGGTGCTGTCTATTCGCCGAGCGAATGAACCTATGCACCCTCCACGTCCGTTCGCGCGCCCCCCTAGCTATACAAATCGAAGATACCTACCCAGCAAACTGTGTAAACCCTTCCTCTGAATCACGAACCAAAACCTTCCGCCTTACCGTCTAAACACTCTAAACTCTAAAGATCCTCAGCTTTCCCACGATTCCCAGCTTCCCATTCATCCGCGCTCTTACGAGCAGGCACACTCTATTCTTGAAATTGAAAGCTATCGGGATTCGAGTCAGCGTTCGATACTCGGCCAGACTTGGACATGTAGGCAACTCATTGTCACTGTGTATAATAGGGTGGTCCTTATTTTTCAACCTTAAAATTTGTATCGTCTGACCCTCTTAAAATCTTCTATTTGACAAAAAAAATATCCTCCTGTTTTTTATTTGTATATTTTGATATATAAAGGGCGCTCAAGGACTTTATATTTCGCATGTACCACAAGTTTGGCAACTGCGACTTTCTATAATTGTCACGTGTCAATTTTAATGAAACGGGGCCCATATTTATGTATCAGAATCCGAAACCATGCTTTTATTATGCGTTTAACAGCCTGAATAGAATGTACGTGAAAGTTTGCGACTGCATCTGATTCGAGAGCTGCTGATGAGAGAAATTTAAATGTGCATATAAAGCCTTATGCCACAACACAATACAGTAGACACTCGTTATAAACTCGTTTCGTCTATGCGATTATATTCTCACTTAAAAGTTAATAAAATTGTTATCCTTATTGCAAAAATTTCTATCAATTTATACCAAAATAGTAATATTTTATTGCCATTGAGTGACCTGTAATCCTTAATATATTTTAACAAAAATTTTAGACGAAATTCTTTTAAACTATTTGGAAGCTTCTGCGAGGGTCAGAAGAAATTTGTACAAACTTTGATTTTTTACCATACATATACACCACGAAGAAAAAGCCGAATTTATTAGGGGCGACAATCAGCTTTTGGTAAATAGAATAAATTTACAAAGTCTTGGCATTAGGGTGGGGTGGGGGTGGGGGTCGATTTTATTCGAGGAGACGCATAATGCGATTCCGAGGGGAGTGGGTACGTGAAAGTTCGAGGACGAATCGAATGAAATTTGAATAAAAATACCATCTTCCCCTGGATGGGTTGCCCGAGAGGCAAAATAAAGCTCGGCCTTAGCCCCTGAGGGGTCAGCCGCCGCCGTTCCTCGGGGCTCCTCGGGGCTCCTCGGGGAGGGCGCGTCGTATAATAGCTAGATTTTCCAATAGGCGGCCCTAGCTTCCGGATCACGTATTTTTCCTTCGCTTCGCTATTTTCTCAACAACCGCCGGCGCCGTTACTGCTTTTTACCAGATAGGTACAGTTGCTTTCATTCTTCCTCTTATCCTTTTCATCCTTCGAAGACAGGTCTTGCGCGAGAGCAAGAGCGATCGAATAGTGAGAGAAATTTACTTTGCGGCAACGTATTATAGCAAACAGAGGAGAGCTGCTCGACGGAAGCGGAATTCCCCGTGGCCGTTGATGGTTTTCGGTTAATTTAACGCTTAGGGCCGGTAAACGCCGTTCCTGGATCGTTCGTCATGGCTGGTCCTCTGGGTATACAACCTCCGTGCGGTAGAATCCATGGCAGAACTATAAATTGCACCGGTCGCGGTGGCGCAAAAAAAGAAAAAAACAGCCGCGACTCTAAAAAGGCAAGTCGATGGCGGTCTTTGGATATCCTCCAAGATTTACGAAGCTTTGAACATTCCCGATCGGAGCCCGCTAGGCAATGGTAACACTCGCAATCTCCTCCCCCTTCTTTCCTCCACTTTCACGTGTTCCTCCAATTTCTCCATTTCCTTATCATCCCATTATCGCCCTTCTTCCCCCCCACCTTTCGTCCTCTCTCTCCGCCTCGTTAACGGTTCGCGGAAACCGTAGGCGTACTCCTCGCTTCGATCCGACATGCAAGGATTTCGGTACGGATCTCGGTGAAACATTCGCTGCTTAGAGATTTCACGACGGTACGTAATATATGTATTAAGCGGCGAGTTTTTCATTAACCGGAACCCTCCGAGCTCCTCTGTACTTGCGACACGGTACAATAGAAGCGAAGCGGAGAAGGGGATGAAGATGGCTAAGGGTAGGAGTAGGCGTGGGAGCACGAGAAGGAGGAGGAGGAGGAGCCGGTCGTCGTCGAATGAGACGGGAGGAGGAAATTGGTTTTGCATTACAAAGCCGATGGCCCGTGATAATAGAGCGCTTCATAGCCGCAAGTACGAGCACTTAGCTCCTATGAATTGTCCAATTATATTATTATCTGGAGGGTGAAATCCGTCATCCGATCAGTTACTCGAGCAAGAGGTGCGAGGTAAGGGGCGCGGTGCAGAAAACCTATCTTCCCTTCGACACGCGTGAACAAAAACTTCTCCGACCGTCCCTTCGTTCACGTTCCTTCAGAGACCTCTGCGATAGGAAAATTCAACAAGGCGATTCGTCTTCATTTCTCGGACCCGATATCGAATAGAACAGTGCTTTTCTATTATGTATACGCACATAGGTAGCACACCCTTCGCTAGGGCTTGAAGCGCGCGGTATTGTGTTCTATATGATTCGCAGCAGGTAGTTGATCTCTCGAGCAGAATAGAAACTACGTGCTCACATGTACACACGTATGTATATACATAAGCCCCGTGCTCTGTCGCAAGTTCAAACATATCGTTGTTCTTCCTTTCAACGTAATGGGTAGCTCGTTCCGATCGAATCGCACTGCAACATGAAAATCATCCCCGGGGAGAAGATATCCCTCCCCCTTCTTCCTTCGGTTCCACCGAATAATCCATTCCAGGCATTCGCCCGAACGGAACAACGGGACGCTGATTGGGGATCTTTCTATCTTCGTAGAACGAGAGCCCGAGGAATATGAAAGGCCGCGCAGGATACGGAAAAAGGGCCAACAAATTTGCCGATAAAAGGCTGACAGGCTGTGCCGAATCCCCTGGATTCTACGCGTACCACGCAGCCTTTTACCTAAACCTATACATGTACGTATCGTACCTACTTATTTACATACTTTCGACTTGCGCTCGTTCCGCGGAGAGGCCGAGAAAAAGGCAACTGCTAGCGGGTAAGTACATAGCTAGCTTCGGGAAAGGATGCGGAAGGAGAGGAGAAGAAACAATTGGGACTGTTCAATATCGAGCCAAGCGGTCGGCGCGGTGCGGCGTTCGCTCAACCGTCACAGAGGCATTGTCAGAGGCATAATGGACTCTGTATAAACGAACAACTGCGTAGTAGTACGGATCCGGTACTTTCTTGAGCTTTCCTTCCTCCGTCTCTATTACGGAGCAATGCTTTCGCAAGGATCGTTAATGAGCATCCTTGGAAATGCAATTGCCTCCGGCGTACCTGCTTTGAGTATCGGATAGAACTTGAGCTTGGACAGTGACGGACGCAACGCTGGAACGCGGAAATTACGGCTGGAAGATGTCTCTCGCCACGATCCAGTGTTACTTATTTTTTTGTAGCGATAAGTGACTGGAGAATTGCTTCCGACACGGTCGCGTCAATGCCGCTTCTTTCCACTGCATCCAGGGTGGGGATTGCAATCGCGAGGAACACCTTCAAATTTTTCTCGGTAATTCGCTAAATTTTTGCCGGTAATTCGATGAATTACGTATAGCAACGTAGCGCATAAATGCGTTCATTAATTCCATCGATATCTACTATGTTATCAGTGAAAACAAAACTTCAATTACTAATAAAGACGGAAAACCGAAGTATCTCGTGAAGAACGAACTCTGATCCGAAAGAAAACTAGAAATCCGAATCAAGTCATCAAAAAAATGGACGCATTTTCAAGTGGAGAAAGTAAGATGAAAATATATGCAAATGGCATATGATTTCTTAATGACTATCCGACCAACAAGTGTAGAATCCGAGACCGCTTTATCCGTGGCTGGATTATTTTGTACAAAAATTAGGTCGCGATCAGGAAACCAAAGTTTATACAAATTAGGCTTTTGCGCGCGTATTTGTTAAAAAGATTTGTTAAATTCAAAATATTTAATTATGTATTTAAGTTAAGATTCTTTTCATTGTTTTCCTGGTGAAGGTCCATATTAATAAGTATTGCCGATAGTTATACAAATATATCTATTTTGTGTTATATCATTTCACATTTTATGTTCAGAATATTTTCATCTACATATATTTTTTATAATGCTCGATTAGAGTTCGAGGAAAGTTTTTTTCGTAACGCTTAGTTTTATATTTTCAATGCCTTGAAAAAATACCGATTTTCATTGAGAATTTTACCGAATTACCGGTAATTGAGAAAGTCGGTAAATTTGCAATCCCGGATCCAGGGGGTTTTCTCGACCAATGGACCGACGCGAAGGAGCAGCTAGGCTCGTCCAACGCGAGAATCGAGCCACCTAAGGACGTATTGTTCCAGCAAACGAGTAACCCATTTACACCGGCTAGTCGTGGTATCGCGTGTCCGAGCCAGAGTAGGTATCATCGTCCACGTTTGCGTAGAACGTTTCCCAATACTGCCGCAAGTAAATATGTATGTATGTAACTGCGTTTTCCAACCCTCTCGAAATAACGCGGACTCGGTCGCGCTTCTCTTGGTGCACGACAAACACGATTGGCCGCCGCGCCGATTACGGTATTCCCATCGAGTTTCTACTTCGAGGGCACCGCGTATCCTCGTTTCCTCCCCGCGAACCGCGGGACCGTGAACACCGAAAAGATAAATGTACATTTATCCTTCGCAGCCGTGCTAATTGACAAATCGTTAATCTCGCTTCGCGTTACATCCGGAATGGTAACGGATGCGGATGCGGACAATAATGCCTCGGAGGGCCGCAAAATCGGTTCGGACACGCTCGATTCTCCCACGCTCGGGAATCGCATCGCCATCAACCAACACGCGCAGTGAGTTTCTACCAAAGCCCGGCCAGTAGCCGCGCTAGGAACTAGCGGCCATGTATCAGGCATCTCGCCAAACGGTAATGTTTCTCTAGTTCCTCTAGTTCCTAGCCTCGCTCCGAGCGGCGTTACCATTATTTATTTATCCTTTTATCCTCTTATACGCGTTACAGCGCCACGTTCCCTTAGAGGACGGGATAGAAGCAGCTCGTTACAACCTTCGCTCCGCCACTTTTTCTTCCCCGTAATTTAGTTGGGTGGCTACGCGCGTACGAAATTACTCCGCTCCTCCTTTGCAATTTTCAGTGACAAACTCAAGCTAACACCTAACCCGAATAGCCGACGATAGTGTTGCGCCCATATCTGACCCCGCGCGCTAAAAAGACTCGCCGAATCGAGGCTACAGTTGTTGGCCGTAATTCATCCCGGTCTCCGTGGATTCCGGTTAATCGGCAACCCCCTCCGGAGTGTCGACGAGTTGCAGAGTTAAGGAAACTTTCGATCCGAGCCGAATATACGTCGAGTGTCAACGGCACGCCGGTTATGATCCCCGGCGGGTCTCTCGGGATGCATCTGAGCTTCCAGAGATTACGAGAGTCTAGAACGGGATTAGGATTCGCCGGAAAACCGAGAATGCGTCTTAAGGAGAGCGATTTCCCGTCAGAGCGGTCTCGTCCTCGGTGGTGACTTCCTTGCGGTGTCTTTGCCAGAAAGTACACCGACGGATCTACCTACGTACCGTACTGCGCGCTGGCTCGGCGAGCAATTCGAGGGTCGGGAGACGCGAGCCGAGAGGCGCTCGGCGCTCGCAACGGGACAGGATTGGATTGGGAAAAAGGCGTTCCTGGATCCACGTTCATAGCCGTTGCTCGAGTACGTGAGTAAATATTGATGCCGACGCGTGATCGGGATCGCGTTGGGAATAAGCCACCCTCGAGGCTGCGCCGCCACTTGACACGTCCGTGCGCGCGCGGTACGCGTCTATGTATAGAAACATAGGCAAGGGTACTTACACGCGCGCGAGCGTAAGAGAAGCTTTTGGTGACCAAGCGCGTATCGCGTGTCCGTAAACTTTCCGCCCACCTTACTATTAACACGCATCGATGCGACGGCAAAACATTTCCGATCTTTCTGTTTCAGCCAAGGGGACACCTTGGGTCACCTCCCGTCGCCGACTACTCAGACACCGCAATGTACGCAGTAACGATATCCGCGGACCACGTACAGCATTACGTATTCGGTCGGTGTGGGTGTAAATAATTAATCCTATCCGTGGGCGAAGGTGCCTGATTAACTGGCATGGCCCTCGACTTCGCTTAGTCACCGGGCGGCGACTTTGATCTACCATTCCGAATGCAGTGGAATAGGAGGAATCCGGAGGTGGCGGCCGAGCAGGGGCGAGTACGGAGCTGGGGCCAACCGATATTCCAAAGCCCAGTTTCCAGGCTTTTGAGATTCCATTACGGCCGCCAGCGGCGAGAATCAATATTTAAATTCGTAATGGGGAAACGCCTGGCTGCAATTATGGAACGTGGCCTGCCTAATAAAACGCCGGAGGTTTCAACGTTTTCGTGGTCTGGTCCCGAGGCCGCTCGCGTGGAAACCTAAAATCTTTCGTCCGCCGAATCTGCCGGCATCCAACCGCGAGAACCAGCAACTGTCAGTGCTGCTCGCGTGGACGCGGGACGAACGCGAGTGGATTCGCGGCGAAGACGAACCAATTAACGAGTTTCGCCCATGTAAATTGCACTCGACGCGATTTACCGGCAATTTGAATGGAAAGCGAGCGCAACGTCGATTAGCATAGATTTGAATAAATTGTAAGTCTACGGTATCGCCGATGCCGGGGAGCGAATTTTTCTCCTTTACTTGTCCTCGTTGCGCGCACTTCCCAGCAAACCCCTGTACGAGATCGAAGGGACCGAGGGAGAAGGCTAGGCGTTCTGGGGGCCGTCTGTGCGTAGCTGAGCGCCACTGGTCCAGCCGAGTTTGAGTCGGCCGTCGAGGTAGAATTGTGCGTGGATCAATAAATCGCGCGTGGAATGGAACGGTTCGACGGAGACGCGAACCAGGGACTAAAGGGAGCTTACGAAGCTCCGGCAGGAATTTCGCCACGGAATATCGTCCACCGATTCCGCACGGCCAACTTCTGTTATCTCGTTGCTCGATCCGCTTCGGCACGTCACACCGCCATCCGCGATACTATCCGTACAGTTTTATTCCAACGAAAACGCGCCGCCCGAGACCGCCCTGACCCCGAAATCCTCATCTAGCCACCGAATCGTAACCACGGTAGAAGTCAAGCACATTTTACGACCACCATTCAGACAACGTACGGAGTGCTGATACCTACTGGAGGAGTCGCGACTCCCCTCGTAAACGTCATCCCGAAGATATTGCGAGGGCCGGTTGTATTCTCAGCGGACACGCCAACAGGCCGAGTTACCGCCGAACTAGGTACGATGCGCGCGTTAATACCTTGGCTTGCTTTCGAATGCAACCGCGCTTGGCGCAGCGCTCTCGCGACTTTGTCTGATTCAACTCTCGCAAACAGTCGCAACGACGGCTCGTAATCCCGAAAGCTACCGGCCAAAAGGGCTTTCGTCTGCTATCGCGAAACTTGACCGAGCAGCAGTTCCCCTTCTACTCCGTGGCAAAGTCGGACGATCTCTCATACTTTGCGATCACTTTTTCGCGGCATCGCCTTCGTCTTCGTTTCGAAGCAAACGCAACGGCGAGCCTCCTCCTTTCGTTCGGGGAACGGAGCTTGGCTCGATAGTCGAGAGAGCTTGGCCCCCCCCCCCCCACCCCCCTCGCGTTCCGTGCATAGTTTTCCAAGGAACGTCGGCGTCGCGTAGCTTTAACGAGAGGAACGAGGAACGGAACGAGCGCCAGCTTCGGAGATGGCAAGGCAGGTTGGAAGATGGGGAGCTGGTCGAGACCCGTGGCCGTCCTCCTCCACGCAATTTGCATGGCTAACACGACGGGAAGCATCCTATCCTTCCCATCCTTCCTACACTTCCTCTATCCTCTGACCCAATGATACGCAACTGGTCGGCCCCCGGCTCCGATCCAGACCCCCGAGCGAACGGACACGACCGGAATTCAATTACGCGAATGTGGCCGAACGCGACCGCGAACTCGGCCTGGGGACAGGCGAGACCTAATAACCAAACAACGGCAGCTCGCTCCGCGAGGATTCCGCGGCAGATTTCCATCGTTTTCTCGGCTGTCCTCGCGACCAGGACCCATCAGCAGCGTCGCCTTCGATCCGCTGCTCCTGCGGAGTGTGCCGCGTCTACTCGAGTCTGCCGGGACCCCGAGCATCGCGATGCAGCCAGCCGGTGCAAGGTGCGGGGTAGAGAGGAGGAAGCGAACAACGCGGAGAGCGGAGCGTATTTTATTAATCAGTGTAGAGCCACCGTTCGAGTTACGTCCGGTCTATCGAGCAGCCAAATTGCTATCAGCCGAGCGCGGTGTACACGCGGCCCGGATAGAAATTGAAACAATGCTCGAAATCGCGGACACCATTATGCTGCCAGTTTACCCGTTAACGTTCCCGAGTCGCGACGGCCGGCAGGCAGCTCGCAAAAAAAAAAAAAAAAAAAAAAAAAACACCAGCCGACTGATGAAAGCCGCTGGAGATAAAAAGGGGTCTCGAAAGGCCGAGAAACAATGAGCGCGCTTCAATTATCGCGCCTGTAAAAAAATCCGCTTATATCCTCGGCGAAGCTGGTTATCGACCCTCTGGCCCCGCCATAACTTGGGCAAATAGCGTTCCCGCGGGGATTTTAGGAAAATCTGGAACACGGCCAATGCTGTTCCCCGCCGCGTTACATCGCCTCCGCTTCAGTTTATATTCGCGGCCACCCCCCCCCCCCCGACCTCCCCCCCCCCCCAAACCTCCTCCTGCTCCCACTATTTTCAGGTTTATTCGTTTGGCAATGCAACGAGTTACGCAGAGGCTAGGACGGGCCAGCTTCTCT
This sequence comes from Andrena camellia, assembly GCA_029448645.1. NCBI lineage: Eukaryota > Metazoa > Arthropoda > Insecta > Hymenoptera > Andrenidae > Andrena > Andrena camellia. Next base: position 35,103,955 of record CM055680.1, read on the forward strand.
GCGCTCTCCTTTCTCTCCTCCCTCTCCTTTCTCTCGCGCGATTTTCTCCGAGCTCGCCGATATCCCGGGAACTTGGGCCGTTAAGCCCGCTCGAATCTCCACGGCCGATCCAACCGGGGAAATTTTCCTCCCCGATATTGCGAAACGGGAAAGCTATCGTCGATTCGATCGCACTTTTCGTCCAGAGACTACGCCGCACCGCGCGTTCCTCTCCTCTGCGAACAGTCCGCGTTATCCAATCGGATTCCTCGACGTAACCAACACTGCCGTGGACTGGGCAAGCTTGTAGGCTGGTATCATTCCCGGAAAATGTCGACGAAAAGACGCGGAAGGCGAAAAAGACTGCGATAACTGAACCGTTCGGAACTCGTGGTTCCGTTTTCCAAGGTAATATCGCGATATGTGCATTCGAGGGCGCCAAGCGTTTTGCGTTTAACCTTTAGAATTTGGATACTTTGCCGGCCATTTTGGCGGTATATGTATGCATAAATTTTAAGTAAATAAAATTTACAATTTCAACGAAAAAAATCACGGCCCTCTAAAGGTTAAGAAGAGACTCGAGCGAATTTAAAATACTTATACTCTGCTTTCTCAGCGCGCATCCATTGGTCGGAGGGCAGAGGGTGCGAAGACAATGTCGCTCGTATTCCGTGCGTTCTGTCAAAGGGACCTGACTCATACCGTCCGTTCAAGCCTCCTAAGACAATGACACGGGGCCGAGGGTTTTAAGGTTGCGTTATTAATCGAGATAGTCGGTGGAGGAACTTTCGGCCGGGGCTGCAGTTTTGTTTTCGAGGGTGGTGGCGCACGCCTCGGTGCCCGGGCGCTGGTTTAATTATCGAATGTAAATAGGTTCGTTAGGGTCTCTCGTTTTTAAGCGCGAACGAGCAGGACGAGACGCGAGGCGACGCAGCGGTCCCTCCATTCTGTTCGGTAGAATCGTAGAAACAACCCTTCGCCCTGTTTGCTCGATCGATCTGCTTTCGGACAGGATGCCGTCTATTTCAGCTGCAACACAACGACACGTAAAATTGCTGATTTTACAAGCCGATCGTGATTCGTTGCGAGCCGCGACGATCGCGTCCGTTGCGGTAAACCGATTGGCACGATGCCCTGCGTGCGCGGCAACAGGTAGATTTATAATGACGATTTAACCAAGAAAACAATTTCAATGTGTCGAAAACTGTATCGAGGACCTACACGCATATTTCGCTACTCCACGAAACAATTGGCCGAAACATTGTCACCCATTCGGCTGCTCCGCTGAAAAGTTCATTTGCGGTAAATGGAAGCGAGCAAACGATTCGTTAGCCTTGCCCAAGCCCGTGGTATTCGATATAAATATACGTTATACATTATACACGTACTATCGACGGCTGGTATAAGAGGATCGGGAGACGGTGGGAATACGGAAGACGCTGCGAGAGGCGCAGTCCGCAAGATCTGATTAATGGCTCGACGGCGATTAAAAGCAAACGGCGCGTAACATACCTGACGAGCGAGTTGCCGGCGTTTCGACGCGACCCGACGCCACACACAATAGGCCGGAGCATGGTTGTTTGTCATCAGCGATAGATTGGTCCATTACGTCGCGAAACTCGATCGACCTTTCCAGAGAACAGGCATTCCATCGATTCTCCTATTTCGGAGCACATTCTCGCTTCGTTACCAAGGCTAATCGTTCGAAGCGATGGATCTGGTTCAGCGGAGAATTCGTCGTTCCGTCTTGCGAGACAGCGGTGCTGTTTACTTAACCCGAGCGACGCGTTCTCGGGTACATACTGGATCATGGTAACGGAAGAGAAAGAAAAAAGGAGCCACTGTCCCAAGCATCGATCGATCGGATAGTAGGTACAGCAGCTGTACGACGGGCACGCAATTTCCACCGCTTCTTAAAAGGGTTTACTCGTAGTTGAAATAATAGATTGTTTATCTGCGCGAGAGCAGATAAGCAGGCACGGGCGGACAAGCTTCAAGACGAGAAGCTGCAAAGGGATAGATCCAAGCAAGAGACGTGTTACCGCTTCGGTTAAGGGGACCTTCCGGTCTAGAGCCCCAAAAAATAGGTGATCTTTAGGAATTAATTAAAGGAAAACTACTATATATAATTTAATGGGACTTTTTGCATTGTATTAAGGATGTCTTAAATTATGGAAATATATTTTTTGTTTTATAATTAATCGTTGCAGACAGCACTGGGAAGTCGTTTAAGTCAAGACGTCAAAAAATTGATCCAAATCGGTGGGAACTGTATCTCCAAAAAGTTATTATCCGATTCGACTGAAACTTTGTTTATTTTGAAGAATATACTTCTGACTAGGGGGGCCAGAAAAAATTACAAAAAATTGAAAATTTATAATTTTTAAAGGCGTTGAAAGGACGAAAAGTATAGAGAAAAAGTGATTTCACACTTCAAGTGTCGTTATTTTCTCAAAAAATGTCATTTTTGTAATTTTTTGCCCCCCCCCCCCCAGCCAGAAGTATATTCTTCAAAATAAAAAAAGTTTCAGTCGATTCGGATAATAACTTTTGGAGATACAGGTCCGATTTTGAGAACACTGTTTCGGGAAAAACGCGTTTCAAGTTTTACGTGAGCGCCGAGTGGCCGGTTGTGACCCATTCATTTGCCTCTACTCAATCGCCTATAACTTCGGAAATTTGACGAATTTCAACAAATCCATTTGAACACGTATTCCTAAAAGGAATTCGAAAATTCGAAAAATGAAATAAAAAAAATCGGCTTTTAGACCGGAAGGTCCCCTTAACTCCGCCTTCGGTTGCCTGCCAGTTCGGTCTGATCCACCTTCAGCCATCCTCGGTCATTCTCCACCTTGGACCAATCCCAATCCTCTTTCGCCGTCGCATTGTCGCGCATCGACTCCACGCCGACGTCCACGGCGTTCGTGCTTTTGTCTAACTTGCCAAGCATCTAGATTCTAGGATCTAGCGCCTCCACTTATCCACGACAGTCGCGTCAGCCTGGTCCCATACACGGTCTACCTTCTCGACAATGCCAACCTCGCGCGACGAACCGCTCTCCTCCGTCGTTTACACAAATTCTGAGAGTCGACGCGCGACTGCATGGAGCGAATTTGGGGGGATGATCTCGGTGAATCGAAGGGAGCCGTGTACACGGCGTGCCCAGATATTCCCGCAGCAAACGCACACCTTTGTTTCGCAGCGACATGGCTAATTCAAAGGATTAACTACTCATTTTCAGCTGCACACAACTACCGAGCGCCCCGTTGCAAACGTTGCATTGTACATACGCGGCCGCCCTCTCCGCTTTCCCTTCGCAAGGGTAGCTTAGCTTTGCCCTGCTCGTCGAGCCAAGCGAGTTTACAAAAACGGTATCGGCGAGTAGGTGCCTACCTACGTTTTCGTCGGTCTTGCCGTTTGTCGGAGCGCGATAATTAAAAGCCTGGCCTGGAACGCTTGGCTCCGTTAGCCGAGCACATTTCCATGCAAACGACGGGACACCGTCGCAACGACGGCGACGCGCGTCCTCCCCTGTCCTCGGGCACCTAAAGATAGAAACTCCACGAACCTAAGCCCCGGACTATGCTCTTGCCGTTACCCGTGCATTCCAGATCGACCGTTAAAATCATCTGGCAATCTTAAACGGCTCCTCAAATTGGATCTGTCGAAATTGGAGAATTGAAAAAGACCGGCTCTCGGTGGCTGTTCCAAGGAGGACTGCCTACCGCTCTCGGGGATATTCGATGAGGGTGAAAATGCCGGGGGTCGTATTTCACAGTGGAAAGCACGTCCTACCGACAGCGCTTCGTGCGCTCAGCATCGCGACAACCGACGCGACGGGACGCGAGGTTGATGCCTCGTAAATACACACGGGCGAAACAAGAACATTTTTGCGCGAGGATATTTTTCTGCGTCGAGCAGGCCGATCGGGAAAAACTACGTGAATTCTTAAAGGAAATGGCTCGTTCCCGTTGGCGTGCCGAGGACGGGGGGGGGGGGGGGGGGAATGAGACGCGTTTTACCCAGTGAGGGGAGTCTGCTCGTGAAATATTTACTTTTTCGTTACGGAACGCGAGTGCCAGCGAGGAGAAATTTCTCTCGGCATAGTCGACGGGATACTCTTCTACGTCGCGCGATGACCGTTACGTTCAGCTCGCGTCTCGAATCGAAAGCTAAAACAAGAGGACGCGATGTTAGCGAGAATATCCTACATTCACGAATCACAATATCGCTCTGGCTTAGACACCAACTACTGCGTGCTTCTGCTCTTTAAAAGCAGGGTTACCATAAAAAGCACGAGCGAACCGAATGACGAATAGGTAAAAGAGGAAAGCGAGAACACGGATGGAATCGGGACGGGAAGAGCCGCGCCACTTTTATCCCTGGTCAAAGATTCTACGTCGGAGTATGTGCGATACCGTATTTTCACCGCGCCCTCTGAAGAAAGAAAAAGAAGCCGCGAAGAAGAGAAACGAGCCTTACAGACGGGGAAGGAAGAGGAGGAGCGGGCAGGAGGGGAGGGGGGGGGGGAGCGGAGAGAAAAACGAATGATAAGGAGAATGGGGTTTTTCCTGTGCGCGTACGGCGATGCTGCTACTTAATATAGGAGCGGAGCCGTGGGAGGAATTGCGGGGCATTTTTACTGGGTTTTCGAGGAGCCAGCGCAACGATATCGTCGTGCCGAGGGAAACTTTTACGTATCTCTGTCGCGAGGGAAACAACGGCTCTCGAAACGAACGATGCTAACAAACTCTAACGAGAATAGTGGCAGAAGTGCCGGTGGCCAAGTGCTAGACTGCTAGAGGATCGAGAATCTTTAACGGAGTAGAAGAGGATGCACCGCGGTGCACGTAGCGGCCGTAACGTACGGAGGAAAACCCGAAACGCGACTCGTGGAGTTCGCAGGGTGATTTATGGGGGCGCGTGCGCGGCTACGATCCGCACATGGACCGCGAAACAGCAGCATCCTCATGTTCCGTGGCATACCGTCTTGTAACGCGCGTACGCTCGCGTCGCGTCGCGTCCCGTGAGCGTCCCGTCGCGTACCGCCATAGGCCACCTACCGCTCCTCGTGCCGACACTTTGTTAGTTAGTAGGTACTACAGGGACACTTAACTACGCTTATCAAAATCGCGCGCTTCTTTCGCGCAACCTACGTGTACCGAACGAAAGCTAGGTTAAGGTGGGGATGAAAGAAAATCGGAGCAGAAAGGAATAGTCAGTCGGTGGTAATCGTGGAGTTCGATTGTCGACGGGAACGATCGTGCAAGGGTGCAAGATCGGAGGAACGGCGGAAGGAAGGACGGCCACGCGTGGTAGATGCAAGAGAACGAAAGGGTAGGAAGGATAGGAACGTGGGTGTTTGGCCGTTTGGTTGTGTGGGAGTGTAGGAGCGTGGGAGCGACGGGTGGAGGGTTCAGTGGTCGGTTGGTCGGCGGCGAGCTCTCAGTCTGTCCTGCGCCGTCGAAACGGAGGAAGCGTCGTTCGGCGTCGATCGCGACGTCGAGCGCGACGAGGCCGCGGAGTCGAAGAGCCTGAGCAGCTCAACAACCCGCAACCCGTACGCTCGTAGTCCGCGTTTGCTCGCCGAGTCGAGCCGAGCCGAGGTGTCGCGAGCGTCGTACAATTTCCTCCCGTCTCTATTGCACGCGGGTTCGCGCGCGCTTCTTCTTCCCCGCTCCGTTTCATCGAGCTCCGAAGCGATCGAGGACGACCCCAGGCTATCCCCGCTCGTTTATCCTCGGTACTCCTTTTTCCGCCGAAAACCTACCACCTCGTCCATCGCTTCCCTATCTTCTGCCTCTCTCCCTGCCATCGCTCCCTCTCCGCCGTAATTTTCCTCCTGGTTTCCCATGGCTTGTGGCCTTTCTGCGGAACGGATTCTTCGATCTGATCCCGAAAGGCAATGACCGACGCACCGACCAACAGCAACCCGATGATTGCTCAACACGGATGCATTTGAGAAGTACGCTCCGGCAAGCTTTCCACCGAGGTACGTTCCTTCCGTTCGTTTCTCCCTTGTTCTCGCACCCTTCCCTTTCCCATCCGTTCCGACGGATACCCAGCGTTGTACCGCGTCGTCAATCACCGTCTACCCCCGTCATCCTCGCGGCACATGTAATCGTAGTCAGCCTAATTAGAGAACGCGTCGCGTCGCGTCGCGTCACGTCCCGTGTCGGTGCGTGTCGTTCCGTGACGGAGCCAGCATCCGATCTTTCGACCGAGTTCGCGATAGCCAGTTGCCGCAAAACGCGCTCGTTTCTCTTGCGTCAACACTACGGTCCCCGGATCTGCTGGGCACCGCCAATCTTTCTACGCAACAGCCGACCTAACGAGACCTGCTTAACGTTCGTAACGCGTTTCTAGAGCGGTCGTAATTACGCCGGTATTGTTCGCATCAAGTAAAATAACGCTGCAAACTTTTGGCGATGTATACCTATAAGTGCGGTGCCTACATACATCGCAATCCAGCTCTTTGCCGTGATTTTTTGCTCGCGCGAAAAGTTTCTGCGACGAGAGAAATTGCGATACGGCGTATTTTTGTTGGTCGTCCTAGGATCGCTGCAGGAGGGCCGGGCCCGCGCGACACGCTCGCCTCGACTGAACGTTTTTACGCCTCCTAGGTGACAGAAAAATGCTATTAACGATACCAGTCGCCGGTCGAGCTGCATGCTGAGAAACCTACGCTCGCGCCGCGCGCTCGGGCGCCTCGAGTCGTATTCGTGCGTTCGAAAGAAGACAGCTCGAGACGCACGAAATCAAACGCCGACGGCTGTATTATCTGCCAGTTAGTTGTCACGTACGTTAGGTGCGATTAACGCGCGATCGTTTCGAAATTCGCATCGGAAAGTTCCATAGCCAATAGCGCAGTCTCGACTTTCGAAAGAAAGTTTACTCGCGTGCTCTTGAACGGTTCGGTTATCGAGTTGGAAAATGAGTTTACCGCCGCGTCCGCTCGTTCCACGTCTGGAAATGGAAGCTCGGCGAGCGCAAACTTGCCCACTTTCCTGCGATTACCAAGCTGCCAAGAACTCGGCGGGTAGAGTTATTTATACCAGCAACAATGCATTAGAGAGACCCTCTGTGTCTCGATAGGTAATTCTAACTCGAGGCTACACCGCGAGGAGGGGAACAATATCGGGCTAATGACTCTTTTAAGGCAATACGAATTGCCGTGCTACGCGAAATGTCCGGGGAAGAGTGGAGAGGCTGCGGGGACGGAACGACAAAGGGGCAGTACCGCGGAAGAAACACGGCCCCGTTCATTTGGAAATCACGGAGATTTTAATACGGTCTATCGGCGCTGCTGGCGCACAGGAATCGCGTTCAGGCACAGTTAAACACGTGCAACAGCGCGCGTCGCGCGCCGAACACTAAAAATTTCCTACGGTACGAGGTCCTACGTTGCGCGCCGAACCATAAAAATCGACCCTTGCAATGGCGTTCCGTAGCGCGGATCGCACCATGTTCAACCGTGCCTTTAGTACACGCACGAGGGAATCGCGCGAACGCGAGGGACCGCGCGCGCAATGCAGATTTTTCGCGGGGTTGCGGAACGTTTTGAAAGACAGACCGCACCGAGAATATTTAAAGGGGGTAGAGGGGAGGGAAGGACAGTCGGAACTGGGATTCACTGGGCTCTAGTTCACCAGCGAATAAAACCGCATCGTTCGATACCGGTTGACGGTTGGCTGGCAATGCTTGGTGGACGCGTACAGGGTACAGGGTCGGTCAGCAGCGCGAGTTTCCCTCCGATTTTCCGAGAGTTCGTCGAACCTGCGGTTTCCATCAGCCACACTCGCCCCCTTCCGCCCCTCTGTGCCATCTATGCCAGTAGATATCCCGCTGTCCTTCCGTCTCTGTGACGCGCCCCACCGAACGATCGCTCGCTCGTTCCCTATCGAGGGCCCCGTATAAAACTCTTCGATGGCGTTCCGTGGCTGGCAAACGTTCGGATCATCGTCGCGGCCGGGCGCAGCAAAATTTTTCAACGCAAACGCGCGCGCCTGTAATAAAACCGTTGCCACGGAAGCGTGATCGACTCGACGTAATAAAGCTGGAGTAGGTATCCGCGCATCGCGAGACGCGAACCGAGTGAATCGACGACACGCTGCTCGCTCTCGTTGCCCGTTTTATTAAACGGGGCACGTAATGTCGTCCGTAACGGTAGTAAATCGAAATCGCCGTATCCTACGCTCGTTATCCCCCCCCCCCCTCCCTCCCCCCCCCCCGAGCTGATGGTATTTCGGCGTCGCTCCTCGATCCTTTTCGTATCGTTGAGCTTAATTGCCGTCGCGATCGCGAAAATTGATCGCGGGCATATCTGTGCGTATAGGCGCGCGTAGTCGGCGGCGAGGAAGAAAGAGAAAGGGAGCACGAGATGCAACGGCGAGGAGAGGCGCGGCGCCATCCTTGAACTAGGTCGCCGAGCAGTGTCCTACGAATATCGCCGGTTCGTCCGCGGCAAATACCCTCCCTCCAGCCCCTCTCATGAATTGCAAATTCGCGCCATGCTTCTTTCGCATTTACCAACGATATCGCCGCGTGCTTGCGTCCAACTTTCTACCAACGACGAACGTTCGCCGAGCGACCGACTTATTAATTACGGTCGCTCACCGAACCGCTCTACCTCCGATCGGCGTCCACGTCAACGTGTCCATGTTTTATTGCAGATCGCGGCCCTGGCGTCAGGACCGAACGTCCACGACAGACCGATAGCTCGATCGGAATTAAGGAGATTCGAGCTAGCCGCGACAACGTCAGCGTTGATGAAGTTCAGGACACAGTGTTTATCGATGGAATAGAGCTTGAAGAGCCGTGGAGTATCAGCGGGGAGCGTGAAGGGGCGCGAAACGGAGGGACTCGAAGGGGCTGGATGGCGATAGAAAGAAGAGGAGGATGACAAGCGACGTTCCATCGTTCTCGTCGAGGAAGAAGCGATCGTAGTAGGGCGAAGGGGTAGAGGAGTGGATCGAGGTGGATCCGAGTCGATCGGTGTGATGGTCTCGGGGTGGTGTCCGTGCGTGCCACTCGGCCGCCGGGAATCACCGGACCAGCAGCAATCGGCCTCCTCGTCGAGGAGTTTCGGGAACGACGGTGCACCCTTCACCGTCAGCGCCGCCACCGATCACGCAGAAATGGTCCAGATGTTCTACTACGAGAACCGCGGCAAATGCTGTAAGAAGCTTCTCCGATACAACGGATATCCGAACAAGGTACGCAATCACCCTTCGCCTCATCACCGCTCGTCACTGTCCACCCCCCCCCCCCCACCCCACCGTCGCTCTTCGTACCACACTATGCAATTAACGCGCGCACTTTTAAATCGTCAGAGACGCAACGGTTGCCTCGGAACGTCCCGTCCGACGAGAAACCGTTGGCCAACTTCTTTGCGGTTGCCTTTCAGTCGATAACACGAGAAATTTCATACGGGCATCGAACGCCGGCAACGATAGGGTCGGGGTAAAGGTGGCTCCGAGTTCCGAGTCGGGGCAGCCACTGAAGTCCTTTGAGGCTCTTGGCGAGTTGTCAGTGACAAACGACTATCGAGAAATTCAAACGAACGTTCGAGAGACTACTGTACTCGAGAAGCTCCAACTCGTCACGCGCCATCGACTCTCAGAGTGTCCTCTCTCTTTGGTCACTGCGGTTTTCTCCATCATAGTTTTATAGCTTTTTATACCTTTAGTACGCGTGCCCGGTCGACCAGCGCGCGTAGCAATTTCCAATTTCCCCGGCTTTCACTTCCCTTTCGCCTCGGAAATTTCGGCTATTACGTTATCGCTATCGCTATCGATTCGCGCAGTTCTCGCCGTATTCAGAGCGCCGTCGAGATAAAGCGAGCATCGACCGGCAATCGTCCAACGGGCGGTCCTTTCGCGCTGCTCCACAGTTTCCAGAGCTGAAAAAAACGGTATACCTAACAGGAGAAAAGGGATAGACGTTCCAAGTTCACGGCGAGAGAGCCTCCAAGTTTCCGAAAGCCCCCGGGGAAATAAATCGATTCGCTATCTGAATAGCCATTATGCGGACGTGGCTCGGAGGCAGGCACGGAGGCTGCAAGACTAGGGGACGTAGGTTGGGACGTTGGTAACGGCAACGAAAGCGCGCAGCCAGGGAACGTGAAAGACGAAAGTGAGACAAGGAGATAGAGGGACATCCGTGCTCCTGCTCGTCGAACTGGGCTAATGCTTGGGAGTTTCAAAACTCGTATCAGCCGGAATTTTCTTTCAATAACCAAGTTATTATTCGTCCCAGCCATTTATTACCCTTCTCCCCTCTCGCCGCTCTTCTCCGTCAGCCTCCCTTCCAACCTCGCCACGCGCGCCCAAGCCGCGGTATTTTCCCTTCTTTCCAAGGGGAAATCGAGAGGCCACCTTCGCCTCGTCCAGAGAAAAGGCTGTCCGGCGAATTTTTACGATGGGATATTCCGATCGTCGATCGCCCGTAAAATATTACGCTGGCTCGAGTAAAAATGCTCTTACGTTTCCGACCTTACCAGTTACGTAGGTAGATCGCTCCCGAGTCGGACTCCACTTCTTTCCAGCTGTCCGTGGCTTGTTCGACTATCGGTCGCACTCTCTCTCTCGCCGAGACAAACTTTCGTCTTATTTTGATCCCGCTTCGAGAGCATTTGCCCGCGCTCTGCCCTTCGCCGTCGCAAAAAACGGCCGCGCGTAATTGCGCTCGCGAGGCGGAGAACGCGTGCGAACGCGGATTGCAAGGCAACCCGGAACGGATAATCCGTTCTCGTGTCTGCAACCCGTAATCCACGCGGATGGTAATTCTTCCTAGCAAATCTTTTGAATATGGATGAGTATGATTCCCCCGGCTGATTTCGTTATCTGCATTTTAAAGACTCTCGAGCAGAGACCTCTGCTGACTTTCGGCCATCGACCAGAGACAACGGCAGGCGACGTTTTTTAAACGACCGCCGAGCTTCGCTCCACTCCCCGGGCGCTTCAAACGTTCGACCCAAGGTGGAGAAAATTAAACGCCTCGCCTCGCGATCGTTTCTCGGGCTGCCTTTGGATTTCCACGTCGCGTTATTGTCTCTAGGACGGTGGAAGGTCCGAGGGAAGCCCGGGAAAGCCGAGGAAAGCCGCGAAAAAAAGAAGAGAAAGAGAAGGTAAACGCAGGCGCGGCTAGGTCCCGTTGCCGGTGGCAGTCCCGATAAAAGGGGGCATTGTTTAGCTGGTTGAATGGTCTAGGCGCTATACCTCCTCGACTTTCAGTCCCGCAGACGCTCTTTACGTCGGCGCGATTAAAGATATCTGCCCGAAAGGGTTTCGCTCGCTTCGCGGGTAACTTTCTCTTTCTTTGCGAAACCGTCGCGTCGTGGGAACGTGGCGGGGGGGGGGGGAGGGGGGGGGGGAAGAGAAAGACCAAGGAAATATGTAAGTACCTATGTACCCGCAGATACGCGGTCGCGTTGCCGAGGCTGGACTTTTGCGTTTCCTTTCACGACCCGTCTCGTTTTCTCGTTTCCTCGCATTCTGTTTTCCTCCTCCTTCCGTCTTTCTACGTCTCTGTACGTTTCGTCTAACCGGCCTCAGATCCCATATATATTCGGCTCGTATTACATCATGCGAACAAAGTAGGTACGGAAATCGCCTTGAAAACATGTTGGTTTCCGTTGGTGGCGATCGATCGCGCCGATGATAAACGAGCGGCGAGATCCCTCCGGGGTCGCGACTTCATTCGACGTGGTTTCTCTGGTTCGAGGCAGAGCAAGACTATTCTAACCTCGACTCGATTAATTATCCGTTTCAGGATGAGCCGAAACGCTCGTTCCTCGCGCGTTTCGCAGAGGGCAACGATTATTATTAACGACCCGGCCTCGCGCGGTTAAACGCTCGCGCGTCCGCAACCGTTCACTGCCCACTGTTACCCACGGAAAAGAGGAAACCCCGGAATATTCCATAAAACGCAGCCGATATCCGTTTCTCCCGCGTGCAGGTGGACGACAGGCAGACGAGGGAAACGAGCGGGCTAACGCGTAACCTCCTCGAGCCTTTTCGAAGGAAAGAGCATCGCGAAGGAAAAGGGAGCGGTTGATTGCAGTTCGATATCGAGATCGATGCGACCGGACCCCGCCGGTGGAATCGACGAGACTGGCCTGTTCCGGAGCCAAGACTCGTCGGGAAGCAGCGATAAGGGATGAATGGGAGGAAGGGCTGGGGCGTTGGATTTCTGGCCGGATGAAAAAGCAACGGACATCGGGGCTCTGGATAGAAGTCGCGGGCGGCCGGTTGCTGTTCGATTCGTAGCATTGTTATCGGAGTGCTGGTGCTCGAGAGCTAAAGTGGATCGCGAAGGAAACGCGAGGACATCCCCGGGCGGCCGGCGCGGCGACGCGACGGGAATGGGGATGGGAGGCGCGAGCCATTCCGCCTCGTAGCTGGACCCATCCTCCGAGGAATAATTATGTTTGCGTTGCCTTCTCATCTGGCGCACGTCGCTCACGCATCATCGATGAGTTACGCAGCCGGAACGGGACAAAGGGCGCGCGAATGAGATCCACCGCGCGCCGCGACGAATAAATAAAACGCGGGAGCGAGGTAGTACGATTAGACGAAGTAGCGGAGGTACGCGGGAAGCTAGTTGGCGAGAGAAGGAGAGTCTTGGTCGGATTCGAGAGGCAACGATACCGAGGGAAACGTGTCGCGGGAGCGAAAGGAGGAGGTTGAGAGAGGAGAAGAGAAGGATTGGAAGGGGAGCTGGGAGCAGGAGCGGTAACCGGAGCGAGGGTGAGGTGAGACGAGAGTCGAATCCGAGCTAGAGAGGGATGAAGTAGCCCGCGCGAGCTGAAAGAGGACCAGAGACGGAAGGAAGGGGCTCTGCGAGAGAGCAGGAGAGCATGAGAGGAGAGGGGGGGAGCGGGGAGAATCGCGGAAAAGAGGCAAGAGGGTGGATATTCCAGGCTGCACCCCGTGGCTGTCCCAGCGCATTGCCATGGCAACCGACCCTGAAACACCCTGCGCGGCCGTCGCACCATCGGAGCTTTGCTTTCCGATGATAGTAATAATGTATCCTCGCTTTCGTTGATGTAGGTCGCAGGACGTTACCGCATTGCCAGCGGAAGGGCAGACCTTTGCCACCGCGGAAAGGAAAGGGCGGCTTCCACTCCACCGCGACCGGTCACAAGCCACAAGCCAGAAGCCGCAATTACGCAGCTTTTTGCGATACGCCCTCGCCACCTATCGCGGTCCTCTACGGTCTCGTCCCTACCGTTACATCTTACATCTTACACCACCTCGACACGCGGGCCGCACTCCGACCCTTCTTCCTACCCCCTCTATCGAGCCAAGTCGATCGGCCTGGAAGCTCTTGCTTTCTCTCGTTTCACCGGCTTTCGTTAATCGAGCCAGACTTAAGGGAAGCACGGGAAAAGAAAATCGTGGGAAGGAAAGCAACGGGGGCGAGAGGGGCGATCGACCCGCTCTCGATCCGGTTAAAAGGGAAACGGGTGGTGGGAAGTGGGGGGGGCGGCATCGCCAGGCACGAAGAAAGGAAAGCGGAGCTCGAGAAAAACACGATGTCGCGTGTTTGTCGATGCTTCGCGGCGAGTGGCGTCGGCGTTTTTAATCGGCGCCACTTGTTTCTAACGACCCTCCTTTGTTTCGCTTCAACCCCATGGTACTCACTCTCATCCTCCGTTTCCTCCGTTTCCGTCTCCTATGCCCCCCCCCCCCCCCCCGTCATCCGGTCCCTGCTACCCCGTTACCACTTTCTCGCTATCCGTCTGGCTCGCATCTCTTTTCGCGCCACCACCCCGTTAACTCCTCCACGACCAAACGATCGAATCGCGTCTTCCGCTGACTTCCCCGGCTTCGAGGCTTCCTGCTCCGGGCGAACGCGGAAAGAGACAGATCGACGCCGATAGAACGAACCGGACGGAGTCTCTGTGAATGGATGCGTCTCGACGCGTATACCCAGATCCATCCGTCGCCGCGTCGTCGCCGGCACCAGCAGTCCAAGTGGAATCGTTAAACTCGAGCGAATGAATGCCTAAAGTTTAAAGCGTACATTCCACGGTAACGAGTCGACGATGCGCGGCTTAATTGCTTCGAGTTACGTGCTCTTTTGCCGTCTAACGAAGACGCGACGCGTCGCGTCGAGTCGAGTCGAGTCGCGACCAAGATATATACCTACCTCCTCGGATGTAAATTAAACGACGCCGAACTGTAATTCGTTGGGTCAGAAATGGAAGACTCGAGGGGCGACTGGATGAAAAGGAACGACGTCGCTTCGATTTAGCGGCGGATAGATGTGAAAGGGATCGATCGGAATCGGGTCGAGGCTTCTACTCGGCTTTCGCTCGGAGAGCCAGCTCCGAAGATTGACTCTCTTAAAGGGAAGATTCGTTTGGCTCGGAAAGTAGCTGGCAGAATCTACCGAGTCGAGTTTATTAAATCGGGCCAGGGGTAGGAGGCAAGGGCGAAAGTAGGCTTGGAAAAATTTTGGCCGCCAACTGGCTTGGCGAGCGAACCAGGGCGAGCTTTATCCGATCCGCCCCTCGGCGGAGCAAATATTCGTTTTGAATCGACGATCCGACGGGATCGGCGCGATGGTTCGCTAATTCGTTTACGTTTACCCGATAGAAACACCAGCGCGATCTAGATTGTTTCGATGGGGGGAAAAAAAACGGCGAGTCGGTGGCAACGTCTCTCGCGCGCATAATCGATCGGCCAATGCAATTTCAACTCGTTCGTATCGAATTCTCGTTTAATTTTCATCCTGGGATCTCTTCAAGTTCCCCGAGATTGGGGAAACGGGTGAAAGGGGTGCGATCCTCGGCCGTTACATTCGACGACCCTATTACGCGTGCAAGATTAACCCCGTCGCGTCGGCGTGTCGTATCTAATTAGGTTTGCAGCGTGACAGGTGTAAAGTATTGCTGACCGTGGCATCGTGTCGCACGGATCGGTGGCTACCGCGATTTCTGGGATTTCGTAGAAAGCCGGATTTAATCTAGGTAGACCTGTGTCACCTACGTATTGGTGTAGCTGCACACACACACACATACGCGCGTATATAATTTAAGTGTACCATGCACATACACGTACATATTTATCGCCCGGAACGGCATCGCGTTTCCGGGCTACCGTTTTCTCGAGCGACTAACCTAGAAAATACCCGACTGCCGGGTGTCCCAGAGAACCGGACCGTTTGGCCCTCCGAACGGCAGGAACCAGCAGAGAAATTAATAACCGAGAGATTCTCTTCAAACATTCCTCGGCGGTTCAAGCAACGTACGGCAGAATTTTATTCACGTCGGCTCGGCAATCTTTTCAAACTTCTCGCCGCCGATCACGCGAGAATCTCTCCGCCACTATCCAATCAACCTTCTCGCGCGATCTACGCGATCTCGATTTCGCCGCGCGACATCCAATACGAACTTCCACTTCCCTCCGCCGTCCTTCTTCCCTCCTTCCCCGCCACCCCGCTGTCCCACGGTGCACCCGTTGCACCCATTGCACCCGTGACCCAGAAACCGCACCGAGCGAAAGTTCTCGGCAGCATCTAGGATTACCGAAGATGCGAGAATGTGGGTAGTATATACTGTACAGGTAACTCGTCCTCCCTCCCGTCGCCGTGGCCAACTGCTCGACGACCATCGCCGTTCACCGAGCCAAACTCGACAGACGTGACGCGAGTAAAATGAAAAAAAAAAAAAAAAAAAAAGGTTCATCTGAGCGGCAGGGCGCGCAGGGGTGGGAGGCCTGATTTACGCGAGGATTTTCGCGAGAATTTACAGACTCGTGTTCACGTTCCACGGGAACGGGTGAAATTTCTTAGAGCCAGAATCACTAACACCGGGATACAATCCAGGCTCCCGACTCTCGAGGAGCTCGAGGATTCGCCGCTACCGGATAACGGATAGGTAGGCGCACGCTCGCGGAAAATTCGCAGAAACTCAATTTGGAGGTGGAAACGCGATCGGGCTCGCGTTACCGTAGCTACCATCCTCTCTATTTTCACGGTATCGCTGCAGCTACCGCGGCATAGAACCGCTCAGGCGAAGCTGGCTCCCAAGTTTATTCCTCGACGTTCGCCGAATACGGTTCGTTATTCTCGGTTACGTTGCTACCTCCTGGAATTCCAGAGGATTCCAGCGACCACGGCTTCGGAAACGATTTTGACCCGTTGGGTCCGTCGGATCGCCGGATTAAGCGCCGGCTGACCAGCAGTTACCGAGACTTAATGCGAAGATACGAGAATCTCACGGGATAACCGCGAACGTCGCTTAATCCTCGAGGTCCTCCTGCGACCACCCGCCTGTCCCCCCCCCCCCCCCGAAAGATGGTGGTTTGCTCGGTGCTTCCACGCCAACGTCGGGCGACGCGAATACAGTCATACACCTACGTTACGACCCCAACCGCCACCGATCGTCTCGTAAATCGAGCCGATCTTTTCCCTGTAGATAGAAGCCTACGAAGAACGGAGGGAAATGGGGGTAAATAAGGGGCGGATAGGCTGAAATAACAGAAACGTGACCACCAGTAGAAGAGGAAGAGGAGAAGGATGAGAAAGGGCACGCGTGTTCCCACGGAGACAAGGATGGTCCGATAAACGCGAGCGCGGCAATGGACCGGAGCTCCGGATTATCGGATTAATCGGTATATCCGGTATATCGGGTATATATCCGATATATCCGGCGCGCGTAATATGGCCAAGATACGCGGACAAGCCGATCGCAGGAATAGCGCGCGAGCTATCGTTCACCCACGGATTCCTCTTCCAACTGGATTCGCGTTTCGGAGGGTGTGCCGCAGCTCTTCCCTTCTCCCCCCGTGCCGCGCCATAGGTATACCCCAACAGGATTTCGCGAGATTAACGCGCGAAGCCATCACCAGCTGATGTGCGGCCAACCCGGCCAACCGGAAGTAACGTGAATGTTCATGAAAACGAATCGCCGCTGCCTCGCGGATTTACTTGGTCAGTAGCGCAGCGGGCAGATGATCATCTTGGTCGGTGGCAGAGCAGGGCGAGCCACGGGAAAGACCCAGGTCCTGGTCGAGGAGCGTCCGTAAAAGTGATAAGTTCTAGGACGTAGCCAGAGGAGGACGATCGCTTTCCAGCGCGTCTCGAGCAGGTCGCGAATTCGGGGGAAATAAGCCGAAGGGTGAAATTCGCTTCCTCGACGAATCGGCGAATCGACGAACACGGAATAGGGGTCGGCCGCGGCGCTGAGAATGCCAAGGGATTTTTGCCCGCCCGTTCCTTTTCCGTGTCGCAATTTCTCCAAAGAGGCAGCCAACTTCGGCGGAAAGTTTCTCCCCGCGTCGACGCGTTCTCGATAAACTCGAGCTGGTATACCTACCTCTACTTCTCCTTCTCGAGGCTTTACGTCGACCTGAGCAAAAATCGTTCCCGGAATTTTAACGAGTATTAATATAATTTCCGGGAAGTGTAATTAAGCGCGTGCCGCGACAGGAGTCGGGGCGCGCGTTCCTTTGCGAAACGCGGAGAATGGGGGAGGGGGGGGGGGGGGGGGGAACAAGAGGCGAACGGACGGGCGGGTGGGTGAGAAAGTCGAGGGGGTGGCAATAACCACGTCGACTGGCGAGCAGCGGAAAGAGGATGCGGCCATAACGCGACGAGATTCGGTTATTCGGTTATTCGATCGGCTACGACGCGCGCGACGCGACGCGACGCGACGCAGGCGGTAGCATTCTAGTTGACGTAAGCGCGAGCTGTGTCGGACTGCGCGCACGTTATCGAGCTTGGCTGCGACGTGCCCACGATGGATAGTTACTCCTCGTTAACGCCCTCCCCGGCTTCGACGACTTCGTACCATTCGGTGACAACCATCTCGGGATTCCGTCTGTCACGGAGAAGATTAATTATCGAACGGCCAACTATCGTTCGGCATTCGCCGGCTCGCCGACGCGACAACCTCCAGCCGTTTATCGTCGTACTGCCTTACGCGAAACGACCCTTTCGATGTCGACGAGACGCCTGCGCGAAAAGAACGCGGCAACTCGGAATAATTTCTAGGTACAGGCAATTACTTATACGCACGTGGTTGAAAGACGAGTATACAATATTGCCACTCGCGGGCAAGCGAAACGCTCTAGGTCCAGACTCTAGGTGGTCTAGGTATTTCGGTCGCACTAGCAGTCTCGCGACAGTGGTACATAATGACATTTTTTGTTCAAATCACCCTACAGGTCGTAATTTCTCAGAAAACTTGACGATTTTCGTTTTAAATTCTTCGCAATTAAATTCTCTATCGATCTGTCTGGCCGAAAATTTGAATTTCGTTGCTGATTTTTGTATATTTAGCGAATTGTACAGCACTTTTCGAAGATCAGTATCTGTGGGCTTTTTTGGCCGCCGGTTCCGAATTTAAAGTAAGATTTCCGAAATTGAAGGTGGTGAATCCGATATCCTTACTAATATATAAAAGTGAAACGTTGTCTGTTTGTTTGTCCTTCTTTCACGCCTAAACGGCTGAACGGATTTCAATGAAATTTGGAATATACATTGCATACGTCTTAGATTAGATTATAGGCTATTTACTATTTTTTGTACAGGCTTTATTATTTTTCAAACATCATAAATAATTCCCGGATGAAACCGGGTAACGGGTCAGCTAGTACCGAATATAGTTGACTTTTCTCACTCAATATTGATGAGCAGGATTTTTAATGTTTGATAGTTTTAGACACGTACATAAACAAAAAATCAGAGATATGCTTCAAGAAGCACAAATCCTGCTCCTCAAACAAGATTGCACATAATAAAATCGGATTTCTAAAGGCAACTGGGATAAAACGTCAAGTGAATCAGGCATTCTAAAAATATCAAACATTACAAATCTTGCTCATCAATATTGAATCCGAAAAGTCGACTATAAGAACGCGTATGAACACAGACGAATAGGCTTAAATATGCAACATCACGTACACATTTATAAGATGCCTAAAAATTTGTAAAAATACGAATCCCGATCCGCCATTTTAAATTTCACAATTTTATCTACAGTATTAGAATTGTGGTACAAATAAAAAATGTGATCTTTATAATAATTACCTCAGATTCGTAATCAGCGTCCCCGAAAGTCTAGGCGCACTATGGTTCTTCCAAATAAGCCCATTTTCTGAGATTTTGCTTCAACATATTGGATTCGCCATCTTCAATTTCGGAAATCTTACTTAAAATTCGGGACCGGCGGCCAAAAGAGCCCACAGATACTGATCTTCTAAAAGTGCTGTATAATTAGTGAAATATAAAAAAAATCAGCAACGAAGTTAATTTAGTTAGTAGAGAATTTAATTGCGAAGAATTTAAAAAAAAATCTGTAGGGCGATTTGAACAAAAAATGTCATTATGTACCACTGTGCGGCGGCGGGGGGCGCTGGGGGCGGGGGGGGGGGGGGTAGGAAGAAGAAACAAGTTGGAAGAGAGCGCCAAGGAGGCTCGCAGCTGGCAATGCCGTTTCCTTTGTCGCGCCTTCTCGAGAAAACTTTGCTTCTCCTTCAAGCTCGACTACGTCCTCCTAGGCTAAATCTCAAAATCTTACCGACGCATTGTGTCTGTTGCAAGTTGCAAACGACGTATCTCAAGCATCGGATGCCCGCTGTCTGTCCTAGGTGCTTCTGTTTCCAGAAGAGGGCTGGGCCAGAAGCGCGAGTAGTTCCTATTGGACGTTGACGCCGTTCTGGTGGAGTCGAAGTCGATGCAAGGTCGTCGAAGTTGCTGGGACCAGGAGGTAAGTTCAGCAGGGAATTATCATGGATCCGTGGACGGTGACGTTTACGTTGACGCGACAAGACGCGCGATACTCGTTGGAGGTGTTTACAAGCGGACAGAATAGAAGCGCATGCATACGCTGGACGTGGGGGCGCGGGACGCGTTAACGTGACGTTAACGGGGTCAGCTGCAGGGAACGTAGGCGATGCACACGTACACCGTTATGACGTTTCGCCATAATCGTATTCCTCCCGCGGACGGAAATTCGTGCTTTTAGGCTACGTGGCCGGAATGTCTACTTCCTGCTTGCCGCGCCACTAGCCGAGAATTACAGCGACGATGCATCTGAAATTTCAGTATCCACTTATTTCCCCATCGCGGGCTATTCCGACGAGTTCGCGGGCCATTCCCGCTTCTATCTACGTACGTAGGTACGTCGTATACTACATGCGCGTCGTATGTACGCGAACGTGTCAACACGTCAGCATGCCAACACGTCCCCGCCCCCCACACCGCTGCCATCGTTTGCAAACGCGATCCCCAGGCTTTCCCGTCTTCATTATCCTTTGACTTGTTCTGACCGCCTTTGGCCCAAACTACGTAAACGCTTTGGAACCGTGTAAGGATCGACCCGGGCTTTACGACGACTTGGCTCGCCTGGCTGTACGTAGGTAGTCTGTACCGCGATTCGATAGAGCCTAGTCTGTTGGAGGAGGCAGATAGCGATATCCTCGTTACCAGGATCGTTAATTGTGGCTTATCCGTTTACTCGTGTACGATCTGTTAGTGTCCACGGCACGCACTTGGTGCTTGGTTGCTTTAGAAACTACAAGATACTGAGAAAAGGGAGCTAGTTTGCAAAGCAGTTTACATCCAATGGTGCTCCAAGGGTTTGCGATTGATGCAGCCGGCCAAAGGACCACGAGAGCTTTCCTAAATATTCTCAAGCAATTTCAACGCTTGCCCGCGGCGCCGCGACGAGACCGTGTTAGTTAAGGCAAACAACTCGCTCGACGATCCCAGAGCCGGACTAGTTCCCGAACTTTCGTGCGACGTGTTTGCGTCGGCCATCTTTGGGAGCTCGCACGCGACAACGGTCAAAGCTCGCGATACCTCTTTGAGGGATTGTCCTGTGTCCGTAACTACGCGCTCGAAAAGGCTGCCGTTTATACAGTTTACAACGTGGCGCGCGAAAAGAGGTTGCTCAAGTAACGGGCACCTCTGATGAACGCGATACGTACATTGTCCGGTCGGAGCGGAACAGATCTACCGGTAGATTCGTCGCGGAGAAGCGTGAGGGCAATCGATGCTCGTAGGCAGAACGTGGCGGCAGGCCGGGCCGGGTCGAGCATCGAAAGGGTGCACCGGTTGAAAGTTCCCTTTGTGAAGCGAATCGAGGACCGGAGGAAAAGTCAAAGCACCAGCCCATAGTGGATTTTAAACCGAGTGTTGGATCCGCCGCACTTCAATGGAGGGCGTTTAAACTTTTAATGATCGTCGCCGGGTGAAGCGCACCGCCGGAATAAGCCCCTCGAGTCACCAGGCAGAGGAGAGGAGAGCTTCGAAGAGCCGGGCGCTCTCCTCTCCCTCTCTGTCTCTATCTTCCGCACATTTTCGTTCATCCTCCATCCTTCCGCTTCCGAAAACGAAAGAAAAAAACGGTCTACCTTCCACCCGCTCTGCACCCCCAACCCTTTCTCAGCCCTTTCTCCCCCTTTCTTTTTCTACCCTTCTTCTTTTATTAATTATTCCTGGCTCGTTGCGCGCGTACGACTGCACCAAAGTAGTAAAGCACGTTTTGTTCTAGTCTCGCGACTCTGCTCGCCATGCGATCCTTCTTTCCCTTCTTTCCGTTTCTCCCCGCTTTACCCTTCACCCCGCTGTCACTCCGCCCGTCCAGGTCCAGATCCACTGCGTCCTCTTCAATTATTCCCCCATTATGATCGCTAATTTTTTGCATTTACCGTTATCGTGCTCGCGTCGTCTCAACGATGCGCAATATCCACACGTCCATCTTTCCCCTCTGCAGTATTATTGGCTCCGTCTTCAAAATTCCAACGCAGAGATGCTCGGTGTCGCCTCGCGTTCCAGCAACCTTTAACGTAAAGGTACATAGGTTAGTAGGAAAGAAAGAGAGAGAGAGAGGGAATCAAGTTGTCGTAAATCGTGTCGCCTACGGTCCAAGGTAATCGGATTAGAAATTTACGGTACGATAAAACGCTTACGGAACTCGACCAAGCACGCGTTTTTTCGCGAACGATCCGTCGGGCTGTCAGTTGCCGGCTGGCAGCGACAGCTGGAAAATTTTTATCCGTGAAAATTGACTCGTCCCGCGGCGCGTTCGCTCTCTTAATTTACCAGTGAAACGTACAGTCGGGCTGCGCGGCCGACTATCGTAATTTCGGCCACGTAATTACTTGCTACGAATAAATATTCCAGCACGGTTTACTGGGCGGCGTTAAAAGCCTTCATTGAATGTTAGCCGATGTATAAATCAAGAGAAATGACAAACACCGTCACTAAGCTATTGCAATTCGAAACGGTCTAAATTACGTGTCCCGTTTTTTCCGCCGTTTTTTTTATGCGTCACTCATCGTATTAACCACTGTTCCAGGTACAGCACTCAGGCGAAAATGGTGGACACGGGAACGGGCACGCTTTACATTATCGGCTCTTTCAAGAGAATGACGAGCGATCCCGATTTCAAGGTAAGTTTCGTTCCCCCCTCGTCGTTCAAGCGCCGTGTCGCGCCGCGGCCGCTCGAAAGTTCTCGGCAGCTTCAAATGCCCGCTCAGTCCTCTCCTGTCTTCACGCAATCAGACGACGACGCACCGTTTCGCGACTGTTTTTCTAGTCTCCCCTAACGAACAAAGTTCTCGCGTTTCGAGAATCCTGGCCGTTTCGTTGAAACTACGAGCCTCGAGCAGGTTATACACTGGTGCAACAACTGGAACGCATGTATCTACCTCGCGATTTCGTCGCAACGTTATTGCGTCTCCCGAGGCGTTCTAATTATTGCGGCGAGATTCAAAGGAGCTTAGTTTCGCCAACACGACTAAACGACTCGGCGATATCGTAACGGTTAATCGGCAACCGTGTGTCTTCCGACCCGAATCAAAGTTTCGTTTGCTCCGCAAACGGTTTCCGGAGCTTTGTAGTTATTCTCTTGAAACGATAAGGCAGCACACCTCCGTCCGCAGAAAAGGCAGAGTCGCGTAACAGGGTCATCGGAGCATCCCAATTGCCGTTATTCCCTGCTCCCTATACACCTGCAAACGTATGTAGAATTTCATCCAGTTGGTTCTGGGGGAACCGAATTTTCCCCAATTCCCTTCGAAAAGCGACGACTGCCTACACAAGTGGAGACTTTCCGCGAGAACGCGGCGGAAGCTAGCTGATTTTCCAACGACCCAAATTCTAAAGTGGCTTCTTTTGTGTGGCGATGGCGTAACATGGCGCACCTATAGCCCACGCGGAAGTTTACGACGTCAGAGCGCGAAACGTTAGCAATATTTATGCGCGCTTCAACGCGCACGTAGATTCTAGGAATCTAGGAGTACCAGGGGGAAGACCAAGTTCATTTCGAACATATATTTTCGTAAAATCGTCCGATCACGTAAAGTACAGATTTGGCGATTAAGTGGCAGAAATGATCGAAGCAGAAAGGTCCAAGCCTGTGTAGTCGACATCGTAGTTTGTACCACTGGGAAGCGAAGGGGACTGGACATACTACTTACTTTAGGACCCCAAGAGCGCCTCGGCTCCTTCTCCTCCCACGTTTTTTTTTATAGCAAGGCTGCTGTTTCGACGTTCGAAGCCTGTTTACCTTCACGGCTGGATGATCCGACCCAGTTCCCTGTATCTCGCCCATTCGCTCGAAACATGCTTGGTCAGCGAAATACGAGAAGTCGGCGAAACTAGTCGAGCGATAAAGTAAACACGTTCGAGCCGCGAGACGCTAGGCTTGAAAAAGCCGTGGGGAAAAAAGCAGACGAGCTTTATTTAGTTAGGGTCGTAAGGACTCTGTGTCTTGCTTCTCGCATTCATTCCATTGAAAACTCCACGTACGTACACATCCGCATACGTGCGTACAGTGGCTCACACCCATAATCGTAGACTCTTTACAAATTGCATAACATTTTTAAAATTGGTCCCAGCAACTTGAGTTTCTTTGAGAAGCTAGAAGGATCAGTTTGCTAAGTGACGTGTTTCGTCGTCTTGAAAAAAATTGCAATTGGTCGAAATAGAAAAAAAAAAAATAGTAAAGGTCGTTTGTTAAACTTTTTTTTCTGAGCCTGTAATGAAAATTCAATTAACGTTGCTGTAAGCTACAAACTTTTACAGATCGCAGAATAAGGTCGAAAAAATTCGCGAAATTCACGAAATCAGTGATCAACAGTGAGCAGTGGGACGGGGGGGGGGGGGATGATCGGTGCGTGATTATTTAGAGGAGGGTGTGCAGAAAATATGCAATTGATCCGAAAGTGGAACTTTTTGGCGTTTGGAAGATATTCCTTGTCAAATTTGAAAAATGTCGCTGTTTTTGTTACTGCGTATAAAATTATTTTTTAATGGATTGTTTATATTAGTTACTAATAAAAGAAGATATTTACCGTAAAAGCCTGGTCTTTAATTTAAACAAACCGATTTGTTGCTACTTTCCTTTATTATTCGACTTTTCCTTACAACGTGGAAACGAAAAGTTTCCCAAACACTTTACTTAAACCACCGTAAAGGGCATTAAATAAGGTAGCAAATAAACAGAATTACATTCTTTTTATCACAAATAAGTTAAAAAAAATTGAAAAATAAATAGATAAATAAATGTAAAAAATATTAAATTATACATCATTAGAAGGTAATAATTTTATCCTAATTTTTGGGCGCAAATTTCATTCCGATATCTTAACAAAAAGACCCAAAAGGCGGCAGATTTTAAATCCGGCCCACTGTGCGCCGTAGACGCTTCTGTCCGCGAGCTTTACGCACCACATACTTGGAGATGCCGAATATGTAACTGTAATCACTCGAAGCGGCCTCGTCCGACGGTTGAAATATCTTTGCCCCTCCCGCCAGCAAACCGAGCGAACCAGCAGATAGAATTTTGAACGATGGTCGTTTGTCTCTGTCGGCAGTTGTACCTGACGTCGAACGTGTCGTCGAGCGACTTCAACATGGGTTACAGTATGACGGGTACGCTGGAGCGTGGCTGCAAGAAGACCAACTCCTTCCAGATGACTCACTTCGCGGTGATTCGTCGACGAGACTACGAAAAGGCCTACGAGGATCCGAATCCCACCTAGTGTCCGTCCACACCCACGCTCTCCGAGCGTGGGGATTGCGAGCACTACACGTAGAAGAGAACCGGTGCCAAGTACTAGCAGCCTGTGCGCGGCTCTTGCTCATCGATCCACCGCGATCACTCGACAAAATCTCTTTTGCTCGCTCGGTGTGGCCTCCCCACAGGCGTCTCTGGACCTCGCACTGACTCTCTCTCGAGGCTTTCGAAGAAGACAACGACAGCCGCGACAAAAGTCGACGGCCAATGAGCGAGCAAACGAGCAAACGAGCAAATCAGCAGCCAAAGAAGCGAGCGAACAAAAAAAGCAAAAGTCAAACGTCCAAGGTAGTGTTTAATCTAGATCGAATTAAGTAGTTTTAAAGTAGCGACGAACGAGACGATACCTAAGACGATACCTAAGAGTATACAAAGCAACGGTGATCGAAGAAACCAAAGCATTCTCCCAAAGTATTAGCATGTAAGGTGGTAAATCTCGCAAAGCGATAAGTATGCGGTAGCATGGCGATTCCTACATACGCGCCCTATTACTATTTAGGTGTAATAGGTATCGCGATAGACGCTTCTATTGGTCCACGTCCACCGTTGGACGCGGAAGCTCCTAAAATTCCCGTGCACTGCAAACGGCAGCTTGCAGCAGCGTAGCCGGCTTGCGCGACGCGTCCCTCCAACTTGTTGTTGCGTTTCCCGTGTTTCCTCCGAGCTGCCCTATAGGAGCAGAGCTCGCGGGAAACGTTTTCCATGCTCGCCGCGATAGTCGCTCGCTCACAGCAAACAGCCCTCGCCCAATCCCCACACGCCTCTCCTCCAAGGGATGATCGTGAATCGGCGCGGAGTTAACGCGATACTTATTTTTCTTAACGAGTAGAAACTCTCGGCCGCGTCACGAGACATCCCGATTTGTTTCGATCGTCGATCCGAATCAATACAATTTTTGTACCTTCGGCTTTGCTCAAGGCCGTATTTAATCCGAAATACGGGCGGCGTAGGTTAAAAGTGTACATACGATCGAACGATCGTGAATTAGCGTTCGACGATTCACGGAACGCGCGCGCGTCAAGATAACCGTCGCTTTATCGTACCTCAATGGCTGCGCGCGGTTCTGTTGCTGGCTTTAGAGCGATGGCATTTCCTATTTCAAACAAACCACCACACGTCTCTCTCTCTCTCTCTCTCTATCGCTTTCTCTGTCTGTCTGTGTATTCAAGCATGGTCCATCCATTCATCCATCAATCCATCCATCCATCCATCCATCCATCCGACGACCCATCTCTCCTGCGCACGTCCGCCTTTTTATTTATCGAACAAAGCTTTCGACTGTTCTTAGCCGCGATCGACACGCGGCTAGGTCTGGGCTAGGTCTGGCATCGGCGCAAGAGAAACCGATCGAATCCAATCCCGATCCGGACTCCACGTGCCATTTAGTCGAGTGCTATTACGTGTTACAGGGTTTAATGGTTTTTCGCGATTCGGTGGGAACGGGACGAGCCAGCTGTTTTTCGCTTAATCTATTTCTCTCCTTCCGTCGCCCGATCAATTTCGATCGTGTCTCCCACCGACGACGGAACGAGGGAAACGTGGAAACGCTTCTCGTGGAAAAGCTTGTTGTTCGAAGGACGAGAGCTCGCCTTCGTTCCTCCCTGCTCGCGTATTCCGAAGTAGAAATTCGTTACGGACACAGCGTACAAAACGGTAGTCTGAAAGCTGATAGGTGGAGTTTCACGGATAATCGATCGATGTCGTAGATCGTTATTATATCGTAGAGATGCAACACGCTTTACCTGGCGGAATCTAGTCGTAAACCGCGATTCGATCTTGTAGATTTCTTCCACGCACGAGGGGAGACCCCGAGAATTGTCGTGCTCCATCTACGCGTGATTAAATTAATTGGACGACTATTAAAGTTCAAGCTCCTGTTTACTGGCGCGCACGATGCCGTAATCGCCTCGAAACGGATGTAGGTACTTGGATCTCTCTCCTCGGTAGATAAGGTCTTACACCTTCGCCATTAAATACTTTAGAGATACTAGTCCTCGCTTGTCAACGCGGTCTCGGTGTGTTTGCTTCTTTTCCAGTAGCCGGATTAGATCGGTAGATAACGATTTAAGTGAACGTACACGTCCGATATCACGGTCCCTCCTAACTATTTAGCCGTAGCTTAGACCCACGCTTTCTTCGACGAAATAAACTGAAACAGGTTGCACAGTGGGTCTCTAGTCTGTCGTCTTAACTTCCTCAGCTTTCCACCTTCCGCCCCGCGATCGTCCGACTCGGCTGTTCGACCTCGATACGAACTCGACGCTCGTCGCTCTGAGAAGCTAGCAGAATCTGCGACGACAGGGGGTTAAGAGGATGGGAATAATTCCAACGAACGATCGAGGCGCGGAAAGCAGGAAGCGGCTGGAAATCTATCCTCCGATCGTAGAGAGATTATAAACGTAGACGTATTGGTAGTAGTGGTCTTAGGAAAATCGGTGTTATCGTTATGATTGTCGTGGTCGTCTCTATCCAATCGAACCTCGTCCGGCGCGGCGACGAAAATAAGCCGGCCTCTATCCCACGCTGTCGACCAGTGCAAACGGATCTTGTCCGCGGCGCGGCAAGCACTCGCGGATCTTTGCTGCCCCCCCGTGCTCGACCGAGCGGTAAATTTTATTTTTTCTAGGCGACGATCTCGAAGCAGCATGGTCGACGCGCGGGACCGCGGTCGGTTATTGGTGGTCGTCGTGGCGGAGAAATTTCGTACGTTCCCCGTAGGACACTGTAGTCAAGTTTCGCTGAGTAATCCTTCTCGTTGCCAAGCGCGTACACCGATGTAAACCGATGTACGGCCCTCGAGAAAGCAGAATGTTTGGATGTTAACGGTTTCGCGAGAGTAGTTGTCTCGCTAGCGCGGTAGAACCTTTAAGGGGCCCACGGGAGCTACGACTGTCTCCGAGGGGCAATCGTACCGTTCCGTTTAGGGGGCCTCCTAGTCCGGTTTTCGCTTACGATTAGTCCGAGTTGAATCCTATTTAGGTACTCGCCTCCCACCCCACCCCCCGCGCCAGCCCCAAAGAATCTAAAGATTAAAGTCCAGTGGCTTACCTATTCCTCGTTCAATAGCTCGGCATTCGAATATCGTTGTAACGTGTGTGTGTGTAGTTGCGGAAAACCGTGTAATGGTAGTATCAGTAGGAAGATCTACAACTTATCTCTACGATTATTCCCAGGCTGATCATTCACTGTAATTGTGTCGGTCTTAAAAATACGGACGATATATTCGTATTCAAAGCTATGGCTGTGATCCTAATTAATCGTGAAATCGGTTCATAAAAGAATATATGTACCTATATACACATATACATATATGTGTATGTATATATATACATATACACACGCTATATTATATATATATATACATAAACGATATACATATATACATATAGAATAAGTAGGTTTACAACTGACGCATGTAGCGACAAGCGACAAGTGACGCGATATTTTGCCAAAAAGTTGCGTTCCGCGGGATTAAGAATTGAATTTTCCTCAAAGAGATTCGCAGATTGGCTTCCGCTGAATGGGCGGAGGTGCTGGTTTACGTTTACGTTCACGACCGCTCCGAATAAAAAAGCATGGCGGGGCCTGGGGGCTGTCGCAGAGCCTCGGCCGAGAATCAAAGACCGCGTTGGATCTGGCCGCTCAACGTCAGGGATATGTAATTAGAGACGTCGCGTCGCAAAAGGAAGAGGCGTTCTCCGCGCGAGAACTCGTTGCTCAGAAACCTCGAGACTATGTATTTTCTATAAGCTCCGTTAGCGCGATTCGATTACGTTCGATTCCCCAAGTTTACTCCGATGGATCAAACCGCCTCCCCCTTCCGCTACCTCGTCGTCTCCTCTTCCACCTGGCCCACCGTTTCCTCATCCAAACCCGCAGGCTCCAGGCTGTCCCTCTATTTTTGGAGAAACGTCGACGGCGAAAACGATCACGCGCATCGTTCGATCGCGGGCTGCCCTCCTCGCCGAGAACGAATAGGTATCCTCCGCGAAACGGATAATCGCGCCGCGCCGATCAGAGTTGTCGCGAGAAAGCGGAACAAGTCGAGTACGAATACTGGTGCGACAAACGCATCGATGTATTTTCACTACAGTCCTGTCTACAGTCAATTCATTTTGTATCTATACTTAATCTATGTATTATCTATCGTCATAATTTATGCCGAAATAAATGTTACATTTACGCACAGCGGAACAACCACTTTTGTCTCGCTTTTTTTCCCCCTCTACTACACCCTCCTAGTTTCAACACGATCCAATTCGATTCTGCTTTTGTCCTCCGTCGGAGGATAGGCGAGGGGCGAGAGTGTGGCGAAATAAAGAGTACAAATTCCCATACGAGAGATGCGGACAGTGAAATTGCTTGACGCGTCGCTGAAACGAATTCATATCTCGCGATAAACGGATTTCACCGGTCGCCTTTTTCCCTACTCGATCGCGGCGAAGTACGCGGAGAAACGACGCGGCGATCGAGAGAGGGTGCAAAGTGCAGGCCGGCCCTCGTGCAGTGCCGCAACTGGACGCGCCCCGCGCGAACAAAAGCCCTCCCCAACGACTGCGATTTAATTACTGGACGTCGCGCAATTATCGGGCGTTGGAGCGAGTATCTAATTAACGCGGACGCCGATGGCATTTAAGCGGCAATGCGCGTGAGCCTGCGCTATTACCCGATGCGATGCGACGGCGAGGCCTCCGAAATTTCGCCACTTTGTATGCAACCGGCCGACTCCAGCCTCTATTCTAGCTCGAAATAACTTCGTTTCAATAGCGGCTAATTTAATTGTCTCGAGATAATATCATAGACTGCGGGATGAATTTCAAACGGGGGTCTGGCATCAGCGGGCTACGTCGCGTCGCCGCGCCACGAGCGCCACGCAATTTCTCAATTTGACATCTTTGAACTTTTGAACTTTTTCCATTCCGTCATGATCGATTCGGTGTCAGGAGAAGTTAGCGTCAGGATTGCATCGTTGCACGGCAACGTAGGTACTATTATGCAAGTGGAGGTGCATACATGTATAATAGGGTTGTATTTATGTTTCAACTTTAAAATTTGTATCGTCTGACCCTCTTAAAATCTTCTATTTGACAAGAAAAATATCTTCGTGTTTTTTATTTGTATATTTTGGTATATAAAGGTCGCTCAAGGACTTTATATTTCGCATGCACCACAATTTTGGCAACTGCGACTTTCCATAACTGTCACTTGTCAATTTTAATGAAACGGGCCCCATATTTCTGTGGTTGTAAGGAAAAACGACCCATGTCACATGTTTTCACTTTCGAGATATTGTCGTTGAAAGTTCTAAACACCAATTCTTCTTATTAGCAATGTTTCCTTGTTTCCTTCTTACGATATAAACGTATATTTCCTTCACTTTGCATAATATTCAATATCCGTATAATTAACGTAAATAATAATAAACGAAATAGTAATAATTTACATACACTTTAAGCAGAATGACACAAGTCCACTGGACTTGTGTTGTTCTGCTTGACCGTGTCGCAGTTAACGGGTCATTCCTGTAATCACGCCGCAAAATTTGGCAGCATTCAGGTTTTTTCTCAGCGAATACAATGGATAACAATGTCAACCTTTTTTTTCATTTATTAATCTACTTATTAAGTATACGAAACAATTTTTTAAATACACTTTTAATTATGTTTTTCCAATGTTATCTTACACAAAATACATTATAGTATATGCAGATATATAAAAATAGAAAATAAAAAGCGATCACGAAGGAAAGATACGTCGTATTCTCCAAATTTTGTGGACTTACGTTGTTTTGCCAAATGCGTATTAATTGAATATTGGACTTCGGTTAAATTGCATTATTTTTTCAACGTATAAAATTCGTTTTCATGCATTTTTTTCTGACAAATACATACATCCAATATTCTACTTCAAATTTTTTGAAATTGTGACATGGGTCGTTTTTCCTTACAACCACAGATTTATATATCAGAATCCGAAACCATGCTTTTATCTATGCGTTTAACAACCTGAATAGAATGTACGACAATGTTTGCGCCTGCATCTGATTCGAGAGCTGCTGATGAGAAATTTAATGTGCATATAAAGCCTCATATCGCAACACAATACAGTAGACACTCGTTATAAACCCGTTTCGCCTATGCGATGTGTGCCCGAACCTTATTGTTATACTCTAACTCAAAAGTTAATAAAATTATTTCGTCCTTATTGCAAAAATTTCTATCAATTTATATCAAAATAGTCATATTTCAATGGCATTGAGCGACCTTTAATCCTTACTAATATATAAAAGTGAAACGTTGTCTGTTTGTTTGTCCTTCTTTCACGCCTAAACGGCTGAACGGATTTCAATGAAATTTGGAATATACATTACATACGTCTTAGATTAGATTATAGGCTATTTACTATTTTTTGTACAGGCTTTATTATTTTTCAAACATCATAAATAATTCCCGGGTGAAACCGGGTAACGGGTCAGCTAGTCCTTAATATATTTTAACAAAATTTTAGACGAAATTCTTTTAAACTATTTGCAAGCTTCTGAGAGGGTCAGAAGAAAATTTTAAAAACTTCGATTTTTTTACCGTACATATAAGGACCAGCCTAATGTATAACCGAAGAGCACGCGACGGACAAGGAGTTCCGGCCCGACTGAAGGGAAGAAAGCGTCGCGAAATTGTCCCGGTGTCTCCTGTTTCGTCGAGCCGTTCCTTCTTTCCCATCCCGCGGGACGCGCGACTGTAGAGAGTCTCGCGACAGGATTAAACGACTGCTGGCAGCAACAACGGGCAAGGAAACGCGACGGTTTAACTGGTTTCGGCTTATCTCCGAGTTTCCTCGTATTTAAGGAAAACACTAGCAGAACCGCGAGATCGTTAGGAAAGTTGGCCGTGGAGCACAATGTAGCTCGCGCCTTGCAACCAACAACGGTAAATACAGTTTGCCGACAGTTGGCTGTCTCTTGGTTTCTCCCACCCCTAGCGCTCCACCGGCTTGAACGCGCGACGCCGGTGTCCCCGTTTCACTAAAATGCCCCCCGATCACCTTCTCGCTAGCACCCCATCCGCTGCTGCCTTCACTATTCACCGTTCGCGGCCTTATCTTTCGTAAGTTGTACTAATTCAACTGGATTCGACACTGGATATCCGCTCGGGATAGTCCCGCGGACTATACCGACAACCCGGCCCCTCCGCTCACGTTCAATGGATCGGTCGGGGGCGCCCGCGTCGTGCACTGTTTCCACAAATTGCCCGCTACCCTTCCCTGTGCCCCGTCCTGCTGGGCCAGCCGAGACGCCGAGAGACCACCTACCACCTCCGCCGACTCTCTTCTTCTCGTGCATTAATCCGCGCCGCGATACGCTACCAAAGGCGCGCCGGGTCGTCTCGAGAGGAACAAACTAATTACCGGTAATTGCCTGATAGTTACCAACTCGCATCGTTCAACTTCTTCTCGCCATTCGATTCCGTCATCGATCGTCCGCAATTGCGGTGTACCGTGGCACTCGAGAGATCGATCGACCCACCGTTGGACCAGAGCTACCGTCCAACCATCTATTTACACTCTTCGCGTTCCCTTTCGTTCTCCTATACACTCTATACTACTCTATCGTCTGGGGAACGTCCACCCACCCTTCGCCGCAACGAAGCTTCCGTTCATGGAACCGTCGCGGAGAACGACCAAACTCTCGATCCCATTCGGCAAACTGCGTAGCGGCTAACTTTGTCGCTCTAATCGTTGAATCTTGCCGTTGCCGTGGAGAACGCCACTACCTATCCTTGACCAGCGAGTTTCGACGAATTTTCCGTAAATTACTGGTAATTACGAAGCTCCGTTCGCAAGGTTCTCTCGAATTTCGCTGGAAGTGAAGCCGAACGAACGGGCATCGCGTTCTCTGCCTCTACTCTGTTTCTCCTCGACGGTCGACACAGAGCGACCAAGTTCGCGCGACTCCTCGACCTACTTCCCTCGTGCGCCGCGTGCCTCGATCCTATTTTATTTCCCCAGCTTCCGAGGCATTCGCGAAGCCTTCGACGGAATTATTGATCCGCGCCTAGAGACTCCATACCCCGGATAAACTCCGCGCGGGTAGACGTCTCCCAAGGAAACCACGCCAGATGTCTTCCCACTTCCCACCTTACAAACAAGGAAAATTTAGCTTATCTTCCAGAGCTTGCGATAATCATTCCCTGACGCATCGAAAAATGAGAGAGACAATGGCAGAGTTCGGTCTGGCGACTGTGGATGAAGGCGCGTACATAAATTAACTGGGGGCAATAAGTACATATGTTCATATTTATTCACGAATGCGACGCACATCTGCCGAAAGAAAAAGGTATAATCGGATATCTGGACTGTTTGGAAGGAAAGAATGAGGGATCGGCAGGCAGAGTGAAGGCAATTGGTCGGTCGGAGCGCGAGTATTCGAATGGAGAGTGCAGAGGCGCGCCTAATTGCGTTCCGTCTCGTTACGGCTCGTCACGCATTAGCGCCGCCCAAAGGACGCGTTAACGAAGCCTCGGGCAAAAGATAAATTCGTAGCTGTTGGGACAGCGAGAGGAGGATTCTTCGGGTTTAGGGGAGACATTAGCCGCCTGCGCCCGTCGGCGTCGGTATAGCCTCGGGCCAGTTGGAAACGGTGCGAACATCCTACTCGGGGGAGCACCGAATCGCGAACGAGCTTTTACCAGCTTTTTACCAGCAACGAGACAGGGCATCGACTAAAAACACAATTTTACAAGCTTCCGTGGGAACTGGCGAATTCCGAGTCCAAAGGACTCTAGGCTCTAGAGCCCTGGCGCAAGCTAAGGCGATCGAGATCGATCGGGGACACATTTTGGACACAGATTCGACGCATTTTGGACACAGATTCGACACATTTTGGACACAGATTCGACACATTTGGTATAATTACCAGATCACCGAAGCCCCCAATCTTTTCGCATTTGCGTTGAAGGATACCCCGATGAAACTGAAAGGCAAACGAGGCGCGTCGAATGGTTCGTAAAATATGCAAACGATCGCGTCCATAATTTATAGAAGGCGTCGAGTTTACGTTCAACATGGCCGGCCGACATAGACGACGAGAAACGCGCGTCGATGAATCGATCCCGTAAAATCTAATATGCTTTGGAAAAACTGGCGCGGCCTGCAACTTGGCCCAACGATGAAAACAATATCTCGAGGAAAGAAGTTTTTAAACTTTGCCCGCTCTCTTCCTCTCCCCGTTTCCTGTCTTTTGCTGCTCCATCCTCTCGACGTAATTTAATTAACGCTTCCGTTGAAAAACAAAGCGACGGAATGAGTCTTCTTTCCACGCTTTCCGCCGTAGTCTCGTCGCTGGAATATTCTTCAATACCTGCCCAACCTCTACTTCTTTCACGGGCACGGCTCATCGTCAAGGATCAAGCGCGGCGCGACGCTTTTACTGGAAAACGAGGCAGAAAAACCGAGGGACCAAGTGCTCGCTGAAGCCTGTGGACTGTGATTCTACCGCGAGCAGGAAACAGAAACTCGGCGCTCGAAGCTTGAGGCTCTCTTTGAGAGCACGGAAACAGACTCCTTCGGCAGAATTCAAGTTTCCTTCTATCAGCACTTTCCATTCTTTACGCTCTTCCAGCAGCACTCGAACAATGCTCAATATTTACGCAGAGTTGCATCAGTGTTACAGATGTGGGTTGCACGCGCGCGTGATCGAGGCTGCGCTGCGGAGTAAATACTTGAGTTGCCACGGATCTCGGAATTGATCGCTTTCGTATCGAGAGCGAACAAACCTCCGATATCTGTATCTCCCGGAACCGTCCGAAAAAAAAAACAAAAAAACAAATTGGCTGTCTCGAATATCTTTCGCTTTGGCGAGTCTCTGGCAAGGTGGAAGCGAAGCCGAGGCGAGCGCCGCGCTTATCGCGAATCTATTCTCTGACTTCCAGCTGAATCAAGAGAAACAGGGAGAAGAAAGGTAGAGAGGGGAAAATTCGGAGCCACGCTGTCACCGCTACCAAGCTACCACGCACTAAGAATTCCCTGCGACCGATTCTCGAGAATTACCTTCACGCAAACGCCGCCGCCCCATTCCTCTTTTCTTGGATCGATCGTTCTCCCATCGTTGTGCGAAAACACGGATGAAAGGCGCAATTCCGCGGTGCTCGAAACCTCAGTCCCCTTAAATTAACTCACACCCCCCCCCCCCCCGAGCCTACCATCCTCGGCGAACAAACCAGTGGTATCGAGGGAGCGACGGCGACGCAAAGGGATTATCTTTGTACCATTAGCTTTTGACGCGACACTGAAAGCGCCTGGTTTCTGTATTTGCATAGATCCACCAAGTGTCCCGAGTAATTCGAACGAATCGTTGGAGCGTGCAAACGCGTCTCAGCCGGTTTCATCGAATCGAACCAACTTCTACTCCTCTCTCTCTCTCCCTCTCTCTCTCTCTCTCTCTCTCTGTATCTGTCTCTCTCTCTCTCTCTCTCTCTCTCTCTCTCTCTCTCTCTCTCTCTCTCTCTCTCTCTCTCTCTCTCTCTCTCTCTCTCTCTCTCTCTCTCTCTCTCTCCTCTCTCTCTCTCCCTCTCTCTCTCTCTCTCTCTCTCTGTATCTGTCTCTCGAAAATCACAAGTGTAGAAGAGAAGCGAGTCGAGGTGAATCGAAAAGTGTAGGAGAATGGTCGCGATCGCGGGAAAACAGCTGTTCCCGCGTTGGCGGGACACGTATAATTTTATATCGGACGATACACGCGTGCTGTTCACGGTCGCAAACGTTATCTTGACGATTTGTTCCTAGGACGACCGGTCTCTGGCGATGGTTACTCGCCAACCAGCCACTGGATGCGGAACAAGGAGTGGCGCAATGCAATTTTCGCGCGTCACCTGTCGTACCGTTGTCATTCAATCGCGCACGTGCCCGAAAACTCTTATACATACCGCGTCCAACGTCGAGGGAAGGTTACAAGTTGCCCGCGAGTTTTTGCCCGACTTAAATAACTTGAACAGCGATTTGCCCGGATTTTTCAAGACGCGCATATACATATGCCACGTGCGCCTCGCGGTTAACGTTTCCGCGCAATCGTTTTCATTTGTAATGATAATCGCGACAACAAGTCCGACAATCGAACCAGTCCGTTCAGCCGAGCGCCACAACAGTAGGTCTTCCCTCCTCTTCTAGTAGCTGATCAATGAGAGATACAGCGAGGCTAATGCGACGATAACGGGAGACACGGGATTCCAAGTTAGTTAGTTCTATTTCCGCGGTTCTTTGCGGAGGACGGAACGTTTACGCGTAGCCGCGCATTCGCGAGACAGATGACATTATTGACGAACGACGCGCTCGGTTATCTTATCGCGAGAGAATTTACTACAATTTACAGCAGGCTTTGCTTGCGATTGTCTTCGTGTTTCTGAAATTGAAAAGATTCGGGAAGCGCGGGCGTTCGATCGGTGCACAGTGGAATAAAAGCTCGTATGCCGCGGTTGCTGGCGATTAATGTTAGTTTCCCAACGGTCACGATCCAAGACTAATCTCAGCAATCTCGATTCACACGTCATCGAAGACGCCGCGCCGCACCGCGCGTCGTCCGCGGTGGTTGTCGGCTGTCCCGACTATAGTACCGAACCGGACTTAAAGAGAGCTACCCTGTGACCAGTCTTAACGAGGCAGCGTACCACAACACTTGAACCGTTTGACCCGCTTTTATTGGCAAGTTTAAACAGTCGCGAATGGGAAGCTCGCCAGTGAACGAAACGCTGGCAGATCCGCAGTCGGAAAATAGGTGCACGCGTTACCGTTACCGCTACCGCGGTGGGCCTTTCCTGATTCAAATTTCAATCGGTTCGCGAGCTCGCCCACGCGACGGTCAAACGCTAAACGTCGCTCGCGGTCCCTTCTGCCCCTTCTGACCTTCTCGACATTCAAACGTATCCGATTTCACTGCACGCTCGTGACACGCGTCCCGCATGGCGATGGACGGCCAGAGGAACGGCAAAATCTCCACGATAAACGGTGAGAATTTCCATCCACTTCGCATAACCGAGAAGGCGCTCGTCCGCGTTCGCCCCTGCCGACAAATCTGACGTAATTTTCAGTGAAACGTGACGATTCCGACGAAGCGGCGGATCTGGATAAGGCGTTATCGACCACAGGTCAGCCACGCACGCATTTCCAGATCTCTACGGGTTCGCTTGCGCGCTTCCAAGTATTTCCATGCATTCTTGCTGATGGTTGGTTCGCACCGTTCGTAGGCTACGGGACGTTCAACGTGATGCTGCTGATGGCAGCGTTGCCGGTCGCTTGGGCGGGAATCTTCGACACGACCACGACCGCTTTCATCGTGGCTTCCGCCGAGTGCGATCTTCAGCTCACTTACCTACGCAAGGGCATTCTCGTCGCAATCCCATTCGTAGGTAGAGTATTCAATTCGATTCGCGTATTGGAGCTCCCGCTTCTCGTGGAAACCACCGATACCAACCTCCCTCCCCCCCTCCCCCCCTTCGAACACACGCAGGCATGACGCTGACCAGCTTTATGTGGGACCATGTCACGCCGTACGTCGGATTGAGAAACTTGTTCGTCGTCGGCATGCTGGCAGACACCGTCCTGAACGTGCTCAGCTCCGCCGTCGATTCTTACTACCTGCTCCTGCTCATTAAATTCCTCAGCGGTGTACTGTGAGTATTGCATTCAGCGCGGTAATCGATCCTCGTCCGAATAACGAGCGAGCGAGGAAAATTTCAGGGTCGGCGGGCCGTTGTCGATGGTGACCGGTTATTTGTCCGAATTTCACTCGGCCAAGTACAAAGCGAGGTTCGCGATGTGGTCGGGACTGGCCGTGAACATAGGGATCATTGTCCCCGCGGGTAAGCTGACGATAAGCTTCCGGGAGGATTTTCGTGAAACGTTCACGCTGTCGATCCCCGCGATTCAACCACGCTCGATTGCAGTTCTGGCGTTCCTGGTGTTGCCCGAATCCTGGATGGTGAACGTGTTCAATCGCCGCTACACAGCCTGGCGGATCTACTTGCTGGCCTGCTCGACCGTTCCGTTGCTGGGTCTGCTGACAGCCAGCACGCTGCCGCAGACTCCCAAGTACCTCGTGGAAATCGGCAAGCCCCAAGAAGCTTTCAAGCTGCTCAGCTGGATGTATCGCGTCAACAAAGGGAAACCGGCCGATACGTTTCCGGTAACGAAACTATCCCCCCCCCCCCCCATTTTGGTACCACCGATTAATCCACCAACGCTTCGAGCCACCTACTCTACTCGGCCCCGAGAATCAAACTTTCCGACGGCGACGTTTGCTAAATGGCATTGCCTCCCTTCGGAGAAGTTTCTCCCGTTCCAAGGCGACGCCGGCGAATAGGCGAGGAACCTCTAAGCTTTCGCGTCAAATGTTTCTGTCCACCGCACCGATTAAATTATCTCCCGCCACTCCACACAGAAACTTTTTATCGAGTGTCGCCAGTATTTCCGCAAAATGGTGCTGTGCACCCGCCGAAACATGGTGCTCTACGGGCGGAAACTACGATGAGAAATCGGGGGAAACCCCGGCGAAAATGCCTATCGTCTCTGTTCTCCTTGCAGATAAAAGCGATCCGCGCGCGGCAGAACGCGCCGCTATCGCGAACCTCCGTGCTCGCCGAGAGTTGGAAAAAACTACGGCTCGCCTGCTACAACGCGAAGCTGTTATTCTCCGGTCCGTATCTGCGGGCCTTTTCTCTCCTGAGCTTTCTGCAATTTGGCAGCATGCTGACGTAAGTTTGCCACCGATTCCACGCGCATTCAACGCAGCATCGATCCATCACGATACCAACTTCCGTTCGTTTGCCGTCGCGTAGATTCAACACGATGAGACTTTGGGTGCCGCATCTCTTCATCATCTTGAATAACTTCGACGAGGAAAGGTGGGCGGAGGACCGAAGGCCGACCATGCACGAGAAGTTGGATCACAGAACGTCCGTGCCTGCCAGAGAGTATTTAGAGTGCCCGAATTTCTACGATATTTGCATGCGGGTGAGAAGTTTGCAACATCATCACCGCCATAGACCTACTCGAATCCCCCCTCGACGAGCAAAAATAATCAATCAATCACGTGTCTATTTTCCAGTGGATAATCTACGCAGCGGTATACCAAAAGTCCACCATTATAGCGGTGTCGACGGTCGGTTTGGGGTTTCTCGCCGGAACGATAGCCACCTCGAAATTCCGAAAGAAAGCGATATTGCGTAAGAAATTTCAACAATTTCCACACTACGGATATACCTAGTGATATACTGACTTTGAACTTTGAGCCTACACAGGCGAAGCGTCGATCTGTTTCGCGTAACAGAGAGGGTATATAGGTACAGGCGATTTACTCGTTGTCCAGCGTTCGCTTGCTGCACTCACAAGTCGACTCGCTTGCTACTGTTGCAGTCACCGGGTTTCTGGTATCGGCGGCTTGCAGCTTCGGCGTAAACTGGGCATACGCTACTGTCTACATGCTGGCGCTGTCAGCAACCATGGTCGTGACGACAAGAATAACCGGTAATATCGTCACCGCCATAAACGCCGACGTTATTCCTATCCCATTAAGGTAATGTTTCCCTCCCTCCCAACCTACCGCGCAAAAGAACCATGGGCATAACGCGATCTCGCGGCCCTCCACCTGCTTATCACCGTTTCACCACCGAACACCGAGCAATTTCATTACAAAACGCAGATCGACCAGTCTTAGCGTACTCACCACTGTCGGCAACGTCGGAGCTGTCCTAGGAAATATCATCTTTTCGGCGTTATTGGAACTGCATCGTGTCGGTCCGTTCATAGGAATGGGTTGCCTGTTGCTCGGTAAGCCCTCCCCAAACCCCGAGGCCAATCACGCCAAACACTTGAGTCACGCGACACTTGTTTTCTCTTTAGCATGTTTCTGCCTGTCTTTCCTGCATCTGAAACCTGTTCGAACATCACCGAACACAATCGTTCGACCGAACGCGTGACACGCCACCAGCGGAAACCAGGCGCGTGCGATTCTTAAATTCTACGAGGACAAGTGGTTTCTGCCCCCCCCCCTCCCCCCTACACACACAAGCGACCAAAGAAACTAGCAATAGGAAGAGGAAAGGGAAGAGAAAGTGCATCGGACGCAGCCTCGGTTGGTAACGCTCTCCACCGTGTCGCCATCGATTTACCCTGGGTCGGGTCAACCTCCTTCGATACGTTTCTCGTATCCTACGAATAGAACAAATCTAATTCGCTTCTGCATGTCTAGCAAATTCTGAAAAATAAATTATATTTTCAACGTTAAATGTTTAAAGTTGAAACGTTTTTCCTTCCACTACGTTCCTTCCCTCTATCCGAGTCACGCGCACGGTTCACTTACCGATAAGAACAGTTATCGACTAAATCGAGACAACAGCGACACTTCATTGTTGAAGCGATCCAATAGACGGGATTGCGTCAACAATTTATTTCGCGATGTTTGGACATGAAAACTCAAGGGAATGTCTGGATTTTAAATGGGGTGTAAATAACGCCATACCTCGAATAGCAGAACCTCGATGATGCGACTATAATACATAAGTCAGACCA
The DNA here is from genome assembly GCA_029448645.1 of Andrena camellia. NCBI lineage: Eukaryota > Metazoa > Arthropoda > Insecta > Hymenoptera > Andrenidae > Andrena > Andrena camellia. The sequence continues at coordinate 35,144,525 of CM055680.1, forward strand.
TGCTATTCTCAGAGAATCTTGTTACGCAAGGCGGAAGAGATGTGTGGAATCCAAGGTTACGCTTAACGACGACCGATTAATTTCGCGCCAAAGTCAAAGGACAGTGCTAGATTCTAATCATCGATGAATGCTGCTGATCGGTTTAGTGGCAAGCTAGCGAAAGGTTTAACAGCCATCGATAAAGCGATAAATACGTGCCACCACATTGCCGGTAAACGATCTACCGCGATTAACATATATGCACTATGTACAAAATTTATAAGCATTCCAGTCACAAGTAACCGTCGAGAACTCTGTATTACTCGACGCTGACATCTCTAATTCTTGTCTAAATAGAGTAATATCACCGCTAAAATCAAAACCAAACAGACTTTTCGTTTTAAGAATGCGTAGTTTAACCCACGTCACACGAGGTATCGCATAAACTGAATAAGGAAACTGTGACCATAGGCGAGCTATATGTAGACACAGACGAGGTATAGGATAGACCAATGTATTTTTCTGTCACCGGTTTAAGGGGTCCTAGGACCGCCTTACCATTTTAGCGTCGCATGCAACGTTACCGGTGAAGTCTCGAAACAGTTGAGCACCATATTTTCTTGATCCCCGAAATGGATTTTCGGAGAGAAATCCGCGTGAGTCGTTGACAAACCGAGTTAAAGCATAGCGTAGCAAAAGCCTGCCTTCTATGTCAAACTATCTCACTCTAAACAAGTCACACGTATACAAGCACGCACACACCTTCCAGCATTTCAACACGTTTCAAAGCAGTTGCTGAGTTGGACGCTGTTCATGAGCAGATGCCACTACATTTAGTCCTGAAATTATGGGTCGGTAACACAGTTTGGGTGGCGACAGGAACATCGATTAGGTGATAGGTTTATCCTATACCTCGTCTGTGCTGCTATCGCAGAAACTAAAATGCCGTCTTATTCCGAAAGACAAAAAATTCTACTTTACCATTAATTGATAATTCTGAATAGATAATGTTGGACGTGTTACAAGAATGGTAAGATTATCCATGACACCACAGATTACACACGAGCTAAAGTATAAAACAGCAATTCCTAATTTAGAGCCCCCCTTTTTTTTTATCGTGTCGTGCACAACCATTCCGATTCAGTGCAGGAAGAGTGTAAGAAGGACGAGTGGGGTGGAAATTATACAGCCCATTGTTAATGCGCGTTTCGCCTTGGATCTTCCAATCTTGCCGACGACGCTACTTTAATCCCTCGGGAATCGATAACATTCAATACCTATTTGATTTACAAGGAATTGAATAAATCACGCGGCAGATATTTCAATCTGCTAGGTGGACGATCGAAGGTAGCTGCGAGTAGGTGAAAAATTGAGCGATTCATCGTTTGTTCGGGGGATGTTAAGGGATGGGTGGGTGGTGGTGGTGAAATGACGCCGCAGCGCGCGGCGATAGAAATTGCGGGACGCGGCAAAGTATGATTGTTGGCGAGACGAGAAGCAACGAATCTTCCTCTGACTCACCCTTGTGTCACCCCGATCACCCTGATCCGTCGAGCAGAAAGGACTGCTCGATGCTTCCTTGGTCCTTCCGTCTTGCGCCTGATGACGCGATATCCGACGATACTCGTCTTCATCGATGGTGACTCGTCCAGCAGAACTTGTCTCCCTCGTATAATGGGAAAACGATTTCCAAGGGTCGATCTTACCCTCTTTAAGGGTATTCGAGAATTTCTCGAGACGTAGAAAGTTCGCGTGCAGGTTATTACTACCTAAGTACACACGATAATGTTGGTCAACGAACCCTTCCGACGATAGCGACGGATCAATTGAAATGCACCCCACGCGTGCTGCGTAACCCGTAATCCGTCGTTATCCTTCCAAAGGGGGAAGTCTATCTTATTGGCCGAAAGCGGAGCCATTGCCCGGAAGGGCAATGGTATCGGGCATCGAAGGAGGCTAAGCGACGCGGCGACGGGCGAAGCTGGGATTCCAAAAGCAATACGTTGGAATATTTCGTAATCATCTATTATTCTGATTTCGTCATGGGGCTTCTCTGATTGTGAGTCGAATGGAAAGCCAGCTCGGCAGGACCGCGGCAAACGCCACTTTCCGACTGCCGGCATAGAAATTCATCTTCCCGAAGAGTGCGGAAATATTTATGGGGATGAAGCAATCACGGAAACGGTATGGTATATTCGTCCAGAGACCGAGAAACGAGATCATTTCGTTAAGTGTATTCCTCGCTAACAACTTTCTAAATCACGAAAGACGCGAGTGACGTTTAAATCAGTGATGTCGCGAGCCTGAAAAATTAACGGACAGAAAGCCTTGAAGTTAAAGGTGTCGCGTGGCTACATAGTCCACGCTAAGTTTCTCGAATTCGACGAGAGAACTCTCATCTCCATCTGGCTCCCTTCGAACTGGGGGGTAGTCGATCGGATCAGCTTAGCTTAGCTTGGGTCCTGGGACGATACGTTTTAGCCGAAAGTGAATTCGTTGGGCACATTGACCGACAAGCAATGTTTCCGCGCCAAGCTGCCGGATTAAACGTTATTCTCTCTCTCTCTCTCTCTTTCTATTGAACGAAGCGGGCATAAAATGACGGACGCGTTAGGGAGTCGTGGAAAAGAATAATTAGAACATGCGTGTGGCAAAGGACGCGTGGAAGGGTCGCACCTATTCCCCGAGCGACTATAGTACACTCAGGTACTTTGGTACATCCCTCGGTTCGGCCCGATTGTTTGGGGGTGCGCACGCGTGTTTGCGCGCACGCGCTGAAAATTGCCTGATAACGGCGGGCGCCGGGCGCCCCGACTGCTTCAGTTCTGGCCCAAACGCCGTTACGTTGATACGTCTTCATCGATCACATCAACCACTCTTTCTTAATTCTTTAACCAATTATTTTTTTTTACGATCGTTTCCTATCGACAAGTAATTCACCGCGACAGAATGAGATGCCGATTACTCGTCGCGACGAAAGCCGCGCCTACGAGACACTCGCGATTCCCGCGCTTCGCGATACCGATTAGTCGGTCACGGTCAGGCACATCCATTCGTACGATTAACAAATAGTTACTAACGCTTAACAATCGCTAGCAGACGGCCATAACTATTCTCCCGAGTCTTCACAAACAATAATCGTCTTCTCTATAGAAGATGTCTGGTCTATAGAAGGTCACCGGTCGTTTCGCGTCGTTCGATAAGAACCGCTGTTCGGGGTAACAGCTTAGATCGTAGCTACTATATAAAGATGCGCACCTCCCCGCCGAGTAATTAGTGGTATTTTCTGGATTTCACCCCGACCAACTGGGAAGAAGCAAGTCAAGACTGCGAAGAAGACTCGTTTGGACGGCGAATCGAAGCCACGTTGCTCGGATGTTTGGCATTTAAGAAAAGGCGGCGGAGGGACGAAGGCAGCCCCGATCGATGAATTAAAAAGAGGAAAAGAAAATTGGATCTTCAGCCGACCAGCCGACGATGTGGACGCAGTGAGGCTCGCGATCATCTCGATCGAAAGTTTCTGCAAGTGTAACTGGCTACCCCAGGACAATGATGCTCCTTCTGCTACTCTTGCTTATACCGTTGCGGACAACTGCCTCCGGTAAGTCGATATCTCTATTACTGTCGCGTTATTTCTGCGGTTTGTGCTTTCGTCCCGAATCATAATAATGTTCCGAATGGCTGGAAGAGCGTTAGAACTGCGCGCGTGACCGATAGCCGATTGCGCAAAGTCACGCTACTAAATCCATGGCAAATTAATGCGGCCTAGCATTGTATGCTAAAATTCGCGCGTTCGCCGAACCCGAATTAGCATCGTCTACCGCGAGAGTAATCGCAAAGCATTACACGGTTGAAACACAGCGCATCGACCAGGCTGGAACCTGTCACGAAACATTGCGAACAAAACACGTGCGATTACGTTCAAGTTAAGTAGGTACTCGTTACGTTTCAGTAACTATTCAAAGTTCAAACCGCCGCGATTCCTCTCTGCAACTCGTGCGCAGTAAATCCGTAAAATTTCTCTGCCCTACCTGCGTCCCTCTTTTATTTTATTTAATTTCACTTCTAATTCTTCTTCCTACTAACAATAAGATCCCGGCCAACCGCCCGCGAAATTTGCTTCATCCGTCCGAAACGAACTCGGTCATCGCCGGCATCGATCCACAGATCTTCGTGAATCATGTACGAGCTATCGATTCCGCCAGCGCCGCGCATGCAGATACGAAATTACCAGAATAGAAAACAAAGGTGGAATATAGATATTGACGATACTTGTACGAGGGGACTCCAGCCGCGAATAAGCTGCATGAAACGTTGCTCGGAGAATCGACACTCGGTTTTCTCGGTCAAATTTTGAAGCGAACAGTGCCACGCGAAGGTTGAACCGATGACATTCGCACTTGACCGTAATCAGGGGACGTGATATCGCTATGTCGCGTGCAACCTCGCTCTCACGTGATTCCAATGCAGGGTAAAAATCGATACTGCCCTATGGTCGAGTTTGCACGTCTACGCGTATCTTGTTCGCGTCAACCTTGTCACGATTCTTCATTTCGTGCACGACCACCAGCAACAGACGATTTTCGAGATTTCGCGTTCAACCGGTGGCGCCCAATTGCCGCGCTCCAGATAAAGAAAATAATGCAACTATAAGTATAGGCATCTATTATTCGTGAGACGCTCTCTCGGCGGCAGCTACGATCAACGATCTTTCCATCGACGTGCGCGCATCTTGGATTCTTCTATCCGACACTAAGCACGCAGTTGCGAGTAGGTATGATATATGCTGTTTGTCGATAAATTCATTAACGCGCCTTGGCGTCGCGCTCGTCTGTGGCGAGCAGGATTAATTACACGACTCCACGCGTGTGCACGCGCTGGTATCTCGCGGAAATGTACAAGCATGCAAAGTTGTAATTTAACAGATGGAAAACACGCGAACGCTGTCGATCGCGTAGAAGACGCTCGAAGATTAGCAGCAGGATTTTATCGCTCGATTATTACCCAGGCATTCCCGACCAGCTGCCCATAGCGTCGCCGCGTCCGAGGGACGATTACTCGATATAATGCACAATCTCTCCCCTCGCTTCGCCGCTGCTTTCGATCCCCTCCGGACAATGTTCGGTCTCCGAAGCCGAAGACGCGATAAAGTTATAAAACGAATCGATTCTGCGTCGTGTTTGCCGAGCTATCGAAGCGGCAGGATCGTTTACATGCGGGCACAATACTTTTCTTTGTCAAGTAGGAGGATGCGATCGCGATCGGGATCGGGATCGGGATCGCGAGCCGGTCGTCGAGTTCCGAGCCCAGCTACGTAAACGCGACACCTTTTTTTATCGCTCGCTCGCAACGGCAGCCTTTCTATTCGCCTGTAAATTTTCAGCGGAGAAAAGGAAAGTCGATCGACTCCGCTGAACGCATTGCACAATGATGACGAGGTGGATAGTAGTGGCGAGCACGACACGGTCGAAATACGAGTTCACCGTACGTACGGTCGATAAAGTCCAAGAGCGACAGGAACGAACCAACGATGAAACAAACGTTAATTCTAGCAGCCCTGCACGCGCCCCGATCAACGCCTCCGACTCTCCTGCCCGCGCGTATGCACGCGCACAGTTCACCGTTGCAATAACCACCGTTCCATCTCGAAACACATCGGTCCTCTGGTCCGACCGCCAGACCATTCTGGACTTCCACGGGCTTTCCTCGCCGCTCCATTGTAATAGAATATCGGGAATCGTCGAGAAGGTAAATACTGCACCCGGTCCGGAACGTCCCACTGCACTTGAGCAACAGCCCTGCGCTCCCAAGAGCGATGCCGCTGCGTCTCCTCGGTTGAAATGCCACCACTTACCGCGTGTCTCTTCAAACGTTTGGAAACGCTAACCTCCGAGCTCCCGGGCTTACAGATATATCCACTATAAATTGCTGGGCCAGTCGCTGTACCGAAGAAAAGCGAAACGTTCTCGTTGGGGCCCTGTTCGCTAAAGCGAAAAAGTAACGGCCAGATTGCCAGCGGTGAAATACGAACGTCAAACATCGCGTGCAACGCCGAAATCGTTAATCAAGACGGGTCTTGAAAGCCACCCTCGCCCTTACTACAGCTACCGATTCGTAATCAGAAGGAGGAGGCCGCGGCCGGGTGATTATGCGCGCTTTTCGACTCAGGAGGTTCAAGGGAATCGATTCTTAGCGGTGAACGCTTAAGGTATTATTTACTTATCCAAAAGCACGAGCTTCGATTACTTGAATTTCGAGGCGCAAACGGCCGCTGGTTATTCCAGGCTTTGGTAGCAGTTTCTCGGAAGGAAAGTCGAGTTAAGCGACGACGGGGAAACAGCTAATGTTCCTCGAAACGTACCAAGCGTTACAAACGATCCAAAGAAAGGACATTTCTGTAGGTATAGCTACCGTAAACGGTTCCGGTCTCGGAGTATCGAAGACAAATCTTATCGATCGATGGTGCTTACCGACCTCGTATTTGCCGTTCACATTTACGCTTGTCGTACGCTTAGGTACGTGGGTACCCAATAAAGCCGGCTCGGCTCGGTCCCCTGCCTGCGAGAACCGTAGCTTTTCAATTTAATCCAGACATTCCATACTTTCCTAGCCCTTGTTTTTTTTTTCCCCTTATCGTAATCTCCGCGCTATTCTAATCCCGTTCTATGTGTACTTGCGCGGTTGCGCCCCCCAATCGCCCACCGATTGTCGTCGTTGCTTTTCCTTCACTCGCGATACAATGGGCACGATTGCTGCTGCCTCGTTTACTAACATTTCGGTGCTACGTCTGCGCCTCCTCCCCGAACAATCTCCGCGAATATTTACTCCTAGCGAACAAGAGACGAGGAAGCAAGCTAAAGGACGCGACGCGACGGAACATCGATGCAACAGTAAGCAATGCTGCGTTGGCTTGCACGGCGTCGCGCGGTTTTTCCGCATAATTCGTTAACGATGTAATTTAATCTACGGCTTGCCAGGGAAAACATTAGACGAACGTAGGTATATAGGTGAAGCGGCATCGACGATCCCACGGGGATCTCCGTGCTCTGGCCACACCCCATAACCCAAATACTGAAGCCACCAGCAACCGCATTGCTAAATATTCTTTTCAACGCGTGTTTAGTAGAGATGTTTCCACTAGTAAGCCAACGGTCGATCATCTAAATTCGTTGGAGCTACAGGTTGCCGAGATCTCTACGCATAACAAAAAGTCTTTTCCGCGAGTCTTTAGTCTGTTCCGGAGCGACCTATCGAGGAACAACGTCTAATTTAAAAGTCTAAACGTCGAGACTGCCGCTCGAGGAGAAGTGGACAGTTGGCTGGTCGAAAACAAGTTCGTGGAGGTTTCCATTGGGCTCGACGAGTAGGTGTGTATGTATTAAGCATATGCTAATATCGAAGCTCTAAAGCCGGCGTTAATTAAATACAGATCCAACAAGCTGCGAGCCTCGTTCTACGTCTGCCGAGAGACCAGAATACTTTATTTTAAAAAAAAACACACAAACTCTCGCGATATACACATACATGTGTGTGTGTTTCCTTGACGAAATCAAGACCGCCAGGTACCGATAATGTTCCACGGTAACAGCGTATCCGCGAAGAAAGACCAAGGTATCTCTGTTGAACCGTAAGATCCCGCGGACAGCGAGGAGAGGCCTGCGTCCGACGAATGGTCGAGCAGTGCTACTGAATTCGGAGGAAGGCGAACCCGTCTGACGGGGGAACATCCCGAATCCGGAAGTTCAAAAAATTCTGAAACTTTGTGAATATGTAGGGAATTTCCTTCTGATTACAACGCAATTCTTGTTTGCTGCCCAAATTCACACTAAGAAGGTGTAATTGACCCCTGAAAGTCCGGTCATTTTCCGACTTTGTGTTATAACTCGTGAACAGTAAAATAATTTTTTTTTACCAAATGATAGATCTAATTAAAAGGAGTAATTTTTGTCTCGAAACTTTTTTTCTATCTCTTACAGTTCTCGAGTTATAACACAAAATCGGAAAATAGCCGAATTTTCAGGGGTTAATTTCACCCCCTTCGAGCGAAACAAGAATTGCGTTGTAATCAGGAGGAAATCCCCTATATATTCACAAAGTTTCAGAATTTTTTGAATTTTCGGGTTCGGGATCTTCCCTTGCGAGGGCAGGGAAACGAGAAACGAACATGTCCGGAATCCGGAGCACGGGCACTGCGCGCTAATTAGCGCCAATCGATCATATCGATGTCACATATTCGTCAAACGTAACACGATAGTAATCGATCAAACCGAAAGCAACCTACCCGCCAGCTTTCCTGCCCGAAAATGGCTACCAACCGCCATGTCCACGCGAAATTAAGAGATCGAGGAGTCACAGAATGAAGATCGATGACGCCCTGATACCAGTAACGTTCTAAACGAGCGATTCACCAGCGACCTGAGCAACGTGAAAAGAAAAAATGAACGCCCGTTAGTTTGTCAGCCGATGTATCGTTTCCACGCTGCATCCGCAACATTATAGCGCGAGATGTATACCGAGTAAACAGAGCCGAGGTACATACATGCCCATCCGACTCTGCGCGTCGAACCCTTGTCAACACATCGCTTAGCCGCGTATTCCACGCGCAGGATATAATTACGATAGAATCGAGCATGTCAGTCCCGTTGATCCGAATAGGACTGCGCGAAATGCCTCCCCTGCAGTCAGTTTGGAAGTTAAACAGTAACTCGATGAGGCAATTTGTCAACTATTAAGGTTCGAAGCAGCCGTCGCGATGCAATATACGATGCGACCTATTATATCTGTATAGAGGGAGGCGAGTAAAAGTTTCGCGACATACACTTGGTATGAAAGATTTAAAAGAAAATTAAAACCGACTTCCAAGAAAAATAAAATTGCACTAAAAAGTAAAAAATAATTTTTTCCTTTATTTAATCTACGACTCTCATATTTTGTAAGTCGGCGCCAGATTTACACAGTGCAAATGATGAGGCACCGACTTAAAAAATATGAGAGTTGTAGATTAAATAAGGGAGAAAATTATTTTTTACTTTTTATTGCAATTGTATTTTTTTGAAGTCGGTTTTAATTTTTGTTTAAATTTTTTTTTTACGTTTTTATTTTTATATATATTGGCACAACATGCTGAGGAGATGAGCGCGTGCGTACATAAAATCATAATAATTGGGTGACAATAGAGTCTTTGTTATTAACCAGAACTGGCAAAATATTGGGCCAATGTTGATGCAGTGTAGGATGGGACCACCGGGGGGCACGCCCTCTTTCGAATAAAAAAAAGATCATCAAAATAGGCCCATATGCTGAGGAGTTATGCGGGGACAAACGTAAAAAAAAATATACAAACGGGTCGAATCTATAACCTCCTCCTTTTTGAGGTCCGTTAAAAACAAGAGAAATAGCAGAAACATAGAATTAGCAGAGTTTTTAGTTGGATAATGCGTCGTCGTGTTTCGTATTCGGTTACGTTACACTCTTTTCCCGAAGAGGGAAAAGACTCCGCCACGGCTCATGGCCACGGGATTATATGTATGTATACCTTTCTTCGATTTACGAAACCTTCACGAAATACGTGGAACTGTCCCGTGCGATTCTCATCTTTCCTCCCTATTCTGTCACCCTTCCGCTGGCTCTGCCGATACCTTTCCTGCGACTTTTCTTTTTACCCTGTTAATATCGTTTCGAGACCGATGATCAGTTTGCCAGGAAATTGGCTCCGGGGGTACCCTGGTAAATACGTTCCAACAGATTCGATGGCCAATTTGGTCCGTATACATACATCGAATATCACGTATATCATATATCGAATGGAAGAAGTCGGTAGAGGGTAGTGGGCTCCTTAAAAAGTAGGCCGTGTTTACCGTAACTTTGATTAAGCGCTCGGCACCTTATTGCCAGTAAAACTGCCACGGGCTGTTTGCGTTTGCGACGCGGCCTGGAGGTAAACTTATCGAAGGGTATAGAATGGAAGAGAGAAAAAAGGGCGTATTAAAGGAGCGCTCGAGACGGCGACTTGGTACCTGGACTATTTGGTACACCAGCCACGAAACTGATCCATATTCTGGCACGTTCAGCAAAACGAGCCCTTCAATTGTGATTCCAAAGGTGAGGCACAGCTTCTTAGCGATATCTGCCACGACGAAGGAACAGTGGGAACGGCAGAAGGGAACTGGAGAAGGCAGAGAGGGAGTGCAAAGAGCGCAGTAAGTTAGCTTCCTGTTGGCCGGCTGGGATCGCGAGGAGGTCGCGATCGTTGACGGACAGTTTTAAGCGAACGCCTCGAAGGGGTTCTCTGCCCAAAGGGCCACCCTAAAAATCCACCAAAGATTTTGAGAAGGTCGTAAGTTCGTTGTTACGGTGCTTAACAGTTGGTCGGATCGTTCGTCGGAGTGTCGAAGTGACCTAAATATAGTTGAGCTATTTCCGAATTCGGTGCGGCGTGGAACGCGTGCCGGTAGAGTGGAGTCGGATGGTGTCGAATCGAGGAAAAAGGGAGGAAAACCGAGAGATAATTTAAGGGACAAGGGCAAACGCGTGCCCGCTATTTATCGGTGCCACATGCACGCAGGTGTCCAAACGCGCCAGCGATGCATTCCCTCTCGGCGCGACACGCAACTGTTAACGTAGGATAGTCAATAAGAAGCATATATATTTTTTTCTCGACTCGACGTGTTTGTACACGTGCGCGCCGCCGATCGTACATCGAACAGGATCGAAGAATGTCTCGCGCCGACGGCGTGGTTCTAGGTGCGAGAGAGTAATCGGGATACCGGTACGAGAAACGGTGAAGTACGACAAAAGCCGTTCCCTAGTAAATTATACGTCTCGTTGGGTCGGCCGAGCGACGGTGGCGAATCAATTTACACGGCGCGTATGTACGAGGATCCGCCGAGAAACAGTGTCCGTACGCGTGCTGGACGTTGGGGTGGCTCACGCCAGCGCCAGCGCCAACTCCAACTTCAACTCCAACTCGAACACGGAAGGTCCTTGGCGATCGGCCCACTCATTCTCAGAGGGCTGTGCCGAGTTGTATGGCTGCGCGTATCGTATTCACGGTCTCTGTTTTCGGGAATTGTAACTCGATGTGCGAATAGGGTTTCCAGGTGGAACGATCTCGTGCCGGCGGACCTAGGCCGAGTTCTCTGCTTTTCTATACCACTTTTCGTATTCTTCGATCTAGTTGCGCAACAACAGGTAAATGCGTTTAATAAATAAACAACAGGTATGCGTTTAATAAATCCGTTGGTTCGCGCTCGCACTAGCACGCTTCTTTCGAAACGCCGGATTATAATTCTCCAGGTTCTCGGACGATTCCTGACATTAACGGCTGACGCGACCGATAAAGTGGGATTACGGATGACAGTTACGAGAGACTCGGTTGGGTAGCGCGTCGTTCCTCTAGCTCGGCCCACCGGCTGACCGTAGCTGCCTTCGATCCAGATAAACTGGTCGACTGCCCTTGTCTTTTTCTTTTTTTTTTTACCATTTTTACCTCGACTTTCAGGTGACGTCCTTTTGCGCTGGAAAATTGCGAGATTTTCAACTCGATTTGCAAACAGTATAAGTATAAGCGAGAGCGTATTAGTATGCATCGAAGAGGCGTGTACGCAACGCGTCGCGGATACTTTGGATTTAACTCAGCTTTCGCGTGACCAACCCAACGGGCCGTAACTGCACGCTTCGCCGTTCGCCCTCGCCCTGACCCTCACTCTTACCATTAGCTACCCCCGCTCATTCCCCTGCACACGTTGCTGGGAAAGTCTGCCACCGAAATATCTTCCTTCCATTCCCTTTTCTCTCTCGTCAACTCGCTTAAATGCAGTCCAACTATCAGGCTGGCTCTCGACGACGAGAGCTTCCTTAACCGTTCTTCTTTCTGCAATCTTTCTCTCTTTACCATGCCAGATATCGTAAATCTTTTCAACCGTGGCGTTCGTTCGAAACGGATTGCTTCGATACCAGAAGCAACGGGAAGCAGTGTAACGATTTTTTCGGTAAGCTCTCGAGAACTTCTGTACACGCGACGCGACGCAGTGGAGAGCGAAATGTCACGTAGCGATCGAAACACGGACGGCTACACGCTAGGATCGAATTGCTCGCCTACCATACGCTATACCCCATACACTGGGGGCATTTTCAAACGGTGCTTTCCTCGCTATCGATCGTTCGATCGAAGAGTTAATATCTTGAGTATCGCCGAGTCCCGTAAACGATAGTGATAATGATTATGCAGGCTTTGAGCGAGACCCGTTCCGCCAACGCCAACTTCGGCCGCGATGCATCGCGTGCACATACATTTCACCCGCAGAAACACGCTCGTAATCTCGCCCGCGATCCTTTCGCCCACAGCGAGCGCGATCTCTCGACAAAACATCAGCTACCTTCAGCGTATCGATTAAACGCTCACCTTGACACAGGTTGTTTCCACGAAACTGACCGTGCGTGAACCCTCACCGTTGAACTTTTGCCTAGAGTGCCTAGACCACTGTCACGAGACCGCGCAGCCGAAGAATTCCAATCGAAAAGCCTCGTCCGTCTTTAGCCTGGTTGCAACACGTACGTGGTATACCGCCGGCATCGACCAGCCGTAAAACGCGGCTCCCTCGAATGAAAAACGTGACCCGCATTGCGTACACACCGTTACGTTCATCCTTATCTTTCCGGAAAAGGTTTCGCCGGCAATGCAACGGCCCCTTATTTCGCGAAAACTTCCGTAATTGAGTTTTAACTGGATGTCGCGCGTTCGCGTCGTATCCGAAGCTTTATCGAACGTTTTTTCCGAGAGTCCAGCTCGCTCGGTAAATCACCGTAGGATAAAATTCACGGCGCCGCGTCCTGCTGCTCGTCGTTATTTAGATGCAAAAGTTGGCCGATTCCGAAACACGATACCTTCCACCTACCTTTCCAACCCCCCCCCCCCGCCCCCTTTTTTTTTACAGCTTTCCAGGAAGCCGGGCCAATGTAAACGACTCTAATAGCAAGCACGGCGTGCCCTTGTTTCAGAATTGTACTTTCCACAATCAGATCTGACCCTACGGCTGCCTTATCTAACGCGAAACTATGGCAAATCGTCGTGGAACGTAAAACTGTTGGAGCTGAGGACACTTCGTAACGACTCGACGGAACCGAAGCATGCAAACTATCGCGTCACCGTGCCCCGCCAAGAGATCGTTTCGATAGATCCCGACACGAGGAGCCTGATGCTGCGAGGTCCTCTGAAACCAGGTAAGCTTTCCAGCGCTTCGCCTACCGCACTGCGCACAGTCCGGCAAACTCTTAATCGTGTCCGGTTGTTTGCGAAGACGAATCGGGATACGGTACGATCGTGATTGTGGCCAAGGAGAGCGCCAGCAACGAGGCTGTTCTGGAGATAAAAATTCAACCGATACCCGTAGACGGGGCGGGAATTAATTGCACGGACTACGTCGAGGTAATTACACGCTCGACGCGGAGGCTGGATCTGCCCTTACGTTCAACGTCCTTACATTGCAGGACATGTGCTTCTGGAACGCGTCGAGATACAAAATCTACGAGAACCAGCCGATCACGACGATCGGTGCTCTCGGACCAGGCCTCTACAGCGACATCTGCCCAAGCTTCCGCGTCACTGGCTACAAGCTACTCAACGGCAAGTGCCACACATCTATCGCTTGTTCGTCAACGTTATTCCATTCGCGTGACAATCGAACGGACTAATCGTAAATTATTTAACTGAAAATCCGAACGATCTCGGTTTCTGTTTTTTTTTTTCACATAGAAGTTTCTCCTCCCTCTGCGGAGGTGCTCCCCTGTCACGGGGGAGAAATTAATAACCTCGACAAACGCGGAACCATCCGTGGAATTTCTCAATCCACCGAAGACCGAACCGCGTGATTAATTGAGCATCCGGCTCGTCCGAGCGGGGCGAATAAATCTCTGGAAAATGCGCGCGTTGGAATTCGTGGCAGGCGAAACGTTCGCAGAAAAGGCGTATGTAGGATGATGTGGGAACGGCCGATAATTTTTTTTAGGTACGGAACACTTTCACGTGACGAACGACACGCTGTTCGCGAGCTCGTCTCTGGACAGAGATTCGTGGGGTCCACCGGGAGGTCCGGGTCCGCGAGTGGCCATTCAAGTTCAGTGCGTGGTCTGGGAAGAAACCACCGGGATACAGTACGCCCCGATGAGAATATTGACCGTGGACGTGTTGGATCAGGACGACAACCCTCCGATGGCGCAGGGAAACAATTCCATCGCGATCACTCTTCGAGACTTTGCCACGGTAGGTGGACGGAATGGGCATTGGACAGGCTACGAGCTACGACCGCCTAGGATCGCGTTAGCGTTCGCCGGTAATCTCGATTCTTCTCGTCGCAATGGGCAGGAAAGACGGCGGATAAAGGATCGTACTTGATCAGCGCCGCATTGTTCTCTGGATCGTTTTCGGCATTGTTTTGGATAGCGGACGTGAAAAGACGCGGAAACTACGAAAGGATCTCGAAGAGGGAGGGAAAGGATTGGCGCGAGAAGGAAGCAAAGGGCTTCGGGGGTTTGATCTTGATTAAGCTCGGACCTCTTTTCCCTTCGGCCGTCTGTCTCTCTGTACAATCCTCTCCCACAATCCTCTCTCTTGCTTCGTCGCACACAAACACACGCGCGGGACTTTCGCTCGTTACCTCGCCTTTTCCCCCGGCAGGGATCAAAGAAACACCGTAACTCGCTAACGCGCTCGGGGCCTGCCGGCAAGGAATCGCGCAAACTTACACTCGTGTCTCGCCAATGACCACCGATTCCGTGCCGCCGACAGGGTGACAAGCTGGTGGACGACAACAGCCTGATACTCAAGGATGCCGATGCCAGGAGCAGCAACCGTTACACTGTTCGTATCCTCGGAGACACGCACGACGCTCTAAACGTTACCTACAACACCGTGCTGATCGAGGCGCCGAAAGGAATCCCTTACACCGCGATATTTACAGGTCAGTCTCGCTGCCTCCCACCTGCAACCAACAGTTCCGGGCTCTATCGGGCCACAGATCGCATCCGTCATCCTCTGTTCTAGGAATTTCGGCGAAAACCACTCTCCTACCGAAGTCTCCTTATCGCGTGACGCTTCAGGTGAAGGACGAGTCTCTTGTTCCAGGATTCGGCGAGGACACGGTCAGTGGAGGCTTTTATACAATATAATTCGCTGTAAATTCTGTCCACCTGCCGAATATGGTATACGACCGACGCGAGATGGGAAATAAAATCGAGCTGGGAGACGTACTGCTAGCGAATCGATCATAGGTAGACGAAAGTTACGTTTTCCGTTGCCCGTGTTGCACCGAAAGAAATAGCTCGTCGGGGGTAGATAACGCGGGAAAAGGACGCCAGGTGGTGTCGACCAATCGACCGTTACCAAACGAAAGCAACTCGGGGGGATAAGAGTCGGTCCGTCCTGTAACGACGAATCCTCGACGAGTCGATTACAAAGTCGTTTTTCTGCGCGTTCTCTTTCTCCCTCCCTTCATCCCGTTCAAAGAGAACGTCCGAAAGCGGCGCGTCCGTAAGCCCCTATACCCTGCGACCCTCCCCCGAAAAGCTCAACTTCGATCCCCTGTTGCGTTCAAGAGGCGCACTTTCCTTTCGAGTATCGAGAGAGACGTTTCCTTGCGATGGAAATCTCGAACGAATGGCCGGCGTTAGGTCGGACTTATCCCGTTAACAAAGAGGATGCAATTAAACGCACCTTGTACCGTTTGTTCATCCATATCCGCCGGTATAATCGCGGCTCGTTAAACAATTAGATAGGAAAAAGCTGCGAGAGAAGGTTCGGTGGGCGCGGTTTCAACCCCTGTTCTACGGATCCGGTTAAGCGGGAATTAATGGGAACCGTTTCGCGAGGAAATTGCGCGATAGTCGCCGCGTGGGCGGAAGCCTCTTATTATGTCCACAGCGGACTACCGCTTTAAACATTTTCGTCCTATCTCCAACGCCCACGGACCAAAAAAATTCGGCGAAACACGCTCGATCCCACGCGCTTCTCCTTCTATCGCGATTCATCGAATTCACCGAATTTAACGCGGTCCTATCGCGAATCGGCTAATCGACCGAACCGTGCGCGTTCGTTGCGTTCGAATAATCAGCCGGCAAATAGCCAACGGTGACCTGATCGAAATTAGTGAGCGAAACCGCCTGCCTTTTCGTCAGCTCAACATTACGCTGACTTTCTACGGGCCGGAGCACCGGGCGACGACGACCACCGTGCCCTCGGTGTCCAGCAGGCAGCAGTTTTCTTATCCTTTGAACGCGAAAGTGGCTCGGCTCGCGTCTCGTTACTCGCGAATCGCGAAACCGTCGAGCGAGCCACATTCCTCGGTGAGCTTCAGCATCCACGGCTCGAACGCGTTCGCCATCACCCAGAGAGGAGGGATCGTCTACGTGGCTGACGAGGATCTACTCGAGAGGGAGCCATCGAGTTTGCCGTAAGTCGCGGGCTCGCGGGCAAGAACCTCGCCTGTCCACGCCACCAACTATTAGTGTTCCTGATTTCTCGATACTTTTTCTTTCTCGAGAAATCAGAAATCAGATCACACTACTTGAGAATTCCCGAGAAATTGAAAAAAAATATTAGAAAATTTATATCTGCGGAATAATGTCGACAATGTTTATCACAAACATAAGAAAACTTTAACCGATTGTTCATTCCTGTCTAATTTGCACAAAACTTGTATAAATGAAAAAACAGATATTAAACATAATTCATAAATTTATTTATTTAATACAAAATTTGTGCAAAGCGAAACATTACTTTCTTGTTTTAAAATAGTTTTTTAATCTATTTATTTTCTTTTTTTTTGTGACAAATATGGATATTAAATGAAAAAAAAACGCGTCCTTTGAATTTTTTGAAGAGAATTGCATAAAGAATACAATAGTTTTGTCTCTTCTTTTCGATGTTTCTTCTTAAATAGCTACAAGAAATTCACTACTTATTTCAGTAGGCGTACAATTTTTCTAAACTGTTAAATAGGAATTTAAGACCACCTTCACCAGTCAATAATGTCGAATCTTCTCTACTGAGATTTTCTATTGTAATTCATCCAAGTTCTAATATTACTAATAAGATTTATTATAAATTGTAGATGCGTTTATACGTTCGCGATTTCCTAGACTTAAGTTTCTCCAGAAAAGCAGTATTCCTCGAGAAAGAATTCTCGAGAAGGAACACTGCTACCAACCGATTCCATTCTCCATTCTCATCGGCTCGTCTCCTCAGGCTCAAGATCAAATGGAGCGGGAAAGATCGCGCCGTCTTCACAAAGACCTTGAGGGTCAACCTGATGACCGTGGCAGCGTCCAAGGTGGACGCCTGCAATCGCACGGAAGACGAACAGTTGCATTCGTGTGCCAACGCGGAAACACCGGAGGACTGCGAATCCAGCTGCGGCCTCGCCAGCGGACACTTGAGGTTGAATCTTTGTGCTCTGTGGATCCCTCCCCTGCGCAGCAGCCGTGTGCAACTGTGCACGCGACTCCCGCGAGATTACTTTGTCACTTTGGAATTTCGAAATTTTTCTCCGCTCGTATTTCTATTCCTTCGTTCCGCCCTTGATGCTAACCACCGCTTCGCTTCGACCCTGCTTCTCTCGCACCAATGCTCCATCTTTAATGCGCCGCGAGCCTCGTTTCTCCCACGCTTCGAAAAGAGTTGCTTGTGGAATTTCAGCAAGGGCAACTACACCGGACAATGCGTGTGGAGATGGAACAGACGTTCCAACGAAGTGTCCATCATGTCGGACCACTATCCGACCTGCTCGCCGGACTTGACTCATTGCCCGGACAACCAATGCGACGAGCTCGAGAGGCTGGACCCTCGAATTTGCCCGCAGGATTGCACGGTCGAGTGTAAGCGAGGAGGCGAGATTCTCGCTGTTTCGTGCGCCGACGAATTAGCGCGGGCCAAGAGCAACAGCGAGATTTTTCACGTTTCAGCGGACGTGCACTTTGCCCACATGAACAAGGGTGATCGCGGTATCAAGAGCGGCCTGGGGACTTGCGCGTGCAACGATATGCTGCAGTGCACCTGTAACGTCGATCGCTTTCGTGCGCGAAACGACAACGCTGGCCCCGGCGGCCCCGACCCCGGGGGTAAGGGCAATAAAGACGCGAGGGATGGAAAATTACGAGATCGCGAGAACCAAGTTCTCGTGTCTGGCGCTCGGAAAGGTCCGTCGTTTATCTCACGAGCTCGCGAGCCCGGTCTCGATCACTTGCTTAATCGTACCCTCTATCGTTCTTCTTAGCATCCAGCGGACCCTGCGGACCGATGTGCATGATCGGCGTGATCGGTGGCAGTTTCTTCGTGTTGATCGCGATCGTCGGCTCCTTCGTCACGTCCAGGTACAGGTAAGCGGTCCTCCGAGCGCGGAAATGTGGAACATTTCGATCGAGGAGAACGAGACGTGACCGAGGGCGAAACGGTTGTATTAGAATGATGTTTGCGCGGGCAAAATACGCGGGGGTTCGTGCAACAGCTGGGGGAATCCCAGCTGGCTAAATCCGTGATACCTTTGGAACGAGCTCCTTAGTCGGCCGACGTTGATCGTTCGCTTAACGAGCGGGCAAACTATCGATAGGGAGCACAATGGGTCCCGGATTCTTTAATACACGTATTTCGGTGACGCGCAGCAGCTACGCTTATCACCCCTGCACTATCGATTTCTCTCCAGTCGGACCTTCCTTTTGTCAATGGCTATGTATAGTCGCGCGAGCAACCAGTGGCCTGTATTCGTTCGATGTGCAGCATTATCGTGCCGGTTTCTAACGGGGAACCGGGATGCAACGGCAAAGCGAGTACTTATTTTCACCCGGGTACCCGAGCAAGTTTTCCAAAGGCTAGCTAGCTACCTGCCCGCTATCGCGAACGTAAACTACCGCAAGTGCTTCTCTAGCCCAGCGCAAAATTGAAAAACTTTCGTCTCGTTTGCATGGATCCCGCAATTCCTCTTCTGGAAGAAGCATCCCCGGAGTTTCACGGTAGTTACCGGTCGCGTCGTTTAGACTGCGACGCGATAAAGATCGTTCGAAACGCGCAGCCAGAACTTCTCGTTTCAGAATGGCTGCGAAAGACTCCCGTCGAGATGGTAAACGAAGAGTGAACGGCGACTCCAACGGAGGTGGTATACAACCCTCCGATTACATCGACAGGGGAGATGGGCTACTCATCGGACTAGACACGTTCACCGCGGCGAATCGTCATCTTCTCCTACCCAAGACGTGCCCGGTACGTGATCCTTATTCGCGCTATCCGTTTCCATTTCGAACTTGATTCTCTTCTAGCTTCGAGTATCGATCGTGTTCTCGCGAATCCCCCCGAAAGCGTGGCTGCGGCATGGTGCGGGGCGCGGCTTTCGGCGTAGTATGTAATAACGCGTACGTTGGCTTTCCAAATGTTTCCTCAGCCGGATCCTAAATGGGAATTTCCGCGTTCGCGACTAACCATCGAGCAAGTGCTGGGCGAGGGAGAATTCGGTCGTGTCTTGCGGGCGAAGGCGATCGACATCGCAGGGATTCCCGGCCCAACGACGGTGGCAGTCAAGACTCTCAAGGAGAACGCCTGTGCCTCCGAGCTGGCGGACTTGCTGTCCGAGTACCAGCTGCTCAAGGAAGCTCAGCATCCGAACGTGATCAGACTGCTGGGGGCTTGCACCACTCCCGGAGCTCCAGTCTATCTCATCATCGAATTCGCCGAGTTCGGGTCGCTGCGGTAAGTGCATCTTCCTCGGACACGCGCGGCGTACCGTGAATATGTGCCGTCGAGGAAATTTTACACACGAGTCTAGCGCATACCTACGTATATCGAGACGAGCCACCACAGCCTATGGAATTTCGCATTCTGAAATTCCGTCTGCCACAGGACAATAACCGGCCCTCGTAACTTTGCAGTAATTAAATTCTTCCTTCGTCTCGTGTCTCCGCGGAACGCGAGAAAGAAACACGTGCCAAATACCGGCGGGCGAAGCTAAGGGAACGACGAAACACGGCGGGGCGGGGCGGCGCGACGCTTAACGTGTAACGTCGCGTCGCGTTGCGTCGCGTCCGCGGCACGTCCGCGTCCTGTCGTCCGATATTACGAACAAGCCGCAGTATTACGGAAACTTTGCAGCAACTACTTGAGACGTAGCCGACACTTGGAATCCGAGGGCAGAAGCGGCGGTGGTTGCTCTTCGGTGACCAGCCTCGGCCAGGAGCCGCGAAACGTCCAATTAGAGATGTCGGCCTACACCGTTACGTCTCGCGACATTCTCTCGTTCGCTTGGCAAATCAGCAAAGGGATGGCATACCTCGCCGACATCAAGGTAACCTTTGTTGTCGAACCAAGAATCCGTGTCGATCGCGGCCGAATCCAAGCTAACGTAGCTGCCCCCCTCCCACGGGAAACAGTTGGTTCACAGAGATCTCGCTGCCAGAAACGTGCTGCTCGCAGCAGGGAAAGTTTGCAAGATCTCGGACTTTGGCCTGACGCGGGACGTGTACGAGGATGACGCGTATTTGAAACGCAGCAAAGGGCGAGGTATCTATCTGTTCTCTTTTACTACCCTTGCCTCTATTCTCTTCTCTTTCGCTTTCGCCGAATCTAGCAAAACGTTTGTATAGTTATGCGACCGTGATGCGCTAGCGGTTAGGACAATACGCTACCGCTCGTAATCCGTTAAGGGATTTGCGAGGAGGCAGCGTTGAACAACGGCCGCGAGTGGAAATCCTCGTTTAATCCAAGATTTTACGGTCGGTTCGTAGTCCCCGTGAAATGGATGGCGCCGGAATCCCTGGCCGATCATGTGTATACCAGCAAGTCGGACGTGTGGAGCTTCGGTATTCTGCTGTGGGAGCTGGTCACATTGGGCGCCTCTCCATACCCCGGCGTTGACGTGCACAATCTCTACAACTTACTCAAAGCTGGATACCGCATGGAGAGGCCGGCGAATTGCTCCCAACAATTGTGAGTGAATCCTTTTGCTATCGGAGCCCGTGCAACGCCAACATTCTCAACTCGTAGGTACAAGTTGATGGTGTCGTGCTGGCATCAAGAGCCCGGCATGAGGCCGTCCTTCAGAGAGCTCACCAGCCACTGGGAGAAAATCTTGCAGGACAGCGTCGAATACTTGGATCTGAATCCGAGAACCGTCCACAATCAGGCCTACTTCGCCTCCCTACACGATTTGGACAGTCCAAGCAGTGCGTACTAGCAGGATAAATTTCGCTCCTGTTTCTCGCCCAGCTGCTGATACATTCATTTTAAAATCTCTCGTTGCAACAGGTTCCGGTAACGATGGCACCGACGTGGTCAATTATCTGGAGAAACCGTCATTCGACACGGTCACCAAGTGCGACAAAGTCGACAAGCTCCACGCTCTTTGGCAAGAGCCTATAGCGTCCTTCCCCGCGGAGCCCGCCAAGCTGTACGTAAACGATCGACCAGCAAGCTTGTACGGTAACCATTACGAGAGCCCGATCAAGTTCCGAAACGCGAGCGTTACCAGCAACAGCGAGAACGATCTGGTCACGCCGACTAACGAACGGCCGCAGTCCTACATCGACATGCAAGGGAAAAAGCCCTCGAATACCGAGGATCTGCTTGTCTTCGCCAACGGTAACGGTAATAACAAAGAAGAAGAGGGTAACTGAGGAGAGTCGATGAAGCAACTGGAGGATGAATACCAATCGACTTGAGCGCGTATGTAGGTACTTGGCGTCTTCCCTTTGTTCCGCATTGACCGGTGCGACGAGTACACACATCGTTGCGGAACGACTACCATACCTGGAACGAAGCTATGCAACGAAACGGGATGCGAGCTCGAGAGACGAAAAGTTACACCACCCCAACTCTCCACCCGCCAACACTCGTATCTCGAGACAATCTCGACTCCATCGAACAGACATTAACCTGCGTTTAGAAAGACAAAGAACTAAACGGCGCGATAACCGTGACAAAGGATCATCGATGTACTATCGATATCGCGCTGCATTTTTAGAGAAATGCAATTAGATAACGAAGAAGCCTATTTTTTAAAAAAAAAAAAATTATTTATCTCGTCTACTTAAGTGTATCTACCTGTTTCGTTTCGAAGCAAACAGCGCACGCCACTTTCTACTCTTATACTATTACTATTGATACACGCGCGGTAGAACGCATAGGAATGTAACTTTTGCCGGTGAATTGTTACAAACGTTCAAATATGTAGTACCTCGTAGAGCGTAGAGTGCGCAGACTCTCGTCGGGAACATTCCTCCACTCCATTCTGTGCCTACTTAATTTATTCTACTTACATTTTACAATAGTAAATGGCTTCCTACCGACGAGTCTTGTTGATCGCCATCTCCAAACGGCTCACCTTGAGTTATTAAACACTTACAAGGGAACATCCCGAACCCGAAAATTCAAAAAATTCTGAAACTGTGCATATACAGGGAATTTCCTCCTGATTACGACGCAATTTTTGTTTGCTGCCCAAATTCATTCTAAGGAGGTGTAATTGACCCCTGAAAATCCGGTTATTTTCCGATTTTCTGTCATAACTCGTGAACTGTAAAATAATTTTTTACCAAATAATAGATCTAATTAAAAGAAGTAACTTTTGTCTTGAAACTTTTTTTTCTATCTCTTATAGTTCGCGCGTTATAACATAAAATCGGAAAATAGTCGAATTTTCAGGGGTTAATTTCACCCCGTTAGAGTGAATTTGGGCAGCAAACAAGAATTGCGTTGTAATCAGGAGGAAATTCCCTACATATTCACAAAGTTTCAGAATTTTTTTAATTTCCGGGTTCGGGATCGTCCCTTGATAACAATAAGCTTCCAATTGATCGAAGTATGCTTTTTAACGCACGTGTTTCCAGCTTTCGCGTGTACGCTAATATCCAAGTAGGGTAAGTGTAGGTATTACTGCGGATGCCCCGATTACTGCGGATATTCAAAAACAGATCATATTTAATGTTGGAAAGTACATAATCTTTTGAAAATTTTTGATAAAATTATTTTAAACTCTATTACAGATCATTATTAATAAACATGCACAGCAAAGTTATTATTAATTCTTTTATCGTTGTTTGAAATTCGTCCAGGCGAAACTTCAGTCGATTCCCGATATGGCGGTCATGAACACCTACTTGGAAAACATTTATATTTTTGTTATTAACAGTAATACATGTAATGCAGCGTTATTGCTCGATAGAATAAGAGTTATTTTTTTCAGAAAAACAGTAAATCAGTCGTCTACATTTTAGTTTTAATTTTTATTTCTCACCGCAATATTAGGTGCAGTACTTTACACCATGTGCATGCATTACTGCGGACCGACGACTGCGCAACCTAACCTTTCTTCCGACCGTATTCACTGACGTGATATTTGTACTAAGGTTATGTCTCGTCTGACATCAGACCGCAGTAACACATGCGCAGTAACTGGTATTTCGTTAGTAACTGGCACGCAGTAATGCATGCATGTCCGCAGTAACTCCTGCAATGACATTGATCGACAAATCTCTGTGTTTTTAATTAACTGTACTTATTACCCCGCCTTCATATTTTTTTATGGAATTATTAAGGTTCCACCTTTCTTTTAAAAAAAGAAGGAGGAACTTTCATTCATTTGAACGCCGTATCGAGGGTTCTAAAGTTAACCTACACCTTAAAAGTCCGCAGTAATACCCACACTTACCCTATGAGCATAGGCATAGATTACTGTCGGCTAATTGCTGATTGCGTTTCCATATCTCGTCGTACAAAAAAAGTCCCTTTTCTATTTACATACGTAAATATGTACAAAGCAGAGCATTCCATTGCGTTAGTTTATTAACACGTGTTCAATTTGTATTGCGATCTGTACTTTTTTTATTACTTTTCGAAAGTTGACTAGTTTTAGCGACGACGTATACCGCGAGCGTATCTGTTATCATAATACATATATCGTGCCATCGTTATCTCCTTGTACTTACTGTAAGTGCGACATATAAGTACGTCGCACGCGTTACGTTACATACGAACACAATAAAAATAAACAATAAGAATAAATTGCTGGAACGAACCGTCGGCTGAAGAAATGGCTGATTGCCATTAAAGGATACAAGGAGCTATACAGTGACAAGAAATTGCCTCTTTTATTAAGTTCAATCAGTACAGGTATAAAATATCCTAAGATAAATTTATTATTGGACGTCAACAAAGAAAGGTACTTATAAAATACAAAATCACAGGGGCAACTGGTCAAGGCGAAACGCGTTGACGCAGTTGCTCGGCGGGCTTTCATAAGGAAATATTTCTCCACCCTCGCCGCCCTCGCCACCCTCGCCGAGCAAATTCAACTCATCGATATTCGTCGTAAAAGACTGGGATACGGCATTGCCTTCCGGTACATGATTCCGGTTATCTGTCGATTGAACGGGTTCTGACGTTAACAGATTCTCTGGAACATGAGCGCACAGAATTATGACCAATGTCGACGGAAACGGTCGACGATGAATAGCGAATCTACAAGAAACTAACCAGTCTCTTGTGTTTCTTTAACCATACTGGAGTCTTCCTCGAGTATCTCTAGTTTCGCTAATTTCACGCTATCTAAAAACTCCTTGTCGGACACAGAGCCGCATACCGCGTGTTCCATTTTATGAATCACTTTAACGAGCTTGGGCAGCTCTTTCGGCAAACAGAATCTCTTCGAGTGCCTGACTTCCTCGGGCAAATCATCCGGCTTGCAGTATGGTAAATGCACCGCGTAATACCTCTTTTCTTTTTGAGACTGATTCTCTCTGACTAGGCTTAACAGACGATGATCGTTGTCCTGATAAATCAGCGACACCGCCAGCTTCTTAGGCGGCGGGGAAGTGGCAACGAGAACAACGTCTGCGCGTCGAAAAGCAGAGTCACACCAGTATTCTGGATCCTACGTTAATGCGAACTCGTCAGATTAACATTTCAACGAGAAGAATCGCTGCTGGCAATCTCTTACTAACTTTTCCCGTGGCATCCGTCACGTCGATCATATCTATCACGGCAACGTTACAATTTCTCAAGTACTTGGCTAGCTCGACCATCACGTTGATGTGAGTTAGACGCGCCGGCGAATACACCAACAAACAATTAGGCTTTTCTCTCCTTCTCAATGATTCTACAAAGATGCACGCGATAAAAATCTACACTCTGCCACGCTGCTGGGAAAGCGTCTCCTTGGAAACGTATAACATTGCAACTTTACCCTTCCTATATAGTTTGTAAAGATGATAAAGGACGTAAAGTATAATTGGTGGTATCCACACGGTACTGACAATCATAATCAGAAGACGATGAGAGGTCTCGTCTGTAAAGTTCAAAACTCAACGTATGCCGAAACGCGTAATAAATTTGTCGCGTTTAGAAATCGATTAAACTCAACGTGCACGCATACATAACTAATAGGGTGGCTTTTATTTACTCTTGGTAAAAATTTTTGTTAACCGACTTCAAAAAGGAGGAGGTTATAGATTCCGACCCGTTTGTATTTTTTTTTTATGTTTGTCCCCGCATAACTCCTCAGCATATGGACCGATTTTGATGAACTTTTTTTTTATTCGAAAAAGGGCGATGCCCCGGTTGTCCTATCCTAGACTACATCAACATTGGCCCAATATTTTGCCAGTTCTGATTAATAATAAAGACTATTGTCACCTAATTATTATTATTTTATGTACGTACGCGCATATCTCCTCAGCATGTTGTGTCAATATATATAAAACTAAAAAGTTAAAAATAAAAAAATTTTAAAAAAAAATTAAAACCGACTTCAAAAAAATAAAGTTACAGTAAAAAGTAAAAAATAATTTTTTCCCTTATTTAATCTACGACTATCAATTTTTTTAAGTCGGCGCCAGATTTACACAGTGCAAATGATGAGGCGCCGACTTAAAAAATATGAGAGTCGTAGATTAAATAAGGGAAAAAATTATTTTTTATTTTTTAGTGCAATTTTATTTTTTGGAAGTCGGTTTTATTTTTTTTTCTGAAATTTTTTCAAGATTTTCTTCGGGGCACACTCCAGAATAGTTCTAAATTATAAAAAAAAATCTGTGTAAAGTTTGAGCCCGATCGGATAACGGGAAAAGGTCCCCCGGGGCCCTTAAACATTTAAATAATTATTTAACAGCTCACAACGTCGATTTTCTATAATATCCTCCAAGTTATTGATTAAATAAAAAAAATATGTCAAACAAAAGTTGTAGATCCGGACAAGGAGCATCTTTTATGTTCTATTACTTTTTCTCGTGCGACAAACGGTTTTCGAAAAAAGTCCGACAAACTAAAAAAAAACTTTTTTTTTCTCAAATTTTGAAAGTTTGAATGTTTCTCGAATACTTTTAATTATGAAGGCGAACAAAAAAATGGAATTCTTACTTTCGAGGACTATTTTTTAAACAATTAAGGGGGGGCACATATCGAAATATGCCAAAAAACTAAAAACTTTTTTCCATATTTTCAGTGTTTGATATGTCATGAATATTTCCTGAAAATTTGGGATCGAAATTCGCCAAAATATCGAGGATATAGACATCAGAAGTGAGGTATTCAAATGCATTTTTCTCGAAATAATCAGGCTTAAACTTTACACAGATTGTTTATTATTATTTGGAACTATTCTGGAGGGTGCGCTGAAGAAAATTAAAAATTCGAAAATAACAGCCACCCTAATAACTACGTATGGCTAATGTTTCACTGCTTACTAATGGTAATGAGGGGTGTACTACTGTTCGCACACCCGTAATCCCCGCAGTCCGAATGTATAGCGGAGACCTTAAGGTAATAGGCGCCGGTCTCCACCGTAAAGTTGTAGCGGGCATCCTGCGTACTCGTCGTGAAGAAAACATTTGTATCCACCACGGAATCTGTATCGTTCTTTATCAACCAAATTCTGTATTCCGTTACGTTATACGATTCTGGTAGAGGCTGAACGTGTAACGAGAAAACAGGCGCATAGGATACATCTACGTACACGAACGGTTTGTATTTCTTTATGTCAACACCTTCCCCTATTTTTCAAACGAATTTCAATGGGCCAAATGATAGGAAATTCGTCGCCGTCTACTCTCGCTCGACAAACTCACCGAATAATTCGTGCTCAGGTACATTGAAAATGTATTGTTTGCTATAGTTGTAAGTATCCCCAGTTACAAGATAATCTAACTGGTAGGGAACAGATTCGTACAGCTCGTCGGAAAATGGACAAGATACAAACAGTTGCTGGGGAGCAGGATGCGTTTCGTTTCCATAAACTTGTACGCGCATACAGGCCGATTGACTTGTGTTCGATAATTTGTGGTAACGTGTAACTAAACCTATTTTACGATAAAACGTATTATGCATGATACGACGCTGTCTGCCATCCGGCGAGTATTAAGTAATTTCTAAGTCTTACTGTGGAAATTTGCATCGGCAACTGTTAAATTAAACGCGGTCACGCTGTCGTTGGAAAATTTATACACGTAAGCACGCAAAAGAAATTTAGCCGTGTCGTCTTTAGGCTGTTCGTGACTCGAGCCTTGAAACGTAAGTGTAGAGCATTCTAGCAAAACAAAGACAACGTTACCTGTTGCAGCTTCATAGGTTAGGACTATAAACTCTGTTACGCAGACTGCGCACTTAGAGATAAGGAAAATTCTGTACCTCCACCTTGAAGATTTGTCAGTAGACACTGGAAACCAGGCACAGGGGTCAAGTCTGCCTGTAAAGTAAAAAAAATATCTTATTGAAATATATGCAGGTATAATTGATGATATTCACAGATGTTTCGAAATACACCGTGACGTCGAACAAGCGACTCGTCAAACAATGAAATTCAATAGATAGTTGGGAAGCTGGTTCAAACAGGACCAAAGAAGACGAGATAAAATAAAAAAACATAAGCATCAAAATTACCGAATTCTGACAATAATCAGGATAGCAATGCGAGGCCGTAACACTTGCATCCAAGCAACAAAGAAGCATCGCCAAGGTAACGATGCTCTTCATTGTAAGTTTGTGGTTAGAAAGTGTTGGAAAGTCAACGAGAGCCACTGAACCCAGCCTTTATCGGAGATACCACATTTCTGTTGCATAGAGCATCGATAGTTGATCAGTTCTTTCGACTTTTTAACAATTCAACACTATAATATCTACATGTTTCGACACGAATTTGTGGATTGCGGATGGACACAGCAAACACATTGAACGCCATTGACAGCCATTGAAATTGGAAACTGGAAACTGGACACTGCACAGAAGCGCAATCTACCGTGGACAAGCGATAAATGCCCTCCCTACTCTATGATAAATTACCGAGCGACGCGACGCCATGATTTTGTAACCAAGAACAATTGCTTTCTCGAGACGTCAGGAGGATTGCGAAAGGAAAGATGAACGCCTACAATCAGCGACCAAGTATATGTCTCGTCTTGTGGAAATTCGTGTCACGCGGTCTGAAATACCAAGTTCGTGAGAAAGCATTGGTTTGACGCGCGCTCAACATTTAAGACCGGTGATTCTGGCAACTAATTCCGTCGAATCACACAAGTCTACCGAAGGTAAAGTTACATTTCTTACAGTTGCACATATTACATTTGTTTCCTCTTATTAATTTTCAATTTATCTTCAAGCATTTTTATTCTCAAGCACAGTAACTTCAATCATAATGAAGTTACAAAGCCGCTCGAAAATAAAGATATTTCTCAATCGCATTGAAACTTTAAGATTGAGATTCAAAAACTTGCACTACATTCGGTATAATTGAATGAAATAAGATACGTCCTTCCATCGTGATCGTGAGCTCGAACCTTCGCTGCAGCTGACGCACTCACTCTAATACCGATAACTAACTTCACATTTATAAATAAAAAAAAAAAGAGAAAAATATAATTCTAATCTCGCGACTTAAGTTTTGAAATGCAATCGTAACCAGGGGCGTCCGGAGACTTTTTTCCAGGGGGGGGGGGGGCAACTTTGGGATGATGGTAAAGAAAAAATATACCCCTCTCGCTTTTTTAACCCCTTTTATAGTGCCAATTTAATTAAAAATTTAAAACCGAAATTTAAAAATATTCCCTTTTTTAGTATAAACTTAATAAAGATCAGTTTTGAAAAATAAGCGATTTTTTCTCAAAAGCCAGGGGGGGCAACTGCCCATTTTGCAAGCGGACGCCCATGATGGCAACATTGGCACTATCCACGCGTGCGATTAAAGAAAGAAAATGCGTAGAAATAGCAACTTTGCTCTGAAAAACAATACTTTTTAATTTTTACGCAACAAGCACTGACAATGTGTCTACCAAGTGCATTGCGCGCGGCTTTATTATAAATTATAAAAGATATCGCGATTTTGATAAATCTGCAAAGCTGATTGCAAACATCAAAGTTCACGATGTGTGAAATGCTGCAGTGGTATGATCAAGCGTGAAATCTCTATTAAATATTCAAACTTGCTTCTACGGAGCGGATGCGAATGGTTTTGGGGGAAAAAAAAAGGAGAAGAAAAGAAGAGCAAGATGAAGGAAGAAGTCAAAACGAACGCACAATCTTGAGTTAACAGTCCCAGAAACACTTACACGCGTTACACGTGTAACCCCATTTTGAGGCCGAAAGGCAAAAAATAAACCTATTTACTGCTACTATTTAAACTTGCTTCTAAAACCGCATAGAAATGCACATTAAATAAAATATAATAATCATAAGGCTTCATAAAATAATTTTGTAAAAATCCTCATAGCACAATTTAATTGTGTATAAATATCAGAAACCATTAAATGGCCAGCGAAATGCAAGAAAATGTAAATTATTCCGATTTTCAGGGAAAATTTAACAATAATGTGGCAAAAATCTTCTACTTTGAATACTCAAGCAAATGCTGATATAAAGATAGTTCGGCTTGTAATATCTTCTGATCTGATTTAATGATAGCACTGATCGATTATAAAATTCCGTATCATGCTCTGCCACCGAACACAATTAGATAAAAAGCACGAAAGAAAAAATATAAAAATGTATTTACATACCTAAAAGCAAAAGGTTACCTGCTTATAACCCTTTCACTGGAATAACTCCAAAGTACCTACCTATCGGCGACAGGAAAAACGTGAAATTAAACAGCAGCTGACTCGAAAAATCTCTCGAAACATTGAGATTCTATTACAAAGGACGAATAAAAGTAGGTACTAATTAACAAAGACAGGAGAAGAGGCGTGGAAAGCGATCGAATATTTCTTGAGATATCGTATTATTTTACAATCGAAGCCGAGTAAATAGTAAAGCACAACCATAGTGGAGGATACACGAAAGCATTGCAGATATTATACAATCCTCTGTTCTAAAGATCGTTCAGTTCGGATCTGGTCGCACTGCAGATTATGCGCTCCTGATAACTCACGGCTCACGAGTTTTACCGACTACCGACGCCACGTCTGACCCAACACACAGTTACATTACGCATAATCAAGAAACTACTTAATATCCGCTGCTGCTCGTCGCTAGAATTAAATGTGGGTGGTTATATGGGAAGTTGTAAAAAATTATTGTTCAATTGATTCTCTTGTGTTTTAAACGGGAAAATGATGTTCGCTGGTTAAAGGGTTCTATGGTTTTTCTCCACAGATATTTCACTCGTTGCTAGCCTTGGTTAATAAAAGGTAAAGGAATAGGAAGCTGGTGGCAGCGTGATTCGATTGTCAGGGATCGGAGGATACTGCGGATGCTGGTTTGGCGTTCGGGTCGAAACGTTTCTTAAGATCTCGCCAGCATTTGTTGTAATCGTTGTCCAGTTTGTTGGAGAGTTTCATGGCCCACTCGGTCACCGCCATGTGGTACGAAGTCTCGAACATGAAAGCTTGCGTTCCATCCGCGATGCGCTCGGGTTTCAGCGTGCAATTAGAAGCGATCTCGAAGCAACGAGCATCCGGCCCGTGAGGCGTCATAATGGAATGCAACGACGCTCCGCCGGGATGGAAACTTTCCTCTTTAGCCTCGTACTGTCCCTTTATCAGGCCCATGAACTCGCTCATACAATTTCCTGAAGGTCCAGACCACTCGTTTCAATACTACGTCTACGCGTGTACGTGCATAGGGGCGTAGGTGGTATCAACGCGCGCCTTTCGTTTCTAATCTCGTGTATGCAGTCTGTCGAAATTGATGGTCGTGCGACAGTTCGATATGATTAGAGGAAAGGCAGAAGAGAGATAAACGGGATGTGACGTAGGGGAAATGATAGGTCCCGCTGCGAAGGAAACGGTAAAATTATCGTCGCCGAACGAAAAAGGAAGCGGATCGATTTAGTCGGAGAAAATGCCGAGTTTTCACCGATGTCTAGCGATCGTGCGATTTTTAGAAGCGGTCTAGCATAACGAAGCATCGAGGGGCGACAGAAAAGCAAAAGGATGGAACGGCGAAGTGGGGTTCGGCTGGAAAGTGAAGAGAGGCCAGAAGCGAAAAGAAAAGGGAAGAGGTGGAGGGACGGGCTACGGTTCAGGTTCGATTATAGATTAATAGTCGGCACCGCTTTGCGCGAGCACTCTCGAAACTTCTCCACCGACCATTTGCTCCCTCTTTTCGTTCGCGCTCGACGTAGAAGAAACGTCCTATACCTGCGCGCCGCGTGGTGGCTACACCTCCGCGACTTTCTACTCACGGTGATAATAAGGAGGCCGGAAAGTATGCTCCTGCACAGACCAGCGGGGTGGGAATATCACGAAATCGGCCACTGCTGTGCCGGGCTTCCTCGAGGGACACGTCAAAACGGTGAAGATCGAAGGGTCCTGCGAACAAACGGAACCGCGTTCGGTCACTACCAGTAGGTACTTATAATAGCTATCGCTTCGATCCATCGGGCGTATCCTATTCTTTTACTTACGCAGTGGTCGAAAGAAACCGTATTAACGGCCATGAATCTATCGAGGTCGTATTTGAAGGGGACGTAATTCCCGTGCCAGGCCACCACGTCGAACGGGCTGTGGTCCTGCTCGGCGACGAACAGCTTGCCCTGATACTTACAAACTATCTGGTAATCGGTGTCTCGATCCTCGTACCATGCGACCGGCGTTTTGAAGTCCCGCGGATTCGCCAGGCCGTTTGCACCTGCGTGGAAACAGTCGCGTAAATCAACTAGGTATTTGGCGCGTTTTAAGGATGTATTGGACCTTCAACATGGTACCAAGTTGATGAAAATTTGTGAGATGCTTCAGGAAGATTCCTGATGTGCCGCAGAAATGTTGAACGAATTCACTAAACGGTTGCTGAGTTGTAACGATTTTAATTTTCACTGATTTTACACGTAGGTACTCTTATGGAAAGAGACGATCGTGACAGATAAAACAGCTGAGAAAATATTGAAGCAATGGTACCAATGTTCTCAATTTTTTTTTTTACATGTAGTATATTGGTAGATGAAAATATCTGCCGAGTTTCAATTCTTTTCACTACACCGTTTTAAAGAAATAAATTATAATTTGAGAAACTTGTGAATTCCGGGCATTTTCACTGGCAAAAGTTTAGCAAATAATGCTTGAAAATGCATTTGTAAACCGACGAATACCTTTCTAGGAGTAAAAATAAGACTCCAACTGTCGTTCCAGTTCTTTACATTTAGATTTCCTATACGTTAGACGTAGATATTCAAGT
Source organism: Andrena camellia (assembly GCA_029448645.1). Lineage (NCBI taxonomy): Eukaryota > Metazoa > Arthropoda > Insecta > Hymenoptera > Andrenidae > Andrena > Andrena camellia. The sequence continues at coordinate 35,177,130 of CM055680.1, forward strand.
ATCTCAAATCTCATATACTTTTGTCTAATATTGTACGTCCGATACATCCTTAACCAGGCCAATCGTCCCGGCTGCTATCGTCAATAATCACCTATCGGTCCCAACTCGGGTAGTTGAAAATGGTCGTCAAACACCTCCAGTATGTATCCCCGAGAGGGCCCAAACACCGTCACGTTGAACCGCATTCCTTGCTGTATCACGCATATCTCGTTCGGTTCGCAACGTATCTTGCCGAACTCGGTGGTCAACAGTAGCGGCCCTAGCTGAGGGACTGCGCGCACAGTGTAGGTAACAACACCGAGGATCGAAGCTTCTAAAAATATTGAGGGATATTCGTCGGCTCGGACGTCTCGTACGTACCGAAAAGGAAATCTCCGTCGGCATTATAAAAGGCCTTGTCCTTCGTAGAAGCGTTACAGAGATACACGTGGATCGCGACGCCTTCCCGAGCGCGGCAATCCCCGGCGCCGCATATCGTGTGCAATCCGTCGACAAAGTCCACCTCGGCGGCCTGTCTGGCCGGCACGTCGAACGGTTTCCATCTTAACTGAAGCATAGGTCGGCGATTGATGGACGAGAATGGAACTCTCGGCGAGCTGAGTTCTCGTACCTGATTCGGAGTCGGATGTATCGCGTCCCATTCGTAGGCCAGGCGAGAAGCAGTCTCGGAGATGGGCCCGAACGGCTTGTGCGTGACGGACGGTCTGATTCGATAGAGCCACGAACGTTTGTTCAGAGCACGCGGAGCTGTTAAACGGCGGGGCGGGTGGTGGATTAACCGTAAGTGGGCAGAAGACCGAGGAAATAGGAGCACACGCGAGCGAAGGAACAAGGCTGTATAGGTATACTCTACCTGCTCTACCTACTCGTATCTTTGTCTTTCCTATTTCCCATCCCTATCGACTAAATTCTAAGTTTTACGCTTCGAAAGCTTCCACCGATCGCGCTACTTACCGGTGAACGCTGTGCCGGATAGCTGCTCCGCGTACAGTCCGTAAGGACACGTTTGGGGACTGTTCTGGCCAGCCGGCAGAGCGCCAGGGCAACGCTGGTCCTCGCTGGTGAACTCGCAGCCGAACCCCGTCAGATACTGAAACCAAGGGAACCAAGGGATCCGTGAACGCAGACCCGTCTTCCTAAGTAGTCTCCTACCTTCAACTCGTCCCTCATCTCGTCACCTTCTCGTACAGCGAAATACGCGCTCGTTGCTGCTACTCCACCCTTTTATACGGAAACGATACTGGCCGACCTCAGACGGCACGTAATCGCAAACATTTCCATTATGCGACGGGAAAACATGTTTACAGCGTGCCGCCTCTGAATGGACCAATCGCGTCCCGGTGCATACGAAGGCACGGCTCATTAAGAGTTAAGACACTCGAGCAACAACAACTTCGCCAGGGAGCGAAAAGTTGAATATGTAGTAAGGAAATTTATTGACGTCTCGATTAATTTCGCAATCGCGAGGCGAGCCCATTGACCAGCCACCGCGTATTAGTTTTAATCGCTGTTCTCTCTCTCTCTTTCTCTCTCTCAAGTTTCTTCGGCTTCCCCGTTTCAGGAAACACTATTCTGACTCTCTGACACGTGCATGCCTCTCGGAGCACGCCACGGTATTGCCACCGCGCCGGACAAACATTCCGGTTTCTAACGAAGCGAGCGAGAAAACTGAGTAAGTAAGTAGTACGCTCGATTAGCAGCGGATAATTCTGGACTTTGTCCCGTTCGGGGTGAACAGATCGATTTTGTAAAATTCTGGATCGTAAAAGGGGAAACTTGGTCGCAGAAGGCATGGTTAAGTGAACTGAATATGCTCCTTTCCACTCGATAATAGAGAATAGAGAATCAAGAGCGATAGTAGGTAGTCCCGGTATCAGCGCAGAGGAGCAAAACGATTCGCGCCTTTCGCTCGCGACTACAACTGCCTTCTGGAGAAGACTAGAGCGCGCTAGCGGGTAGAAGAAAATGGCACGTGAAAGAAAATACGTGTCCGATCGGCCTGAAAACTGAAGTCCGCTCCTGTGAAATTTACGAAGAGAGGATCAGAGCAGAGAGCGCTACCGAAGGAGGCAGGGCACCTCTACCTAAAGCTAATTGCGCGTAATTGGCGGCCGTTGAAACGAGTCGTCTGTGCTCCGACATTACTCGCTACGGTACGAAACGCCGGAGAGAAGGGAAAATCGAGGTGGGGGCCGTTTACAGTTAAACGAGCTTCCTTCTCTGAAGATTCCTCTCTCAGATGACAGAATAACCTTCCTTCTGCACCCTACTTTGCAGGAGAACTAACGGAAATTTGCCGGGCCGCGGCGAGCTGCGGAACGCGCTTCAGTTTCTTCTCCGAGCAAAATGAAAATCTACACCCACTTAAACAATAATAGCGATAGGTTTCAATTTTCAAATTCTCTAATATCCGGTTAAAGCTGGGCACGGATGCTGGTGGTATCGAGCCTTACGCATTCAACGGACCCGAATCGAAAGCGTTAAACGCGAGATACGAAAAGAAGCGAACAGCGCGGGGTAGAGGGGGATGGAGGAGGAGAAGATAGTGGTGTGGTGAACGGTGCAGAGCGGGATAGAACGGCATAGAACGGCTGGATCGAAGGATCGGTAGAGTAACTAGGTAGCTGACAAGACAGGAACCCCCTACTCCGATAAAGAGTCGAGACCAAGCAAGCCGCCGCGCCGCGACCAGTTGGCCAGGTCTCGGTTCGAACAGGTGGGCTCGGCGCGAGAGAGTCTCGGTCTGCCGCTTACCGCGCACGCATCGAGTTCGTTGTCCGACCGGTCTCTCGAGTCAGTTGTCACTTTCGGCCACGAAAAAGTCCCTTTCCGAGTACCGAAATGATTGCACACACGCGTATAAAAGACAGTCGGTAACCAGGACCGTTAGACCGGCCCGTAATCCACGAGTTTCGTTCCATTTCACGCTCGCCGCCGCTTCAGTACAGGATAGTGCCTAGCGTTCCAAGTCGTTCTCGGCCGTGGCTTCGACCAGGGTTCTCCAGCAGGCCCGAGGGAAAGGAAAGAAAGGGTCGCCTAGAATCTGGATTCTAGATTCTAGATTCTAGAATCTAGAAGAACGGAGCTCGGGAAGAAGTTTGCCACGGAGCCATCGGGTGTCTCGTGTCCCTTCCGAATGATCGGAACTGCGTCGAGATTTCTTCCTGCGGTGCAAACGATCGGCGTCCCGGTTTTGCATGGGTGTACGGGTAAGTGAACCAGAACGTTCTAGCGATCGTCGCCCTTTGCAGATCGGTAACGGTAACGGTACCATTCTGATGCTGCGGACGCGCGGCGTTTACTCGCCTGGTCGGAACTCGGATATTTCGGTGAAAGGCGGGCAAACGATACGTCGCGCCCCGGCCGTTTAAATCGCTCGATCCCGAGCGGAAATTCGACGCAACGTTTCCCGTCCATTTCCATTTAATCGCGCCACAGAATTTCGCGCTCCACGGAACCAAACTGCCCGTCTATTGCTTCCATATGGGTTGGATCCGACGTAGGTACATATCGATCCCGAGAACTGCTCTCTCTCTCTGTCGATCGTTCGAGTTCGTTTGGAGTCGCGTAGGGAAAAGCGTATGCAGTATCGCGCTAGTTGCACCGTACAACGTCCGTTTTTTCTACTCGCGCGTCACGCGAATTCGTCTACCGTCCTTCACCCGGTTATTCAGCCAGCATGTCGTTATGCGCGCTATAGCGCGTGCAGTGGAATACTACCGGGAAAGGTGGACGAACCGAACGAACCAACGCCTTTACGTTAAAGCCCTAGAGAAATATGGATATAACTGCCTGTTCACCTATCGTGTACACACCTACCTGTACCTAATTCTAAGTACTTAAGTAGTAGAACATTAGGAGGACTTTCCCGTGTCTCTGACCTCGGTTGATCCGCAGAAATGGGAGCAAAGAGATGCCGCGCGTCGCGAATGTCTGTAACCCTCGCGTAATCGCGATTACGTTGGCCGATTTATCGCGGCATTTATCTCGCCGATGGGCCCGTTAAGATTAATTCCTTCTTCCGCGTAGAAAGTTGACGCGTATAAAATCTATTCGCCCGGTCGTTCGCCTCGTGTCGCTCGCCAAAATTATATTATGACCTTTCGCCGCTCGCCGCTCGCCACTCGCCAGTTATTCGCATAGTCGAGTAACACTGCCGCGAAGCCAGGACACATTAGAAACTTAATGAAAAGGTAGGACGGAATGCCGGGGTTTGTCCCGGTTAATACGGGACGCCTGGTCGCGTTAACGATCGAGAAGGAGGAGAAAGCGAAAAAGGCGTAAAAACTAAATGGCGAACGCGGTGTTCCGCAGGAGACGAGCGAAGCGTATCGTACCAATGTCACCGGCAGAATGGCCAGGGATCGTTCTGGTTCGGACTATTCGGAGAACATGAGTGACGCCACCACCTGCAGTTGCACGACAAGCTCCGTCGACAAGGCTAGTAGTACACGCTACACGTACATATATGTATAGGGTACCCTAGTAGCATTTATTTGCTGGGAGTTTGTTGGGCCAATGACGTGCTATCCGTTGGCCAACTGTTCAAGTGTGGCGCTATTTTTAAATGGGCCAGCGATTGTAACCAACGCAGGCCCAACTGAAGGTTTCTTTCGATAGGCCCAACTGAAGGTTTTTTTCTGTAAGCCCAACAGTTTCATTCCAAAAGACGTCTTACAGACGTCCAGAAGGCGTCTGGAAGAACTTCAAAAGACGTCTTAAACACGTCTTTTTCAGGCCTGGTTTAGGAAAAAAACAAAATTCCCGGTGAGGAGAATCGAACCCAAACTTTCCGCTTACGAAGCAACCGCTGTTCGCACTTACCCAACACATTTCCTTATAAACACTTCGAATTTCTAGGTACATAAATAGTATTAATTGTTTGTAAAAACTGCGCAGTGAAGCGAAATATTCTACAAAATATCATCATTCGACCTTTAGACTCATTCCATAAAATTTCACATTCGTCTCAAGACAGACGTCCTCATTACGCATTTATAAATAAGAAAAGAAAAATCACAACTTGGAATATAATAACAGGTTTTTGGATGTAGCAAATTTTCTGACGTTTTTTGTTAATTAACCAACCATAGTAATTGTAGGACCAACATTGAATATTCGTTGGCGAACTGTCGTAATTTTTTGTTATATAACCAACGAAAATAATTGTAGGCCCAACATTGAATATTCGTTGGCAAACTGTCGTAAGTTTTTTGCCGTAGGCCCTGTGTTGGGAATTTGTAGGCAAAACGCTAACTATATACCAACTAATTCCCAACTGTTGGCTACCGTTGGCCAACCAAAAATGCTACTAGGGTAGCTAAGTAATTGTAAGCGAGGTGTTACCCGGCATACCTACCGCGTACGAGAGATTGGTGTTTTGCGAGTTTCGAGAGATCGATGGAAAGGAAGAAGAGCGGAGCAGCCGGGGTTTCTGAATTTGGATTTGGACGGAGGTTTGGCTGGCTCGAGCGAGCGCGAGCGCCAACCGGTCACTCTTCCGGAAGAGTGTGCGAGAGGTATGCGAGACGAGCCGGCAGGGTCCGATAATGGTTGCTGGGACTGGTGGTTTCAGTGCTCGTTGCGTGGCTGCGGCATGTTTCAAGAGCCGTTTTTCCTCCATCCGCCGGGTTCTCGGCCTCGCGATGGAATCTACATAAATCCGATGAGCGCGTACATAGGCGAGCCCGCGAAGCCGAGGGACACGGAATCCTTCTATCTGCACAGTCCCCACGATCTCGTCTACACCAGGATTACGCGGCTGTTCGCCGATACGGAGAACCACCGACACTTTGAGAGGAAAGACGAGACTTTGACTGGTAAGTGGCACGTCCCACATAACTTCCCTACTCCTCTCCTCTGCGCCCCGCCGTCTTCCGTAACACCCTCGTGTTCGCTTCGCCCCCACTACCAAGCAAACCCGTCGTCGCTATCTTTCCCACCCTCTCTGCGCCTAGCAAGATCGAACTATCGTTATCAATACTGTGATAGCAGCAACGCGGGAACATGATTTCGACGATTGGCTAGGTTCTCTTCACGCGCCAGCGAGCGCGGCTGAAATTATGTTTCCTCGCGTACGCGCGCATCGCGGTTACGCGGTAACAAAGGGACACGATCGCGTCTGATCCTCGCGAGTAGATACGCGAAAACGTAAAGTTTTACACGCATTGTCTTTTACCGTTCGGTTGCAGTGAAAGTGGACGTGCACATCAACAATGGCGCTCTTGACCGACCGTCCAGTGGAAACGGTTACGTGGCTAAGTCCGAAATGGCCCGGGACACGACCGAGCACGCGTACGAGCAAATCTGCCTTCGACAAGAGCCCGAAACTGGAGGCGTCGCTATCACCGGCCAGAAGAGATTGCCCGACAATCCGCCCGACAGCAGGTGGGTTACCTACGCGAGTACATATGGTACTTAGCACGTCGGAACGCTTGACCCCCGCCGCGGAAAACCGCTATACGCGAGGACATTATCTCAGCAGACATTCCGCTACACTCGCGCACAGTCGGGCAAAATGTAATCTAATTACAAATTACGATTCAAATGTAATTGCGTGATTGATTACACATTATTTTCTGTAATCGTTAATTTTAGGTAGTTGGCCACAATTTTGTCAACTACCCAAGTTAACGATTACAGAAAATAATGTGTAGGTAATCAACTACGCGATTAAATTTCAATCGTAATTTGTAAATTGTAATTAGATTACATTCCGCCCAACTCTGCACTCGCGCGTTCACTGCACCGGGAATTTCGCCGCGATTCGAACATCAGCAACGATCGATCAATTTCGAAACGTCTCTCCGTTTCGAAAGCGTTTCGCATCCGCTAATGCCCGGTCAGCCGTTCCTCGAAAGCGTTCGGCAGAATCGGCGACCTCGATTTCCGCGAATCTCCTGCTGCAATTTGCCCGAGGCGAGGCGAGGCGAGGCGAGGCGAGGCGAGGCGAAACGAGTCCGAACGGGCCGAAAACGCGCCATCGACCATATTAAAGTGGACGAAATTTCAGTCGTTGCCGGAAGAACGATCGAAGGTACAGCCGATCGAGCAGCGCTAGCGAGTCCTCGAACGTGAGCAGCGAGATAGCCTGCTTTTCGTCCAGCGCTTCGACTCCGTCGCTCTCGCGTAACAGTAGCAACGAACGGCTCGGCAAGAACGGGAAGATCAACGCTGAGCTCTCGCAGGGTATGTGATTAATGCGATATCGGGTCGCGTGCCCGGCTCCGCGCGACGCGATTCCGCTCTATTCCACTCCGCTTGACGTTTGCTTGATAAAGGAAACACGTTAACGGTGACGACGCGATCCATTTTCAGAGAAGAAAGATTCGACCAGTCCGCCGGTAGAAAGCGAAAAGGAGTTTAAACCGGCCAGCGCGGCAGCTAGGTAAGTAGGACGAACGAGATATAACCGACTGCGATGAAAAATCGAGAAGAAGCGGTGGTGCTTCGATTCAATCCTATCCGGGCCGTGCGCGAACGCTGCTTGAAAACCTGTTTCCACGCGTAAAAGTAGATTAATGCGGATAATCGGCCAACCGAAAGATCCAACTTCTCGATCCGATGGTTACTCCAGAATTGAATGGCTGGCGCGTACAACCGCGCTGCGCCGTCCCGTTCGTAACGGACTAGCGCGTACAGTATACAGTATAAAGCGTAGGTACAGCGTAGAGATAGGTAGCTACATGCATTACGAAAAAAAATTCAGCTTACGGTACTTCGCTTCCCTCCTCTGATCGCCTCGTATCTTACGATTAGTTTGGCGAAACCGCCGCCACCTCCGCCGCCGCCCCCACCGCCGGACAAGGAGGACGTGGTGGTGCTGGTGGTGAACACCGGGGGCAAGCAGAACGGCGAACCGATCGCGCGGGACGAGAAGAAGCTGAAGGAGCTCCAAGCCGAGGCGAATCGTGATGGAAAGAGCGAAAACGGGCCTGCTGTGCCTTCTGGTAAGCGTGCCTTAGCTATTCGGTTTTGGTAGTTAAGGAAACAGAGCCGGGACGCTCGGCGCGGCGCGGCGAGCCTTGATAACTAAACCGTCGCGAAGACGGGCATAGCTTACTAGACCATAGCGCTCATCGGGCATATAATACACTTACCTAGATTTCACTTGCCCGACGCGACGTACCAACCATTCGTTCTCCCTACTGCTTCTGTTTCGGAACAGCGACCAACAAGTCCGACGTATCCTGCGGCGAGCATCAACAGCCGGAAGCACCTCCTGCCAGTCCACCGGCGGACACCGAGGAAATTAAGGCGAATCAAACGTCCCACCTGGTCAACAGGCACATGGTGCTGCCGTTCATACCGCCGAAGTTCGCCAACGCGGACTCCAACACTCTGCTCAAGCCGTCCGAGTACCTGAGGAGCATCTGCAAGACTGCCACGAAGAACAGTCTGTCGAAGGCAAGGTAGGTGCGACGGCTCGGCTCGGCTCGGCTCGCTGCTAGATTTCGTGGTCCGCCCTCCCCGGCGTGTTCTCTCCGCCAAGCCGTGGGGCCGTGGCCGCCTGTATCTACGGCGTTCTCGCGTTCAAGCTGCGATCGTTCGTAGGTCGGTGGACAACTTGGACATACAGAGCCGGAGCTCGGACCGACGGGAGAGCATCACCGGGAGGCAAGAGGAGGTGGGGGTCGGTCTGGGGGTGCTGGAGGTGGAGGTGGAGGCCGAGGAGGAGGAGGCGGCGGCGCAAGTCCGGGAGGGCGAGGAAAAGGAATCCACGTCGGCCTGTGGGCCACCACCTCCGCCGTTGTCTCCGCTGCAAAAGTGTCGACGAAACGGCTTGGAGGCCGGTGCCTCCCTGGCCGCCGACCCCGACCAGGGCCCCAAAACGCCGCAACCACTCGCTACCATCAGCATTCAAGATCTGACGAGCATACAGTTACGGAGGACCACCGCGAAAATGAGCGCGACCAAAACCTTCTCCGCGCCTCCACCTCGCAGCGTATCCATGACGAACGGTAAGCCCGAAACCAAGGCATCCGCCCCGCGGCTCTGCTTGTGTAGGTTCTTTACCATTTTCCTCGCGTACCTTCACTTCGCTTTACGCTGCAGTTTCGGAGGCATTCTTTGTCCAAAAGACGGATCTGATCGCGGAATTGAAGAGGACCAAGGACATTCCCGGTATCAAGAAACTCAAGGTGGAAATGGCTCAAGTGGAAAAGACGCAGGAACAGAACCTGATAACGGAGATCAGCAAGGCGTTCAGCATCTCCAACTTCGTGGATCAGGTAGTTGAGTAACTCCGGCCAGTAGCTACTAATAAGTCACTCTACTTTTCCTCCGTCTACTTCCTCCCTTTACTTCACGCCTTAACGGCCCGGTTGGACGAAAGATTCCAGAAAGGGATAGTTCCGGAAACGTGATACCGATATGGAAGCGACAAATGCTGGCTCGAAAAGCTGCCGAGCGAGCGAAGAAGGAGCTGGAGGAGCAAATAGCGCGAGAAACCGAGGAGAGGCGGCAAAAGGCGATCCCAGCGTGGAAGAGGCAGCTCCTCGCCAAGAAGGATAACGAGGAAAAAAGGTTTGTTCCTCGGCGACTTGGGCGCAAAACGGCATGTCGCGGCTTTCAACGAGCTCGTCGTTTACGTTTCTTCCAGACTGAACTACGCGCACGCTGTGCCGGTGGTGAAGGCGGACGCGGTGACATCCCCGCGAAGGGACCTCTCGCCAAATCCAAATCCATCGCGCGCCGCCCGACACGAGGAGAAACTGGAAGTCGATGAGAAGAGGAACGATGCCGGCCAGGGCAATCACGCCAACGAACTTAACGAGGACGACCACGACAACGACCACGACAATGCTCCAATCATTCCGTGGCGGGCGCAGCTCAGGAAAACCAACAGCAAACTCAACATCTTGGACTGACAATGAGTAGCTACTTGACCGAGGATCTCCGCGTTTCGCCGTCGCATTCCCTACCAAGTTCGCCACGCCTAGCGCAGCAATTTTACTTACTCGCGAGACACCTCTTCCGAGAATGAAACGCAATATGTACATAGAATCGAGTAAACTTTATATCGTAAGCCTCTGGACCTCTTTCTTTGCATTTCTGCTCTTCAACTTATAGGTTGCCGCCTGTCTCGGGTTTTCCAGAGGCTGTAGAACTGGCATAAGCGCGCTATGGTCCTTCGTGAATGGACTAACCGCTCTAACGGTACTCGGGGGTCCCGGGATTCCTTGCCGGTTGTTCAAGTCCCAGTTGCAGGTATAGGTAATCTGTACAAGGGCGGTTCGCAAAAGGACAGCTCTTCCTTCTGATTGGCGAAGCGGTAAAGAGGAGAGAAGAGGTACGAGCAGTGCCGAGCCTCGGCCAGGTCCGTTTTCGTTCGCTCGTTCGTATCCCTCGCGTTTCGTAGGCTATTTAAACGTGACGCTTTCGACCTGCCCTCCCGATTTTCCAACGGTTTTGGTGACGCTGACGGGACGCCAGTGACGGCAGTGACGGTGTCGAGGTCGGTGTTGGTGACATTCAAGGCGAGCGTAACCGTGTGCGTGAATCGTAGAAGAGGGGAGAATACTCTGTCGTACATCAACGAGCACGAATAGAAACCGAGATAGGTATAGAAACACGAGTACCAACACGAGCATGGATCAACGCGTGTACAAATAGCTAAGTAGTTAGTCCATCGGAGTAATCGAGGCTATCGTAACGTCGCGTCGCGTCGCGTCGCCTCGCGTCGCGGCGCGGTGCGGTGCGGTGTGGCGCAGCGGTCGTCGCTGGCACTCTAACTGTAGCTTGCTCTAGCTGTAGGGTCTCCGCGCAGTTGGAGCGGCAGCTGCCAGAACCGTACCGATACTCCTGCGCAGCGATCTCGCGATCCACCGATTCTTACCACCGATTCTCTCGACGTTCCGTTTTACCGCGCTACCGTGGCTTCACCACCTCTTTCTCCAAAGGGTTACAGTTTTCTCTCACCGTGCGCCGTGTCTGCGATCGTTGATTGGCTCTGTTACCGTCGCTGCGTTCGAATAGCGTTGGCGGGCCAAAGAGTTTCCTAGACACTGGCCAGCAAGAGTAGTGGAACGTCTTGGTAGCGGCACAGCAACGAAATTGCTTCCCACCTTCTCGTTCCAAAGGATCTTCGAGGATGGCGTCCAACCGAAACGTACTAGGTAAGCAATAAATTAAGGGCTGGCGAATTTGCTGGAGCGCGCGAACGTAGGTAGGCGCCGTGCCGTCAAGTGGTGTCTCCGCGGTGAATCACTGCGGTCTCGTGAGCCGACGAGACTTTGGACGGCTTTGGATTAACCTCGCTTAAACGCTCAGGAGACAGAAATTAATAAAAGTGGAAACTATCGGTCTACGATAACGCATGGTCCACGGCTGATGTTGGCCCGCGACGAACGCGCCTCCGGCTGATAAAGGAGTACATAAGCGTGTATAATCGTGCCTCGATCTTTGACGCGCTTTGACCCGAATTGAGCACGTCACTTTCGAAACCAAGCCGAGAAAGAACGGCGCTCGCCACGCGTGACCACCGTCGCCCGCGCCGCGCCGGCCGCATCGCGCCGTTCTGCTTCGAACAACCACGCCGACGCAGAGAAACGACGCTCGCCAACGGATATAAATAGCATCCGGAAACGTCAGCCTAGGTGAAGGTCGCTGTTGAAAATTTTCAAAGTCGACGCTGCCAACCCTCGCCATCCACCAGCAGAACGCGGCGGGCGAATTTACCCACCGCGATTCTCCACCGAATACCGCTGAGCAGTTCGCTCGCTCCTTCGATACCTTCCAACGAGAGAGGAATTCGTGGCTGCCGCGCAAGTACCGCGGGCTGCGCAGTGTCGAATCGACGAATAGGTGAAACCCCGAGGTCGGATACAATCGTGTCGCCAGATGAATTTATTGTGCATCGGGGTCAGGAACGTTAGGACTTGATTCGTTAATTCGTTCAAATGTTCGCAACGCTGATAAACGAGGGATCGGGAGGGTTCGAGCGACAAGTTACGTGATTTATATGTATCTCCGCGCGCTTAGCGGTCAACGATGCGTACTACCCCGGCCGGCGCGGCTCTCCAAACCGTTGCAGTCGGTCGCGGTCGGCTCGAGAATTGAATAGAACCGAGCGGGGGCTTGAACCGTACGCAAGAGGTTCTCGTATATGCCACTCGTTGAGCTTAGCCTCCTCTTCAACGCGAGAATGATACGTGATCGTAGCAAGTAGATTTTACCTACACGAGGCTTAACCACTCCCACGAACTCGTTACGGGAATTCTGTCCGAATTCGTTACGTGGACGAATTGCGAATATGTTTATGTATGTATGATTCCCCTTTTGTATTATATCGATATCAATTGCTCTTATCTATCGTCACTGAATGTTGACACTGACCGATGATAGCTTCGATTTTCGGCCAAACCCATTTCTAAATATCGCTAGAACGATTATGTAGTCGTTTAGACTCTAGACCGGCCTCGGTGTTATCGCCGAGTAAATTTCTTATCAGATAATTTAAAAGACTTTTTAGACTGGTATTTCCGATCATGCAACCACGCTCGATTGCCTAATTATAATAGGGTAAATCCGGGAGACGCGGTCGGGCTGGAGAGTTGGTCGAGTCGCTATATTCGGACTCTACATCTGTGTATATGTAAAAGTGTGTTAAGGTTCAGAACAATTAATTCTCTAGGAATCAACTGTTTCGACTAACTCTCCGGCCCGGCCGTGTCTCCCGGATTTACCCTATAGCAAAAATAGAAATGGACCTCGCGTTGTTCTATTATTTCTGTTTACTATTATCACGTGCTTTCAGGCTGTCTGACATGCAGACAAGTGCTGAACATGATGGTGATTCTGGGTTTCATGATGAACTACATGTTACGCGTGAACCTGACGATTGCTATCGTATCTATGGTGAGCCACAGCAACCACGCGGACGCTCCGCATTCGAGCAGATCCAACTCGTCCAGCGAATGCATCGGTAGAAGGATCAGGATTCCCGATAATGCTACAACGATTGGCGAAACAGCGGCCGCGATCGGAACTTTGGCCGATATAGCGAAGAAAAGTAATGGCACCTACCCTGCACCAGCTCTGGTACGTTGCGCCTGACATTAAAGCTGGGATTTCCAATGCGCGGCTCGCCGCTCCGGCCGGCGGCGGTCCCACTAGTGCAAGGGAGAAGTATGCATCTGTTTCTCCCTTGCAATAGTGGAACTGCCGCCGGCCCGAGCGGCGGCCGCACATTGGAAATCCCAGCTTTATATGAAATTTGAAATACTTGAATATCTCCGTGTTACGCATAGTAAATCTAGATGTAAGGAACTCGAACGACAGTTGGAGTCTTACTTTTAACCGACTTCAAAAAGGAGGAGGTTATAGATTCGACCCGTTTGTATGTTTTTTTTTTATGTTTGTCCCCGCATAACTCCTCAACATATGGACCGATTTTGAAGATCTTTTTTCTATTCGAAAGGGGGCGATGCCCCGGTGGTCCCATCCTACGCTGAATCAATATTGGCCCAATATTTTTGCCAGTTATGGTTAATAATAAAGATTATTGTCACCTAATTATTATTATTTTATGTACGTACGCGCATATCTCCTCAGCATGTTGTGTCAATAAAGCTAAAAAGTGAAAAATAAAAAAAATTTAAAAGTATTAAAACCGACTTCAAAAAAATAAAATTGCACTAAAAAGTAAAAAATAATTTTTTCCCATATTTAATCTACGACTCTCATGTTTTTTAAGCCAGTGCCTCATCATTTGCACTGTGTAAATCTGGCGCCGACTTAAAAAATATGAGAGTCGTAGATTCAATAGGGGAAAACATTATTTTGTACTTTTTAGTGCAATTTTATTTTTTTGAAGTCGGTTTTAATTTTTTTTTTAATTACTCCGAGGAAGGTATTTTTCACTTTACAAATGCTTTCTCAAGCATTATTTGCTAAACTTTTGCCAGTGAAAATGCCCAGAATTTGCAATTTTCTCGAGTTATAATTTATTTCTTTGAAACGGTGTAGTGAAAATAATCGGAACTCGGCAGATATCTTCATCTACCTATATCCTGCATGTAGAAAACAATTGAAAACATTGGTACCATTTCTTCAACATTTTTTCAGCTGTTTTATCTGCCAAGATCGTCTCTTTCCATAAGAGTGCGTGTAAAACCAGTGAAAATTAAAATCGTTATAACTCAGCAACCGTTTAGTGAATTCGTTTAAAATATTTGGAGCACATCAGGAAGATTGGAAAGAGCAATCTCGCAGATTTTCATCAACTTGATACCATTTTGAAAATAGGTCGAATACATCCTTAAACGCGATACCTAACTTTCGTTCCGTTACAATTACGAGACAATAACGTCCCCATGCTGCTTCAGAAGGAGGCGGATCGGACCAAGTACCCATGGAACGAGTACGAAGTGAACATCGTGTTGGGAAGCTTCTTCTGGGGCTACATCTGTACGGAAATACCAGGTGGAAGGCTCGCGGAAATCATTGGTGGTAAGAGAGTGTTTGGCTACAGTATGCTGATGTCCAGCGCTATAACCCTCCTGACGCCGTTGGCCGCGTCCTACGGTTACATCATGGTCAGCGCTTTGAGGACGATCCTTGGATTCATGCTGGTACGTTTTCCCCGGCAGTTAATCGTTATAGCCACAGTTCTCACTGTTTGACGTTCTCCTCGATGTGGCAAATACCTAAATAGCTTGATAACGCGCAGGGAGTTACTTGGCCCGCCATCCAACCGATGACAGCCCGATGGATTCCACCGACGGAGCGTAGCAAGTTTGTCTCCAACATGATGGGTACGGTGTGCTCGGTTGAGAAAACCACTTGCCACGGTTCTTCCCTCCGTTGGCTATTGAATGTTTACTTAGACACCTGTCTGCCTCGTTTCAGCTTCGTCGCTCGGGGCAGCGATAACTATGCCGATCTGTGGATTTCTGATCGCTTCGCTCGGCTGGGAGTCCGTGTTCTACGTGACCAGTGTAATCGGACTCCTGTGGAGCATAGCCTGGTTTCTTCTGATATTCGACGCTCCCGCTCAGCATCCAAGAATCTCGGCCGAAGAACGCCGATACATCGAGGAAGCGATCGGGACCACTTGCGCGTCAAAGGTAGACGGATGAGAACGAGAGCGGCGGAGCAGCAAATGATTTTCCTTCTCCTTGCAGCGTCTGCCCGTCCCGTGGAAGTCCATACTTCTCTCGCCTCCGGTTTGGGCTATCATAGTCACTCACGGATGCAGCGTGTTCGGTTACTTCACCGTGGTCAATCAATTACCAACCTACATGAAGTACATCTTGGACTTTAACATCAAAGAGGTTTGCGCTTATATCCCTACGCCTACGCCTACGCGGTCACGCCGCGCACACCCACTGATTTTTCGCGATTTGTAACCTTACGCATTCTGCTGCCAGAACGGGATGCTGTCCTCGTTGCCCTACCTGGGCAAATACATATTCGCTGTGGCGACTGCCACGCTGGCCGACTATCTGCTCCGAAAGAAGAGACTCTCGGTAACGGCTATTCGGAAAATCTTCACCACCTTCGGTAAGTGGCTACCTACGTCTACGCACCGCTTTCAAACGGCACTCGTTCAATTTCTGTCCCCCACTTGGCAGCTGTCATGGCTCCCGGGCTGTTGATGATCGCCCAAGCTTATCACGGATGCGATCGCGTTACGTCCGTGGCCATCTTCACGATCGCTCTGACCGTGAACGGCGCCGTGACTGCCGGTTACTTGGGGAACGGCTTGGACATCGCGCCGAATTTCTCCGGAACTATTTTCGGCATGGCGAACACCCTCAGCTCCATGGGCGGATTCCTCAGCAGCTACATGGTCGGCAAGATCACGTACAGGAATCAAACGTACAGTCAATGGAGCATCATCTTTTGGATTCTAGCGACCACCTACTGTTTCGGGGCTCTCACCTTCGCGGTTTTCGGCACCGGCGAATTGCAAAGCTGGAATAACCCGGAGCAGTCCGAGGATCGAAAGAGAACCACCGTCGAAACAGGCGTCGAAGAGTCCGTGCCCCTCAAAGACAAAGTGACTTCGTAACGCGATCATCGGAAACACGCGATCGATACCGATGCCGATCATATCTGACATGTTTCGACAGCGAACGCTGGTTCGGAGTACCTCAGCCGTTAGATTGGCACCACCTAGACAATTGCAATTGTATTACGAAATGTTCCTCATTTTAATACACGAAACAACCTGCGTAATTTATAGAAACAACCGTTTATACGATTGAAATGAAAGAAAAGAAAAAAACTTAGATAATTAAGGGACGCGTCGCGACGTCGGTTGCGGCACCACGAGGCGCGATCGAATGTCGACATTCCGCGTGTATTTCGTGCGACGAATCCGCTTCTTGTCGGGAGCCGCTGATATCTATAACTGGAAAGATTACTGGCCAGTTATCACCGAGTCCGTGTCACAACGGTAGCTCGACCCAGCTCTTTTATCTTCCTTCGTCTTCTAATCCTTTCCTTTGAAATGTTCGGTGAGTGAATTCGGTGATGGAGATACGTGGTCGGGTGTCAAGGGACACGAGAGACGGTCGCAGCAGGAGCAGCAGAAGCGGTAGGAGCAACAGGATGGAGGGCAGAGAAAGTAGAGAACGATGGTAAGTATCGTGGCGCGGCGCGGCGCAACCGCGTCGCGATGACCGGCGTAGGGGCGCCGCGCCGCGCGTTGCAGTGATGTTCGCCGTGACGCGTGGCGCTGCGGCGCTCCACCAACGTATTAGGAGCGCAGCCGAGCGAACAACTCTTCCTCTACCCTTCCAATCTTCGCTCGGTCACTCACACTTTCCAGCAGGCGACGTAGCCTTTCTTTTCAATCCGTGCCTCTGTGGAGTGTGGACGCCGGACGGTAGCGCTAGTCACGGCCGGTCGTTGCTGAACATTCGGAAGGGAGAATGAAGTTTCGATTGAAATCGATCAGCCCTACTTGCGCCGTAGAAGCTCTAGTAAACTGCGCTACGCTAGGCAAAGAAGCAGGTAACTGACAACTAGGTAGTCTGACGGTGGATGGAACGATGGTGATTGGCGATCAGGTGGAAAGACGGAATGCAAGGAATTCGCGGCTGATAGCACCGAATTCAATCGCTATGTCGAGGAGAACAGAAGATCAGGAGAAGGATGAAGGTAGAGCACGTGGGAAGTTTGCCGCGCGGGACCGCCCGCTCGATAGAACGTTTACCAAGGGAGCAGGCGAGAGCGTTGGTCGCCGCTACCTTCTTCGACTCGATGCTATCCTGGTCCTCTGTGATTAACTAAGGTTTAATCAGCTTTACAAGCTAAACTTCTTTTGTCAACATGCGCGTGCATGATAATCCGCGGCTACCTTTCCATTTCCTCCACCCTATTCGATAGCCGAAAGCACTTGAACTCGCTTCACCAATATTCCACGACGAACGCGCTCCGAGGACCACAACCTCGTTCTATCTTTGCCAGTGGCATAGCCGCGCGTCGCCGTCGTCTCGCCGATTCGTCAGTTAAGTAAGTTTAGCCATCTCATGGGATCCTGATCGCGTCGTTCGCGGGACGGTTGTTAAAATCTCAGTGGGAGTACGATAACTTTCATACCCACATATCACGTTAGGACGTTGCGACGCAACTGCAACCGCGATACGTGCAAATACATAGTAATATGTACGTATATACGTGCTTGGGCGAAAAATGCTTCGGTATTCCAAACCGTTGGTGTTCTCACTATCCGCGAGGAAAGCAATGGAAATTTGCGCGGCGCCTTTTCGCGCCAGGTAAAAGCTGAAACGCGAAAACGGCGGCGTCGCGAACCGCCAAGGCATCGCGCAATTTTTTCAAAAGCAACCGCTTGGAAAGTTCCGTGCCGAACCGTAGGCACGCGGGCGATGATTAAGGATTCCTGTAATAACGCGTTCTCGAGAAAAGAAGGATTGCACGCACCGATCTCGAGGAACGTCGGTGCCCTCGAGTGCTCGGAGAACAACTTTCAGCGCGGCGAACCGCTGCCCTGCCGCCCCCGACTCATGGGAACAACCTCCGGGCGATACGGACCAACGTTCAACGCGTCTCCTCTGCTCCCATCCTGATGTCTCTCTCTTCTCCTCCGACCCCTCTCTTAATCGCGTGTGCGTGCAGTAGCGCGCGCGCGCGCCCGCGCTTCCCATCCTTCACTCACAGGCATCGATCTTGAAATGAAATCGTGCGTAGCACCTAGAGCTCCAACGGCCCGCAACCGGTCATTTCAAAAGAATGTGTGCCGGCGATTCCGAGATCATGAGACCAAAATCTTGCCACCTTTACCACGGTCCAACGAGCGTAATTCGCGGTCCAAGGTTCGAATAAATCTGGGCATGCGCATCGCGCTTTGCGACAAGAAACGCTGGCAAAATAATGGGAGCCGCACTACGTAGGTATAGGCGTGTGCACGCCCTTTGGCTCGTTGAAGCTACTTAGGAAAACGGACAGAGATGTGTGGAAAAAATTGCAAGTGATCGCATGGGTGCCGAGAAAGCGAACGAAAGCAGAGAGGAGAATAAAATTGAGGATTGCGGCAGAGACGCGAGTAGCGGATTCGCGGAGATGGCGAGGTTAGAGTCGTGGTCGTGGCCGAACCACGGAGGCGAAAGGGAAAGGGAAAGAGAAAAGGGCCGAAGATGAGCGGCACGTATGCGAGGTATGCGGGTGAGAAAAAGCCCGGGGCGGCTGACCGAGCGATCCGCCCACGTTTAACGTGCACAGTCTTCTCCATCCAGACCCAGGCTCTCTCGCGGGCCCTCTATAGCTGCAACCGTGGTAACACGGCTGCTGCTGGTGCTCCTATTTGCTGGTAGTGCTGCGGCGTTGTCCTCCTTCGAGACGGCCGAGCGGCAACGAGTTTCGGAGCATGGCTGTGAACCACGCAAGACGCCCGTCGTTGCACGCGATTCGGGGAACTCGAAAGAGGCTCGAACGAACGCCCCCGCGGGCACACGCCATCGTCACGCGATACCTCCTCATCCCAGAAACAAGACAGAAGCACGGTTTCACATCCCTGAGAGATCGGTCACTCGTACCGCCGCCGGGGAAGAAGCAACGATAATTAAGCTAACCGATAAGAATTTGATAGAGAAGCGCAGTGGGAACGATAATTGCCACTAGGTACTTATTGTTAGAAAAAGCGCGTATTCGACACGCGAAGATTCCAGCCGAATCCTGGCTGCAGCGCGCAATGGCAGTAGCGGACGGCATTGCGTGCTAAAGTCGCCGATGCTCGTGGCCCTTATTATGGGGGTCGCCCACATCGCCACCGACAGACATCCGGTGCACGAGTTCGATCCGCCGTAGAGCGTCCTATTTTTTCTCCTGCCCGCGCCACGAAAGTATCACCTATAGATACCTACTTACATACATGTGTATAGGCTGGACGATGCTCGCGTGCTCGAGCAGCTTCCGGTTTCGGGCTTGGCCCGAGCCCTCTCGAATGCGAATCCGTGTGCGCACATATCAGCCCGTCCCGTCCGTCCTTCCACCTGTCTGAACGCTCGCCTTTGAAATTTCCTCGTTCGAACCACGCGGCCGGTTGCTCAGGCTTCGTCGAAATTTGCACCTGACGCGAAGCCGAGGCGGGCCCTCAGCCAAGATCGGCCAGCGATAACGACGTAAATGGGTCTGAATTGAGACCAGTTCCCTTGCACGGCCATCGACAAATGACCCAGCGAAAAGAGAGGCTCAATTTCAGTGTGCAGCTTTCCATCGTTCCCCGTGAAATAGCCATACCCTAAGCGTAGGTAGTACCCTACTCCTCAGTGTCGAACTCTCGGGCGACCGATCATTCGATACAGCAAAGTGCTCGGTAAGTAAATTCCTACTGCAACGCAGCGGATATTACGCGGGCTGTAACGTGCTCGCAGCGATTGCGATCGCGATCGCGATTTCCGTAAACGTAGCGACACGGTTAATTTCGCAAAATTACCGGCACCCGTTACCGGTTACACCATCGTAAAACGCGCGCTTTCGACGTTCGGTGTTATGGTAACACCTGACGCTCGTGCGAGCAACCCCGAGTCCCTGCTATCACCTGCTTGCTCGTCGTGCGTAATTTTAAAGCGCCTCCCGTTCGCCATGCGATTCATTGCTATGCAAAAAAAAAAAAAAAGCGAAATTTATCGCGCCGACACATCCCGTTCGATCCTCAAACTAATTAAGAGTTTGGATAGCGAGGCGACTGTGGATCGCGCACCTGCATCCAGAATATTCTACGGGAACGAAGAGTCCGTGTAGCATGTACCGTCGTACCTGCTTTTTTCGTAACAAGGCTCGCCTAAATGGCTCCTCAAATTTTCCTAGCAGAATTTAAAATGCTCGAGTCCAGCGGCTATTCGGCCCGGTCGCATTGCCAGGCAGCGCGTCGCGCTTCTTCGATTGGCATTCGGTAGAGGTGCCTAGCTGGTAGAGGAAAGAGCGACGCGGCGGAGCGATTCAAGTAATTGGAATCTCGCAGTCACACTGGCGCCAGCCGTGCCGGTAACTTTATATCGATTGGAAGGCACGGCTGTCGGCGCGTGCGGCCCTGTCGAGGATACTCGGCTGCTCGGTATAGCCAAGCGCCGAATGTGTAGAGCGAGTAAAGCGAGTAGAGCACCGATGTATTTATACGACGCGCGAGAGGTACATCTGTTCCCATCCGGGCACGTGTCGGCCACGAAATTAGAACGTTCCGAGGAAGCCGGGGAAAAGAAGACGAAACCAGCCAAATCGAGCGCACGGAAAACATGCAGCGTATCTGGCCCGTAGCGCCTGGTGCGTCTCCTCTCTGGCCAGCAATCCCGAAGTGTGTCGCGACGCGACAGGCGCGACGCGAGATTCTTCAGAAAATTCAGCTGAAACTGCTGAAAGCGAGGACTGCGACGGGACGAGTGGCGCCGCGTGGACCGCAACCCGTCCTTGTCCCGTGAAACCAGCCGAGACGAGACGCGGTCGCGGTCTTTCGGCGATCTAAACTCGTTCGTGGCAACTCGAGTCGTTCAGCGTTCACGCGCTCATCCTTCCCCGTCCCGGCTGCTCCCCCCGCAGCACCCATTAGCTGGTATCGTAGCTTTCGGCTACCGTATCCGTGCGCGTGTTGGCTATTTTCTGCGTGGCTAAACATTTGTCGCGCTCGACTAACCAGCTGTATTGCCAGGTGTCTTGTGGGTGGAATAGAAATAGACCGAGTGTCCCTCGCGTCCGACAGGCACAACTTTCGATCCTCCCGTCGCAGACGCATTCGAGAAACAATTTGCAGAGTGCGCGCCACTCGCTGCGCCAATCATCTCCGGCGATCGGGCCGTTCGTTCCATTCGAATCAGAAACCGCGGGGACAAGGGCGTCCGTAGACTTTTCTCCAGGAGGGGCCGACTTTGAGGTGACGGTGAATAGAAATATTGTAATGAAAACACGAGTAGCCCGCTTGCTTTTTTGAACTCATTTTGTAGCGCCGATTTAATTAAAAATTTAAATCCGAAATTTAGAAATATTCACTTTTTTTTTTTAGTATGAACTTAATAAAGATCAGTTTTTAAAAATAAGCGATCTTTTCTCAAAAACCAGGGGGGAAGGGTAACTGCCCCTTTTGCACCCCCCTCCGGACGCAGGGAACGTACTTTTTCTGCTCCGAAGTCAATTCGGAGATTGCTCGTGTTCCTTGACAATGATTAGGGACAGGAATTACAGATGATCGCGAGCGACTCTTAGCCACCACGATCGCCCAGCTGCACCTACGCGACAGCTTTTAAATGTACATGTGGCGCCAGATGTCGCGCCGCGTAATCTTTAGGCTTTAGACAAAACCTGGCTCTCCCCTCGCTCGTGCGAGGACACACGCAAAGCACCCACCCTTCTCTCTCTCTCTCTCTCTCTCTCTCTCTCTCTCTCTCTCTCTCTCTCTCTCCTTCTCATTTAATATAGCATATCTATACATATACGTATAAGAGTACCAGCTCGTACGCGCGCTCCGCTGCACCAGCCGCTTGTATCGCGTTTCATAGTCGCGGGAATAAAGGCAACCTTTCCCGCGCGACTGTACCGCGAATTCGATCGGCTTTTCCGGACTCTGTTCAACCGCGAATTCGGCGTAAAAGGTCCGAGGTGAAAAATTCAGTGCAACGCCGTCAGCGTTCTGTGGCGATTTAGAGGGAAGGTTTGAAGTTTCGAGTGACGTCGAATCTGCGTACCTACCTACAACGGAAAGATGAAGGTTTGCGAAGCGAGGAAATTCGGCGAGGTTTAGCTCGGCGACCGCGCCGGAACACAAAGGCTCAGGTGCGCAAGGGCCGAGCAATTATGCGGACAACAGTATACTACAGGTAGAAGATCGACCTGTTCTCGGAACCGAAGGGTATCGGTTACACCGGCAACAATGACTCCGCTGGCGGTATTGGGGATATCGGTGACACCGTATACAATTCCTTTACCACCTGGGTCATCGAACCGTCGTCGCCCCGTACACCGCCCCATTATTACCCCGAGCGCTCCGACACCTGGACAGTTTGGTCCCGGCCGAGCGCGGTCAACGCAGCCTTTCCGAACCTCCAATCTCGCCGAATTGGGCTCTCGCTCATTCCCCGTTGACAATCAGAGACGCGGAATACGCCACTGCGAGGCGATTCAACGCAGTTGATGTACGTCGAACATGGAGGCAGGGTGACAGCGAGTGAAGTGGGCGAGACATAATACAGAGAGAAAACCGGAAAGCGAAAAGTGGAAAGCATTCGGCAGGTGAGGGGCCGACTTGTTCCCTGACGACCTCGCATAAATCAGACCTGCGCCAAGGGACTCGTTAAGCTCGCGCACTTGAGCACCGCCCGCGCGCCCGGCATTCGTAAATTCTCCCCGTCGAACAATACAGTCTTGATGGGACAGGGGCTGTAAAGGGTCCACTGCAGCCAACCTTTGTAACCGATACCCTAAACTCTAAACTGTTAACTGTAAAGCTATTGGTGAATATTCTCGTACACCTGTCCGAGCGGTCGTCCCGGCTATTCCGGCCGAAACGAATCCCCCCCCGGTACTATACTGGAATGGTCTTCGGGCCTAGGTAAGCCACGCCGCGCCACGGCATCGGTCCTCGACAGTCGACCAGAGCACTCTTGGCCGTCAGAGCTCGACGCGAGCATTTGCTCGTCTCGACGGCGTTGCCAATGGCCGCCGAAGAGGGCAAATCAAAGACTGGATTCGGGCGTACGGTGGACAGGTTGACGGACCGAGAATGCAAAACGATAGAGGCAGGGCTAACAGAAAGTGGTTGGAATGGGTGGACCGCGGAGCGGGGGACGGAGGGCGAACAGCTCTGACGGTGGCGACGAAGGGTGTGGCGGAGGGTAGAGAAATAAAGGTAATGAATGATGCCGCGCGGCAGGTGCATCGTGGCGTGTTTAACGAGTGGCGCGGTCCCAGGCTCCACGCACCTGTAACCTGTAACTTGGACCGACCGATTCGGCTGAAAAGTGGTCTTCCCGCCGTCCAATTGCTTCCGCGATTTCCACGCGAGTCGCGTCTCGTTCGACGCGCGCTCCCCAAACGGGGCTACAAGATAGGAAAAGTCGTTGGGTCGCGTCGCGATCCTCGGCAAGCTTCGCTGCCGATAATGGAAAAAAAGCGAGAAATTCAGGGAACTGGTTGGACGGCCCGAGCGCCTACATTCTCCGGTAGGAGGTAATTGGCGCGCGCGATATTTCAAGGACCGTAAGTCAGGAAGCCGGAGCCCTCGAGCTCTGAGAACGTGAGAAATAAACGATGCCATATAGGTACGCGTAACATGAAATACGAGCGTAGTCGTGCGAGCACGGCGAGCACGCGCGATTGCGCCCCGAGGAAAGTCTCTTTTCCTACTTCATTCCTACTCCGGACCACTATCAAAGTTCATTCTCCCATATCCCTCCCTCTTTCTCTCTCTCACATGGGGTTGCCCCGATCGACCCACCTGTTGAATCGTGCCGAAGCTACGCAGTTCCCTCCGCCACGTTCCTCCTCGAGCTGCGCTTCAATTCTGCCGCGGGCTCTGTTTCCGGGCGCATTCTGTCGCACGTCCGGATCCAAATGGTCGAAGGCGATGGGTGCCTCGGGATTGCTTTCCTTCATCTTGGAATGCTTCGATCGATGCGAGCATTGGCGGGAAGCACTTTTGCGCCCACTGTAACTGGATCGCTACCGAACGGCGAACGCCTACCAAGATTCGGTCGGTCCATTATCGCATAGCTGCGCGGCGGCAAGCGTGGGAGCCTTGGCCGATCTCTCCCCCGGGCTTCGGCGGCTCCAAATTACTACTATAAACTTTAAATGCTAGCTCCCTACGGGCCAGAGCCCTCGAAAGCACGTGTATCCACACCTTCTTGAATTCCAAGGATGGACGAGAACGCCGAACGCCGATACCGCCTGGAGCGTCCGGGCCCCTGTGCGTTTCACTCGAGATGCCTGTTCAACTACCTATGCATCACGACAGAACTAATCGTACGATTCTGTTGTGAATCAGGCTGACCGATGGAACGCAGGTCGATCGATATCGGTGGGAACCGCGTGGATCGATTGTACGAGTCCGAAAAGGCTCGTCGTTTTTTTTTCTTCTTTTTTTTTTTTTTGTTTGACAGGCAGCAGGTGCAAGGTGCCACGCGATCCACGCGATCCACGCCAAATAATTCGGCCGTCTCGATGACACGCACGTTCTCTCGGCTCCTCGGCCAACAGCCACCTGCCTGCTTCACAGCCATCCACCGTAATCGCGTAAATATACCCAACCTTGACTCGGAGAGAAACTCGCTGAACAAGGTGACAGCTATCGGAGGAAACTCGGACCGGCTTCCTTCTCCCAATCTACGCTATTTTGTCGCCTCGTCGCTCATTTTCTACGCCATTTCTAGCGCGCTACGCGTACCTGAGTCGGCGCGACCTAACATCCGGCCCCGCCTTGCAAATTGAAAGAGGCGCCCGTTCGGCGTTCAGCGAGACATCGCTTTATCGAACGTGGCCTGCTCCGAGTTGGGGCCAATTCATCACCGTTTAGGGGAGACCGCGGCTGGTTGTCTCAATGGGTAGGTCGACTGATTGTTAATAACTTTGCACCGACATATGCTCTACTGCGGGAAGATTCACTGTAGAAAGAAGTCACTTCTACTATCCCATGCATTTATGTCCGACCCCGCGATCGCACGTTTTGTTAACAGTTATCAGCGTTTGTCGAAAAATTCACTACGTACTAAGTAAATATTTTTTCTTAAAGAATTTATTTTTTCACGCTCTATATAGTTACAATAGAATAAATGTTATGGGACTATTTTAAAGCTTGTTTATTAGACGATCTATTGGCATAGTATTTTTATTTATACATAAATAATTGAAGGTTATATAGATTATTGAAGTCAAAATGATGGATCGAAGCTGGTTGACTAATAACGTTAATAAGGTTTAAATTGTTATTTTGTTATTCACAAAGCGATTTTTATTTCTTGTTTAAATTTCACTACATTATAAATACATTGTAATTAATGTTTAAGTTGAAAAAAAATTCAGCTTATTATTAAAATATGAAAGAAAGAAATTAATATTTTATAATGAAACAACTCTTGTGACATTGTGTTATTTTATTACCATTGAGATAAGTTACTAATAACATTTTCTTAACTGATTGTACCTATAGTCAACCTACCCCACACTGTAAGTCAACCAACCCCGATCATGGGGCTGGTTGACCAGCATGGCAGGTGTTAGAAAAACATTAAAATACCTCAATTGTTGTCGCATTGAGTCAACATTGATAATTTAATCAGATAGCCAAATGTATGCCCTATCAAGCATAATAACCAGTTTAATGATATCTCGCCCACGTAATTGATTAAAAATCAAAAACTAAAAAACTGGCCTACCAGCCCCGGTCTCCCCTAATCCAATCACGTCGTTGGCAGTGCATGTCCCTGTTTGTTGGTATCGAATAACTTATCTTCGAATGCGTAAGTACCGGCTGCGGCAATTGCGCGAGTCCGCGACAGCAGCGCGGAACAGCTATATCAGTTAAGCTTATGGGGATCAAGAAGGGAAGAAAGAAGGCGCGATGAAACGGGAAGAGTCGGCAAGGGTAGCGTGTACTCGACGAAGAGAGAAGCAGGGGGTGAAAGGGAGATGCAAGGGAAGAGAGAATACGGCGGGCATATGGCGAAGCTTTAATAATTGAAGCTGACACTGGCGCAGATGCGAAACACAGCCGCGCGCGCGTGGTCCGCCCATCAAATATTTAGAGATCATAAAGTACGCACATGCCGCTGTGACGTGTTTCGCGCAAATATCATATAGGAACCTACCTACATACCTCTATATACACGCGTATTTATGTACGCGTGTCTCCCCGTTAGTCGGCAGACAAGCGGACTGAAATGCGAACGAGGGCATCGGTAGCTGAAAGTTTCGGGACCTGTTTGCGCCCCGTGCCAGCGGGCAGCGATAGAGCAATCGGATGAACGCTGGAACGCGAAGGGCCGAGGCATAAGATTCATTGGCGCGCAACTGACCAGCGAGAGACAAGGAACGGCAGGTGCGTTTGCAGCTAAGTAGCGACCGGTCCAGAGTGGCAAGACTGACAAATCGGACAAGAGGAGACCCTTTGCCAAATACCATACCTTACGGCGTTTTAATAAATAAAAACGATGTACCCTCTCCACTAGTTTAGGTCGTATCCAACGCCGGGCAGAAATTAATAAATACAGAACGCTGATGCTATTCAAGATAAACACAATTTATTATTTTCATCGTGCTTCAAGTAATATTTTGTCCATTTTCAATTGCATGTAATTACTGTTGAATTAATGATACAATTGGGATTTTTTTAAGTTGAAATAAAGCACTTTTTTATCAACATTTTGTGACCAAGGCGTTGCTTCAATCATGATTCTAACCTCTGAAATAAATTCTTTTCTATTTTTTGATGTCGTGGGGCATTGACGAACAAATCGGATGGGGTAATCTCAAAATCGTAACTTGAGTCTTTTTTTTTTGAGAAGCTAGCAGGATTAGTTTGCTAAGTGACGTGTTTCGTCGTTTAAAAAAAAATGCAGTTGGTCGGAATACCGAAGATAATAGTAAAGGTCGGTTTTTAAATAGCTGATTTCGGGAATTTCGCGATTTTCGACCTTATTCTGCGATCTTTAAGCGTTTGTAGCTCAGAGCAATGTTAACCGATTTTGATGAAATTTTCAGCATGTATAAAACTTACTTAAATCTACAAAAGGGATTCTTGAATTTTCATTACAGGCTCAGAAAAAATGTTTAAAAAACGACCTTCACTATTTTTTTTCGATATTCCGACCAATTGCAATTTTTTTCTAACGCACAAGAAGAGGAATTTGAAAAATGCATTAGGTATAGGTTGTAGCAACGTTTTTTATGGGTTGACCATTGAAGTCGCGATTTCTGTGCGACTTATGCGATATTTAGCACTCTGTTCGTGATTTAAGTATGTTTGTAAATAATAAACAAATTAATTTCTCACCTAGTTTTCGTTTTGTTTGCTGTTTTGCTTAGGTGTTCGCGATTACCCGACTCTCCCCTACACGTGCGAGTAACACCGAATGCCGAAGGAAGGAAAGTTATCGGAGGCCTACTTAGGTATTCAGTTGTCTGGTTTTTCCCTGAATCCTCGACTTTACGACTGCCGCCGAACGGTCTTGGAACAAGGGCGAAAGTGCATCATATGGAGCGGCAAATGCTTGGAAGAAGACGGGAATACCGGTCGTAGAAGTGGCCAATCGACCGATCGCAACGAGCCCCGCGTTCTGGTGGCGATGACGGTCGGTGCCCTTGGGAATTTCCTCGGGCTTTTTCGTCACATCTGGTCGACACGCATCCCGACCAATTCGATGGCCCGCCTGCTCAGCTTTTCTCTTTAATACCCTTAACGCACCCCTATCCGCGCATATGCTTCGCAGATACCGAACGAACGCGTTCGCACCAGGGGTTCTTAGCTCTTAGTCCCTGCGACCTGCGAGGGCAGGCCATCGCCCTTCTTCCCGCTTTGCGAACCATTTCGTCCAAAAGCAAAAACCCCAACTTGCACCGCACGTGCAACGGTGCTCTCTCTCTCTCTCCCTCTCTCTCTCTCTCTCTCTCTCTCTCTCTCTGCAACGTTAAAATCTCGACGAAACCAAAATCACTCACTCTCAACTACCGAATTGTTCGGAGAACGATCAAGTCGCGTAGCCCACGATCGCGATCACGATCACGATCCTCCGCAATCGTACCCCTACCACAAAAGATATCATCAGCGTAACGTGACTGTTTGCTGTCGTAAGGACGCGACGCGTACATCGCGATACGAAACGATTACACGCCTGTGTCCGCGGTTCGAGGGCGGCTGTACCGTCGATAGTTGGCTACACGATATCTCGCGATCGTCCAACCTTATCGAACGCATTGAACGGGCGACGATCGGGAACGCGCGGATTTATATATGGAACGCGAGCGATACATACCTACGATACCAGCCGTATGTTGATTCGCGGAGGAAAGCGGCGTGGATCGGGGAGGTGTCGATCGAGGAGGCATGCAAGTGGCAAGAAAAAAAAAGACGTACGGCCGCGACAGCGGAATTACAAAGTCTGCGTTGATCCGGGCGGAGGGTTGGAGCGGGGATTAGGACAGCCCGGTTCCAGCAGATGTCCAACACACGGGCACGGGCACGGAGGCGTGGTGCGCGATGCGCCCAGGACGATCGAGGAAGCAGGATACTTCGCAGGAAGGATACTCTGGGTTGTAAACGGTCGAGCGGGGAGGTAAAAGCCGGGCGACGCCGCGCCGACGACCCGTTGTACACAAGACTCGGCGCGGCGCGACCCGGAGCCGAGCGGTGGTCGTAAACACCACCCGGCTGACCATGAGAGGTAGGGAAAATCCAAAGCGGCAACACATTGTTGAAAGAGGGGCGAGTAGAAGGGTGCTTGTAACCGACGATCGAAAGTCGATTCACGGAAATTCCAGATTTTAAGGCTCCACGTCAAGGAGCTAGCCGCTAGCAGAACAAGAACGAGAGAGAGAGAGAGAGAGAGAGAGAGAGAGAGAGAGAGAGAGAGAGAGAGGTAAATGGCCTCGTTTAACGTCCAATGCATCAGGGAATTCTCGCACGGTGGTCGACGCGTGTTCCCGTTCCGTAAACTCGTGCCTTTCCTACGCGACGCGACGGAACAATCCGCGCGTTACGATCCGCCGCGGGTGGCTGACTCGAAATTCAGTCGAGAACATTTAAGACGGTCGAGTGGCGGGACCTGCGAGAGGAGAAGGAGGGGCAGAGGGAGCGAAGGAGTAGAAGGAGCAGGAGGAACAGCCTACGCTGCTACGGAGATTGGGACGAGAGGAGTGAGAAAGAGGAAGAAAGATAGAGGGTGCAGAGAAGTCGAGTCAAACTCTCGGCCGGCTGGCGCCGTTCTGTCGGCTGTCGGCCCCCGCCGCCTCTTGCCGCCAACAATGCGCACCGCACACCTCTCCTCCTCTTCTCGCCATCTTCGTCTACCATCGTCGTCACCGTCAGCGCCACACCAACACCGATGCCAACGCCAACGCCGCCACCAACACCGTCGCGACGACACCGATCTCGTGGGATCCTTTCTAACGAACCTCGTCCGTCGAATCATGGACCGGACAACGTGCTCGGGGTTCCGTGGTCGATCGAGTTTTCGCGCGTAGGACAGACGATGCTTCCACTTTCCTCTCATCTTATCGTACCAATACGTATCCACTCTCTAACGCTGCCACGACACGTCGTTTCTTTCTCTTTTTTTCGCCGGGGTCCCCGAAGCTGCTGAAAAGAAATGACAGTCGCTGCATTAGTGACCGTATCTGGACGGCCAGCGTGCGACCAGCCATGCGGTAGTGGTAGTGGTAGCGGTGGTGGTGGTAGTGGTGGTAGTGGTAGCGGCAGAGGTAGTGGTAACGTTAGAGGCAGCAAAGTCGCAGACCAGTCGGGACTCCCTCGGACGGGCATACTTACGATGAGAGAGGCTCGAACGCTCGAACGCACGAGGCCAGTCAGTACATCGTCGACCGCGACCGAGGAAGGACGCATCGCGTGGCGTTCCTCGTTCCTTCCTTCGGCGATCGAAAATACTTTCTGCCTAAATGAAATTCCACCGAGCACCGCGTCGGTCCCCGCGATTCGGCTCCAAGTGACTCGAAATTATTGGATTACCCATCGCTAGAACACGACGGTCAACTGTAAAGAGGAAAAGGCAAAGGGGGAGGAAGAGAATAGATGTAAAAGTGTGCACGAAAAGGTGGAGAAAGGAGAGAAGGCGTACAACTCGAAAGACCTTATACTACCAGCCTCTAATGAAGCTGCCCG
The DNA here is from genome assembly GCA_029448645.1 of Andrena camellia. Lineage (NCBI taxonomy): Eukaryota > Metazoa > Arthropoda > Insecta > Hymenoptera > Andrenidae > Andrena > Andrena camellia. The sequence goes on from CM055680.1 coordinate 35,207,413, forward strand.
CCACACGTGCCTGACGTGCCGTTGGGATTCACCATACGAAACTAGTGCGTCAACCAAACAGTGCATGTGCAGTGATTACGAATAAGAGACAGTGATTAACGGCGATTCGTGAGGCGCGCTAGCGCCTGCACTTGCCAACCAAGATGGCCCATCACGTGGTGGAATCTACCTCCGAGTTATCTGCTCTGATGAAAGGTAAATATCTCGATACAGGTGCAACTCTAGATTTCTCGAAACAGGATCAACCGGACCTTAATGTTTGAACCGTTTCCATATAACGAGCCTCGATTTTCCCGTTTTCGTCGATCCAACGACGCGCGCGCCTGACTTTGAAAAAAGGTTAGGCGTCGATCCCCAGTGGATACGTATAAGTACAGCAGTTTCGTGATAAATTGCATGGATCGCTAAGACGAGCCGGTATGTGTTAGTCGAAGGGTAGAAAATTTTTTGATAGACCGGTCTGCAGTGAGAGATGCGAGCGTAGCGCAATCGAATAGACGTCCCGTCCCGTCGCGTCGCCTCGATTGATAGTCCGGCTGGGGGAGGGGGGGGGGAGGGGGGGAGTTGCGGAGAACGATAATCATTGTTATGAACGGCGCCAGCCGTCTTGGAGCGAGAGATCGACTGGTTCACCAGTACGGAGGAATCGAGTGGTATCCTACAACGGCTGCCAAACAGGCAGACGCAAAGTCCGCTAGACAGACGGGTTGCGAGTCGCGAGTCGCCGCGAGGGGCAAGGGCTCGCCGTCTGTGTGGGTGTGTGTCGGAGGCAGATACACGCGCTTACTCAGGCTAGCGCGAGAGCTGAGAGAGAGCCTGCGCCTGCGGTCCGAAAGGAATGGTAAGGCGGCAGAGAGAGGAATGAGAAGGGTAGGGGAGGAGGTGACAGTTGATACAGAAGGAGGATGCGGGAGAGAGATACGACGCGGCCGGCGCCAGCGTGGGTTGCTACACAGACGAGCTAGCGGGCGACCGACTCGTACCGAACAAACGACCCCTTGACCGAACTCCAAACTCACCATCTAATCCACGTCCACCTCCAACTTTCTCGCTCCTTCCAACTATCCTTTTCTCCTTCGTAAATTAAATAGTCGGCTCGATCATTAGCGTAATAATTGGCTTCGTTGGCTACGAGCCGCGTGAAAACCTTTCGCGACGTAACGGGCACGTTTGCCCTTCGAGTAACCCCAATAGTATGGAAACAATGACTAGTTGAGCGATTCGATTCTCCGCGACGGTTATTCGATCGCGATCGTGGCAAATAACGTTATCGATTCGAGTCGGTTGCTCTGTGGCCTATGGGCCTATGGGAATCACACTGCCGTCATCGACGCGCAAATTTTCGTCGTGAGCAACAAAAAGTGTTTATGCAGGTAGGTCGCATCTGGGCTGTGCCGTGAAATCCTTGAATTAAAATAGCTCGAGTCGAAGGAATGTCCAGCTAAAGCAGATTTCACCGTCAATGTCTCTGGAGTGTAATCGATACCCTATTGTGCGTGGCACAGGTACGCGCAGATACGAACAGGTAGAAATACTGTAACGGCAGAGAGTGGTTTATCGAGGAAGGGGCGAGGGAGAAGAAGGGTGCCTCGGTAAGCGCCGAACCTTCCACCCACCTGTGTGCAAACTTACACCTGCTACCTGAACCGGACCGCTTTCCTTGGACCTGTGGCTGTAGGCCCCCTCATCAGCGATCTTCACGGACGTTATTCCCTTCCTCACTTTTTCCTTATTCACCCTGCTCTCTCTAGCCAGTCGGCACCCAACATTTCGGCAGCTAACCGACGATGAAAGAAAGTCGATCCCACCGACTTGGACCTATTCCCTCTGTGGCAGTCGATATGGCAGTCGACAAAGGTCGAAAGACAAGGCCGATAGCAGGCAAGAATCCCCTTATCTTTCGGAACGATTCGTATCTGTCGTTGCGTCGCGGTCGCGGTCGCCAATGGTCATCGGTACACGCGCACTCTTGGCTTCATTGAGCAGTCGTTGGACAGTTTCACACGCCCCGCCCGCTCTGTAACGCTCAGCTGGTGCTATCGATGTATTCTTGGAACGCGCGCTGCGACGATCGGCGCTCGCCTGTAGAGTATAGACAGTTCTGCGAGAGGTAAATATTTGTACGAATTTCGTCCAGAGCGATCTTATTTTGGAAAGGCATGTACGCCGTACACCGGCTGAGCGCCTCGTTCCCAGAGCCGCGCATCCTTCGGTGCAATCTGGAAAACCATTTCCACGCGCTCGCACGTTGAACCGACGAAGAAACGTCGCCGTCGCTATCGCACAAGCGGCGATATCGATTTAACACTCGTGCGTGGACCATCTGGCTAGCGCCGTCTCTTCCTCATCTCCCTCCTTCCTACACATCTTATCCGTTCTCCCGCCTTTCGCCTCCTCCTTGTATTTCGCCGTGGCGCCGACTCTTCCTCTTCGGGGTCAAACCCATGCAACGCTCGCCCTCTCTATTTTGCTTTCCTCTTCCGCAATCGACCGAAAGAGGGGGGAGGGAGGGCGGCGGTGGAACGAGAAAATAGAGTACAATAGATCGGTGTTCAAGTAGGTATGTAGACTCGTGACTTGGACGTATCGCCTTTTTCTTACCAATTGGAGTAGATACTCTCCTCCGGTACCTGTCAACACTGATGGTACTTCCGATTTCGAGTCATTTCCGCAAACAATTGGCATCCGGTCCGTACGATCTCGCGCCTCGACGCTTCTCCTTTCGTCGTCCCCTCGTTATTTCAACCGGTCGACATCGCTTATTTATACTCCACTGCGAAAGTTGGCCGGCGATCCCTTCTTCTTCTTCGTCCTCTTCTTTCGAGATACATAGTCGAATCCACAAATGTTACGTTTGTCTATTTCTGGCGTGTAAGGATGTTGGACGAAGGAAGGAAAGACTCGTCGACATTCGGAAAATCCTTGAGTACCTTTATCTTCATCCTCAAGATGCGATTGTTTCCCTGAAATACTGCCATGACAATGCTGTCCCGCAGCCCGCCGCCCAGGCCCTTTTGACGACTGCATACTTGGCGATCCGGCCTGTTACCGGATTCCTTCGATAGCCCCGACAAAAGGGAAGCGTTCTTTCGCGGCCGCTTTCTCGATCTTATCTCGCGGTCAAACTTTCCCTCGTTAGCCCGCGGTTATCGCAGCTATCGATGACCCAAAATTGGGTGAACGCGGAAGAGTTGATATAAAAAAAAAATGTGCACGGATTTATGATTACCTACGCGAGAAGTGAGGGAGGACGCGACTATGTATGTATCCCGTCTGTCACGGCTACCTACCCGACACCCGTTGCTTCGACCCCGACCAAACGATCCTTGATATCCGGCCGCGCGAGTTTACACAGATGTTCACGGTTATTTCGGTGTGTTTGAACAATTGCCGAACGAAGCGACAAAGGTTTTACCAAGGTATTCGCGAACATAGTCCAGAGACACGTGTTCAACTGTACCTACGTGCCTCGCTTCGGCGTCAGCGTCGACGTCCTCCCCAATCCCCCGTTGATACTCGAAACAGACCATCCCTTTTCCATCGCGTTCCCAAAACTTGTGCCTCACGCGGCAATTTTCTGAATTTTCTAGCCCAGCGAAACTATGCGACGCGACCGCGACGGAACAATGAAAACGTTAAACACAATTCGCTGCTTGCAGAAAAAGGAAAAAAAAAACTGACGACCATTCGTACTTGTTCCACTTGTCCACGTTCCTCTTTTCCTCGGCTCTGTATCCAAACGCACGGCTCTATCTGTCGCGCACGTTTTCCAGCGGAAGCGAGATCGTCAGTGTGAAACAGGAGCACTGCCTCGCTACGCGCCGATTTCCTTGGAGAGACAGCAGATGCTCTATATCGAAAACAGAGAGCGGTTATCGGCGCGGCGATAAGTTCTCTAAACGCGCGGACCCACACAGTCGCCAGGTGCGCTATCCGCTATCTTTCGTCGCTGTCCTCGATAGTCTCGGTATACCTATCCAAATTCAGAGAACATCGATTCTGCTCGCTAAGCGCGCCGCGCCGTCACCGCGATCCACATTTTTTCACAACAAAACTTGGACGTGGAATGATCGATCGCGATCACGCGCTTCCACTGGAATATATTATTTCGATTCTTTGAGAGTTTCTCAAGTGGTCGATGTGACAACGGCGGGCAGATACCCGCGACGCGTCGAGGTCGGCAGAAGAGCGATGCGATTCGATTCGATTGGATCGGATCCATAGGGATCGGGGGGCCGCGCTCGCGCAACCGACTCCGCAAAAGGCAAGAAAACGAGTAGAACGACGTAAAACGGCAGTTGGCGCCAGGCGACACGCACTCTCTTCGTTCTCCTCTGGGCAGCTCGCCTCTTTCCTTGTTCGAATAGACGGGGACGAATGCGAGATACAGTCTCTTCTGCTACTTTACACTTGCAAGACGGGTCATCGGATAAACGTACTTCGCTCTTGGCTGTTCGCTTCCGATCGAACAACTGGGACGCTTCAGGACGCATCCGTAGCGTCCCATTTGGTTGAATTAAGGGAGAACAACACCTCGAAGCCCGGAAAAAAGTGCAATTGTTTTTAATTTTATGTTAGATATCCATACTTCGTAGGAAAGTCATTGATGTGGGGTTTAAATGTGCATGTAGTGGACAGTATTTTAGAATTTTTGTGTGACAAAATATACAGTTTTAATCTAGTTATAGAGGTCGCCGTAGAGCGCGACGCGTCGAACGCGATCTGATGGTTTCCCACTTTATTCACGTCGCGTTTATCTGAGAAAAAACTGAGAGCATTTTTTTAATCTATATTAATATAGTTACAGTTAAGCGTACGGAAATGAAAAATAAATTATTTTTACTATTTTCTCCACCCCAAAATATATTGATCTTTTCCTTAAACTGACTCGAAATTTTAGAACTTTCCCCTTCAAGCTCCGCCATTTCTCCAAAAATTACTGTAATTAAATTTCCGTACGCTTAACTGTAACTATATTAATATAGATTAAAAAAATGCTCTCCTTTTTTTCTCAGACGAACGCGACGTGAATAAAGTGGGGAAACCATCGGATCGCGTTCGACGCGTCGCGCTCTACGGCGACCTCTATAACTTGATTAAAACTGTATATTTTGTAACACAAAAATTCTAAAATACTGTCCACTACATGCACATTTAAACCCCGTATCAATGGATTTCCTACGAAGTATGGATATCTAACATAAAATTAAAACAAAATTGCACTTTCTTCCGGACTCCAAGGTGTCGTTCCCCCGTAAAGTTCGGTCAATCAACCGCCGGACAGGACAGACAGATAAACGCTAAACGCGGGGCGTTGGACGAGGATGAGGAAAAGTCAAAAACGTGAATCGTGGACCGAAGGGGAAGGGAAGCGGTAACGGGAAGGAACGAGAAAAGAGGATGGAGGAAGGGAAGAGCGGAGGGTTGGAGTATTATAATCTCGAGGCAGACCTGTGCGCCAGATGGTACCAGTTGGATGACGCATCTGAACCTGAAAACATCCCGTCTTCTCGATGATACTGGGTACGGTGAGGTGAGGCGAAACGAGGCGAAGCGAGGCCACGCGGGACGAGACCAGACGAGACGAGACGAAATCATCACGCCCACGGAATCGCATCAGAGATAGAGTTCTAGCTCCTCTGCCTCTGCCACTCGCGATAACTCTTAACGAATCGCCTTCTCCTCGACTGCAGTGGCAAATCTTATCTTTCTACTGGAAATCATCGTTCGGCGCATAATGCGCCATTTTTCAGGCTCCTTTCCGTACCTCGACGACCTTGAATCGCACGAGCTCTTATTCATGCTGATTAATCGTAAACATTCGTTCTTGTTTCCGTTTCAGCTGGCGTGATGGCTGGTTACGAGAGGGATGCCGGCTTCTGTAGCGGAGGCGACGAGGACGACATGTTGGGCCTGCACTCGCCGAGCGCCTCGGAGGACAGCGTCGAGGTCCAAGTGATGCCGATTTCATTGCGAAACAAGAGGAAGCTGGCCGAGCCTCGAAAGATTCAGGAGCAGAGCACGGCGCCGCTAAAGAAGAGACGGTTCGAGCAGATCGAGGAAACGGTCGCAGCAGGCGTAGAAGAATGCCGAACAGCTCGATCGCCGAGCCCGTTTAGACCATGGAACAGTTCGGGCAAGAGTGCCGATTCGAAAGCCTCCCCATTCACTGTCGCGGAGAAGTCCGCGATCTTGCAATCGAGCGCACCGTTGTCCGCAGCGTCCGTCGAGTCGAAACGAACAAACGAACTTCACCGCCATCGCTTCCACGAGGATCGCGAGCACGACCAGGGCGATAGCGACCGCGACCGCGACCACGACCACGACCATGACAATAAAGACGATGCGCGGAGAAACGGACAGGGAGGAGACATTGAAAAACGAAACGAGTCGGAGATTCGAGAGGACGCCTCGCCGAGGCAACGACAATCGACGCAGACCACCCGTTTACCTCGAGCAGATAGGCGGGAATGCTCTAATCAAAGGTTCGATACCACCGCGACCATTTCAACCGTGCTGTCGACCGACACAGCGGACGGAACGTTGCCGACGACCTCCGTGACCAGTACCAACCCCAGATTGCAGGAGGAACCTCTTTCGTTGGTTCTTAGGGGAGAAGTAGCCGGCAGAGTACCTTCGCATCCAGCGGTAAACGGCAGTTACGAGAGGACGTGCTCGTATTCAATGGAACACGCTTCATCGTCTTCCTCCTCCTCCTCCGCCTCCTCCTCATCCTTGTCATCGCTGTCGTCATCGGTGAACCGTCAACGCAGCCATCGGACCGGCTTAAACGATTGCGGCTCCTCCTCGGCGATGGTCACCAGAGCGGCGACGGTGTCGACGGTATCGACCGCGTCGGCATCAGCATCGGCACCGGCATCGGTGTCAGCTTCGGCATCGACGTCGGCGACAACGACAAACCCGCAAACCAGCCTCTCGATCTCGCGAGCCCAGGCAGCCGGTCAACAGAGGAACTACAAGAACATGACTCGGGAGAGGAGAATAGAAGCGAATGCCAGAGAAAGAACCAGGGTGCACACCATTAGCGCCGCGTTCGACACTCTGAGACGCGCCATCCCCGCCTACTCTCACAATCAAAAGCTCTCGAAGCTGTCCGTGCTGAGGATCGCCTGCAGTTACATCATGACTCTCGGCAAGATCGTCAACGCGCCCGAAGAGGAGCCAACGAACGGCGGGGTGTCGCTTGGGGATTGCGTCGACCTGGTCTCCAGGACCATCCAAACCGAGGGGAAGCTTCGAAAACGGAAGGAAGACTGAAACGGTCGCGGCGCCGCGACTGCAACCTGCCTAACGCTGTCTCGTCGGCAACCTCTGACCCACCGATCAGCTGCAACCGAGTAGAGTGTAGAGAGTACTACATAGATCAGCAGACGATCGTTTCTTCTCGATTGCCCGCGCGTTACGAACGCGTCTAACGTTTCTGCCCACCTGATCCTTTGCTTTCCGCTGCATTCTATTCAGTTAATTCGGTTAAACAGTTAGCGCCGACGAGACAGCAGACGTACTGGAGAATCGTCCCACGGCTCGATACGATTCGAGAAAATTCGGACAAGTATCCGACGTATCTATGTACATAGAGTAGCCGCGCAAACATAGCTTATCGCGTCGACGGCCGCGTCCTACCGATCTGCGGCAGCGCGCGGACGCGTAAACGAGAAGACAACTCGGGGGCAGGAGAGTTTATTTTCACCATTGTACGCTAAGTCGTAACGAAGAAGATTGTAACGTCCGTGTGCGTGTGCGGTATGCTTGGATCAGACTTTGATCACGGACGCGCCGCTCGCGCGCGCGCGCGCGCGCAACCGTTCCCGTCGATATTCAAATAAATGAAACCAGAGACGAACGCGAACACGAAGTAGATGTTTTCTTTTCTTACTGATAACGACGAACCTCATCCACGCCCGCAAATCTTGGAAATTCGGCCGACGAGACATCGCCGCTTTGGGTCGCAACTTGTTGCAACCGGTTGCGGCCAGATTGATTATAGGCGCCTACCTGCGCGAAAGGCCTCGCACTGGTTATCAGTGCCGTACTGGAGCACCGGCTAATACGCGACCATTAACGCCCATAGACCTAAAGGGCTGTCCTTAATTTTGGCGATTACTTACCCCCTCCCACCCCCAGTATAAGAATTCGTAAGATTTGATATTCCGAACCCCTCCTTACGTAATATTTTTTTACATTGAATTTTGTCAGTTATTAAATTTCTTTTAATGGTTTATATAATTCCTTTAATTCGGTTTCGGGAAATTTAAACTAAAACTACTTTTCTGGGACATTAATGATAAAATTTGTATTTATTCAAAATTAGGTTAAAAAATATTACGTAAGACGATACCCGAATCCCAACCCCCTTGTAAGAAAACGTAAGAAATTCGCGACCCCCTCCCCAACCCCCCCACCACCGAAAAAAGCCTTACGTAATTTAAGAACGACCCCTAACGAACCTACTCATTCCACACAAGCGGATAATTACGTTTCCGAACTCTAACCATTTTCTCCTCTTTTTTATCATCCTCGTGACATCGCCGTCGTTCTGCCACCAACACGTCCACTTGCAACCGTCTGCCCAACATCATTCGTGTAGCAGGTGGCAATGAGGTCCGCGCGTGGACTGCTACCTGCTCGAAAACCGGCCACGGATGCATGCTTGCCTGCCTGCCTGCCTGCTTGCACGCTGCTCACTTAGCCATCCTATCGCTTCGGTCAGCCTCGTCACGTTTCTTCGCATCTCGCGGTTTCATCGATAACGCTGCGCGATCGTCACAGCCGTAATAATGCTACGACTGGCATTGTGCAGATCCCAGGATTCGAAGGATGCGAAGGATGAGAACCGAGGAAGAGAGTGCGCGGAACGGAACGAGTTATGAGAAAATGACGGGTGGCAAGGATACGAGAAACGTGCAACGAACATCTGCTCGTTGGTTTCCGCTCTTGTTTTTGTCTGCTACTTTCGCGAGTGTCGTTTCATATCCCGTCCGATTGGTTTCCTCTTCCTGGCAACTCGGTATACATCGCGGTCGCGCCGCGTCTGTGTAGGTATGTATAATTACTCGCGCGCATTAATCAGTCAGATGTGTCGCGATGCGTCTTAAACTTTAAGGGGGGTGCCCTATTTAGGACGCTAGGAATAGGGTGATCCTTGGGAATTTTTTTTCTAAGAAACTGTTGAGCGGATCTTTTCCAAACTTTCAGGGTATTTTAGTTCACATTCAAACGATAAAAATTAATTCTTACGTTACAAAGTGTTCGGTAGAAATGGAGATATGTGCCAAAGTTAAAAGTTGGCAAATTGATGGGATTACAAAGAAAAAGTTACGATTCTGCCCCAAGATATTTCGTACTATTTATGGAAAAAGAGTTGTTCAATTCAATTTATTTTTTATTAATTCAAAGTTTTAGGTCCATCGACAATATAATTATACTAGAAATAAGAAAATCCTTGTTTTTTTTTTATTTCAGGGAAGAAATGGGGCCACCATTACGTGTTCATATATCTCCATTTCTACCGAACGCTTTGCAACGTAAAAATTAATTTTCATCGTTTGAATGTGAACTGAAATACCCTGAAAGTTTGGAAAAGATCCGCTTGACAGTTTCTTAGAAAAAAAATCCCAAGAATCAATCTCTTAAACAATGAAGCTTCGGGCGAAAGGTTTGGTTATGCGAGAAAGACGGAAAGTCGCTCGTCATGCCCGTTGTTGCTGTTGTCACTAACGATAAGTACATATTGGATTTAGTTGGGCGCGACGATGCCGCGAGAAATCGGACCGCGACTTACAAGACTTGCCCTCTGTCGTGGTTCGTTGCTTCGAGTAGATCCGCCGCGGCCAAGAGAAATTCTGGCTGCGCACCTGCTAAGGAGAGCAGGTGCATTTGCCCGCTTTCATGAGCATCGCTTAATTTTTGGCGGTTACATGCTGCGAATAATAATCGGTTTCTCTCGGATCGGTCGCGCCACCCTCCTTTCTAACGCAAAGAGAACGAGAGAAGATTGGTGGCAAGCAAAGTGGCCCTACTTGCACGGCGAACGGCCAGCGCAACCGTGTCGCTTCTTCCATAAAGATGCTGCCATACACCACACCGTTCGGCTAATCGATCTAGCGATTAGAGACGACATCACGCGGATCGCGCGACACAAAGTATACCAGATGAAAAGGACGGAGGAATTTAGGTAAGGCGGTGAGCATGTAGGAAGATTAACGAGGCGAAATAGTGTGTATGTAGCGACTGCTTAGTCAGTAGTGGAAGGCTGGCAGAGCGTTGGCGCCAGCTGACCTGACCGACCAGCCGCCCAGCCGCCCGCAGACGCATCGCGACTCACGACAGACGGAGGACACATCGAACCCCTTACACTTGCACGAATGCGCGTACACGTATAATACATAATACACTTGCTTGTATGCACTCCCAGACGGGATAACCGGCGCGCACTGCTACACACATACATACATACATACATACGTGGCTACGCGCACAATCTCCTCCGAGACTCTGCTCCTTCACCTCTTTCGTCATCATTTCCTTCCTTTTTCCTTTTCCTGTTATCAATCGAATCGTTACTGTTTGCAGGCGAAACGATAGGCTTCTCCGCCTGATCTGTCGGTCGATCAAAGTTCCAAAGTACAATCGGCTGTGAATCCAAGTAGATACCCGTAAACGTGTAACGGGCAACGGGACGAACGAAAGCTGCGCGAGGAACAAAGACGAGAAATGGCGAAGGAGCTAAAAAAAAAAAACCCCATCCTTCGTTCCGGTTATCTGACATCGAGCAAAACGATCAGTAATTTCGCAACGCTGCCACGAACGTCGACTCCCTCGCGATCGTGTTTCAAGCTTAGAGCATCGAAATGGCTCGCGAAATAGCTCTACCGATCGCGCCGCAGCTCGCAGCTTCAGTCTGTTGAATGATTCGTCTGATTTCGTGTCACCGCGGGCGCGGATAGTCTCATTCGCTCCACGTATCCCCACTAAGTGGATCCAACTAAGCACACGTGTCTTTGCTCCAAGTGCATTTGTCCTCCCACGCTATGCGCGTACGTGTGTAGGCGTTGAGAAACGAACGTATACGAGTGTACGCTATACATATACGCAGCAGACACAGATGGCAAACGCCAGGTGACATGGTGTCGTCGGTATCTAGGCGCAATTAATGCGCGCGCCGCCAAAATAGTGGCACCGGAGATTTTTCGATCGCAACCGATCGACTCGCGGTCCCCTTTAATAACCTGACGCTTCGTAATTCGTAACCATCGATCTAACGGGCAATTAGTGCAGCTACAACATGCGCTTGATCTCAACGGTCGGTGTAACGAAGCTAGAGCTTGAAAGTTCAAACGGAGAATGCAAGGTAAATAAGTAGAAGAAGAAAGTGAGAGGTTATGTTTCCTGTTTTCCCTCGCGAAAATCAGCCGCAAGCCGCTACTCCCTCGAGGCTCGTCTCTGTTCCTTCGGCGGAGGCACGCGATGCGTACGTGTTCTCTGTCCAAGTATGTGCCTCCTCGTAACAGTCGGTGTGAGAGTGATTCTGTATATAGAATGCGACAGTGTGGCGCCAAGCTCTCGCATACAAGCTAGTTTCCTCGGCTCTTTTGCGACGATGCGCACAGGCCAGTCTACAGGGTGTTTGAGAAATATCTCCACTTTTCTTTCCATCTTCGCGGGGCAGTTTCAACCGTCAGATCGTTATCGTTATCGTTATCCGTACTGTTACCTCTTACCATTCTGCTTATCATTTTCGTTATCGTTCGGTAACCGCTTTTCCGCGCTCTGCTACGAAACCTATCTACGATCGTCACGATCGGACAGTTTCAGATCTAACCGATACGAGCAACCAAACGGTCCACTCACAATAATATGTCTGATGCCGTTGTTGGTCGGTTTCCGTATTCGCGCGTCCCTCGACCTGCATCTGTTTTTCCAAACGATAACTCGCGACGCGACACCGTCGCTCAAGCTCAACATTCTTCCCAGTTAAACACTTAAAGCCACCGACCAGAACTATAATTCACATTTCACACAAATGCTCACCTCTAACAACTCCCAGATAACTGAGCTCGCGGTATGCACTAATAACAAAATATATATAACAATATCTAAAAACAGTGGCATACTTCTTCAGTTCCCTCTAAGTACGGTAAGTACAAACTTTGCGGTGCAGCGCGTTCACCATCCATATAGGCTTCAAATCGAAAATGTACGTCTCTTCCCTTTCAAGTTTCATCCAATTCATTTTTAACATTTTCTTTCTTAATTTGATGAACGTTGCTAAACAGACACAAGAATAAAATTTATATAGGTACAGTGATTTCGTAAATTTCACTAAAAATGACTGTTTCAACAATGTAAATGCAACCGCGGACTGGTGAGTAGATTTTCTACAATATCAACATCTTCGATTTCTACGTTATCAACACCTTCGATTTTTACATTATCAATATCTGCGTTTTCTGCATTATCAACGTTATTAGCATAACCACAGACCAGGTATAGGATACACTTATCATCCAACGTAATTTTGTTTTGACAAACGGTTTTCGGAAAAAGTCCGAAAAACTAAAAAAAACTTTTTTCTCAAAATTTGAAAGCTTAAATGCTTCTCGAACACTTTTTATTTATGAAGGCTAACAAAAAAAATGGAATTTTTATTTTCGAGGACTATTTTTGAAAGATTTAAAGGGGGGAGGCATATACCGAAATATGCCAACAAGCTAAAAAAATTTTTTTTTTTCATATTTTCAGTGTTTAATCTGTCGTGAATGTTTCCTGAAAAATTCGGTCCCAAATTTTCAGGACATATCAAACACTGAAAATAAGGAAAACATTTTTTTTGGTCTTTTTCGCATATTTCGGTATATGCACCCCCTTAAATTTTTAAAAAATAGTCCTCGAAAATAAAAAATCCATTTTTTGTAAGCTTTCAAAATTTGAGAAAAACAACAGATTTTTTTAGTTTTTCCGACTTTTTCGAAAACCGTTTGTCGCACGAGAAAGAGTAATAGAACATAAAAGATGCTCCTTGTCTGGATCTACAACTTTTGTTTAACATATTTTTTTATTTAATCAATAACTTGTAGGATACTATATAAAATCGAGTTTGTGAGCTGTTTTATAATTATTTGAAATTTTCAAGGGCCCCTAGGCCTCTTTTCCCGTTATCCGATCGAGCTCAAACTTTACACAGATTTCTTTTTAATTATTTGGAACTATTGTGGAGGATGCCGCGAAGAAAATTCAAAAGTCGAAAATAAGAGCCACCCTAGCATACAAGCGCGCAACACCCTTCAGCATTTCAACGCATTTCAGAGTAGTTCCTGAGTTCGACGGTGTTCATGCACAGAGGTCGCTGAATTCAGTTCTCGAGTTATGGGTCGGTAACAGTTTGGTTGGTGACACGAAATCCCACAAGGTGATATGTAGATCTATCCTATATGTACTTGCTAACAGCTAACTTGATTGGCTAAACGCTAAACGTTCAAACAGCGAAGAGAGGACTTTCTGATGTTTGGGCGGTCTGTTGCATGTATTTATCTGTGGAATAAGTAATAACGCTGTTTTCACGTTTCACGTCTAAGTATTCTGTAAAATGGGTAAGAGAAACTGATCGTTTAAGACGTACTATTCGTCGATCATATTAACAGATGAATTACTAATTATTTCTGGAAACACAGGTTTACCACGAAAGAAGTCAGGTTTGCCCGAGAAGAATTTTTTGAGTCAATCGAATATTAGGAGGACAAGAAGCAATACCAACTTGTCTCAACCTGTACCAAGCACAAGCACGAACAGCCGTGTGTCGCATGCTAGTCAGGAGCATCGTCAGAGGTCACAAGATCCTCTGCCCGATCCTGGGATTTCCGAGGAACAAAATCGACTCGTCAGTAGTCTAATAAGATACCTGTTCGCAATGGACAAAGAAAAGCACGCTATCAATAAAACGCGGCTGCTTAAAACTGTCTTTGGTGGCCAAGGGAAATACTTTCATCCAACTCTGAACAAAGCAAAAACTCATTTGTCAAAGGTACAAACAAAGCATCAATTTCACGCAGCATCCTACATGTTCTCTTGTGCAAATGCATGCATTGGCAGATTTTTGGATATCGACTGCTGGAACTCGAGGGTAATAAGTATATACTGGTGAATCAAGTAGAGAACACGTTGCTGCACGAGCACACTTTGGAAGCAGAACGTAGACAACAAGTACTATTATTCCTGGTACTTACTCATATCTTCATGCACCAAGAATCATGCGGCGAAGAGTTGCTGTGGGACTTTCTCACGAGATTAGGCATCGAATGCTCCGATAATCACCGTGACAATTACTTTGGCAATGTCAAGCACTTGGTTACCGAGGTGAGACGAGTCGAGCAAAAAGTTTCGTGGAACCATAAGAACCTGCCGGCTTGGAATCCAACTAAGACTCCTGTTCTTTTAGGTTTTCGTTCGTCAGAGGTATCTGGACAAGATAGTCGCGGAGAAATCTGACGTGGTAAAAATTGAATTTAAATGGGGAGCTCGAGCCGAACACGAATTCTCTCGGCGCAAATCTTTGGAATTCGTGTCACAGGTACTATCGTTACACCGATTACCACATTATTTCATTATTTACGTACAGTAGCTCTTTCAAGTGACACAATACGTATCGTTTATGCGCAGGTATACGATGGGCGTCAGATAAACAGCTGGCCGCTGCAATTTCAGACGATGATCGCGCAAGAAAAATCGAACAACACCTCATGCCAATGACTGCGGTCAGATCATGGGTCGTCGTACACTAAACTACGAAAGAATTCGCGTTTCTGTGTTAGGCGTTCCGAACGATAACGTTGTAACTATGACAAACAGTAAAGTTTATTTTAAATCCGACGATAGAATAGCTTGATAAACAATATCTCAAAGAATACGCTGTTGGACAATCGAGTCTCATTACAACCAGGGAACACGCTCGCCAAACCTATCCCGACGAGCGCGTATTCAAATTTTTTCCAACCGTCCCTGAAAGCAGCCGTAAAACTGCGAAGCAAGATTAATGTTCGCGCGCGGTCTTCGAGTTCAGCAGAGGGGTCAGAAGAATCTAAAACGCGCTCGACTGTCCTAGTTTTAACCAGATCTAATCGGATTCATATTTTTCTTCCTTACGCGTTGCACAACTTAACCAGCTGCGCGCGAAACGATAAATTCGACGACAGAAACACAAGAAGAATAACCGCTGCACCGTCGTCGCTCGACTCTTTCACGAAGTTGCTTGCCGCGCTGGTGGATCATCACGCGTACGCTAGTGCAACGGAAATGGGCCAGTTGGCCCATTTTAGTTTGAAATTTAAAGGACGCGAAAACAGAAAACTTTGAGACGCGGCGTAAACAAGTCTTTTTACACACGAGCTTGCCGTCCATTCAGATTTTCATGTTTCATTATTCTCTATCGCGTACGAGCAATATCAATAGTCATCATCATCCACGCATAATACGATCATCTAAAGAAGCCGCGAGGATTGGAGAAGCACCAATTTTCGCTAGATTGTTTTAAGACGGGTGAACGAACTGTACTCGCATACGCATTAAGTAGGAGGACCGGAGGGAAAAAAAGAGATGAATCTCCCCCTCCCCCATCTTTTTCCCCGCCCGCTATTGACGGAATCCGTGATTCTGCGGGGAATTTATCTAATCAGATTGTAATAGGAGGGTGAGAAGGAGGAGGAGGAGGAGATGATGAGATAAATAGATGGTTGTGTGTGAGTGACCTCTCTCTTTCACCACTAGGAAGTCCTAACGATCATTATTATTATTATTATTATTATTATTATTATTAGTAACGATAGTAGTTGTGTCGGTAATCTATTATAACGCGAAGAAAATTTGTCAACCGATCGGAAGGAGATAAGTTTAATATTGGCTAAAAGCCTGTATTGATGACAAGTGAAAAGAAAAAACTCGGTATTCAAAAATGAAGGGGACGTGTGTGTAGCATTTTCTCCCCATCGGCAAACGAGGAGCGAGATTGCGCAGTGACTAGTCTAGAACGAACCACCCTACCACCTGACCCAGCGGGAAATCTGTGTCAGACCGGGGGCTTGTGCTTTGCAGCGCGCTTAGTGCTCGTCCAGCCTGCTAGAGGTTTGGTTGGAAGGGAGCGAGAGGACCGTGGACGTCGCGGTGAGACGTGACGTGGCGTGGCCGTGTAGCGGCATGGTGTGCTTTGCAATAACCCATTAAATGCCACGCGCATCGCTACACCCTAATATCCATCCTACTTCTTCTGTATCTTCCATTATCGGGGACCATCGTAAACATCGTATTACAATCAATCGACCTCCGTACGTGTGCGATCAACATTTAATGTCCGATAGGATCTTACGCACGCATACGTATACCAAGAAAGATGGAAGAAATCGTAGAGATCGTAATATAGAGTATATAGAGATTGAGTGAACGGTGAATCGGTAAAATGTGGAGAAATCCTGGGGATGGATATTTGGGTAACCGTCTGACAATGGCGCAGCAAGGACGATCAAGTATAATGCGAATGAAATCGTTTTGTTTCGGCACGACTGGATGTTAGCTACAATAGTGAAGGGAAGTAAAGGGGAACGAAGAGGCGAGGGGTATAAACTTTTCCTATTAAACCTGCACATTCCCGAACGCTGTCGCCCCTCAGGAAGACCCTGGAGGGTAATGGACGAGCGTTGAAACAGTAATAAATAATTGGAGTGGAAAGCGCAGGCATAGAAGATATTTGACCGGAGTTAGCGCGGGAGGAAGGCGAGAGAAATAGGAAACTCGACAAGATGTTCAATCTATACCAGAACTTAAACAGAAGAGACGAGGATCACAAAGATCCGGACGTGACCGGGCACGATAGATTCTGGCAGGAACGGCCGAGGACCCGTCGCAAGCGTCGTGCCGTTAATCGAAGAACTCAGAGCGCCATCGAGCTCGATTCCGAGGCCATCGTCTCCGCTCGAGGGGCTCTTCGCCGTGGAAGGAGCGCGAGTATCGAGGATGAGGAGAGCGACGAGGAGAAGGGCTATCAGTTGACCAATAAAATCGACAATCTCGCCAAAATATTGTTCAGTCGCGTGTCTGCTGCGCGTGGTTACAAGGAATCCGACGTCAGGTAATTGAACCTTGGTTTCTACTCTGCGTTCATTCGCCCCCACCCCTCCCTCGAAATCACTTTTCCTCCACCGGTAGCACTGTCGTTAACAGTCGACGGATGAACGGGCAGGATTTATTAATTCTATCGTCCAGACGAAAGAACGTTTCGTACGGTCGATAGCAGAGCCGGAGTCACTCGATTAAAGCAAACGCTAGCAGAATCGCGTGAGCGCTACTCGCCCTCTCGCGAGAACCTGTCTTTTTCCGAAATCTCTTTTATCAAGCGCTCGTGTATCGATCGACCTCGAGCGTTCCCCGCTCTCTTAATTAGCGATTAATTTCACGAGGTAGGGCCAAGAAAATCCTGGGCCGTGGTACCTTCGTTTACAAACGGTTCGATCGGTGGGACGAGCTGGCAACGCGTACATATACACCGATCCAGACAGAGGTGACTAGGCGGTAGCTAAATATCTACATGGTGTTCGTATTTGTTAGTACTGAAATTCCTCTTCGGCATTGTTCAACGATGCCAACGACAGCCAGTGGTGATTGCGAGCTAATCGACCGTCATAGGAATCCCCCGCAGAACGTTCAATCTCGAGGGAAACGAATACCGACCACGGAGCAACGATCCTTAATTAGGTAACGCTTGTTCGGCTTGTTTACGGTCAACCCGGGAACCGAATACGAAACGCTTCTCTTTCTCCACGTATCTCCACTTTCTATCATACACACCTCTTGCGCGATATTTCACCCGCGCAAAACGACAGGGGGAGAGAAAGAAAAGTGGAAAATCGGGAGCAGCGTCGAGGAAACGTCTACAACGTCCGGATATTATGTATTTTCAACCATCGAATCATCTTATTGGATGAAGCCCTTGTATATCGTAGGGACAGATGGCTGTTGGCTGGTAACGCTAACGCGGCCGATCCAGTTTGCAGTCGTTGCTTCGAGAATCTAATCCCTCATTGGCATCGCTCGAGATACCGTTCATCCGGCCAGCAAGTTGCTCTTAAACACGATTACCATCCGGCAAATCATTCAAATATCGTTGATAGGTATACGTATCACTTTTTACTATGCTATGGCGCATGGGCGTCCGCGGGGGAGGGGGAGGAGGGGGGGGGGCAAAAGGGGCAGTTGCCCCCCTGGCTTTTGAGAGAAAAAAAATCGCTGAACTTTATTAAGTTTATACTAAAAAAGGGAATTTTTTTAAATTCCGGGTTTAAATTTGTAATTAAATTGGCACTATAAAATGGGTTAAAAAAGCAAGAGGGGTATATTTTCCTTTACCACCATCCCAAAGTTGCCCCCCCCCCACCCCTGGAAAAAAGTCTCCGAACGCCCCTGCTATCGCGTTCTCAACACACGCGAGTAAATAATGCTGTGTATTGCTGTGCGAGACGAGGCGATTTAACGAGCTCTAGCGAACCTCTTTTACGTATCTATTCAAATTCCTTCAATTCGGCGCACCTTTCGAGATATGCCCATTCCAATCTAAGTAGGTATCTATTTAGTTTGAAATAGCTCAGCCTGAAATGCGAAGGAAGAAAGGAAAGTGAATCCATGAATTTGCGAGGGTTAGAGGAGTAGGTGAAACGATAGTCGGAGTAATGATAAGGTAAATTTCACGCCGCGCCCTGTGATGCAGAAATGGAAGACACAACTACACGGCACTGGGTCACGGACCGTCCGCGGTCTGCGAGGACGTCGGCGAATGCATGGAAATGGAGAAAAGGTCCCGGGACCGTGCCTTATCAATCTGTCAGGCTTATATTCGGGCAACACCGCGCTACAGTCTCGTCAAGCAGCTGAATAATCTCGGTAAGCTCGGTCAGCTCCGTGCCTCTACATAAGCATAGGTACCTACAGCCACATATGCATGTCCGCGTTCGCGCGCACTGCGTTGCACACTCGGTGGGCAACGGTAATAACGAGCTTTTTAAGGTTCGAGGAAGGCAAACGGCCATCCATTCCCCGTACTGTGTTGTGTATCACGAATGCTTGGCTATTCCAGGCTCGAGAGTGGACAAACACTGGTTCGCGGTGAGAGACACCTCCTTAAAGACCGATCGGCTCGTCACTTTAGCTCCGTTAAGTAGAAACTGCTCGTTGAGCGTTTCGCCCGTGACCAAGACCATCTTGAACGACTTGTTCTTAGCCTTGCAACATCCGTACATATGCCCTATATTCGATATCGATTTTCTCGAATACGAGGGTCAGAATTACGTGATATTGGTCCAGCCTATCAGCCAAGGCAGTCTGAAGGACTTGATATACGGGGTGAGTAAGCGTCGAGTAACGCCAAGTAACGCTGTGCCATAGCTTATGAAAAGAGCAAGAGGTTTGTGTAAATTGTAAGTACATACCTGTCGGTGCTGTTTGGTAGATCGAGAGAACAGGCTGGAACGAGGACTGGAGCCAAAAGTACGGCTCGCGCGGCAAAGGACTTCCCCTGCCTCAGGTCCAACAAATGGGCCGTCAAGTTTTGGAAGCGTTGATCTTTTTGAAAGAAAGGGGATTCCCGACGGTGACCCATTTACACTCGGGAAACGTGCTAGTTCAGAACGGTGTCGCGCGGCTCGCCGGCCTCGAGAACACGCTCCTCGGCTTCACCAGTCGAATACATCCCGTAATCACTTCCCGAGCCACGCAAAACACTTCCATCGATATGATATGTTTCGGTAAGATCAGTACCGCGTAACGATCGACACGCTCGTTTCCTTTTTTACCGATTAAATGTCTTACGCCACCTCGAATGTCCTTCTAGGTCACATGCTATTCGAGATGTGCGCTGGTTACGAATTACGATCGTTTAAACCCAATTCCGTGCATCTCTCGGATCTTGAAATGTATCCACAAGTACAAATCTCTTTCTTTCTTTCTCTCTTAACTCGCTCATTCGTTTGCTCACTTTTTCTCTTCTCTTCTCTGTTCTTTTCTTTTCTCATTTCCTCACCGTGCAAGATGGTCGCGCTTAGCCCGAGTGCTTTCATGGGCCGTTCTAGCCTGCAGTAGCGGTGGTCGATAATCGATGGGTCCTTTAATCTTCCTTCGATCTTCTCGCGTGCCCACGGAAATACGCGGGCTGGCGCCGCGATCGAGAACAAACTGATCGAATAATTCCCGCACGCAGGTCGCCGAGTTGCTGAATTTCATATTCGGCGGGCCATCGAATCGCCACAAAGTCGTGGAGGAACTTCTCGTTCACGACTTGTTCAGAAACATCGATCTTCGTGAAATGCGAGGTACTCCGTTCACGGTAAGGGCATAGTAGGCACAATAAGTATATATGCTCGGATTAAAGCTCGCCTCTTTTGCCGAGCACAGATTTATATTTAGGTATATATGGTAGTACCCTTGTCCGCTCGATCTTTCTCGCCCTTAGATATTTCGTCCAGCGTTAACGCCGCCAATCGTCGACTTGCTTGCCGGCATCAAACAGCAAAACGTCACTAAGAGGTAGGTAACCAAAAATAATACTCGAATCCTCGGGCTAGTCCCTGTCGATTTTTGTATTTTGCTAAAGATTCGTTTTGCATGCACAACAGGCAGAGATCGCGCTCTATAAGCGACGTGTATTTAACGCGCAGATTTTGGTAATGACAAGAACGATTCGATTAATCGATGCAAGCCTGGCAAATGTCCAACCAACGGTAAAATCTCGTTTACTTGCCTTTACAGAGCCACCAGCTTGGATTTGGATACCACCGTCGATATCGACACCATCATACCCTTGCACAGACCGGACACAATTTGCAAGAATTCTTTACTCGACGAAATATACAACGAGCTTTCAAACACGGCTGTATAATTATGGGAACAACATTTCTTTCGTACTCGGTATTATCTTTATTAGATCAATTAGATGTTTACTTGATCCAACTGTAATTTTTATTTCGTAACCCCCCCCCCTCTCTCTCTACCACGTGCCAAAAAACTGTTTCAATCTTTAACCTTAGCAACGATGCAATAATGATATATTTAATAAATAAGTAAATAAATAAACGAATACATAAGTAAACGAAAGAAAAGAACACGTTGCACATGTATGGTCGACTTTATTCTTCAAAGTATTAAAAAAACACTGGACACTTGCATCGGCGACGAATGTAGAGAAATGAGAAATGTCAATTTAAAAGCATCAGAGGCTTTCCGATTCCCCTTCGGTCGAGATCTCGCCACATGCATGGATATATACGGACGTTTACATTTATGTATCGCTAATTGAGAAATAACAGCCGTGGCAGCTATATTCATACAAAACGGGTAGAAACGTTGCTATACTATCGATATCTAGTACTGTACTGAGCGCGCGTGCCTTTATTATTCCTTTCATTATTCATACGTCGAATGTAACACACAGAAGATAATGCCGCGATGGTCAAACAGAGAAACAATATTTTACCGCAGTACTTGAACCATCAAACAAGTAACATTTCATTAGATTCAAACAAAATAATTGTTCCTATCGCCGAACAATGATACTGTAACGGACTCCTTCCTTCTAAAATAAGGACAGTAATATGTAATCGATAATTAGAATTGATACTTGACTGGAAATGCTTTCGAATTCTTTCTACGTGCGGTGTAACTTTATACGAATGTAAGACATTGCGACCTCATAGAACCCAGCAGAATATTCATTTCCGTATAATCTTGTACATACGTAATATTGTAGAGTAGTATCGAAAGATATGGGAATCGAAAAGATACAAGCACCGGTTATTTCCAAAACACCTAGATACGTGACGCTCACTTACTTCACCGCTTATGAATGTGTAATGTGGTTGGACAAATGGATCTTGAGATCGATAATAAAAATAGGCATTATTGCTTTATGATGATCTTTCCATTTTAACGTACCAATTCATTTATAACGGTCTCCTTACGCTAGTTCCGACTATTCGCTTCGCGCGCATCTCAGTTCTCGCACGTGTGACTGTGTTTAGTGTGTGTTTTGTGTGTGTGTGTGTGTGTGTGTGTGTGTGTGTGTGTGTGTGTGTGTGTGTGGCGCACGGGGCACATGTATATCGTTAAAAAATTTCAGTATCAAATAACTTAATCAATTACTTTTCACGATTTATGAAGCACCAGCTTCAAGTTCGCTCGCTGGCGTATCCGGTTCTTCGTCGTTGTAAATATTTTCCGCCATTTGCCATACCTGCATTATATTGTCTTCCGACACCGAACAGATAACCCATGGTTCATTTGGATTCCATGAAAAGTCGCTGATCTTTGCAGTGTGACCACCGTGTATAAACTGTGGGATATAAATAATTAACGTGATATTACGCAAAGCCAGAGATGGGCATTATTTAAATAACGTATCAAATAAAAGAGACTATTTTTATTAGTCGTCGAATAAAAATAACTTTGAGTTATTTAAAGCTAATTAGTTGAAGCTAGTTAATTGGAGCTTAAAATGAATTCCCGTGGAATAAAAAAATCATGCGTGGCCGTCGAATAAAAAAGTGATTTGAGGCACTTTGAATAAAAATAACCCAAAGTTATTTTTATTCGACGACTCTCGAATAAAATTTTTGTCTTTTATTCGAAATCAATTTTTTATTTAAAATAATTTTTTGCCCATCTGTGCGCAAAGGTAATTACCAACAAGGGATATATTAATAGTACCAATAACTCGGGTGGCCCATCTTCGGCGTCTTCGCTAGATTGCTCCTCGCCAATTTTACTAAGATCCCATACGTGTAGACGTCTGTCTGTACCGCTGCTAGCTAATATCGTCTCGTTATGCGGTGACCACTGAACTTGGAAGATCTCGTCTTTATGAGATTCGAAAGAATGTAACTTTAGCTTGAGGTTCCTCAAATCCCAGAGCGCTACCGTTTTATCCGCGCTGCCAGTCGCAAGAATAAATTCCGAGTATGGATTGAAACTCAAACAATTCACTTCAGCGGTATGAGCGTCCACCGTGTGACTTGGCTTACTAGTGTTATTACACCTATGATCGAAGACGGTTCGTTGAAAATATTTCATCCAACATTTACCTCCCAAGGTATTCACCATGCATAATTACCTCGTGTCCCAAATCATTAATTTCTGATCGTCCGCAACCGAACCGAATAAAGATTCGTGCAACAGATGCCAAGCTACATCTTCGACGACCGCGGTGTGCCCGGTGAAGATCGTTTTGGCATCTATAACACGATTTTCCTTGGGTGGCGCGTTGATATCCCATAAACAGATTGTATGGTCGTCCGATGCGCTCAGCAAGTATCCGTTCAGGTTTGGATTCCACGAGAGTCCGTAACCTTCCTTCTGATGGCCTCTTAATCTGGCGGAAAGATTAAAAATAAAATCTTTCGCCAAAGAGACATGATTACGCGATCGTCTCCCAAGCGGTTATAATACCCGTAAATATATAGCGAGGTCGTAAAAATGGTAGCGAGTGTCTGTTTACATGTTTCGGGAGTCGGAACGAACGAATTGACAGATATATGGGCAGATAAGGGGCTCCAGTTTCACTCAGGGTCAGCCTCAGGGCTCAGGGCACGTGGCCTGAGACCCAATTCCTACTGATATTCCTACAATAGTATACCACGCGAGACCCTGAGTGCCAGGACATCAAAGGACCGCCGCTGCTCGAGTGTTTAATTTACGACCTCGCTATATCTTTGCGGGTATTATACCTCTTGCTTTCTTTACCTTAAATCGGGCTGACATTCGCCGTTCGGATCTGGTTTACTTGGATGCTTTGTATAGTCGAATACAAGAACATCGCTAGAGGGTGTTTTAGTCGCGATTACGCAAGGATTCTGTGGCATGTATCGTGCCCTGTTTACCTCCCCCTCGTGATTTATCTTTATTTCAATCTCTATCTTCCCACTAACAGAACCGAATCCTCCAAATTCACCTTTCTCGTTATCATAGTGAGACGCGTCAAACTGAGCATCTTCGTTCGGCAACTGAACGCTAGCGATGAGTAAATGATTTTGTTCGTCCGACGTGTGAGTACCGAGGATAAGGCGGTGTACAGAATAATCCTTTCCCTCTGGCCTGGTCACATCGGGCAACCACTGAGCCGTTAAGGATGGCCATTCCAATGCGTGTGTCATCACGAGGTCGTACAAAAAGGGTGTATTTTTTTTCCATATTTTATACTCCTCGTTAATAACTCTTTCCTCGACCGCATCGTCAAAAGTCTCTGCAAACGGATAAAATATGTAATAAGGTGCAGAAAATTGTTCAACATTCTGAAGCAATTGACTGTGCTATGCAACATATGAGTTGCAAGTTGCAAATTAGAATTTGCACTAATTAACAGGCAGAAACGTTATCTTCTTTGTGATAATATAACCTGCGATCGCTGAATGTAAATCTGTCTCGGAAACATTTCGGCTTCCTGATATAAAAGCATGTTGCATTCTGCTTCGACCACAGTTAGATATTAACGAATATTAACAGCAGATCGAATAAGTTGGTTTGGAAGAACGCAGTTTACTATTAACAGGGCTAAAGTTAAGAAGATTTCTCGCGGAAGACAAGGAAGACCTTGTTTACCACGATACCGAAAGCGTCCTTTGAACGAACCACCGATCGCCTTAATTACACGCGCAATTCGAGAATCTGACACTAATGCGCCACAATGAATTTTATTCTTACCGCCGTCTTTATCACCCATCGTCTGCGTTTCGTTAAATTTTCACTGCAACACCTAAAATACTGATAAAAACTTTGACCCGCCAAAAAGCCGCAAAGCCTAGCCGGTGTTCATGAAAAATCCAACCGCACCAAACCGTGCGTACTTGCTAGAATGCCTTAAATATACGCCGCGTTTCCATTGCACGGCCGCATGGCGATGACGTAGAGAATTCACTTTTCTACGTTCGGTAAAATACGGACCCACCACTGGCCCACACACACATAGTGCATACCTATGAACTTGCACAACAAAGAAATAAAATTGAATCCCACTGTTTCGCCGTTTAAACTAACGAATGCGTGTAAAATCGTATACAATTGTCGTTGAATATGAATATAAGTAGACATAAGTAAATATCGAAGGAACGGCAAGTTACTATTCGTCAACAGCAGCATTTCTCTATACTTGCTCAACTGTCAATGACTGTCAATGCGGCAATTATTTAAGAATCAAAGAAGATCGTAGAACATAAACGCCAAGCGATATAAGTAAATTTACATACCTAAATACAACAATGACTTTGAATCCGTGAAAGTAAGTAATGGATGTATTACGCAGTGCCACTGAACCTATATAATATGTATATATGTATACGCTTCACTCGTTAACACCCGTTACAGCATCTAGAAATTCACAAAACAAACTTCTCTACAAAGATTAGTATTAATGCAACACCTGCTGTTCATTAATAACTTTGACTTAGTGTTGTTACTTTAAAAGTCGACTATTTCTTGGTTTTGTTTTAGCCTCGTGTCACCTCGTGTCACCTCATGGCAGCACCAGGCAGGCATTTAGATTTTAAAGATTACTTTTCATGTTCCCGGAACATATATCCTCTACCCATATTATTCGTCATCTAAACATCATCCAATGAATTATTTTCTCACAATGAAGTACAAATTTTAGTTGAAATATAACGAAAACCATGGAAGATATCAACGCAAAGAGAGACGCAAGAAGGAGACGAATTTTGGAAAATTCAGAAGGACGTTTATTGAAAATTACTGGTCGAAACAGTAATACTGAATCAGAAGGTACACATTAATGCCGCTTTTGCTTTAAAATAATTGACAAATGTACGTGTCAGTGTTTGTTTAATCAATCGGTGGATAGACTCGTCGTCACCATAAACTAATTATTCTGTTCTAACTTAATCCTTGCCATAGATATATCTAGTCTAAAGCCCCTGCTTATTGGTAGAGATGTACAAAAAGGCACCACGCAATCAAATATAAATGGTACAACAGCAGGTAATGTATTTTCAGGCGATATACAATGTTTACTATTATTATGACCTTGTATAAATACAGACAGATGCAGCGATAGAATTATAAATGCTAGTACTGGCAAGTCTGACAATGATTGGTATGATATATCGACTAGTTCGAGATGTAAATATGATGGTACAAGAACTGAAATTGAAAATGTTTATGGTAATCCCACACGAACAAGACTGTTGCCACTCTTGTTGCTAACTAATCGTCTGAATTACATATTCTTAGCTGTCATTGTCAACATTCTTCTTGCATTAGAATTGGATCACTTATTTGGAAAGGTAAGTATTCGTAACTGTGTTGAAATCTGAAATTACAGCCAGTGAAATATTTCAGACAATCGCAGTACCATGCTTGGTGATGATGCTTGGTCGCTTATATAGTTGTCGAAATATATGGGAAACCCGAGACAGTAGCCTACTGTATACTGCCTTGATGCTATGTAACATTAAGCCCGAGTTAACTTACCAGCTTAAAAGTTTCGTGACATTATTCCATACGCTACTCGGCGATTTAGCTTTATACATGTTCAGCTTTACGCTGACGCACTATGTACTATCTTACTGTTACTTGCGCGACACAGACATTGTAACTACTTTCAACGAGTGAGAACGGCGTTATGTCATGCATCCGACGACCTTTGTTTAAATTTTTATAGGAAATAAAAGTAATACGATAAACACGGGTTTTGATTCTTCTTAAAGTTATCGTCACTGATGTAATTCTGTTTGCAAAGGCAGATAGAGGACAAATTATTCCCTAATCTCTAAATAATCAGCTTAATAATGATGATAATAATAAAAGGAAGACATTGCAAATATTGAAAACAACATAGAATGTGTGATGGTTTTTTTTATTAAGTGTCAGCTCCATTTTCCATCCATACAATTATTTTTATCAAATTATATTTATATATACAATCTACAAAAACAATACATTAGCAATAAAATACATGTTACTTTACAGATTTTACCGATTAAAGAGATGGATGGTAGTTTTAGCGAGCATTTAATGAGATCCAACTTTATCAGCAGAAATAAAATACAATTATAAACTCTGACAATATGCACATTATATTATAATGGTCCTGTTTAGTGTAAACATCAGAAAGTTAATACACCAATCGCGGCAGTAGCAAATTACAGTAGCTTTCTTGAGCTATCACAGACTTATCGAGTCACCGAAATCTTCCTAATCAAAATCGACGATGACTCCGTCGCGATTGATCTTGTTTGCGTGAGAATCTTCTTCCAATGCTCCCAGTTTGTAAAGTTCAGTCGAGCAAACTGTTTCGCTACTGACCACGTTCCGATGTTTATTTACGCGACAGCTTTACCGTAAAAAACTATTTGCAAATTCATTGACCATTGAATTGTAATTTGCAGGCCATCTGGTATTTCTTATAATCGTCAATATCAAATTAATTACACGCTACACTAATGCCCTGCTATCTGACACGTCTCTTATCGGACGCTATGCAAAAATAAACTGTTATCGATATATAAAAACAGGTAGAAACGAATGCAGGGCATTTTGAGCCTTAATTTTGTAGCTCCTGCTTCTTCTCATTATATTGATGCAGAGTCTTACGTCTTACAATCTCTGGATGACCCAAGCCTATCATATTTTTTTCCCACGCTTCTAGGGTTTGTTTATACTGTATCATCATTTTGTCTGCGCGAGTGATATATTCTTCTTTATCTGTATTTGGCAAATTCTTCCAATTTGTTGTCATTTCACGTATCCAATCCTACCGGAAACAACGGAGAAAAAGAAAGAAAAAATAGCTGCTTTTCAACTTGTCTACAGGAGATTGTTCTGTCTCTTTTATCTCCAATGAATAAATGCGATAATTGTAGATGAATTTATCATACCTTAGGTATTACATTTGGGTCTTTCTCCTTTTTCTTTGAAGATACATACAATAGAAATCCATTCGGTGGCCTTTTCGGTTTTCCAAATGTTTCACTTTTCTGTAATATATAGAAATTTAATGAAAAAATCACAAGTTAGAAAGAATTTGGCATGTTGATGCACTTACCCGCCTAGAATCCATTTCGATAGAACTGTCTTGATGTCTTTTCTTTCTTTCTTTCAATAGTTGCCTCTGTTCCTCGGTTAAGGAATTCTCGTATTCCTTTAACTGTTGAACATACAGTTCATAATTTTGATGATACACTTTTTTAAAATCTTCCTTCTGGATAGGATCTAATTTTGCCCATTCCTTGGATGCTTTCTTCACTATTTCAGAAGCTTTTATATCAGGATCCTCCCCTACGAACTTTGGCCTCACACTTTTTATGTACAAAAGAAAAGCAGTTACTGGTTTCTTCGGCTTGTACGCAAATATATCTTCCTTCGCACATTTTAATGCACTTCTTGAGAAGCTCTGAGTGAAGCTTAATAAGTAATTCCTAAAACAATGAAGACTTGAATTGTTTGTAGCAATGAGACTGTTCGTGCGGTACTCGAAATAATTGATTGTTCATCAATCTCTAAGAGGGAAACCGTTATTGTAGTTAGAAAATAAATTTATTTTAATTTTGTAAATATGTAGGTAGTATGTCGAAATGCAATGAAATTTCTAGAAAAATCGTGTCATCGACGAAAACTTATATTTATATACACGTGCAACATGCACCGCACTTGACCGCACTTGATCCGTATATTAAGTTTTATATTTTTAGATAATCTTAATCACACTATACATTTCCCTAGAATGTAAGAACGCTGAGTAACAGAAAGCTCTTTCACCTTGCGTATAAAAAGTTTCCGGCATCAATAGAAAATATAAATCTTCCATAACCCGCCATTTTACATGCAATCAAATGCAACAATACTGTACTACGTACTGCATAGTGTAGTCTGTACCGCTCGCCGTTAGGTAGCGTTTTCAATAGTTTTGATACAGTTTACAACGGGCAAATATACGACGCGCGATATGAAATTGATATTTATTTATTTACAAGCTG
Source organism: Andrena camellia (assembly GCA_029448645.1). Classification (NCBI taxonomy): domain Eukaryota; kingdom Metazoa; phylum Arthropoda; class Insecta; order Hymenoptera; family Andrenidae; genus Andrena; species Andrena camellia. The sequence continues at coordinate 35,236,440 of CM055680.1, forward strand.
AGGTCATAGGATTCTTATCGGGACTCTGGAATTTATTACGCAATTACGTTCAGCAACAAAATTGTTTATTCATTGCGTAAAAAGGCCTTTTGAAAATTTGAAAATGGGTGTTAAAACATGATCTACGATTTGCCACAGCCATAGGCTTGGCGTGATTTAACGTCCATTCAAATGAAATGGACAAAGTCAAAAGGGGTTAGGGACGATACTTAAATATAGTCCAGTGAAATTAGACGGAAATCTGCCCAATCTACAGAATAATTCCCACCAAGCTAAATTTTGGTATGGGCCTTTATTTGGTCGTTTTAAATAATGTGTCCAAAGTCCCCATCGATCAGACTGCCACTAAAAATTTTACAGAGGGTTGAAAAAAAAACAGTTTTTCGCGAATATCTCGTTATCTAGCAGTTTTGCGACAAAAATAGTTATTATACAATTTATAGCCTAGGAAATTCTCTACAAAAAAGGTGCTGAGTTTTTTTTGTAGGAGTAACCATTTTCACCTATGTCGGGTTACCAATTTTCAACCCCCATACTTTTGACAAGGGAAGATCTCGAACCCGGAAATTCCAAAAATTATGAAACTCCGTAAATATGTAGGGGAAGCCCTCCTCAGTACAACGTAACTTCGTTTGCTGCCCAAATATGGAACACTATTTACAAAGTATAGTACAATTTCTTTCGAAGAATGTAATGCTATTTAAATATAATTCGTTTATGTATTTAATCAAATATCGTATATCTTGCGAGATTTGATATGTTAAAAAATTTGCCGCTTCTCTTGATAAATTATAATCATATATATATGTATATATCTTCACTGTATGTACATTATCTATTATAAATTTAGGCGATTTCAAATATACAACAGATGCGATGAAAAACTATACGCTCCCTTAAGTTTTTAATGCTTGAGCATCTTCTGTCCCCCATTCGCTTAAATCTTCATCCCAGCCATCATCATTCTCTTCGGTCCCTTCTGGTCCGTTTAATACTTTTACATCGAACACGCTTTTTTGTAGTGTCTGCAGTTGTTGCACATGCAAGATTTGAGTCTTCTTGATTACAGGCTCCATGTCTGTAAAGAAATCGTACTCCTCCTTGGTAGAATCGCTGAATTTCGAATTCTTAATATCCAGCTGTGAAATATCGGACAAGATAATCGACTTCTTAAGAACATTCGATTGAATCGTTTGGGCTTCGTCAGTACAGTTTGTTAGTACCGAGTCTGCCTCGGTCGTGGGTGTTGAATTTGCAGTTGACATTCGATCAGAATGACAAATGCTTTGAGAAGGTCGTGACACACGTCCATGGATATCGCCGTTAGTTTCTTTAGTTTCTTGCGTATCCCAATCGGACCACGTATATTCTTCCTCGGTGATGGAAGAGACAATTTCCTTCTTATCCTCACCTCCGTCCGGAGACGGTCTTTCCGGTAAAGCGACCGTTGCTTCGCTCACATCTATGGGGACTGTAAATTCAACAATGTTTGTGAAAGACGGGGCGATAGCGATGTTATTACTTTGTCCGTTCTCGTTTACTTTATTCGGACGGCCATCAGTAAATAATTTCCCTCTATTTCCACCAATCACAGTGGCAGCACCTAGAATCGGAACTACGTTCGCCAGTGCCTTTAACGTTGCGGACACCAGATGATCGTTTGTATCTTTAATACCAACGAGTAGCTCGGGAAGTACTTGGGACTTTAAATCATCTATTTGAAATGTATGAACAAACGAATTAAAATGCGACAAAAGGACTAAGCGAATCGATACATCTCTTATACAAAACATTTGCAATAGTTTGGGTACCAAGTAGGTCTTAAACGTTGAGAGCGTAAACAGATTATCGTCTGTGTTGTCTTCTCCATCTGTAAATGAATGAAACGCGTTCTTAATCTGCGTTCGAAACGAAGCGCCGTTAAGAGTACTTTACCCCTTGGTTTCAAGACGAATGGTAAAAGTTTCTCTTGCGCGTTTGTATTCAACAAGACCATCCTTGAAAGTAATAATCGTCCCAATTGTTCAGCGACAATGTTCTCCGGAAACGTTCTTAATTGCGTTATTAAAGTTCTGTGATATAATTAGATATTTTTAACATTTAAAACATTTCAGAGCGGCATCATCAATTATTTGCCTGTTTTCACGAGGAGCGTTTACCCGAAAAATATTTCTTTCTCCTGGTTGTTCTTTAAAGGTAGCTCCTCCAGAAATGCGTGTATTCGCATGAAATCATGGGTGAAAAATGGGTGTCGAAGGAGGCTAGACAACTCGCTTCTATGGCATGGATCTGCATTCTGCAGATTCTCTTTGCAAAACTGCCTGAACTCTAATAGACTCGGGACATCTTCTACAACGATACATAACTATTTCATCTTTTTTTAAACAAAAACGAATGTTAAACCGTTTATCGATCTGTAAGCTTACCTGAATTCTTCAACTTGAGTATATCTTCCGCTAGAATACCAAATGCATATGCATCAATCGCTGTGAAACTTGCTGACAAAAGGGCGGTATCTTCGTCGGGTGATATTGCTCTTTCATATCTATAGCTTCTTATTTTCTTTAAATAAGTGGAAGTTAATTCCTTAGATTTACATAGACATTCTAGCCCACCAAGTTTCCAACATCCTTCTGATGTAACATAAATGGAACTACCGCATATATTGTTGTGCGAGGCAGATGCCTTTTCATGAAGGAACACCAACGCGCGTAAAATGCTATATAAGCCCATGCATATTTGCAATGTACTTTGCGTCTCGATAGATTGAATCAAAGGCTTGACTTGTTCGGTGGTAAGGAAAAATTTGCTGCCTTTAGATCGTGAAGAAGCATACTTCAATATGCAAGGATGCCTATATAACATTAAGTTCTGAAAAATCCACTTATTATTACTCAAATATTAACTAAATATATTGGTGATGCTTATGGCCATGATGTTTATATGGAATCGAATGATACAGATGATATTGAGTTGTACAGGCAGTATGGAATCTTACAATATCTATGTAAAGATGTAAGGTAATGAATAAATTAACGTTAACCTTTGCAGCTTTTTCTAAGGGAGAGGGATTTCCAAAATTCGCGCTGTAATGCAAAGATGGTTCACTGACAAACAGGGACACCCTTTGAGCACCGTAGCCATTCACGCGAGCCGTATAGTGCACCCAAAAATCTGTTACTTCCACAGATTTCTCGTCGATTTCCAGCCCGTTAAGGGCACTTTTTTCATTCCCCATTAATTTTACAAAACCTTCGAACGAAACGGATTCATCGTTATCAAACAATCATTACGAGCATTAAACTGACAACAGATATTTAGCTCTTACTAAAAATAATTATAGACAATTTATTACTTGCTTCGCGAGCATTTAAACTTCATATCATTTCATATTAAAATTCATAGTACATACATATATCGACCATTGCGAATTACATTCAGCCATTTCCGGTTTTCTGGCTTTCTCGTTTCTGCTGGCACCAGCTCGCACAGGTATCGAAGCGATACTCTGCTCAACTGAGAACTCTGCTTGGACTTTACATTTTATGGGAGTTCGTGTCCACTAGCTGAAATACCGACTGACACCAACTTTGTGAAAAATCAGAGGTTTTGACTTTTGAGGCGCACTCTATATTTAAGGACGGTCACTCAACAATTTTGAGAAAAGATGTAAGATCTCTTCTATACATCGTCTGTGGACGTAGTAGGGAAATCCTCGCATGATGCGCACACTTTGCATATCATATAACTCTTCATAACGACTCCTCTCCCTGCGGTAGGGACAGGTAGGGAGTTCTCCCGGTAACGCTGCTCCGGAGCCTCAACGTTATCGATCAGAATAGAAGACGATTACGGCTCCACTAACGGTTCGAATTAAAATTACGTAGAGCAACATTCTCTGCACTGTATCGGTACAAGCTCGATTTATTGTGGTGGTGATTAGACACTATAAGATACCAACTACATGTAAAAAGGATGATCCTGTGCCAGTATTTTATCTTATAATTTTATTTTCGCGTTTTAGCAGATAGGTTTATATGTTAGACCATTAACTATAGGTACATAAAATTATAGATACGTTGCGCTTTGAAAATTTACAAAGGGTTGTGATTCTCGCAATATCGGGTTTTGTATATTCGCAGCATACCTTCGCAATGTTTAAAAATGTACAGATTGAAATAAAAAACGTAACATTGTTACCACATTCGTACACTTAGTATTTCCATACTATACACATACACAACATATACGTGCGCACCCGCTTACTCTCACGCAAAGTAGTCTCTCGTATTTTCAAATGTTATATGTATATCACTCATGACTACTAATCCTCGCACCCGTATCCGCTTGAATTGTTTTCGCATACAATCTGAAAACAAGATCATGTCGCGTATTAACAGATAGACACATTATATCAGAGTCTGACAATGAGATGTTCCGAGGTACTTTCAAGCAAGGCTGTGCTTCTTACTTACTCATCTCTGTTCATTCTTCATCTTTGCATTAGTAGCGGTGAATGTACACTTCCAAGGGCAATATTGTAATAATCAGTTGCGAATTATACGTGATAAAGGAGTATAATCTAGTCTATGTTAGCAATGAGTACCTATACCGTGCAATTGGTATATATAGTGTATAATGTATATTATGCGTTCAAGTGTGTACGGCAATGAAGAGGAGGAGGTGGTAGAGGGTAACGTAGACGACCACGATTATGATTATGAGGCTGATGACGATGAGACAACGGTTATTGACAATCATATCACAAGTATTATTACAATTAACACTAATAAAACAAATCGTCATTTAAGACTCGATGGAAATAGTACTAAGAATAAGGAAGATGATACCTGACCTAATATGTACATGGATACAAAGTTAATGTAAAGTGACAAACAATAAATATAGGATCATAACATGCTATTCTAACAAAGTACGAAGCAACGATACTGCAATATTACTGTGGCAATAACTGACAACAGACATACTTATAAAGTACCACTAACAATAAAATTATTGCAATAACACTGCTGTTACTGATTGGCAGTATGGTGATTCCAGTAGCCACATACATGGCTATGTGTATGTAAAAGGGACGCTACTACTATTGCTGCTATTATGTACCACTATCATTACCACATCCACTATCATTACTGCTCCCAGCACACAAATAATGGTAATTACAGCGAATGATAGAAATACTGATATGAGGTGGAAAAAACTAATATATGCTCGAAAGTTATTGTTATTTTTCTGAAAACATCGTTATCCCTCATCGACATATAACAGTACAGTTTAAATGTCGCTCGAAATTATTGAAAAAGGTGCATGCTTGCGTGGCAGTATTTTAAAGGCACCGCGCCTCGAATCTTCTTTTTACAAACGGCAACATCTATGTTGTAGCTTGCATTTGCATGTAGCTACGGCCATTGAAATCTTCTGAAAAGAATGTATATAAGGCAAAAAGAACTAACCGGAAGATAACACCTTTCTTTTAACCATTAGCAGTTTTAAACTTTTCTAAAAACTGCTAATTATTAGTAATGGTTGCAACATCTTTTTGTTGTTCAGTATCTTGCACGAATGCCTAGTAACAAAGTCATCTAAGTTGAGGTACAGTAATGAATAATACAATTGGCAGTATATTGATGTTTCCTTGATTCCTCATATTTTCATAATATGTACGAAATTCTACCAAACTTCTTTTCAACGAATATTCATTGCCCTAATGAAACTGATAAAAATGAACTCCTGTAAATACTACTGTTTATTTCCCGTAGCTTCATGATTATAATTATAATAATAATAATAATAATAATAATAATAGTAATAATAATAATAATGGATGATGCTGATGATGATGTCGATGATGAGAATAATAATAATAATGATGGATGATGATGATAGTAATAATAGTAATGTTGATGACAACGACAGAGGCGATTAACTATAATAATAATAATAATAATAATAATCGTAGCAATAATAGTAGTGACGAAATGGTGATGGTCATGGTAGTATGTAGTAATAGTAGTAGCTGCAATAAAACGACGACGACGGCGACGACGACGACGGCTGCAGCGACGACACGACGACGACGACGGCGGCGACGACGATGACAATGATGATAGTATCGATAACGTAATTTTACGTGATACGGTATAGCAATACAATAAAAATAATGAGAATAATGAGGTTGGTGGTGATGAAGATGATATGATGTGATATAAAAATAAAATAAAATAATATAATAATAATAATAATAATAATAATAATAATAATAATAATAATAATAGCAGAAACAGAAATGCGAGAACCGCAACGGAAGCAGAGAATATACAACTTTTTCCTACGGATCTGTAGGTTGCAACAGAGTTGGACCTAGCAGAACATTACTACGCACAAAGAAAACGAGTGCGTTTCGTACTTTTTCAAGCGATAGCATATATTATTATATTTCTAATTATTGAGACTCCTTCTGAGCGTGGCTAGGTCATGATAATATATTCAGTAACTATAAACAATTGTTGCACTATTTATTTTTCACAAGCTTCGTCATGACCTCACATTATATCCATAAATGATTAATGTACACGAACTTCTTTTTACTTGTCACACTGTATTAGGGACAACGTCATGCAGATCTATACGACCATCGCATGAGTAATTAGCAATTCCGATATACACAAAACAGTCTTGTTAATCGACGTTTGTTGTTGTTTTTTCCCCATTATTTCTTCGTTTTAACGATGCCCTACAAAATGTAGCAACGGTCGTGTAATATCTTTGTCGAACTAAGTTTCCCAAAAATCTGGCTTTTACATTATCGTATACCACAGACCGTCGTTGTGTCCATGCACAGAAATGAGTCTTGTGCACATTGTCCTTCGTATCCAATGTAATTAATTGTAAGGTGGATCGATTAAGACCGAGCAGCGTTACGTTGTGCGCAGTAGCCCGATCGCTTGGCTCTCTTTCCACTCCCACGGTACGTTAAATCCAGTAACGCGTTACAATCGTTACCAATCCCTCCCTCCTCCTCTCTCTCTCTTGCTCGAACAATTCACGGAACCAATTTCCTTTCTTTATGGACAATGCCTGCACGTCTCCCCCGATGTATCCATCGAGTATAATTCTCTCTCGATTAATTTCCCCTATTTTTTCGACATTCATTATCGCAATTACAATTGATTAGCAACATTTTCTCGAACAAGCAAGGAATGTCCGACACACGTGACCTGTTTTCGTCGAATTCGTTAAACGCAACTTCGTGGCGGCTAACTCAGAGAAGAAGCATTGGTGTACACAATAGCAACGTATCGTATCACCCATCTTTTCTCTCCTTCGATGCACCGAGATAACATTATTCTAACTAGACATTGCCAAGTATTGATTACGATTCCTAAAGCTTACGAGCTTCTTTAAAAACTGGCAAATACAATATCATTTGGAGCATTGTGTCTTCTCCACATACGAAAACAACTTAATCGTTATCATTTACCTTTGAATCGACGTCATGTCAGTACGTGATCATAAATTCTTATTATTTGTTTTTTTTTTTCAAGTGGCAGAATGAATGAACTTTATCATATTCACTCATTTTGCTGGTTCACTTCTTCCTTATTGTCATTGTCCTGTGGATTTACGTTCGGTTTAGTGCTTCCTTGCTGTGCACCAGAACCAGTGTCGTTGATCTTGTCATTGTGAGCATCCGTTTTTTCATTCGTATCCATCTTCACGTTTCCTGTGGGAAAACGCGCGATATAAAGAGGTAATCCTACGTTAAATCATTGGTCGTTAACGCTTCAGCGTAACCACAATCAGCCAAGAGACAAACCTTGAGTGGGATAATATTGTTGTTGCATTTTCATGCGTTGTTGCTGTTGCTGTTGATGTAAATTTGGTCTGTGACGATTAATTTGGGTTTGCGGTTGTTGTTGTTGTTGCTGCTGCTGTTGTTGCGATGGCATGCAATTAGGCTGCTGTTGAGTAGGATTGTTCGGATTTGGGCCTGATGCGAACGGAACAACTGGCCTCTGAATTGGTGGTGGATATCGTTGTTGCGACGGCTGAATACCGGCACGCGGTGGCATACTCATGCCACGTACATTTTGCTGTAACACCTGTAAATTAGCTAACGCTAGTCCCGCGATAAGGTACGCTTCTACATTATCATTATTATTGCAACTATCGATTCTACCGGATTAAAATTACGTTTCCCCCTTTTGTATTCATCATTCATTATTTCCATAATATGCGTTCGTGAATGAGATTCCTCTCGTATATACGGTATACTATTCTGTAAGTATGCACCAGTTAGATTTAACTAGAAAAAGTATTGGTAAGTCGCGGCATTCAACATTCGGAAAGATCCATTACCGATCAGACGAAAAACGGTCATTATTTCCTTAACGATAATATTATACAATTAGGTGTAAAAGCGATACATACGTAGTTACTGTAACTGCTTACCAGAGCAGATTGACTAACGCCCTGATACTGTTGATACTTGTGATGTTGCGTGGGACTTGGTTGCGGTTGCTGAGACGAAGATTGTTGTTTACAGTTTCTTGACTTGGGGGACGGTATTTGTGGCGCTGTGATACATACTCGTAATTACTCCATGTAACTTGCATAGTGGATCAAACATAATCGAAGTGGTAAACATAATTGAACTCACTGGAACTGAAAACCGATGCAAGGACGTCTTGTTGGTTTCCCGAGGGGCTCTTTAACTGTCTAGGTTGCTCTTGCGGTTGATGCTTGCTGAGGAAGGTGGGGCCCGCGTTTGCCGGCCCGGGAAGTCCTCCCGTAGGATTGCGAAATTGTTGGGCTGCCGCCGCTGCGGCAATTTGCAAACCGGAGCTGGATAAAAAGCCAGAGTTGAAATTCTGAAGTCCAACAGGGGTAGCGCTGCCAGTTGCCAAGCTTTGACTATGCTGGCCGAATCCCTGTAATCCGTAATGAGTACCAGTCTGCTGTGTAGCACCTCCTGGCTGATAAAAACCTGTCTGCGATCCGGGGAATACATCTAGAAAACAACGATATTCAACCGAAATGCAAAAAAAAAATAGTTGACCGCTGAAATACTTTAACACTGAACGACACTTACCAGCCGAAGTTGCGCTGTAATAACTGTTGGCCGAAGCTTGTACATTCGGGCCAGGTCTCTGTACCAATTGGGAATTGCCCATGTAACTGCCACTCACTCCCATTACTTGGTTTGGATCATACGGTATGTACGTTAACTGAAAAAGAATGAGAAAGGTAATAGGAAGGAAAAAGTAAAAACAAAAAAACTCGACATGGACAGTTGGAAGTACATCTGAGCCGAGCTGAACTAACTAACAATAAGTAAGACGTACTGGGTTTGGTTGGGGAGCAGACGGTGCTTGAAAATGCGGAGCTTTAGTTCCAATAGCGCCAATAGGTTGAGAGGATGGCTTTACGCTTGCCGACATCAAAGAATTCGAGGAGGAACTAATGAGAACCGTATTCGGATTATTACTGAGCTGCTGATTTTGTCCGAACGGTGGAGCAGCAGTTGCGGTCTGGAACAAGCGAACATTACTGTGCACGATATCCCCGTTACAATAATCCTTAGAACCGTGGAAATCGGACCGAGTACTACGGATCTCGTACTAATTTAAAAGATGAACGTGACAGAAACTGTATTACTCTACTTACAATGCGATACTGCGAAAGATTGCTTTGATACATGTCCGGCGTTGGAGCATTCGGCGCGTGTGGTGGTGGTGGTGGAGGTTGCTGCAAGTAGACGTTTTGCTGGCTGAAGGAATTTTGGAGAGACGGAGCGTATGGTGGATATTGTGTGAATGGAGAGCGGCTCTGATCCAGCTGAAAGGCTCCGTAAAGCCCTCCCGCTTGAGCCGGAAGTTGGCCAGAACTTGCGTTGAATAAGACGGCAGGTGGAGAAGGTATCGCGGACATGCTGCCGTATTGTGCAGCTTGAGAGCCTGGGTATTGAGGGAACTCCTGAAAGAAGACGAGGCACGCGGCGTTAACGATCGCTCCGATAATAATCGAGACGCGAAAAGTTGCGATAGCCGTTGAAGATAATTACCTGATAATTAATGTGAGAAGGCTGTCCGGTGGAATTGAACGGAGGCGGGCTCAACGGTCCTTGAAGGCTGACAGGGGGGTGACCAATAGGGCTTTGACCTGCTCCGATAGGGCTCGGTCCAGGAACAGTCGAACCAGACTGGCCACTGCTACTTCCCGAGGATTGTTGCTGCGGCTTCACCTGCGGGGGAACCAGCTGCGCATCAGGCAAAGAGTCAGCATCTTCCCACAGGGGACATGGTATTTCATTATTTAGTATTCTATTTACATCACTATCAACTGCCGTTCTAATCGATGCTGACCGAATCACGCGTATTTTTGGAAACGATATTTTTCTTCTTTAAGCTGCTTCGGAACTCTGGTGAAAATAGTTAGGTTCATCGCTAACCGCGTAAGCTTGATGCAAAGAAAGAAAGAAAGAAGAAAAGAAAGAAAGAAAAGAAAGAAAGAAAGAAAGAAAGAAATGGGGATCGATGAGAGAAACGTTTTTTAGGAAGAGAACTATGATCAGCTGATGATGGTGATGGTGGTGGTTGTGGTGATGATGTTGGTGATGATGATGTTGATAACAGCGACAGAGATGACAGTGGCGATAATGTATTGGAATGGTAACGAGTGTAATTATTATGTAAAGTGACTAAGTACCGATACGGGTACATTTTTGAGAATCTTATAGATGTAATGACAAGATCTTTTTAATGAAAAAGAAAATGGATTAACGATGCCCGCGTTAGCCACTTACCTTTCTCATTTTCACCATGGTAACTACTTAAAGGAATTTTTAAATACGGGCAAGGAGAGATTAAATCGGAGGGAACAACAAAATGAACGAACAAGAAAGTAACTTTACTCGAATTTATGCCGAGTGTCGTGTCAATTTCTAGTGATGTAATAGCTTAGATATGCATGCATGATAATATGATTGTAATTAATGTTCGCGAAATGATTTCTCACCTTGCACACGTTCGTAGAAGTGGTTATTTCACTTTTCATGTTATTTTGATTGTACTGTTGATGAGGACTGTAATTATCGTCAACGTCCGCGCTTTCGAACGCTTGAGGGAAAGTGTTAGCGCTACTAACAACATTCCCATCTTCATGCTCGACCACTGTTGGCATAGGAGAGGCATTTTCCCATACTTTCTTCACCGATGCGATTTTTAAATTCAGCTCCGCAGTAGAGGGTGAAATAGTACTTTGTCCGGTGGCCATGTGCATGGATCGAGTCATTCCTAAAGTTTTGCTCTTGTCGTCTGTCAACTGCGAGAGGTCTGAGTCAAAGGTGAAATCCAATTTCATGTCAGCATTATCTTCGTTTTTGTTAAAAGAAAGTGGCATTTGAATTGGTTCTTGATTTTTATCTTTCATCAAATCGTTCGGTTTGCTCGAGAACGCGACGGGAAGGTTCTGCTGCTGCTGTTGCTGCTGTTGTTGCTGCTGCTGTTGCTGCTGTTGCATAGCAGTAGCATTACTCTCTTCTTCCAAGTCGCCACGTTTCTCGACGCGTTGCTGCTGCTGCTGCTGCTGATTCTTCATATGATTCGGAAATTTCGCCTTTACCGCCAAATCGGGAGGGCCAGCTTTGGTAGTCTTCGAGTAATTTGTGTTTTCGAAAATTAATGTTTGCACCGGCGGCGAAGAGACATCGCTAACAGAGTTTTTCTCCACGAGCTGTTCCTTCAAACTCTTTCCGGACTTGTCGCCGTTCGGTGAATTCCGTTGGCTACTATTTCCAGAGTTTGTTTGCTCGTTACTTTCGTGACTAAGAATGTGACCGTGATCATTTTGCGGAGACAATCCCGGCATCAGTTGAATATCGGTGGACACGGCTGTCGGGGAATTCGCTCGTAATTGGCTGGTTGTAAACGGTTTATCCCATGCATTAACGGATGGCGGAGGAGCAGGCCCGCTCGACGATTCTTTACCATAGTTGTTGCTCGAATTGTTAACTTTGTTTGAATCATTCGGCTCCGATATACATATCTGCTGCTGATGATGATGCTGCTGCTTTTGAGCTAAGCGTGCTTTCTGAAACCGGGGAGCGAGTTTTTGACTTCTCGAAGTCCTCTCGTATTGCTTCTGCAACATATTCGCAGGCTGTGGAATAGTTTGGCCCAATAGTGGCGGTATATTTTGTACCTGCTGTAAGGAAGTGGTTTGCGAACCGTTTGCCTTCGACTTGGAACGATCACGTTCTCTATCTTTCTCCTTCTCGCGTTTCAGAGGTTTCGTCGTCTCTTCCTTTTGACCATGCCTCGATTCCTTTACGTTTTTCTTGGAGCGAACCTCTTGAAAACCATCCGAATCTACTTTATCTTCCGCCACGTTAGGTCCGTCCTCGGTGCAATTATTCCCTTCTGTTTCACAGTCGGCCGTCGCCTTTCTTTCTTTCACCTGGGACTTTTTATTAATGTCGTTGAGCGCTTGACTAACCAAATTAGGGTCGGTCAACTTTATTTCGTCTATGCGATTCACCGTGCTATCTTTGCCGGCCAATTTATTCAAAACCGCTGAACTGTTCCCCGACGTCTGGCTTCTCGATCTTCCGTTCTGAACTTGAGCGGTTTGCATCAACGGCGAAATACTGGTAGAATGACTTTTCTGGTTGGCGAAACCCGAATTCTGTAGGTTCCGTTTCTCCGCGCCGGGGGCACGAGACGTTGCATTGGAAGACTTTAAGCTTTTATCACGCTGCTCGCGACTATTTCCAGCCTGTTCGTTTCTGCGAGAATGTAAGTTCGATCCTATAGCGTTCTGATTGCTAGCCGAAATAGCACGCGCCGCGAACTGTTTATTACGACTGCTACGCGATTCTTTGTGATCCTCGACATGTTCCTCGCTGTTTTCCGACGTCGTTTCCCAATCTTCGTTACCCACGTCCGAGGAGGTTTGTTTCGATACGTTGCTGCTGCTTCCACGGTATCGTGGTTCACGATTATCTCTACCCTACGAGTACAGAAAACGAGTCTTAAATCAGAAATCCCATCGTTTCAATAGATGGAGAATAAAAAACATTTCTATCCTTTCGAAATGAAACGGACGTAACTGTTTTTTTTTTGTTTTCGGATTGCTTTACATGACATTTAAATTAGATTCAAAGTGGATATCAGATAAAGTTTAAATTGCTCGAGTAATTTCGAGTAGAGACTTACCCTTCCGCTCCCGCTGCGAGTTCTCTTCGACCGTGATTCCTCCTTCCGAACTTGTACCTTCTGCGATGCGGGATTACTGGTCGTATGATTTATGTCTAGTTTATTATTGCCGGACTGCTGGGCCTGCTGTTGGGACTGTTGAGACTGCTGATTCGGGGACTTGGCACGTTTTCCAGTTATCCCTGCTGTGAGCGCTTGTTGCTTCGCTATAATTTTATCATCGGCAGATTCGGCCTGCGTAGATGTTAGGGGATTCGGGTCTTTTTCCGGAGTAGGGGTCGCAGGATTCTGTCTTTGCGTGGAATTTTGTTTCTCGTCGGCGCTTCGTTCAGAGGAGAAAGGGCTCTTGCTGGAGGGCGGGCCATACCCCTCCATACGACTACCGGTCCCGGTTGCGCCCCGAATTCTAAAATTACCTCGGCCACGACGAGAAGGTTCGCCTGAAGGAGCAAAACCTTCGCGGCTCGATTTTCCATCATAAACACGCTTCTCGCTACGCTGAGCCTGAACCTGAGCCTGAGCCTGAGATTGGGGCTGAGGCTGAGGCTGGGATTGAGCCAGAGTTTGAGGATAGTCGGCACGCTTCTCGTCACGGCTGGACATCTCACGATTGCGTTCCTCTTTTTCTGACTTTTGACTAGGTTTCGATGACCTGACCGATTTCTTCTCCTCCTTGCCAGATTCGGTGGAACCGGATATCTCGTCGGCGCTGTTTTCCGAATCGGTGTGTCCATATGAGCCGCTTCTAGCAGAAGCTGGCCTGCCGGCAGCTCTGGGCCCACCACCCCCTCTTCGCCCTCTCGATTCCGGACCGCGCCAACCACGAATATACACACTGTAGGTTCCTCCTCCCCATTGCCGTCCTCCTCGAGAATCACGAACTCTTGAATTCGATCCGCCACTACTAGTTCTATTTCGAATACTCTTTTCCCGCTTCTCCTCCTTTATCTGCTGCTCGGACCCATCCTCGGCCAGGCAATCCTCTCTTTTGTCCAAGCTCAACTTGTCGAAATTCTGCTTCAAGTCGTCCGCGTCTTTGTCGTTCTTCAGAGGTTCCAGACTTTTCTCTTCCTCCTTCTCGAACGTCGGAGAAACCGCATCGGCCCATGCTTTCGGAGAATTGTCACCTCTTTCCATTGCTCTGCTGTTTTCGTTTGTCCGCTCCCCTATTCTATTCCATGCGTCCGATTCCTTTTTCGTTTCCATAGAAAGTTCTTTAGCCTGGTCTTTCTTGTTGTCTTGCTCGCAACCCGCTCGCTTCAACTGCGTCAGATTACGCTTCTCGCTTTTCAGCTCATCCGCCTCGATTCTCTCCTTGGTTACAGGCCCGAGCGGCTGTCTTCTTTCCTTTTCTCTCTCTCGGGTGTCTTCGTGATAGGCATCGCGTTTAGTTTCTTCGTAATCGACAACTTCGTTCACCCAGGAACTACAATCGCGCAGCTTGTACGGTGGATCATCTTCGCGCAATGACGCCTTCGATTCTCGCGAGGCCCGACTGTCGCGGGAATCTGGTCTCTGCGGCCGTTCATTACGTTCCATTCGTTCTTCTCTCTGTGTATCACGACGATTATCCAGCGATCTATCTTGTATGACGCGTTCCTCGCGCCATTCAGTACTCTCCGATCTTTCTCTGTGATCTCGGTCCCTTTCACGTTCCCGTTCTCGCTCCCGTTCTCGTTCCCGTTCGCGTTCACGTTCCCGCTCGCGGTCACGATCACGATCACGATCACGACCGCGATCACGATCTCGTTCCCGCTCGCGTTCACGCTCACGCTCGCGTTCACGTTCACGGTCGCGATCACGATCGCGGTCACGATCACGGTCATCGAATGGGTCCTATTCATAAATATAAATGTTCCAATTAAATTCACCGATACATGCGGCTATATGTAGTAATATGCGAGATTATTTCCTATATATCCTTGCTATGGAATTTTACTTGATAATTGATTCATAGTAGCAGCAATAATAATAATGATAATAATTAAAAAAAAAAAATGGCAAATACCTTCAAGTAATTGTCGTAATCTTTCTTATCTTTGTTATCTCTTTCCCGAGTTTCTCTCGTGTCTCGGTTCTCCCTGTTGGGACGATTATCACGGACATCTCGAATTTCCCTGGTATCTCTCGATTCTACATTGTCCTTTGAATCCCGGTCTTTATCATCAAAGTATCTTTCGCGCTCCCAGGAATCACGAGAGTGTCGATCATCATACTCGTGATCTCTGTAGTTGCGACCGTACTCGTCGTAACCACCTGGTTTACGAGTATCGTAAGATCGATGCGATGGATGGCGGTACCGATCTTCCCGCAAGAGTGGTCCACGGTAATCTCGAGACGGAGGTCGATCATCCTCCATAGAAGTAGAGATGTCTGAATCTGTTCTACTCCGACGTTGCGACGGAGCACCACCGTGCGGCGCTTTCAAGCTATTATCTACTAATACCAGTTTTATTGAATATTTAATATGCACTAATCTTCCAAGGGAGAGTAACAGTAATAATAACAACATCAATAACAACATAATATTTGAGAATCGATGCTCTTATCAGCAGCTCTCCAAGAGAATGAATAAATAAAACTAATTGTCTCAATCCCTTGAATGCCGCAGCGTTTTGCACGTTTTCTACATACTTGTGTTAGCACGAAAAGGATCGAAGGGAAATAATACTCTTAAACATTGCACTTGAAGCCAACTTACTTAAAGAGCTGTGGCTATGAAGCCATCTGCCAGGATCGTATTGTTGAGAGAATGAAACAGACTGGGCGGACGACCTCTCGTTATTAGGTGAAATTCGATTAAAACCAGCGTTGCTTCTCTCTGCTTGTTGCTTTTGGAATCGGGGCGGTAAATTATTATGAAAATGACGGGAAAATGGCAGATATTCACGATCCCTTGCATCTCTTTGATCGCGATCCCTTGCGTCTCTTTGATCGCGATCCCTTGCGTCTCTCTGATCACGATCCCTTGCGTCTCTTTGATCACGATCACGGTCACGGTCACGGTCGCGATCACGATCACGATCCCGATCACGTTCACGATCACGATCACGGTCGCGATCTCGTTCTCTTTCTCTCTCCCTTTCACGATCATTACGCACGGTATCCTGTTGTCTCATGAAAGTCTGTCGGTCAGCTTGTCGAAAATCGAGCATCAATTGATCACGAGAATCTCTGGCATCTTTCGGTCCATCTCTGGCCGTCTCGCGTGATTCGCGGGTTAAGAACTTTTCATCTTTCCCCTCGGAAGATACGGTGCAAGGCCGTTCTCGTTCTCTGCTCTCCCGTTCTCTATTCTCCCTCTCTCGTTCCCATTCGGGAACCGGAATCGGCACAGTTGGAACGGTTATCAACCCTTTCGGTTCGTTTGATTGGCCACGTTCCTCTTCTTTATACTTATTAGCTTGTTTCTCCTTTAACTTTTGCTCCAAATCCTGCAGTTTCTTAGCTGCCGCTTGTCTAATTGATTCTTGGTATCGTTGTTCTTCCTCCTCTTTGCGTTGTCGAGCACGCTCTGCAATAGACGCAAGATCTACTTTTACTCTGCGTCTCTCGTTCCACGCTTCGTCGTCTTCTACGCCTATTATCAAGGTAAAAAATGAGCATGGCGAATAAAGAATTTGGGAACTAGACGAACAAGTACATTTATAATAATATTACGAGTACGCATGAGCTATTAAATGTTACGCGTAATCGAAATGCATATAAATATTCTGACCTCTCAAGGAATGCACCGAATGCAGCGGCGGCTGACCGCTGTAACCGCCGGACCCGTTGGATCCACGATAATCACGAGGCACAGAACTCTGTGCCCATGGCCGATGCATTGGTTGATCGCGAGGTTCTTTCGAATCTCGATTATCATAATTGTCACGATTATCTTTAGTTTTGTCTCTATCATCTGTTGAATTAATCTCCTCAGATTTCTCCTCCTTCGTGTCTTTCTTATCATCCTTCTTCGAAGGTTCAAGATCCAATTCCTCATCGCTGAAAGACAATTTTTGATTGTAATCGATGTCATCGTGTGCCGCCCAGCCGGCATCGCGAGAAATGTCATCCATTCGAGTAAGATCCTCCTCCTTTATGATCGGTCGAGTAACAATTTCTTCCTCTGGAACGCGCTCGCGTTCTCGTTCCCGTTCCCGTTCGCGTTCACGCTCGCGCTCCCTCTCTCGCTCTTGCTGACGAGGAGGCGGAGGAGGGAACCGTTCTGAGGAGTAATTAAACCGGGGTGGTCTAGGTCCACCAGTACCCGCATTCGATGGAAACTGCGAAAGAAACCCAGCGAAAAAGTGGATAAAGTTTTCACAAATTCTGATAGCTGTTTACAATTGTGTTTGTTTAAACCATTTCATTCCATACGTGCGTACGAATGAATTAATGAATGAACTAATGAATGAACTAATGAATGAACGAATGAATGAATGTATGTAGGTAGTTGGAAAAATAATGAAACTTACAAATGGTGGAATGAGTCCTCTGTAGTGATGTATGTTTGGACCAACTTGGTGAGACGTAGTATTCAAAGCATTCTGATTGCTCGATGAATTATGAGGGCCTGCCTGGGCCATGCCCATGTTGGGAGACTGGACCAAGTTCTGTCGTCCGCCGCCCGATACGTCGGCATGTCCTCCCGATCCAGTGATGCTCAATGGGGGGCCCTGGACCCCCGGAGTGGTCCCACTTCCGGGAGCAGCCGTTCCCAATCCTGCACCACTGGTTGTACGACTTCCACCTTGTATCCAACTTCCTTCTGCTAAAAATTTCATTCAACAAACATATAATTTACGATATATGTTTCTTATTCTTACTACCCTGTGCATTATATTAAGAGAGAGAGAAATTAATTCTTACTTTGGGGTCGTAAACTTGGTCCGGGTCCGTACTGCGCGTTCAATTCTCGATTCGTCGGTTGCTGCTGCTGTTGCGATTGTTGTTGGCCTCCGGGTGTGGTGCCTTAGCATCGACAAATAAAATAAGACTCATTTTGCATTACCTCTTTTAATTTTATAGAAAATTCTACACTATTGTGTAAACAGATTTTTATAATCTAATAAGTAGTATGCGATATAATAAAATTGAAAGAGAAAACAGCAACGAAATTTTACCACAATTTCAACACGATAAAATAGAACAAGAAAATAATGATGCATACTAAAGAAGACTATGTTTTTACAAACCGTCTCCAGATCTGCTCATTATTGCACTCCATGATGATTTGTTGTTCGCATCGGAAGGGAACGGAGGTTGTGAAATGTTTTGTTGTCCCGCGAGTAATGGATGAATCGGTGTTACAGCAGTCGCCACTGCACATTGCGCCGATGTTGAATTTGACTGATAATAAAATTATTATTTTTACTGTTTAACTCTCTCTCTCTCTCTCTCTCTCTCTTTCTCAAATGTTTTACAGACGCACGAATTGCGAAAGTAGTTCTGCTTATTATAAACAGAATATTTGGACAAGTGTTAGAGATTTACAGTAGCTGTATCCGACGAAGTTGTAGCTGAAGTAGTGGTTGTAGTAATAGTTGTTGCCGTCGAATCTTTGGTTGTAGCCCAACCACTTCCTCCGCTTGGAACAAGGCTGACAGCTGGGTCGCTACTGCTATGTTCACTTTTCAAACTAGGCAGATTAGCAGGAGGTCGACGTGCCGAAGGCACCTTTCCAAGACTTTGCATTCCATGTTTTCGTGGTAATGTGTTTTTTTGTTGATGCTGCTCTAAAGATTCTCCCTAAATCCATAACGAATCGGATACCAATTCCATCTTTTAAGCAACCATTTATTTCTCTGAACGGTGGGTATCGGGTTCAAGCGTAGCGATGTAATTATAGCATGCACCGATCTTTAAGAAACTTACGCGAATAGCAAGAATGGGGGAAAAAGAAAGAACGAATAAATGTTTGTCTAACTCACCCTACTCACCCGGTACAAGCTATTGATGTCTAACGATTGGAACTTGGATTTTCCTTTCTCCCCCTTCGACACAAGCCCTGACAGAGTAGACATGCTGTCTGCAGGCAACCATTTAGTACCACTCAGACCCAAAGAACGAACCCTTTGTCTGAAATCATAATTTCCAACAAATCCTCCACTTGTCTATTATTTTTAAACTTATCTCTAAACACACAAATTACAATCATGTTCAATAACGACTGTACATAACGGCGCGCGTACAATTTAATTCTGCAAACTGAGCTAAAATCCGTCGAATATCGAATAGAATTCTTACGGATGTGAAACAAGGAAAAGCGATTATTAAATAGATTTGTTAGAAATAGGTAATAAATATCGCGACGTACTAATCACAATGGAAAAACCACTAGTGAAAGTAATTATGTGAAATATCGAGAATAACATTTACGTACGATGAACTGTACAACAAGAAGGTTGACAAGAACGTTCGATGCGGAAAGCGGGAGAGAGAGAAAGGATGACGACTAGCGGCGGGAGGAAGGCACCGAGGGCGGGAGGGCGGAAGGGAGGTAGGTAGGGAGCGTGAGAGAGTGAGACAGGGTGAGAGGGAGGACAGAGGGGGGAGAGAGGGGAGGGAAGGGGGCGAGAGAAAGAGTGAGATAGAGGGGGGAGGGGAAGCTTTGTTATGTTGAAAAAAAAGTAATAAAGAATAGAAACGTAGGCAGAAAAAAATTACGGAACGGGTAAGAGTACAAGGATATTGACAGCAATGCGTAGAGATTGATGGTGGGAAAGGAGAACTAAATAGTCGAAACTTAATGTTCCGACCCAACCCCTCAATCGCGATGTCAAAGTCAGGAAATTCAAAACAAAAAGATTCGCGTCGAAAGAGCGATAATGTCGAATAATCGGGCACGATTCGTAGAATGAGAAGTTTGGGGAACGTCAGGCCGATCCAGTGGCGATATTAAACTGGGAAAGGCGTCCGACGGTAAATGCCCGCGGGACAAAGCTGGATAGCAAGGTTTCCACGTAGAAAAAAAGATTCGGTCGAGGAGGCAAATGAAGGAAATAACGACTCACCTTGGTCCGTCCAAATGGGTTTCTAATTCACAAAAGGGTTAATTCCCAGTTAAACTAATTAATATCCTGATCGCCGCGGATTACAATTGTTACAAGCGTACCGCGCTTGTGAGACACAGAAACTTCTTTTCCACAATTCGTCCAAGATGGCGAATGCGCGACTTTCGGCTCTTCTTCCGCGATCAATACAATTACGTCATGCGACCGAAGAGAACCGTTTGCACAGACGCGCCACTCGTCTGGATTTTCTTGTCACTACTTTACGATCACGTTCACGATCAACTTTCCCCCTTTCTTATAATACAAAATATAATCCTATTCTCAATTTAAACCACCTCGAATGCGCTTTTTACGAGTTCAATCGATACTCGGTACACCCGATATCTTTTTTTACCTAACCGTTACTTGTGACGAGAAACAAGCGGAACATTCAACAGAAATAAGTGGCGCTGCTTTCATGATTCCCGATTCCTTACCGCTTTCAACCGGAGTCAAATTCCTTACCAATACTTGGGTAGAGTCTTCTCAAATTGCATTCTTAACGTTTACGAATAAGTCGCGTCTGTTCCGATTTTTCCCTCCATTTATATATCTCGATATTTCGCATTGTTTGCAAATCATTTTCAGAATAGTCCATCAACGACACTCTGACTTCATGTCAACACAAGTGCGCACATTTGATTTCGTTGGTAACTCTATGAAACTCAAAATGGCCTGTCTACGCGCATGTATAACTTGTGCAGTGCGTGGTGTGTACTTACTGTACTGTACATCGTACATAAATACTCATTGTCAGCTTTTTTTATCGATAGGTATTTAGTAAACGTAGTAGTACTTATTTAGACGGAAATATCGATAGCAATAAATTACATGTCTCTAGACAATCCGGCCGAAAATGGTGCATAGATAAATACAAATTCTTATTTATTACGTTGAGATGAGATCTCATCTCTATACGCATATATATGTACTTGCGTGCATACTTGGCTGTCACACTCGTGTTGTATATGCAAATTGTAATTGATCTTCATTTTCAGAGCGTGACTTTACATACCGATGTTGGCGATATAAAGATTGAATTATTCTGCGAATTGTGCCCGAAGACATGCGAGGTAGTACTTACCCTATATACCTATTTAAAAAGTAAAATATATCGCCATGATTGCATACTGCATAGTGTATTAACCACAATGCAATACTTTATTTGGTAGAATTTTCTGGCTCTATGTGCCAGTAATTACTATGACAATTGTCTATTTCACCGAAACATAAAGGGATTTATTGTGCAAACTGGAGATCCGACGCAAACTGGTAAAGGTGGAACGTCGATATGGAATCGTAGGTTCGAAGATGAGTTCAAAGAGGAATTGAAACATAATACTAGAGGCTTCGTGTCAATGGCCAATAATGGGCCAAATACAAATGGAAGTCAATTTTTTATAACCTATGGACCTCAACCACACTTGGATTTGAAATATACTTTATTTGGAAGGTAAGGGTATCTCTTTTACTTGCTTTTAACATTTCAGCCAACGACTGTGTCAGTATATTCATTAATTTATCAAACTCTGCTCTTCTCAGGGTGATAGATGGTTTAGAAACGCTCGATCAGCTAGAAAAGTTACCGGTAAACGCCAAGAATTACAAACCACAAACAGAAACACGAATAAACAATGTAACTGTACATGCTAATCCGTTGGCAGGGTAAATGTAAATATGAATAAATTATAATTCGATTTAAAGGTTTCGACGTTGTCTCGTTATTTAAAATTGAGAAGTATTCTCGTCCACGTATATTCCCATCGATCTTTTGTTTCGAGGGTCGAACGGGCTTTGAACATAAAGATCGGCTCTGTGTCGTTCTCCCAAAATTTCGATCTCATAAGTACCACTCTGTAAATACTCCTTTGTCACGTTTTCTCCATTCGGATGCCTGATGTATCTAGAGTTACATAAGAATTGAGTGTTTGCAAAAATTTTGCTGTCTGCTTAACTCGATAGAACCTTACCCACGCCCTATAGTATTCCCACAGCTATATCCTTGTTCAGCTCTACGTAAATAACCAACGAGAGAGTTATTTCTGTAAATGGCTTCTAATCCCCACAGTGGAACAGATCTGTTGCAAATAGCAATCGTGCAGGCAGGAATTATAAGCATAGAAATTGACAATAATATAAAAATTTGTAGCTTATACCTATTTAAATGAATATGCACTAGCTTTCTTTTCATTCCATTTCGCCGCAGTTGATCGACCGCTGTTTTCCCCAAATATTTACCAGTATCGCGACAAGCAAATCCTAATCCAGCTTCTACGGGATTATCGTCTACTCTAACATCCGAGCCCCAAAGATGATAGCCTGAAAAGCTGGAAGCGTTACCGATACACCACCTAATGTGAAATGCTGACCATGCAGTGTATGTACCTTTTTCACAGCTAAGGCTGTACAGCGCTCTGTATCCAGTGAGTCTAATATCGTAGGGTTTGCCGCATTCCATTAAACTCGTGTACACTAGCTGGCAGGATGATTTTGGAATATGTAACTCGAAACCAAGTTCACCAACAAAACTAAGTCTCACCAACCGTACTACTTCATTCTTAATTCTTACTAATTTCGTAGTTGAAAATTTAAAAGTTTCGTCCGAGATTTCCTCCTCTATCAGCGCCTCCACTATCTTTCGGCTGTATGATGATAAATCGCCCTCTTTAAACGTTTAGAGTTTTAAACAGAAATTGAGGCAGCTTAAGTTGATGCGGTACGATACCTATTACGCCCTTGCACAGATAAAATTCCAATTTGTTCGGTAACATCGTGTAAAGATACGTCAAAGCCTCTCTCCTCTATGGCTTTGCTCGTGTGAGCCCATGTATGGTATGCGGATGCGCCACTTGTTACTATATAATAGAATATTCAATGTAATGATGGAAAAATTCGCGGATTCGCGGACTCGGAATAATTTGACACGAACGATAATGGCTCGTGGAAACATACCAATGTAAAATGCTTTGTCTTTGAATATGGGATTTACGATACCGCTCGAGCCAGGTTCCATGACTGTGACAGTGCAATCTGTTTCTACTCCCCCGGCATGGTTTAACATGCACGTGTAAACTGTTGTGTTGAAATCACGATTCGTGTTGGCCGTGAATAAATAATCGGCCGCTTTTTCTGCTTCTTCTCCGCAAAGATAAAATTTCCCAAGATAAGACAAGTTGAATAAAGCAACATTGTTTCGACAGGCGAGAGCTTCCTCTCGAATCTAATGGAAATGCATATATGTACATGTCCTATGGTACCAATATCCTTGTAATTCTATCGGAATTTTAAAATCTTACTATGTTATCGTATGGTGATAATTGAAAGCTGTATTCTTTTTCTAATATATTGCGATATTCATCGGTCTGGTGAGTCTGGTTTCTCAACATTGTATCACATCCACTGTAGTCGTGCGACAGAATCTTTATCTTCTTAGTTAAATTGAACCATCCAGGTCGTTCCCAGCCTTGGCGTTCTTCCATAATAGCACCCTTGTCCACAAGTAACTGCGACGAGTAATTTTTTTATCCCCCGCTCATAAAATACAAATGTTGGAAGGAAATCTATTATTTTTCTTACGTCGTGAAAAGGATCGATCTTAAGATTTCTGCCACATAATGGTTCATCGTGTGGAAATACAATGTTGTAGTTTTTGCCATAGGCCTCGTAAGATCTCGCGTTCATCCAAACGGAATTGTTTCTTTGCTCTGGAATGTATCTAGATGTAAGAAAACAAATAAGCAGACATGGGATTGCGGGTGTTAACATTCTGATTAATTGGAAAATCATTAAAAGACTGATTTCTACCTTCTGATGTCGTAATTGAACATGTGCTTATCTGGCCGACCATTGATTATCCAGCGTGCAATTTGTTCTCCGCATCCACCACCCAACATCATTCCAGCGCTATTGTAGCCACAAGAATAAAATAACCCAGAGCACCGAGGGTCTTCGCCTGTTAAATGTAAACGGGAACGAGAATTGTACGACTTTTTCTGCTTCGCTTTTTTCCCCACTTCTCTTTCTTTTAAACTCACCCATAATTGGCCGATGATCAGGTGTGAAACTTTCCGGACCGCATATTTCGGTTTTTATTCCAGTTGTTGATAACTTTGGAACCAAATGAATCATCGATTCCAGGTGTGTATTAAAAGTATTCCAGTCCAACTCGTAGAGAGAAAATGAAAAGTCTTCAGGCGCCTTTTATGCAAATACAAACAAGTTAACGACGAATTTTATTATGCTGAGCATGATTTAACCCATTAACGCATGTACTTACGGAGTCCAGTACAATCGGATTCTGTTCGTAACCACCGATAGCCATGGAGCTACCTTGCATTCGAAAGTATAGACTGATATCCGGATCTCTAACGTTTGGAAGATGCTGTAACTCTTGTATTGGTTCAGTAACAATGTAAGCATGCTTAATTGGCGTCAATGGAATATCCATCTTCACCATGTTTGCTACATTTTTTGACCAAGCACCACAAGCATTCAGAACGACGTCAGCTTTTATAATTCCATATGGCGTCTCTACACCATAAACTTTCTGTTTCCTTTGAGCAGTCTCCTTTGTGAGTATTCCTATCACAGGGCAATCTTCGATCACCTGGACAGTTTCATTATAGCTTCATATTCTTCTCTCTGATCGCTCGCTGCTTAGGTATATATTTGGTAGCTGACATGAAAAACGTTAAACAATTACACAGTACCTGGCAACCATTATTTTTTGCTGATTTTATTAGAGCATTTATCAACATTGTCGGATCGACAGCACCATCTTCCGCGCAGTAAATGGCTCCTTGAAATGTGTTTTCGTCCAGTAAAGGGAATAAACTTTTTGCTTCTCGAGGAGAGATTAGATGCGCATCGATATTAAAAGCTTTGGCGCCGGTAACTAGCCTCTTATATTCTGTCAGACGTTCCTATGAAATTCAAACAATAATCAGAACAACAAAAAGAGGTAAGGGGAGAAGGAGGAAGAAAAGAAGGCTGGATTCGCTGAATAATCACGTCAGAATGAGCAATGTAAAGTCCACCGTTGTTTATCCATCCTGGATTTATTTCAGTCTCTTCCTCTAAAGAGTTTAGAATGCTTTTTGTAACATTTAGTAATTCCATCTCAACGTCGCTCGGACCACGTATGCTCCATATAAGACCGGCAGTGTGCCACGTAGTGCCAGATGTTAACTTTGATTTGTCTAATAACAGGGCGTTAATGCCACATTTCCCCAACTGATAAAGGGCATTGCAACCTGCGCTACCACCACCTGCAAATAATTATGCTTCTCTGTGTAGCTTGAAATACAGATATTTTACGGTTCTTCTATTTACCTATTACCACGACGTCTGCATGGTCCGGTAGTTGTATCACAGATGATTGATTTAGCGTTCTTGTCACTGCCGATCTAATGCAACCGATGCACATTTTATATAACTGAAAGCAATCAATCAGAGACGATTCGAATTGTATAAAACAACTGTAGACAAGAACTCTAACTAAATACCTCCTTCTTTTTTAGGTGGAACATGTTTCTTCTTCTTCTTCTTCTTCTTCTTGTATGATGAAAAGTAATATGAATTTAAATGTTCTTGTCAGTAGGCGCATGTCCCGCTCTGAGAAGGCAAACTGTTCCGTCTGTTTTATCGTTTCGCTGCCTATATTCTTTTTAACGTGCATTATCGAAAGTCCTCATTAATCTTCTATGCTTTTTAATCGTGTTTTCTTCGCGACGTTACGTATATGTATTCATATGGCAAAATATACTCTAACATTATCTATGTTTCGCAAACTTGAGCAAGAATTTTAAGCATTGTAACAAAACTTTTGATACACTTGCATTCTCAGTTCACCAATACTGCATACAAAGCACTAGAAGAATAACGTTTAAAAGAACCAAGTATTTATTTTATCATTCATCACTGGTGGAAATCATACTAATCACTTATTTATTCCATTCCTCTTACACTACTTGGTATGTCCTTTAACAAATATAACAAAAATATAATAAGCGATATTGTTTTTTTTTTATTATTACAAAAACTTAAACGCTCGAGATATAATTGTTTAGTATTAATGTCAACTGTTTCTCTCGAGTTTAATGAAAATGAATTCTCCGTGTTTATGCCGCGAAAATGAGTTTCCGCGATAATTCTCGATTGCGAAGTATGTAAAAGCAATATAACTGCCCGTAAATATACTTTAACGGAAAAAATGTAACCTCGGTGCAGTGGTATATGCGTATATGTGCCCCCGCGGGAGGTAGGGGCGGGTATACATATTAATACGTCTATGTAAAAGCAATTTCTTATTATCCTCGTCTGTCAGTGGTTAACGATACCAGCAAACAGATACATATGCTACAGCAATCGCAATAATTGTGAAATTACGATGCTTGTGTGCACGAATCTACTTATATTATGGACACACGCGCATACATTATGCATAAAAATAAATAAATAAAGCGCGGATGGGTGCGGGGGTGGGCGCCATAAATATTCGATATCGCGTGTATATACATGATGTGTATCTGAATATATGCAGTGTTGTACATCGAACTGAAATATTTCACATATTAAGTTACCTTATTGACTCGGAAACACTAAGCTTAACTGTAGACCAACTTATATATATACTAGGATTTGTATATACATATATTTTTAGTCACGATATTCCTCTAAATGGAACGCGATTCGTGTGTACGATTAATTGCTTTCATCTACCATCTTTCTGTGCTCTTATTGAACACACACAAAATATACCGGTTGACAATCTATTAATGCAGTTGCAAACACTTTACTCGAACGTACCGCATACGGAAAGAACCGTTCACTCATTGAGTTTGACGAGCCGATACGTGATAGACATACTATCGTACTACAGGGATAGAGATTAAAAGGCGGGTTTCTCACGTAGCGATTAATCGAACGAAATCCAATCTAAATCCAACTAACGCCGTCCTTGTGAATGAGACCGACACACACACGAATTGCAAGTGGACTGAACCTACACATCCAACTCACGTAGACGGAATTATGTGTAGAGGAAGAGACTTTCGGAAACTGGAATTCGTTAGAGCGAGGTGTGCTCTTCGCTGGCGAGACTGTCAGTCTCTTCGGTGTCTGAATTGGTCGCAGCTTGCACTCGGGCATATTCGTCGGTGTCGATACTCTTACAAAAATGTATCGCGTATTTCAACTTTTGACGCAGTACCGGCTTACACGAGTACCTCGGCATTTTCAAGAGGAAAAAGCACGTGTAACTTTCGGGAAGAAAGTGATCGGGTGGATTGTACTTGTCCATCACCTGAGAAAGTAAAAGTAGTATCCGACGTGTTACAACGATAGCTGGCTCGTTCGAAAAGGAAAACAGCGAGCGTTCTCTACTGTGTAGAGAATATCTTACCTGCAGGACAAAATCTCTTCCTCGGAAGTCGGCGATCGTGCGTGGCAAACGCGTTCGGCCCCAGACAAATCGAAGGAACAGAGATCTTTCTTGATTCGAAAACTCCTCCATCACTTCCCAGAACCATTGGATCAGAGGAGCGGTAGCTTCGATGCCTAAGAGCACAGGGTATGCATATTTAACGGGGAAATGGGAGCAGTTTTGCCGTGTTCTACACGGGTTTCGCAGCTTTCTACCTTTATACGTTGCAACAGACTTGAGTAGAGTAAGCGGTATGTCCGGACTACCGCAAACCATCGTTTCTAATTCGGCTCCGCTAAACAACGCCAGGAAAGGCACGGGAATGACTTTGGACATTCCTTCGCGCACGGCAGCTACTTGAGCATCGAATTCGTGCAGTCTGTAATTCAAGGCCAGTCGAACGTACTCGTGCTTGTTTCCCGGAGTGATTTTCTGATATCTGCAAAGAAGGCTGAGCATTGTGAACACCGTTCGCGCGTTAAATTGTCCGAGATAGGAAGCGAAATGAGCGACTATCGTGGCAGCAGGAGGGTGACAGGTCTGATATTACGTGTATACAGACCTGTTCGATAGAGGTATTTCGTGTCCCACAGCCGACGGTGTGGAGAAAGGCATTTCGAGGGTCTGGAACACTTTTTCGTCAGATTCCATGCCCCGGATGCATAGCAGCCCGGGAACGTAATCCCTGTCGACCTCGGTCAAGTCGGCAGGCGTTAGCGGTGTGCCCGCCAGTTGCTTCCATACAGGTTCGGCTAAATTCAAGCTCAACGGGCTACCGGTTCTGATCGCTATACCCATTAAGATGCCAAGGAATCGGAACATATTGATATGCAACGGCGAGTCGGCGGTCGGATTGAGCAGGAAGCAATCTCTGTTGGTGCCGTTGTCGTCTCGGCCGTTCGGCGTCGGTATGAACAGTGGTAAGGAGCCGTTCTGCAATTCGTCGCACATTTCGGCTATACTCTCGCTATATCCGCCACCGCAATCGTCCACGCTCTCTCCTGCCAACAGCAGCAACCGACCATTATTATAAGTACGTAGACGTAGAGGCGAAGGCTGGGAAGGTTACGTACCGACGAATTTCACTTTCCAGACCCTATGCGGGAAATAGAGAACATCCTGCGTCAAAAGCGACATCTTCGAGACCATTTGACCAAAGACGGATTTAATGCCGTCGGGCCCGGCCAAGCCACCCTTGCCCCTCGCTCGTTTCACCTGGATTCGATTCAGCTCTATCACCGGCCCGTGTTGCCGGTCTCTCACCATCGTCGCTTGAACCACCTTGCGGAAGGTTGCCTCTTTGATGCTGTAGACCAGCACCGGGGCCAATTTGCAGAGACTGATGGGGCCGGTGATTGGGAACATGGGCAAACACGGGCAAAGCAGCTCGGCGAAATGATGAAGAAGCACCAGCCGGTTGTGTAAGACGGGGAAAGGAAGATCTTTCACCAGATCGTACTCCATCGGTGTGGCGGCAGGCATCCTGCTTTGCGTGGCTTTCATCGTACTCCAGGCTAAGGTGTGCGCGCTACCGCAAGCGACGCGCGTTATCTTCTTACCCTGCAACGCGTGGACCAGTCTTGGCCTTTGAAGGGCGCTCGTCGTTCCGTCGCCCAGCTGACCCTCGTCGTTGTCTCCCCAAGTGAAAACTTCCCCTTTATCGGAGCACGCTGTGCAATGTAACGAGCCTGTCGCTATGCTGATGATCTTTTTCCCTTGAAGCGCCGCCACCTTACGCGGCCGTCGCACGTGCTCGCCCGTGCCATGACCCAGCCGATGATAATCACCTTTACCCCTGCGCGAATCAGAACAGCTCACCTTGTTAGAACGGTGTCGACGAGAACGCGATCGGAAGTTGCCATAGTTGTTCAACTTACGATTAATAATACATATGCGATACTCTATGTTCTTACCACGTGTATATCGCTCCCGATCTTGTCAAGGCCACGGAGAACTGACTACCGCATTCCACTTTAATCACACCCAGACCTGCGAGGGATTCAATTTTCATGGGTACTTTGCAGCCGTCGCTACCTCCTCTGCCCAATTTCCCGTAGTCCCCGTCGCCCCAACTCCACACATTGTCGTCGTCAGTGACGCAAAGAGTCTGCGCGTCCCCGCTTCCACAGGCAACGTCGATCACCTTGTAGTCTTGCAGCGCTTCTACCAATTTCGGCGACAACTGATCTTCGCTGTCCCCGTGCCCCAGACGTCCGTACCGGCCTGTAATCAACGGATGCATTGAATTCCCAATACGCCGTATTGTCCGCAGGGAAGAGCTAGCGAACAGTTAAACGGATAAAAAACCTTTTCCCCACGTGTAGAGCCAGCCGGCGCTGGTGATGGCTGCGCTATGGTGACCGCCGCAAGCGATGTCTACGATTTCGGTCTCGAGCAACTCTTCGATGAGTTTCGGTCGGACGTACGACAATCTGTTCCCGTGTCCTAGATTCCCATCGTCGCCCTCGCCCCACGAGTACACGTGCCCCTCGGAACTCAAGGCGAGGCAGTGTTTGCCACCGGAATTAACAGCCACCTTTTTCACAAATACGTGCTGGATGGACTCCAAGAGCGTCGGCACCATCACGGTGTCGGTTCCCCCGATTCCGAGACGTCCGCCAGCGCCGTAACCTGCGAGGATCCAATAAATATACATTGTAACGGGCGTGTTACTTGCACGATCTTACTGTATACGGTACGGTATATGGTATGTATATGCGTGTATATGAATATACAGGCCGGTAAGACGTAGAGAGACTGTGCTCACCGGTTGCATAGACCTTTCCATCGGCGGTGACGGCGAACAAGGTTTGCTCCCCGCCGGTAAGCTGGACCGGCCGAAGCGCGGACAGGCTTTCGCAGAGAACGGGTAACTTTACCTTCGCTCCCTCGAGGCCGCCCAGTTGGCCGCGATGATTGTGACCCCAGCCGTATATCGCTCTCGACCCGTCCCACGGTAACGTCCAATCCTCCGGCCGCCGGTTCAGCCACTGCAACAGCTGTTCGTCGTGCTCTTGCTTGAATAATTCATGATTCTCGTGATCCTTCGTGCCCCCCTCGCCGTCGGTTGTCATCTCGTTGATTCGCTTGGTCACTTCCAGGCAGAACGGCTTCGGCAGCGGTGTTCGGTTCACCAGAGATTTCGCCACTCGAGCGGAGAGGCAGTACCTCCGGAACCACGACCATTTGTGGATCTCCGAGCAGCACTGCATCCCATCGAGCTCGAGGTCGCAGGCCAGGGCCACGAGCACCTTGAAGAAATCGCTGTGCATCAGCTGCTTCCCGCCTCGCACCAGCGGATCCTCGTAAGCGTACTGTCTCAGCAAAGCTTGGGGCAGCGAGCCGAGAAGGGAGGAGAGCGCCACCTCTGGACGTATACCCGGCCCGGTCGTGTACACCACCTGCAACTTTTTCAAAGCCCACATTCGCTGCTGCGCCGACAGCACGCTCAGCTGACTGCACTGGGCCAGCGTGGCGGCCAGTCGCGTGGCCACGTTCTTGTCCAAATTGATCAGAGTGTTGTCCAGCAGGCATTCCGCAAGAGCGATGGACGGTTGCGAGAGGACCGCTCTGTCCGAGACGAGCTCGTGGAGCGCGTGGCTCGGCAACACCGGGTACACGGTGAAACGCCAGCCCCAACCGTTCACGGACCCGTCCGAGCAGAATTTCCATCTGAGCTCGTCCCCCTGGATTCGGATCTCGGCGGCCCACGCGCTCCACTCTCGGCCGGACTTGACCGCCACCACTTGGTTGTTGCCGTCCATGATGGTCAAGGGATCGTGCCTCATCTCGGTGGAGCAACGCCGGTCGAATTCCACCCTCAACGCCTCCGCGCCGGGGATCTTTACGTGGCCCGTCAACGTGGTGCCGTCTGTGTACGGATGCGGGCTTCCCTGCACCACCGGCTGCGGCACGTTATTCCTGTTGTTCGAGTTGGCCACAGTGTCCTCCAGCTCCATGATGCAAAGCTCCAGTATCATGCTTCGAATCGAACGATTGGTTTTCGCCAGGGCGATCAGCACCGAGGATATCGTCTCTTTGGCCCCCTTGCAGACACGGCTCGCCACCGCCAGCTTCAGCAGATCCACCAGCATCCTGGCGTCGTCCTCGGTCAGCGTCGACGTGAAATCGTCCAAGCTGGGATCCGCGGTGATCCCCTCGCCGACCACTTGCACGTTCGACGTCAGGGTAGCCGCGATCACGCTCATCGCGCTGGCCGACATTTTCGAGGCCCGCGAGGATAAGCTCGCCGAGCTGGACATGGAGGGGAACATCGCCAGCGGGTAGTCCTCGGATTCGGGGCTGGTCCTGGGGCTAGCTATCAGATTGGCGAACTCCGCCGCGTTCGCCGGTGCCTCTCCGCCCCCTTGGGCGCTCTCCCCTACGTTCTGATAAACGGTGTGCCCGACGCCGACGCCCACGCCCGAGCCGTTGATCGCTCCGTCGGCTGACATTTCACCGACGATTCCACTGCCACCGGTCTTCAACGCGGAATGACTCTGCAACGCGGTAACAACAGCGATGCGGGCTTGCATTATACGAAGCGCGTTAATCACGTGTTGCAACGCTTGCTGTTTCGCCACGTTACTCTCCAACGACAAGATGATACTGGACAGAGAGGGTCGGTTTTGCAAGTTGGAGGAGCTAGTGGCGGGATTGATGGAGATGGCGTCGGTGTTGCCAGCAGCGGCGGTGGCAGCGGCAGCGGTGTTACCGCCGCTGTTCTCGGCGTTTCCAATGGCTACCAAGCCGCAACTGGTTGCCGCGTTGGCGGTGTAACCGCTCCTCGAGCTGAACAGAGAGCAGAGACCGAACGGCGTGCTCATCTCCGAGGCGCTCTTAAATCTCAGCGACGTCTGCCCGAGCGGGTCTTTGGCCGTTGGGAACGGGACCGGTTCTTGATTATAGGCGGCCGGTTGATCGGTTAGGACCCAAGCGATGCTGTGACTGGAGCCGCAGGACACTCGGTTCACGCTGGTGTCGTCCAGCTCGTGGACCAAGGACGGTTTCTTATTGACGATCGTCGAACCGTTCCCCTGCTGGCCGTGATCGTTGTCGCCCCAGGCGTAGACTTGCCCCGCGTCCGTTACCGCCAGGCAATGGAGCGCGCCTACCGCCACGTGTATCACCTTCTTCCCTCGGAGGCCCTCCACCAGCGTAGGCTTTCGGACGTGATGGTCGGTGCCGTGACCCAGCCGGAAATAATCTCCCTTGCCCCAGGTCCAAACCTCCCCGTATTTGGTCAACGCCAGAGAGAACTGCGCTCCGCACTCGATCTGCACCACGCCCATGCCGTTCAGCCGATCCACCAGCAGCGGCGTGTAACAACCGTCGCTGCCACCTCGACCGAGCTTACCGAAGTCCCCGTCGCCCCACGAGTACACCGAACCGTCGTCCGTTAGAGCCATCGTCTGCGCGTCCCTGCTGCCGCAAGCCACTTGCACCACCCTCTGACCGGCCAGGGACAGCAGCAATTTCGGTTTCAGTTGCGTCGAGGTGTCCCCGTGGCCCAGTCTACCGTACTCGCCCAGGCCCCAGGTGTAAATCTCGCCGCTGCTCGTGATCGCGGCCGAGTGGCCGGATCCGCAGGCGATGTCTCGGATCCGCTTGGATTTCAGTGACTCGATCAGCCTGGGCTTGTTCAGGGAGAGACAATTACCGTGCCCCAGCTTACCGTCCTCGCCTTCCCCCCACGAGAACACTCTGCCGTCCTGCGTAAGAGCCAGGGCGTGCTTGCCGCCCGAGTGCACGGCTACCTTCTTAATCACGTACTGACTCAGGAACGGTATCAGCTTGGGCTCGCACACGTGGCTATCGTCCCCGAGGCCCAGCCTCCCGTTCGTCCCCTCCCCGCAAGCGTACAGCTTCCCCTCTTGGCTCACCACGAACAGAGTCTTGCTGCCCCCGGCGATATGGATCGGCTTCAACTTGGAGAGCACCTCGCTGTACACGGGCAGCTTGATCTTCGACCCCTTTAATCCGCCCAGCTGATCCTTGTCGTTCAGGCCCCACACGTACACGGCCGAGTGCTGAAGCGCCTCCGTGTCGCGCTGGGAGCTCATCTGCTCCTCGACTATCTCCCAATCCGAGGCCAGAAACGAGACGGACGTCGCCAGCTGATTCTCGAATATCTTCCTCTTGCCGACTATCCGAAGGGCGTGTATCTTGCAATTCACCCCGCGGTTCCGGCACGCTTCTATCGTTATCTCGATGCAAGGGTAATATTCCTTGGCGTCCTGCAACAGTAGAACGCTGGTGTCTGTGTGCCGCACGCTGATCGTCGACAATTCAACCAGACTGTCGAACGAGTCCCCGACCTTCAGCATTATCAACGACGGCACGTAGCTGCCGTCCTGCGGATTCACCACAATCTTCAGGGAATGCACCAGAATTCCCGGCAACACGTCCAATCGGATCCAATGCTTACCGGCCCGCCTGCCGCAACTCTTCCAGTACATGTCGGACCCGTCCACCAGCCGTATCGCTCCGTCCTGCCGCGACGACACCGTCAGCGTTCGTATACACTTGGACCAGTCGTCGATCAGGGAAGACTCGGCAAAGTCTTGGCTGTGATACCGCCCGGGCTTGCCGGCGTACACCGCTGCCGAGCCCGGCTCCACGATCCGATTGAACCCGTGCTGGTGGCACCGTTTCGTGTAGAAGCAGTTCTCGCACATGTTGTAATTCTCGCAGTACTTGCACTTGAATCTGGGCCCGGAGATCGGCAGAAGCTGGCAAGAATTGCAAGTGACCGAGTGATGGCAGGACGGCACCCTCTCCATTTCCAGGGCGCATCCGGTCCAGCTGCTCTGCTGAGGGAAATCCACCGACACGTCCTTCCCGTTGTTTATTATACCGGTCACTACTCCTACGCTCTGATGATTCACCGAGCCCCATTTGTACTTGGGCACGGTCACCGACGCCTTCACTCTGACCTTGTCGCCGATCTTGAGCGCCGCCGGCCTCGGTATCGTTAACGGATGGCCCAGCAGCTCGATGTGAATGAATCTCACCCAATAAGTGCCGCCTTTACGCTGCCAGGCCACCTGCACGTTCAGATCGTGCAGACCCTCCGGATCGATTTTTATCACTTGACCAACGTCCCCGTATTCCACCTCCTCGTAGCTCTTGCAGCATCGCACCAGCATCCCCGGTATCAGGTTGTCCCGCACGTAGATCGCGTATTCGTCCACCGAGAGAAAGTCGGATCGCTTCATGTAGTTTGGCGGCAGGATCGAGGACACGGCGTCGTTGGTCGACGGTGAATCGTCCATATTCTCGCTGGTCGAGTCCTCGGGATCCGAGAGTCCGTACACGCTCGAGATCGTCTCGCTGTCGCTCAGAGCGGCGTCCGGGTTCTCCAGAAGCCACGCCACCACGCTCTCCGCCGGAGTGGCGCCTACCGCGCTGCTCAGACTCTTGATCGCCAATTCAACGCTCTTCTTGGCGAAACCCATCTCCGTCAATTGCGCTACCAACGGGCTCACGGGCCGAGGAGATTTCTTTCCGCTGCTCCTGCAATGCCTTCTCTGACTGGACGTTAGCGATGCCAGCGAGCAATCCGAGCCGGGGGAATCGGGATACGGAAACGGGTTCAACCACTGCATCGCGGAGCGTCTCAGTTCCGAAATTAAATATTGCGAGACCGACAATGCGGCCTCTTCCAGCTCCTTTTGCCGGAATATCGGTTTCAATGGCTGCGGCTTCGTCGCTCGTACCAGCATCTCTTGGAACAGGGTTGCCCGCCTGTCGCGGCAACCCTCTCTGTCCTCCGCGACGTTCCTATCAACCTCTTCGCCGTTATCGGCGTCGTTGGCGTTGTCGATTATCCCTTTCACGACACAGCCGCTTCCTCGACGGACAAGGTCGCCCTCCCGACTGCCGGAATCTTTGTCGTTTTCGTGGGCAATTTCAATTTCGATTTCGTTTCCGTCGTCGTTGTCTTGGTAACCGCCTTGGGCACCGTCGCCGTCGCCATCGTCATCGTCGTCGTTGTCAGTGTCGTCGTCGTCGTCGTCGTCGTTGTCCTCGTCGTCATCGCCGCCGCCGTCGTTGCCCTCCCCGTCGCCGACGCAACCACCTCCTCCTCCTCCTCCATCGCCGTTGTCGTCGTCGCGACGGTCGCTGCTGGCGACGCCAACACCCACAGAAGCGACAGCAACGTCACCGCCGACATCGACGATTGTACCAGCATCGATGTTCTGATTGATCGCGTATTTCAAGATTTTCCTCAATTTCGTCTGATGATCCAAGATCGTCTTTCCTGCGTTCAAAGCCGCCAGCTGTTGCTGTTGATTGTGTAGAACGAAGACGTTTACCATGCCAGCTATCACCGGCACGCCGCTCGGCCTTTTGTCCCTCACACGATGATCCAACAGCAGGTTCGCCCAAGTGGAGAGGAACGAATCCGGCGTAGGCATTCGGTCCAAACGGAACTTGACGCTGAGATGCCTGACGGCGAAAAACGGAAGCTTTCTCCGCGCGCCGCTCTCGTGCATCTGCACCAGAATCTTGGAGTGTTTGATAAATTTGCATATCGTACCGATCTGTCCGTCGACGTCCACCAAGCTGCCGATCCTCGGCCTATCGTCGAGACCGCCGAGGACGGTGAGCGCGGCCATCACCGTCTGAGGGATATACTCCTTGTTCTCTCCGCCGTTCTCGTTCGGTTGTACGCGAAAAAACGGACCCCCGCTTAATAGGTCCGCCGCCACCGATAACTGGGAGGCGAGGAACACGTTTAAAGTCGCGTTCCATTTTGCTAGCGAGTGCAAGTATCTGATTAGAGAGACGAGCTCCTCGACGATCGTCGAGCTACACGAAGCCGTTAGAGAGACGCGACCCTTGTTCGAGTAGAGCTCGGAGGGGGAGTCGAGGTAGCAGTCGAGAGCGATATATCCCAGCGCAATGAAGATCTTCTCCAGGAAGGGTATCGTGTTTGGATTCTCGGCCGACCAGGACGGCAAGACGGCGGTGAGTAACCGCACTGCCATGATTCTTCTCTCCAGGTTTGGATGATTCTCCTCGGTGACCACGGTCAAGAGGACGGTGATCCAGGCTTTCGTGCTCAGGCATTTACAGAGCTCCGGAGGCCTGGCGATCGCCCTTAACAGGCTAAGGCTGGCCCAGGTCTCGTGGTGTTCCGTGGCCAGCTGGGACCGAGTGGTGAACTCGAACTCGTACGCGGACGAGGTAATGTCGCGCAGAACGGAGGTGAGTATATTGATGCCGGACGGGGCCACCTTGTCGCCCTCGATCCCGCAACAGAGCAGGACAATGCGAAGCAGGGTGACGGAGGCGGACTTTAGGCAAGTGGTCGGATGTATGTCCTCCAGATCGTTCGGCTTGTCCGTTCTGGTGGGGTCCAACGGCGGCGTGTCTACGTCCGTGTCGGTGTCGGGCGGTGTCGGAGGCTCGGCCAGTTTCAAGTCGTATTTCCCGTCCTTGCCCATGCGATAGGAATTGGTGCCAGCGTTGTCCCATTGCACCCGGATCCAGCCGTCGTCCCCGAGTTCCGCCACCACCTGGCCCTCTCCCGGAGGCAAGCCGTCCTGATCGCCCCATTTCCAGTCCATTCCGCGAACCACCCTGGTCCCGATCTTCATCAAAGCCGCCAATTCTATTCCGCTGAGTTGCACGCTCGGCGGTTTCATCTTTTCCAAGTTCCCCTCGTATATGGCCGTCGCCGCGGCGTCCCTCGGTTTCGAATCGTCGCGATCGACCGCCGTCGTCGAAGCCGCCACCCCCGCCGCGGTCGCGGTGGCTGCCGCCCCCGGCCCGCCCGCTGACAGGGACAAGGACAAGGACGGTCCGATTTGCCTGAGCAACGTCAACACGCTCGACACCATCCCGGAGTTGATCAGCAGACCGATCTCGTTGGCGTGCTGGTAATTGCTCAGCATGTCCAGGATTGTCAGCAGAAATCTGGCTCTGGGCAGCTTTCTTAGCCAAGTGTAGGTGCCCTGGTTCAAGCTACTTTTGTCGCTGACTTTCGGTTTACTGGGCAATTCCGCCTGGACGACGTAAGCGCGTAACGCATCGACCGCCCATGTGGTCACCTCGGCCTCGGCCAAAATCAGTCTGGACTTGAGATAGGGCGTGATCAATTGGACGTTCTCCAAGCAATGCTTTATCCCGTCGCCAAGGGACTTGTTCTCGTGAGACAAGCCGAGCCAGCCGTTCAGCAACGAGTAGTTTACCGACGTGATCAGGCAGTCCTTTTTCAATAATCGCTGCATCATTAGAATCCCCTGCTCCCGTAATTTCGCCCGTTGCATTTGACAGTACATGGCCCGACGTAGCGCCTCCACGTCACCCCCGTCCTCGGTAACGACGAACTTTATAATGTTGGTCATCAGCTCGCTCGAGTCGATGTTCAACGGCCTCTGTTTGATCCTGTCGACGATCTTGCCGATCGTTTTCCTCGCGTCCAACGTGTTCTCCAGCCTCGGAGAAGCTGGCGGCGGCCTTGCCTCTTTCGCCGTTGCCTCCTCGGTGTCCGATTTCCCCTTCAGCTTGGCGTTCTGAATGGACGTGTTGACGATGTCCTCGGGCTTGCCGGTGGCCCCCCTGCTGGCCCCTATTCCGCTCTTCCGAGCCTCCCTCATCACCGTTTGGACGGTCCTCTTGAATCTGGGCAGAGTGTGCAACAGCTTCAGGTCCCGTAGTCCTTTGATCTCGTAGCTGGTCGCGGACCTTACCTCGTGAAGGAGAAATCTGCATTTCTCCTGCGCCGGAGCGCAGACCTCCTTGTAGCTTCTGTTCTGCTGCTGCCTGATTCGGATCATGTTCCACTTGGTCTGATGGATCGCTCTGACCATGTCGGCCAGCGGTTTCGGTAGCCTGCCGTTGTTCTCGCCGCCGGCGTCCTGATCGATCAGCTGGATCACTTGATGGCCCAAAGCGAGGTGCTTGACGATCACCGCCATTAGGAGCCGGCTAACTTCTTCGACGGGGTGGTCGCCGGAGAACTCGGTGTGCGCCAGCAGATTGTTCGCCTTGGAGTATCTGTCGACCAGCGATAAGAAAGTGTGGACCTGCTGGTCGGTCTTGTGGGTCTCGGCAAGCGCGTATATGAACGCCGTCACTCTGTCCTCCCTCTCTTTTTGTAGCTCGTTCTTGGTGCGTACGGCGCGCACGGTGCGCACGGGAAGCGGGGCCTCCGTTGGCGAATTTGCGGCCGTCGAGGTGTTGCTCCTCGCCTCTCCCTTCTCCTCCTCGTAAGGATTCGGCGGCTGTAGAACCTGCAAGCCGCCCCGCAAGAAGTTGGCGTTCAGCCAAACGCCGGCCTCCTCTTCCGCCGGTTGCAACGGCAAGCTCTGCCGCGTCCGGTGAGCGTGCAGGCCCAGCAGAAAGCCCAAGGATCTCTCGGTGTCGAGCAGACACGAGCACACCTCCGTAACGTCGATGGTGATCTCGGTGCTCTCCGGCTCGGAGTAGCAGTAATGGCCGACGAAGTAAGAGTCCATCATGGTTCGCGGTAGCTGGCCACGGGGTAAGTTCGGTGTTGAGTTCGGGGGGTATGGGCCGGTGTAGCTGGAACCCTCCCAGCAAGCCGCGTTTCTCTGCAGGCCTTCCATGCGGACGTCTTGCACGTCGTAGACGTTGTTGTTCATCACCACCCACAGGCCACCGTCGCGATTGTGATTCTCGAGGTCGGCCCAACGGATCACGGACGGCTCGTCCGATATCGATATCCTGTTACCATGCTGCGGAGCTATGATGCCCGGCCAGGACAGATCGTCCGCCTCGTTCTTCTCGATGGTCGGCACCAGCTTGTTGAACTGATCCAGCGCGTCCAGCATCGGCGTCATCATCTCCATCCAGTCCATGTCGAGCAGCAGCATCGGATAGTCGACTTGCAACAGGATCAGGCAAGTAACCAGCTCCGGTAGCAGCATGTTGACGATGTCGCCCCTCAGCACGCTGCTCACCGATACGAACTGCTTGATGCTGCTGTTAGCCGACAACTCGGCCGCGTACGACATTATCTCGGTCACGTGCACGCAGACTTGAGACACGTATTTCTTCAACAGCGACTCGGCCCCGTGCCGCTCCTGGTCGCGCAGATTCTCGGCATTGGACGCGTTCAGGCACTCGTACACCCGACCGACCAACAGCCGTTGGAACTTTAGCAGCAGATTCAGGCTGGGAGAGCTGTCGTTCTTCTGCTGCGGCTCCTCGTTCCGAGTTATCTGCTCGCCAGCCTGTAACTTGGACTGCGTGGTGCAGGTGACGTTCTTTATCAACTGCTTCACCAGCTGCAGCAGCGAGATACTCGTGTTATTCTTCTCCGAGTTCAGCTCCTTGGCCTGCTTCGCGTCGCTCGGTTTGCTCCCGTTACCGCCGTTCATCGCTCCTCCGTTTACTCCTCCGTTCACCCCTCCGTTCACGCCTCCGTTCACTCCTCCGTTCACTCCTCCGTTGCCAACGTTCCCGGCGTTGCCCGAGAGCACGAGAAACTCCTTTTCGTCGGCAAGATCGCTGGTCTCCGCTCTCATAGCGGCCTTCAGCGCCAATTCCAGGCCGCCGTCGGCCATTAAACTGGACACCAGCAGGTCCG
This sequence comes from Andrena camellia, assembly GCA_029448645.1. Taxonomy (NCBI): domain Eukaryota; kingdom Metazoa; phylum Arthropoda; class Insecta; order Hymenoptera; family Andrenidae; genus Andrena; species Andrena camellia. The sequence goes on from CM055680.1 coordinate 35,276,697, forward strand.
CCATGAACCGTTGCCCGTTACCCGGGTTCGCCACTTGATCCACCATACTGCCGTTCGCTTTCGACAGGAAATTCGAAAGGGTCTTGGCCCGTTCGTTGGCCGTGGGCAAGAGAATGCTCCAGCCGGTCAGCAGAACGGCCTGCGCCGCCTCCTGGATCGTGGCTAGGATTCCTGTGCTGCTCGCCAGCGTGACGCACCGTTGCTTCAAAGAGTTCAACAACGGCGTGCCGGCTAGTCCCACCGACTTGCCGTCGATGTTGTGCGCAATCATGGTGTGCAGCTGCAACCGGATCAGATTCAAGGCTGCCACCGCTAAACATTCCCGATCCTGGGTAGGTGGCCGCGTGCCGGGCAATCCTTCGCAAGCCTTGCCCAACAGGCTGTCCAGCAGCCGGAACGTGTCCTCGCAAATCTCCACGACGAACGCCACTCTGCTGGCCACCGACCAGGCCGACGTGCACCAGGCGAAGCTCTGCGTCGGCCCGCAGGCCAGGCCGATCACGTTCTTACCGGATAACGTCGGGCAGAGCGTCGGCTCGGCCACCACCGTGTCCAACGCCGGATCGATCTGACCGTAATCGTTCCTCCCCCATCCGTACACCGACTGGTCTTCCGTTAATGCCAGCACGTGCAAGCTTCCCACGCACAGCTCCTTCACCTTCTTCGTCTTCAGCGCCTCGATCACTTTCGGATATTTCACGTGCTCCTCGCTGCCATGGCCCAACCGGTACGCCTCCCCCTTGCCCCACGTGTAGACCTCTCCGTAGGCTGTTAACGCGGCGGAGAATTGTCCGCCGCAGTACACCTTGGCCACATTTATGTCCAACAGCTTGTCCACGATCTTGGGCGTTTTCGATCCGTCGCAACCACCTCTGCCAAGCTTGCCGTAATCACCGTCGCCCCAGGAGAACACTATACCGGAGGCGGTGACGCACAACGTGTGGGAATCGCCGCTACCGCATGCCACGTACACGACCATGTGCCCGTTCAGGGCGCTGACAAGAGTCGGGGTCTTTACGTCGTTGGAATAACCGTGGCCCAATCGGCCGTAATTACCTCTTCCCCACGTGTACAGCTCGCCGCTCGAGCTGAGCGCCGTCGAGTACGTGCTCCCGCAGGCTATGAACGTGACGTTCTTCTCGACCAGTGCCTCGATCAGCTTCGGCTCGTCGTACCCTGTCCTGTTCCCGTGCCCCAGCCGCCCCCCGTCGCCGTTCCCCCAAGAATACACGGAGCTGTCCTGCGTCAGAGCCAAGTAATGCTTGCCGTCCGGATGAGAGGCGATCATTGTCACAGGCTTCTCCGAAAACCCGAACACTCTCTGCGGATATTGGGTCTCCGAGCCGTAATACATCATGTAAACGTTCCCGCTCGCCGAAAGGATCATCAGGGCTCTCTCGGTGCAACAGAGCTGCTTGATACCGAGCTCGGCGATCCCGTCGCAATAGAACGGCGACGAGCCGCCGTTCCCGAATTTCACGCTTCCCCAAGCCAGAACCTCCTCGAACGTTTGATTCTGATTCTTCGGGAATCGATCGGTCAGAATCGGTGGCAAGAGGGGGGCGGCTAGTCTGCTTAGATTGCACATTACGATCACCGCCGCTTTACGTAAATCGACCGACGTGCTGTCGTCCTCGGGAAGCCTCAGATATTTCAGCAACACCTCGCAAGGGCCTGGCGTCACACTCTTATCGCCTCGCCGCGATTTCGAGGCTGGGATCATGTTCAGGCGCCTCAGTAGCGGTACCAGCGGTGCCGTGCTGCCCGGTGGCATTACACGATTATCCTGGTGCTTGTGTTTACCACTCAGATGGAGGAGCAAACAAACAGAATCCAATAAATTCGATAACGTGGCCCTCTGTGTTACCAGCTCTAATAGCAAGCAAAGAGCCATATGCTGGTCCGACAATGGTATAGAGCACCATGACCGCCCGCTAACTATATCCCTAGAACAGAGAGACACCGGTGTGCCCATCAAGAACCGTGATCACCGTGTCGAGAAACTGACGATCACAACTGATGATTAAAACGAGAGAACGGTTACCCTGTAACGACTTGTCTTAAAAATTTCGCCGATCGTTCCACTACTTCTAGCCAGACTTGGGAAACGTTGCTCTCGTCGAAAAGCGTCGCTTCGGGCAACGACTGTAAAGCTTCCAAAGATTCGGACAGAAGTTCGCTGCAAAATTCAATGTCCTCCCCGGATCTCCAGGCCCGTCTAAGATATGCGAATGAAAAATTTAGTGCTGCACGAGATCCTACTCGCGCTAATCCTAACGTCGCCTTCTCGTTTGGCCTCGTCCTGAAATTATTCCACGCTACGATAGATTCCACCTAGCTACTAAATCCACTTATTCTTACAATTAGATAAACAACACTACATATATCGGCCAGTAATACATTTTTTGCAATTTAGTAGCAGGTTTCGATGCCGCCGGGACATCCTTAGTCTCCTGTTCTTTATGGCGCGAAAGAGCGGTGAAATATCGTCGAGCTACTATCAATCGCTGCCTCAATCGTGTGGCGGATAACGTACTGTTCGCAACCTCGTAGCACAATTTTCTTTGCTCCTTGATCAGTAAATCGATACATGTTCTTAGGTCGGCGAGGGCTGAAAAATGAATGTTGCACATTTCGAAACAGAAATATTTAGGATAAGATACCACTCTGAACCAGAGATCGAAAAAGTTTTCGAACTTGGCAATAGCGTCCATTTAAAGCATGGATCGCGGAACTTGTATAAAATTGTTCCCCCATTATAAGTTCCCAGGAGAACCGATAAAATGAAAGTTTCAGAAAATAAAGTGTCTCAGTTTGGAATGGAACTTGTAAAATATAAAAATAATAATTTCTCAACAACAGGAATAGAAGATATTTTGTTCACCAATATTAAAAAAAGTTGTCAATCGTTGTAACAAATACTGAATACTATTCAATGGATAGTACTACACTAACAATATTAAATAATTCTTACAGTTGAATTGATATTATAAATATAGTATTATAATACGTGGATGTATATTCATATATTCTATTATTGAAATATATTATATATTATATTATAGAATTTCTATGTATTTTACGGTTCATATAAGTTGTAAAAAAAAGGTTATTTAGGTATTGATCTTGACCAGTTCTCTTTTCTGTTCAATACTTTTTATGAAACCATTGATTACTTGTGATTTTCATACCGCTTATTAAATAAACATACGAAGAATATGATACCTATTATATTGTTAAATAAAACTAGTACTTTTCTAGTAGTTTAGTACTTTTCTTTATCTTGTGAAACCTTATTTAATAAATGTTCCGATGTAACTTGTCTCCATGGAACTTTTATTATATAAAAGTTCTAAAATATCTGTTCCATGAAAACACTACTTTTAAAGCTGTTCCCAAGGGTAACATTTCTTTCCACAGAAAGATTCCACAGGAACAGATATTTTCTTAAACGAAACATACAAGTTCCAACAGAATTTTTTTAAAAACGAGGGTTCGAGAACTTTTTCGATCCCTGCTCTAAATAAGAAAGACAAGGCAAAAGTCTTTACATGGTTGAGGACCCCAAAGCCAGGAATCTATCATGTGCTGAGATGGAATGATCTTATCTACAAATGTATTTGCTCTTGCTGCTTCCTCTTCGTCTAATTTCTGACAAGGTCCGCAGTTACAACCACGTTGCGGACCGCAAATCCCATCGCAGCAGAGGCAGGATAGTACTCTCATGTTGCAATAATAATGACCGCTATCGCCTGAAGTCAACAGAAAATTGTTGAAAACGACCATTGATCGTGCTAGCTAATTGTTCCTAACCTTTTCTAGCTGTTATACCCGCAGCATTGATTAGACCGTCGCTGAAGGAGCCCACGATTTCTCCATCCCTTATCATTTCGTTCCAAAGTTCTGCCAGGCCATCTCGATAAAGTAAACGTTTCAGGTCTGTTTTCAGCCATTTTGCGTCTAAGCGGATCTCTGGTCTTACTATAATGTCCAATTGAACGCTCATGTTGATTCTTCGATATCCGCCAAATCTCTAAAATCCTTCGGACCCTAAGAATGTGTCCATTGACATTGTCACGCGCAACTCATCTTGCACATTCCATGTACCAACATCTCATACCCTCCTCGTTTCTTAAACTATGCAAGGTACCTTTCCGGGTAGCTTACTCATTCCATTTCCATCATTTTCAGTTATTTCTTTGGAATCCTCTTGATTTAATTGTGCGTCTTATAAGCTTCGACCGAACGAGGGGAATACACTTGATCATTAAATAATCCTGAACCATTTAAAGTGCTAGCCTTCTAAGGTTAATCGCCATATATCGGCAAAACTGCCAGTACTTTTGTACATACTCGCGTTTACTAGTCGCGTTTACGAGCTCGGAATTTATTCGTCCCCGATTACGATCAACTGACCGACATTTGCCAAACTCGTTACTCGTTACATGTGTACTTGATAATATGTACTGTATTTTAAAACAGATTGTTACATTACTAATTGTCGATTTATATTTATGTAGTAAGTATAGATGCTGAATGTGTGTTGTGAAAAGTTGTCATTACCGAGTATGACTTGAAATGCAACTTGTTTACTCGATATATTACATACTATCGTGGCATTGTTCGGTGGAACGTTTTCTTAGAGACTTGGAAATTCGCTCGGTCTTCGCTGCATTCAAAGTATGCATGCAAGTACGTGTATTGATCGTAAAAAAAGCTCGAGGGGCGGCGGTCACAAAGTCTCGGCAATTAATGAAAGATAACAAACGGGGCGCAAAAGACTCATCACAGATTACTTGAAATTTCAACAGATAGTCACGTTGTAACTGTCATAGCTTTGGTTCAAAGTGCCTGTACCCCGTACATACAATTCATGAAAGCATCGCATAAATCAACACTACGCGTGGCGAATGCGAGGACTATGCAACCGCGATAGCCTGGTGCTGCAGGGTGCTGTGCTGTGCTATGTACCAATGTATTATATATACGTATGCATGTGGGCATAGGCAAAATAGCGCGCGAACGCGCATGCGGCGCAATATGTTTGCGCGCGCAACTATGTCAGTGGGCGCGACATCTAAATATGCAGAATATGTTTAAATAGGTGTTGTTGATGCTGGAAAGTTTATCGAACAAAAATTTTTGGTACATATTGGAATATCTTAATTAAAAAGACAAAGCTCAGAATGCTGAGCAGCGTGAGGAGTTCTTTTGTGTTCCAAATTAGGAAATACGGTGAGTACTGAACACTAGAATAGCGACGAACGATAATAGGTTATAAATGGTATTTAAAAAATCCGCGTAATCTCGAACGATACTTGAGGATTAATCATAATTTTAGGACAACGTGCGCATATTCGGCACGCGGTACGTAAATTTACAAACGATTTAAATCAACGTCAGACCGCGGAGTCATCCATTGCCCCATCACGACCATGTGGACAGCCAACAGCGATAACACATCCTCATTTAATGAAAGACGGAGAAGTTGTCCCAAGCATTCAGCTTGACGAGTTCAAGCGGAGACGGTGTAAACTAATGGAGAGCATTAACTTGCACGCGCACGCCGCCAACATAGGCAAACCCCATATCCTAATTATACCATCGTCGTCTAAAGTATACATGTCCGACAAAATACCGTATGTTTTCCGCCAAAATACAGACTTTTTATACTTTACTGGTTGCCAAGAACCCGATAGCATTTTGGTAATTACAGCGAAGAATGAGAATTTTGTAACAACCCTGTTCGTAAGGCCACAGAATCAGCATTCCGAATTATGGGATGGTCCTCGAACAGGACTCGAAGCAGCACCTAAACTGTTTGGAGTTGATTCCTCGCTTCCTGTAACAGAGTTCGAACAGTTCTTTGTCTCGTTTGCAAATGAAAACAAGAAGAGCATAGTTTGGTATGATAATGTTGATATAGTACAACCAAACCTGCACAAAAAGTTGTGCGAGTTAATTAAAATAACCAACGGCCAAGCGTTTGTTTCTCCTACAAGTATAATACACAGACTCAGAGTGATTAAGTCGCAGTCCGAAATTGATTTAATGAAAAAAAGCTGCGAGATTGTTTCGGCAGCAATAAGCAGAACGATAGAAATATCAAAACCAAGAATGACCGAACATCAACTATTCGCGATTGTAGATTATGAATGTCGTATGAATGGCGCGGAATTTTTGGCATATCCTCCGGTTGTTGCCGCGGGTAAAAATGCCAACATTATTCACTATATTAATAACAACCAAGTAATTCAAAATGGAGATATGGTTTTGATGGATGCAGGTTTGTCTAATATGGATATACATACAGTGGCTCACAGCCATAATCGTACACTCTTTAAAATCGCATAACATTTTTTAGAATTGGTCTAAACGGCACGAGTTTTTTTTCTTGAGAAGCTAGAAGGATTAGTTTGCCAAGTGACGTGTTTCGTCGTTTTGAAAAAAATTGCAACTGGTCGGAATAGCAAAAAAAAAAAACTAGTAAAGGTCGTTTTTTTTTCAACTTTTTTTCTGAGTCTGTAATGAAAATTCAAACAACCCGTTTGTAGATTTAAGTAAGTTGTATACATGCTGAAAATTTCATGAAAATCGGTTACAAACGTTTAAAGATCGCAGAATTAAAGGTCGAAAATCGCTGATTTCGGGAATTTTGCGATTTTCGACCTTATTTTGCGATCTTTAAGCGTTTATAGCTTTGAATTTTCATTACAGGCTCAGAAAAAAGTTGAAAAAACGACCTTTACTATTTTTTTTGCTATTCCAACCAGTTGCAATTTTTTTCAAAACGACAAAACACGTCACTTAACAAACTAATCCTTCTAGCTTCTCAAAAAAAAAAACTCAAGTCATTTGGACCAATTTTAAAAATGTTATGCGATTTTAAAGAGTGTACGATTATGGCTGTAAGCCACTGTTTATATAACGCGGAGTTGTCCCTGTTATTTTTATCAGGTATGTAGATATGTAGTTCTATTATAATCTTTGGAACCCCTTTAGGTTGCGAATATCATGGTTATTCGTCCGATGTAACCAGAACGTGGCCAATTAATGGCAGATTTACGCCAGAACAGAAAATTCTATACGAGATCGTGCTGGACATACAGACCATTCTAATCGAAAGACTGAGAGAAATGCCTACGTTGGATGAATTATTTCGTGATATGTGCTCCTTGTTAGGCAAAAGATTACAAGAAATTGGATTAATACCAAAGCATTTGAACGGCGGTAAATTAATTTCAGCCGCTTACACTTACTGTCCGCATCATGTAAGTCATTATTTAGGAATGGATGTGCACGACGCAGGAAACATCTCTAGAGGCATAACACTCGAGCCAGGAATGATAGTAACGGTTGAACCCGGTAGGATACATTGAGAAATATTAATTCCTTTGAAATTGTCGATATAATTCTACTTTTCATTGTATACAGGTATATATGTAAATTCTAAAAACGAATTTGCTCCATCAGAGTTTTATGGTTTAGGCATTCGTATCGAGGATGATGTGTTGATAACGGAAGACGGGCCGATAATTTTAACGGAACAGTGCCCGAAAGGAATTGCTCAAATAGAGGCTTTAGCTAGCCAAAATTTATAATACCTCTTCAAACGGCAACGATTATTACATCGCGTGGGTGCTACCGCAAATTCATTCCATTAATATTCTTGCAAGCCAATATTATCAATATTAATTATTCATTGTTTCGTCTTTTTACAGATTAGCCATGTAGTGTACATTGATTGTGTATAAAATTGTATACATTCTGATCTTATTCAAAAATTTGTTTAAGTGGAAATAAATGGATATCATGTATTTGTAGCCAATAAAGAATAACCAGAAGGAACAACAGCACGGTATATACGAAAAGAGCTAGCATGAACATTTATACGCGACAAGTCGGTTTACAGAGACCACAAGAAAGTAAGAAACGTGTATGAGAATCTGCGTAGAATGTTATTAAGAAAAAGGTTGGGGGGTTGGTAGTGGTGGTGGTGGTGAAGGGAATGTAATGCAGTCAACTTAAAGGTCACTGAATATACTCTGATGCGAGGAAACGACAAACAAACCAGACAGATAATACCGCATACTACCCCGCATACTTCATATTCGACTTATATCCACACTGTAATCAAGTGTGGAAAATGATTGTCCTTATTATCGCGTGTATGGTAAAATGATTCGGAAAATTTTAGACGGCAAGATTCCTCAATTTAACGTCAGCTTCCTTCAAACCGATAAAGTTCATTAACTGCTTCACCCGCAGACGTGCCCAAACAAGATGATCGTGCAATCCATGGATTTGAGCTGCTGCAAGAGCTGCACTTTCGGGATAGACCACTGTAGTGCATCCGAGTCCTAAGAACAGAATGTACGTGTCAGCAGTACTCTTTTGTCGCAGACTGTAAGCATGATCATACCTATATGTGTATAGTTTGGACTTTACCTGAAGGAACATTAATGGACGACCACAAGTCTCGTGAAATGTTCTCCGGCTTGAGAGGCGGGCAATTAATAACAGGCAAAGCCGTATTTCCAGACAGCACTGGTCCCAATCCGTTGCTTCTGCCTGCTACAGCTATTAACACCACCTAGGAGAGACAAGGCAGACTGGCGATAATTCGGAAACAAACAGTACTATACTTTTGTTAGTATCAATGGTTTTATCATTATGTTTTGATAATCGAGTTGTTTCGCAACATACGTTCGAGCTACATGTACTATGCATATACAGTTGGTAAAAAAAGTAGTTGGACACTTTAAAATCGCCCAACTTTTTTAGAATTGGTCCAAACGACATGATTTTTTTTTCTTTTTTTGAGAAGCTAGAAGGATTAGTTTGCCAAGTGACGTATTTTGAAAAAATCGTAGTTTTGAAAAAAAAAATGCAATTGGTCGGAATAGCAAGAAAAATAGTAAAGGTGGTTTTTTGAACTTTTTTTGTAAGCCTGTAATGAAAATTCAAAAAACCCCTTTGTAGATTGAAGTACTTTAAACGCTTAAAGATCACAGAATAAGGTCGAAAATCGCTGATTTCGGGAATTTCACGATTTTCGACCTTATTCTGCGATCTTGTCGCTACTAATTCCAAGTACTCATACGTATAATATACGTAGCTTTCTTGTAGAAAAAGTCTTGACACGACAGTGAAGAAAAATATTGAAATTTCTAAAGATTTACAACAACATTTTTCCAATGGCCGGACTTGTACGTTCTTAGATATCCAAATACGTATTATGTGTACACATACCTTTTCGTAGCTACCCTCGTACTCTGCGAGTATACGTAACGTTTCTTGAGTACCTTTATGCGCGCTAGTAACTCGAATCTGAACTTTTAAACCTAATGATTTGGCGTGCATTGCAATTCTTTTGCAATGCTCCTCGTCAGATGACGAACCCATCAAAATGATAACGAGGCTATTACACGGCGGAACGAGGTAGTCGAGTTGATCCGCAACCCACTTAAAATTATGTTTTACAACATCCAGATCTTTTTGCGTTACAGTGGTCAAGTTCCTATATACCTGAGAAAAGAACGTAACGTTAAAGTAATGGAATCGGACATTATCCGTCTATTTATAAGATATTTGCATCAAATACTTGTTTGTCCTTCATTAGCCTTTTATCGCCGGATGGCCAGAGTCTCCAAGAATCACTGTCGATTATGTCTGCTAGCATAATTTCACCATTTACGTTCACGCCAAATTCTACCTTCATATCTATAAGAGCACAGTTTCTAGTTGCCCATGCTCTTTCCAGAATTTCGAATACAACAAGTGCGGTACGCTTCATAATGTCAAATTCATCTTTCCCTATGGTAAGTCCATTGAACTTAAAACCAGCCGAAACAACCTGTTCCTCTGACCACTGAGGATCATGATTAGCATCATCTTTAAAGAATGTTTCTTGTAATGGTGGATTAAATCTGTATCCTTCGGGAACACCTGTAAAATGCTGGTAATATAAGTATATGGATACCTCTTTCGGTTCAAACTTGAAGAATTTCTATTGACTCGTGTACCTGGGTGTCTCTTTAAAAAGCTACCAGTGGCCAATCTTCTCGTAACCCATTCTATCGGAACCATTTCGCACTTTCTTGCAATGAAAGTTGTGTCATTTATCACTTTAACAAAGGCAGTCCCAAGACCAGCCTCGTTTAATAATTGGAAAACTTTAGCTGTGGTAGCTGTGCTAATCGCAGCTTTTCCCTCCAAATCATGAGACTTCGCACCATCTCCAGCGGTAATGCGATCCTTGCTTTGCAAAAGGCACAAAGTAGGATCGCTTAGAAGTTCATAGACCTTTTTGGTCTTTCCTTCGATAATCAAATTTCCACATTTGTACTCTACACAAATGAAACACTTTTGGTCAACTATAATAAATACGTAAAGGCAACAAAGATATCAGTTTGAGAAAAATTCATTAATTTAATCGTTATCTGGCGCTGTTAAAGGATATATAGGTATCTCCGAATTCAACAGGATCGCGCGTTCGGGCGCGGAAGAATGAACATAAAATAAATCGCGTACGGAAGGTTCTTTTGTTACATAGAGCCAAGTTGGCTCTTTCGAAATGGAATAAATATTTGAAAACAAAAATTGTTTCTTTTATTTGTGAAAGACCGATTAGATTTCAGTAACAACTACGGTATCGTAAGTTAAGTAAAATAAAGTTAAGTAAAGCAAAGTAAAGTAAAGGTGTATCGCTAGCGTAATATTATGGCGAGTAATACGTCACTTACCGGTCATTTTTTCCGTTCACCCCGTGAATGCTCGTGATTCGTGAATGCCCAGCTTCTCGGTTCTTCTGCGATGATCGGCTGTTTGGCGATCCCCACCTTCGTAATTCTGCTCCACTTGATAAGTGTAAATTTAAAAATTATCGTTATATCGGTTGAATGACGAATCTATGGGCCGGGCGCGGGCCAGTGGAAACTCTTGCAAAACTTTGAAAACAGGACAGAATGTAGCAATAACATGGTAATCTTCCTGTAAATGTGTATGTACAAACTGATGGGGGGGGGGGAGAGAAAGAGAGAGAGAGAGAGATGTTTATTATGCTGTTCCGGATGCATTATATATAAAAGTATGCGATAGATACTAACACATAATCGAAATAAGATGAGAGCAAAATAACTTTGAGCTTGGTCCTATAAAGGAAAACAACAAAAGAACAACGACGGATTTCTCAAGTATATATGTATAATATAATATTAATATCAATATATGGGAGTATTGTCGTTATGTAATATTGGATTCACGCGTAATATGTTTTTAGAGAAATATTGACTACAATCGAACGAATCTTCGTTGTAATAAATAGAAATAATGGTCGTTCAGCAGGTAAGTTTTTAGCGATGCATGTGCATACAGTACATGTGCATGTACACAGAAGGTATACATGTGAGCAGCAGCTAGCCTATGCGATGAAAGACGAGATGACAATGAATTTATTATACAATTTCGATAAACCGTATTCGTTATTCCAATTACTATAAACAAACAACGAAGGAATTTAACAGTACGATAATAGCTAAATAAGCTAACCCCTCCAGTCAAAAGCAGGTTTCCGTTGGCCTACGCATTCATTCGTGCTTCGGAAGCCAGTCGAGAGGCATATATAATTTCATGCGGATCTCTTTCGAGCTGACAGCAGAACATCGCGACCGCTCGAACGTTTCACGCACGTGGTACGTATATATGTACACGCACGCTTTAAAAACTCGTATAAACTCAGATAAAAAAACACTATGAGAAAGAATTGTCCAGTTCAATAAAGGATATGTTTCTACGGAAGTGTGACGGAGATAATTTATTTATACGGGGGCAGATCTTAAGGAAAGATATACATACGTAACATGTTTTTCATAATAATCGATACGGAACCGCCAAGGATCACATTCAACAAGTGGATACAGCGTACAGTCTCTGATAAAGTACAAAGCGTTTTACTACGATGTGATACAACTACTTGCAAACTTGCGTGCCTTCTCTCGATTAAACCTTGAAAGAATCGGTAAAATGATCACGGTCGGTATTATCGTCGATTGACAGTTGTACCCATTGCTGAATTACCTACATTTTTCTTTATTTTAAACTTTCGTCTCTCCATAATCATACATATATGCATGCATATATATTCCAATTCACACGTGTGTACGTGCGCGAACGACGCACGTGGGCTTGTGCGCCTATACGTAAGTATTATGGAGGTTGAATGAATGGGTACCGCGCGTGGTTGCGCGCAACAGTAAAGAATACCTCAAAACAAAGAAAAATTCGCTAATAAGTTTTTCAGAAATATGCCCTCGTATTTTTAGTAAAGCACCTGCTCTTTCCCAACATCTGCAATGCTCCCCCCCCATATTGTAGCGATTATTGTTGGATTAACTTACAAGTACTACAAATGTTTTCCATGCACAATAATATCGTATATGGTACAGTGACGAAATCAGTTGCGAAAGACAGATTAAGCAAGTGTATTGGAAAAAGATATAGTAGTAACATTGAAAAAGGAGCTCTATCAGCTTGTTAGGGGTCAATAGTTTACAGGGGCATTGCTGATAAAACTAAGGAAATCTCGAGGGGGTCTGCTACGTATTTTGCAACATAAGAATAATAATATTGTTTCCTTATTGATCGTGAAACATTATATGTAAACCTTAAAGCGTTTGCTTGTGAAATTTCAGAAGTACATCCTACTTCCAACGCACCTACGGTTGACGGTCTAATTTTAAATTTAACACAATAAAGCTAACCGATTATTTGAAAATTATTATTCTTTCAGATCGCAACTAGAGAATGTCTCGCGACGTGCAGGCTGGTTCCAACGTCAAAGTAATGTCTACATGCAACGAGACGGATAAAACGCGCAGGCTGCGCAGTAAAGGAGAGACAAGGGGTCAGAAGCTGTCTGGCCTAACACACGAATGTGGTGTTTTCGGATGCATAGCTGCGGGTGATTGGCCATCTCAAATCGATGTTCCCCAAGTAATTTGTTTAGGTAAGTTTTGACGTGTTCACCCCATCGTTTACTCCTTTAACGTGCTGCTACTACTACCAGCTATGTCTGACGAGCTAACGTTTCATAGGTTTGGTCGCCTTGCAACACAGGGGTCAAGAGAGCGCCGGTATTGTCACAAGCGAGGGTGTGTGCTCAAAGTCCTTCCGTGTGCACAAGGGTATGGGAATGATTAATAACATTTTTAACGACGAAAACATGAAGAGACTCAGTGGAAACCTTGGAATTGGTCATACTAGATACAGCACAAGTGCTGCCAGCGAAGAAGTTAATTGTCAACCATTCGTGGTACATACTGCGCATGGGGCATTAGCAGTCGCTCACAATGGTGAACTTGTGAATACAGAGTCATTGAGAAAGATGGTAATACTGTACAGCCCAGCATTATGGAACTGTCTGCCGTTTCGAATCTACTTATTAATACGCATTAATACGTTATGTTAGGTATTGGGTCGTGGAGTTGGTCTGTCAACCTATTCAGACTCAGAGTTAATAACGCAAGCTTTATGTCTAAATCCTCCCGAAGGTGAAGTTAACGGTCCAGATTGGCCAGCACGTATAAAGCATCTTATGCAGTTGGCGCCATTATCGTATTCGTTAGTAATTATGCAAAGAGATAAAATATATGGTGTCAGAGATCCGTATGGAAATCGTCCGTTATGTCTCGGAAAGATTGTACCAATTGGTAATTTAGGTATGTAATCATCAGTTCCCACCGAATGTATGTAGACTAGGCAGGCTCTTATTTAGCTTGGTAATTTTTTTTTCTTCAAATTTATATTTCGAAAATTATAGCCACTCTAATGTAGACCTACCATAATTCTGCAATCTGATGTGTATTCACACTGTCTTTGTCGTTAGCTATATCCAATTAATTCGCTTTTCGTATAATTGATTAAATTAACAAAATGTTTTCATGTAGCAGGAAATGAATCGGACGATGACGACGAAGCTGAAGGTTGGGTTATTTCCTCCGAATCATGCGGATTCTTAAGTATTGGAGCACGATACGTACGGGAAGTATTCCCCGGAGAAATTGTAGAATTGACCCGCGAGGGAATTAAAACTATAGATATCATCGATAGACCGGATAAAAAACCTCAGGCCTTTTGTATTTTTGAATACGTTTATTTTGCGCGTAGCGACAGTATTTTCGAAGGTAAAACATGATATATAATTACATATTCGTTATATATGTATATACATACGTACATACCGTACGTAAATGAATGTTTTAGGGCAAATGGTCTACTCTGTTCGAATGCAATGCGGACGAGAACTTGCTTTAGAATGTCCAGTGGAAGCGGACATAGTCAGTTCAGTACCTGAATCTGGTACCGCAGCAGCGCATGGCTATGCCAGACAGGTAAACATACTGATTCCGCCTTTTCTTCCATTTCTACTATTATTTGTAGACATTTTGCAACTACTATAAAAGAGAAGGGGCTAATTTGGAGGAAGTATCTTTTACTTTCTACAGTCTCAAATACCTTTTGCGGAAGTATTGTGCAAGAACAGATACGTTGGCAGAACATTTATTCAGCCTAGTACGCGGCTTAGGCAACTCGGCGTAGCAAAGAAGTTTGGGGCTTTGTCCGAAAACGTGAAAGGAAGAAAGTTGATTCTGATCGACGACTCAATTGTCAGAGGGAATACCATCGGACCCATTATCAAGTTACTACGCGATGCAGGAGCAAAGGAAGTGAATATCGTTTCTCATAATTCTTAATTCTGCATTTCACATATATGCACCACGTTGTATATATGTACTACATCTAAATGCGCCTTTATAGGTTCACATTAGAATAGCCTCGCCTCCGCTAAGGTATCCCTGCTACATGGGGATAAATATACCAACAAGAGAGGAGTTAATTGCAAATAGATTGGACAGTGTGAAACTAGCGAAACATGTTGGTGCTAACAGTTTAACATACCTTTCAGTAGATGGGCTTGTCAAAGCTGTAAGATATGGCATGGATAATCGAGAGAGCAGTTACATCGGTCACTGTACCGCTTGTCTGACTGGAGACTATCCCGATGAACTTCCCAGTGATTTGGATTGGTGAAGAGGATGAACTGCGTTTATGTTTATAAATCTATGGACAGTGGACCATACATTACTACTACCTACATCGTGCATTAACCGTGTACTGTCCCTTTACATATCAACAAACTTAACAATATGCACTGTAACGGAATCTAAAGTTCAATCGATTCGTTTTAACTATCTATAAATGAAATGACTCTTAATAATTTGTATATAGAAGCAGTTCAGTATTTTAAGAATAATTTCAGTCAGGTATACAAAGTAGAAGCAAAAGTTTTTTAATATCTTGATGCATACTCGTTAAATATGCAATACAATTGATAAAGTCTTATTAAAACATATAACATACAACATTTCTAAATAAAAGGAACAGAAATTACACTTGAAATAATTGGTGAATTTCATCAACAATTTCATTATTCTTACAATGATTGTTAAGTTAAATAAATACTTTTCAACGTGTAATACGTACTTGCGACGCGTATAAAATCACGAGAGGCCAATCTATATTCGTCTCAATCTACCTTCGTATTTAAGTACTCTTCAGCGATTGCCTTCAACTGTGCTGAAATCTCCTTCATTTTTGCTTCCCGCTTACGTTGTTTTATAACTTTGCTATCAGTCAAACCTGTTTGATTAATATCGACTTTGGACTCCTCAACTATTGCCGCTACTTTACACTTATCACTTTCTGTTTCTTTTTCTTTCTCTTTGTCTTTTTCATTTTCGTTTTCACTTACAGTTCTAATAATCTCTGTCAAACCTGAAGTCTGTATAACTCTGGATCTACCAGGTTGTTCGAATTTCTCTCCCGCGTTTGACAACTCTGTTTCTTTTCTATCAGATATTAATCTCTTACTCTTTGTTCTATGCTTTTTCCTCTGCATATTACGAGCTATAGTCGCATTTCTCTTTCTAAGAGTTTTAGTCTTGTAGGACTTTATAGTTCTAACCAAGCGGGAACTGCCATCATTCAAGATCAAAGATTTTGGTTCCATTGCCGCCACAAGCTCCTCAACATTGTTCTGGCAAGCATTCCCAATTGTCTCTGCAGTTTCGATATTGTCTTTAGACTCTCGTTTCGACTCGATACGAGCATCTTCAGGATTGTTCACGCTATCAGATTCATCTTTATGTTTATAGGCAGCAAAAGGATTATCTTCATCAGACTCGGAGTCCAACATTATACCCTGAGCCTTTTTCTGTTGCCTAACGCGTTGCTTCTCCAGGTACAAATGCAGTGCATTCAATCTGTCGTTTCGCATAGTCTTCCAAAAAGAAAGAGCTAGAAAAGAAAGTTTACTTAGCAGAGTAGGTAAATTTTACGATTCCTACCGAAACATGCATATAAATTGTACTACATGCTAGCATAATTTTATTAGGCGGAAGAATAAATTTTAATAACACACCTTGTTCGTAATATCGAAGTGGTATCCCAGCTTGTTTAAGCGTGTTCAAATTTGGAATGCACTGGGAATCCTCGGAATCACCGAGAACTTCTGTTCTAGGTTTTATAAAGATTCTTTGCATTTTCAGAAATTTCCTAGTTTTAGCGAAATATTTTAAATTCGAAGCAGCATCGAAGACGTGATCATTTACCACACATGTGTCGTCCGACGTAAAAAACATGTAAGTGCCAGCTAGATCTTCGTAGGCACCCTCGTAAAACTAAAATCATCAATAATTTTATTCAACTAAAATAATTAGTTCGTTTGGTTTGCCTGCGTGCACGGAATTTAATAATTACCCTTCCGTTGATTTGCATTATCGGATGTTCTGTGTCTACACCGATCATATCTAATTGCAATTGTTTCTCGCTAAATCCATTACCATCGACAAGTCCTTCGAATTCCACGTACACTAGAATTTCTTCTTCGTCCTCGGATAACTCCTCGTCGGATCCCATTTCAATTATTCTAGATTCTTATCGTATACTCTATTCTTTCCAAAGAAAAACGATGTTTTAACTATCCTTCGAGCTCCGAGTGACAATAGCGAATGATAGCGAATCAAAATTTATTTGCCACATGAACGTACTACAATAAATGTACGTATGTATGCATGGTAGGTACTTATGTCCATCGACGAGGTATAGGATAGACCTTATCACCTTATGGGACTTCGTGTCACCACAAAAACTGTGTTACCGACCCATAAAGGTCTAAACACACTTATCAGTTCCGTTCCGGCGTGCCAGTGGTAAGAAGAAGAGGGGCGTAGAGGGTCTATTCTTCTTATCACTGGTAAGCCGGACACTGCACGGAACTGAGAAGTGTGCGTAGACTTTAATTTGAGGACTGAATTCAGCGGCCTCTGTTCATGAACAGCGTCCAACTCGGCAACTACTCTGAAATGTGTTGAAATGCTGAAGGGCGCGCGTGCTTGCATACGTGTGACTTGTTTAGAGGCTCTCCAGAGACGTTACTTGGCGCCACCTCTTTCGACGTCATGTTATCCTGTTCCAAAGCCCGATTTTAGAGCGTTCTCTTAATTTTTGCGAGTTTTTTTACCAATACCTATATCAGGAGAACATGAAGCGGAAAGAGGTATTCTAAATTTCAGTGTCGATGGCGTTGCCTTAAAGTAACGAACAAAAACTGCGCCTTTCAAGTTCTCAGAAAGACGCTGTGTTACAATAGCGCTACAGTATTGCGACCTCGAAGCTTGTAATTTCTGGATAGTATTCCATTGGAAGAGCTAAATTTTTCGTAAATTATGTTGAAATTAAATTCTACTTTACATCATTATGTTAAAATTTCCAGCTGGAGGAGCTAAATTTTTCGAAAATTTTGTTTTCATAACACGAAGTATAAGATTTAATTTTAATTCCTACCACTCGTAGCATTGTAATCTTATTTTAGACTGAGTTGATAACGTTGGGTGTGGCACGAAAATGGTAAGGGGGCTCGCGAGCCCCCCGTAGCGTTCTAGACCAATAAATTAAACAACTATTTAGAGACCTTTTTTTCATCCAATACCGAAGTCACATTTGGTCATATTGTTGGGCATTGTTGGGCGGTTGGCCAGGTTTGGACTTAATTTTATGCACGAGGAGGTCTGTAATAATCATTGTTTAATTAATTGTGACAAGTTGAAATTAGATTTGAACAAATATGTACACCGATCATCGATGGTCCAACGTGGTTCAACGAATAAGCTTGAAACGACACTAAAACGACTGAGCGTTCAATCACGTTTAATTTGTTGAACAGGTTATTCAAAAATCTAGAATTAAATGAAAATGAAGTTTATGATGCCTACGTATGTATATGTGTTGCTGCGAACGAAATAAAACAATTTTCTATTTACTATTATAGGTTAAAAAATGGTGAGACATAACAATCAGCTGCCGGAGAATCTTCCACAATTGCAAAATCTTATTAAACGTGATCCAGAGTCTTACAAAGAGGAAGTGAGTTCTATTTAAATAATACCATAAACAGTTTACCAATCGTGCGTTGCCATCATGCACTTATATGTACACGCTTTTGCAGTTTCTTCAACAGCATCAACATTACAAGTCTACTTTGGAGGTGTTTCGTCTGACGCCGAATAAATTTAACAAGAGTCTCGATGAGATTGTTATCTTTTTGGCACAGGTAAGAGCTATGAGAATTTGGGTATTTGTATGTAAATTCGTATATATATATTAATTAATTGATATTGTTAGTATTATCGGTGTGCTATAAGATCCTGAAATATTAGAAGAGTTCTTTCTCTTCCAGGAATAGTAAAGAATAAAGAAATTCTATGAGAAAAAGAATCTCTACGAATAGCAGGATTTATCATTAAAGAACATTTGAGGATAATAATGATGGAAAAGTATTTGAGATATATAAAGGGAAGAATTATCTGTCGGGATAGCGTTGTGAAACAACTTTATTCTTTAATAGGATACTCGGATGAACCAATGCCCTACAGCATATTCATCTATGGTCATGTAGCTACTGGAAAATCTTTAGTAGTAGATAGTATGCTTTCCTATTTAAAATACAATATTGCGGTTATTAATTGTATCGAACATGTTAACGGCAAACATATATTTAATTACATTCTGAACGATCTGTCATCGAATTTCACCAGTCTTGCGAATAGTGAGAAACAGCAACACAAATGCGACAGCATCGCAGACTTTGTTATAAGTCTTAAAGAGATTTCAATGCGCGATACTCGGCCAATTGTGATAGTTTTGGACAAATGTGAGAAACTGAGAGATGTAAATGCTAGTTTGTTACCTGCGTTTTCAAGACTAAAGGAGCTATCGAACGTTAATGTTTGCGTAATATTTATAAGCGGTATAGTATGGGAAAAGTTACGTATAAAAATCGGTATATACGAGCCGGTTAAAATTCATTTCTCACAATATACACAAAATGAGTTTGTCGAAATATTGCTTTTTTACAAGCCATACAATTATGAGGATACATTCTATGAAAACTATTTAAATTTATTTCTCTCTGTATTTTTTCGATTCTGCCGAGATCTTAATGAACTTCGCTACATGGCCAAAATAAATTTCTCGAAGTATATAGAACCAATTGAAACCGATGAATCTAAGAAAGATAACACTGCCGCCTTATGGAGAAATATTTCAACCGTTTTCAAGAGAAATCTAGAAGTTATTTATTTGCGCGTTACATCCGAAGATTTCGCGAAACACAGCCAGTTGTCGAAAGAAATCGAATCTACAACGAGATTGGCGTTAAGCTTCGAGTTACCGTATTATGCGAAATACATGTTAATTGCTTCGTATCTCGCGTCCTATAATTCCCCAAAAGAAGACAAATATTTATTTCTAAAGCAAAAGATGAAGAAAAAGAGAACGAAGAATACCAAAAAGAAAGCAGCGAACGCGAATGCTCATTGCGGTCCTTACAACTTTCCAGTCTCTAGAATGCTCGCTATTTTCTGCGCGATTCTCGACGAAAAAATCGATATAAATGCAAATCTGCTTGCGCAAATACCATCTATGTGCAAGCTTGGCTTGTTAACCACTGTGGGAAATTATAACTTGAATGAGCCTAAACTTAAATGTTGCGTGTCCTACGATTTTATTCTTGTCATATCTAAGACTGTCGGATTTAGTATACAGAACTATTTATGCAGTTTTATGGATTGAATAGAGTGCACAAACATATCAATACTGTATTGTACAAACAATCGATCGCTATGCAGACACTTTTTTTTGTACCCGTTTATCGATTTTCAACAAATAAAGAGTGAAAATTAATCTGAATCACTAAACATTATTTGCTTTCTATAAGCAGGATACTTGTAGCACAGGGACATAGACATTCGGTCTATGCACATATTATGGTTGACGCGTTGAGTACGCTCAACTGCCGTATCTCTCTATTTTAATATCTTCGCTATAATTGTATTCTTTGTTTTATCGATGCAGGTCGCCCACTGTTACCCAACTGTTTTAGAATCATTCCCTCAGGAAATCATTGATGTATTGCAAACATACAACACAGTACTCGACAATGAAATGCGATTAGTAAGTGTGGAAGAATTATCAGATGCTTCGACTTTAACTGATCATACTAATCTTTACTTTCTCCATAGACATTTTCCAAAGCCTTAATTCAACTGCGCAACAAATCTCTCTTGGAACCCACTGTACTTCTTAGTTTGTTCTTTCAACTTTTAAGATGCCAGGATAAGAATTTAAGGCAGTTCCTTGAAACGCATATTATTGCTGACATTAAAAATATAAATTCCAAACAGAAGAACACAAAGATCAACACGACTCTCCAAAACTTTATGTTCTCAATGTTAAAAGATTCTAATGCTAGAGCCGCGAAAATGTCTGCAGACATTATGATAGAATTGTACAAGAAGAACATTTGGAACGATGCGAAAACCGTGAATGTCCTGGCAACAGGATGTTTCGCCAAGACGACCAAAGTTATGGTTGCTTGTTTAAAATTTTTCGTGGGCACCGGTGTAGAAGAGGGAAAAAGTGGCGGCGACGGTGACGATAGCGATAGCGACAGCGAGCCGAATATCAAAGACATTATTATGGCAAATAGAGTGAACAAGAAGTCAAAGAAACGTGAGAGGCAATTAGTAAAAGCGAAACAACTGTTGGCGGTAAGACAACAACAGCAATCGACGAAACGATGTACATACATGTGTAGTTCTCCCTTAACATATACGTCTTACAAATATTTCAGAAGTCTAAAAAGAAATCGTCGAAAGCGCCAGGATTTAATTTCTCGGCATTACATTTGATTCACGATCCACAAGGCTTTGCAGAGAAACTGTTTAAACAGTTGGAAAAGAATAACGATAGATTTGAAATTAAACTGCTCACATTGGACGTAATCTCAAGGCTCATTGGTTTACATAATTTATTTCTACTAAACTTTTATCCGTATCTCCAAAGGTTTCTGCAACCACATCAAAGAGGTAAGTATATACATAAGTAGTAAGTAATGCTTTTTTAAATCGTCATTACAGTGAAACGAACCATAATGTTTTTAACGTGATATTAGAGGTGACGAAACTATTGCAATTTGTCGCTCAGGCCTCTCACGAGCTCGTGCCTCCTGACGTATTGGAATCTGTTTTAAAAACTTTGGCAAACAATTTCGTTACGGAACGAAATTCCGCGGACGTTATGGCAATTGGGTATGGATGAATTTACAAGAACGTAACATTACCCGTGGAGCAAATATTCAATACGATTTAATACGAATTATTCGTCACAGGTTGAATGCCATTCGAGAAATATGCACGCGGTGTCCTTTGGTCATGAATGCCGATTTGTTGCAAGATTTAGCACAATACAAGCACTATAGAGAACGCAGTGTAATGATGGCCGCACGTTCTCTGATCGGCATATTTAGAAGTACAATACCAGAATTATTACATAAGAAGGATAGAGGACGGCCCACGCAGGCAACCGTTGCCCTACAAGTTCCACAATATGGACAAGTATCATCTAATGACTTCATACCGGGAGCTGAAGTTTTGCTTGATGAGAAATCTGACAAGACTCGAGAAATCTCTAAGATTGGTGTTGAAAGCGATGTAAGCATAGTCATACAATTCGTTTTCGTTCATAATCAGCTTTTTAAAAAATTACGTAATTGTATAATCGCAAAACTTTTATTGCAGGAGAGTGACGATGAATGGATCGACGTAAGCCATAGTAGTGACGACGAAAGTGATGATGATAATGATGATGATGAGAGTAACAGTGACGCGGACAACGACAGCCACGGCGCTGATAATGATAAAATAGTTACAAGTAGCGAAAGTGGTCATGAAACTTTGGCATCGTTTAATCAGGACATTAAATCTGACATACAGTATAACGATAAAAACGTCGGAGGAACAGGTGATAAAGAAGAGTCGAAAGATGATACGATGAATGAATGTATCGAGTCAAAGGCAAACGACGTGGATGTGAAAAGTCAGAAAAGGAAAAAGGTGGATCGCGCGTTAAAAAAAGCTGAGAGAAGGACAGAAAAACTGAAGAAGAAAGAAGATTCTAAATTGATTAAGAAAGAGACCGCGGGCATGTCCGCAGAGAAGAAAGAAAAGGCGTCGCTAATATCGACCGAACGGTTATTAACCGATGAGGATTTTATGAGAATAGATATGGCGCTGGCAAAACAACAAGTGACGTACGCTAAACGTGGCGAAAAGAGAACACATCCAAACGATAACGAACGTGGAGATTTCGTGAAATTGACGGATATCGAGAATATCTATAAGAAACGAAAACATGATAAGCAAGCCCGTATCGAATCTGTAAAGGTTTGTTTCAATTTTTTTTTATAAAATACCAAATCTTATTGATCATTTCGACAAAATAGAAATCGGACAGGATATTTCACGCTCCTCTGCCTATTTACATATTTCTCGTTGTTGTAGAGTGGCCAAGAAGGAAGAGAAAGATTCGGTTATAAAGATGGACGACAAAATCCACTTTGTAGCAAAACGAATCGTGAAAAGCAGAAGACGAAAGCTTTTCAAATGTTGAAACATAAAATAAGGGGAAAGGTAAAGCGGTCCTTCAAGGACAAACAGATCGCTTTGCGAAATCATCTCCTGAAACAGAAAAGAATGAAATAAATCTGCTGAATTTAATAGAATATATTTCTCACTTGTTTCTTCATTTCAATATCATGTTTGTCCGAATTCTGAATTTTCAAGTAATAGGTAGTGGATGTGAGAACCATGTGAACAGAGAGTCGCGTGAAACGTCGCCGGGAACCAGATTATCGACGCTGATTGACCATGGTTGGCTTCGCGTTGGAGTCACTCGGCTGGCTTGGCGCTGGCGTCAGTTCGCGCACACATTACCACCACTCCTGTAGGTGTTTCCCTCTTCCATCGTTGCGCTTAATCGCTCCTCACGCTGCATGAAGCCATACTTATACGTCACTATAGTATGGTGTGTCCAAGAGTGTCGTTGCACTCAGCAGTCTCAGTACTCGTAACTCGTTGCCCTTCGTAGAATCAACATGGTTGTGATTTGATCGATGTTGACATGTGTCATTGCGTGTCGAATCGTTTTCGCCGATGATTGATTACAAGCTATTTGCATTATAGTTAGATGCCGCCTAAATTGATCGAATTCGACATTCTTCGAAGCAACAAATCTTTCATGTCTTTAAATCTGTAGGTTATTATTGTTTCTCTCTCACTCTGTAATTGTAAGTAAACGAAAAGTTCGCATTTAGTTGGTGGAATATGTTGATAAATCAAGATCCACAGTGGAGTAGCGTTGCAGCATCCGAGATTCAGATGTTTCCAGATTTTGAATTCATAGGTAATAGACATAATTAGTACGTCAAGTATCATCGTTTTGTTGGTTATGACACTGCAAGAGAAAAGCTGCTACATAGTACAAAAATTAAGAGATACATTTCTCTTTTACAGACAATGATTGTTCGATTCTTCCAGAAGATTTATTTCAGTCTTTGAGTTCTGAATTGGGTATACCTCTTCTCTTAGAGAGCGAAGCACCTCTACAGACTGGCAATGACAATGATTATTGTAATCAAATTACAAAAGATATTTCTCTATGCGAGTCTGCAACTAGTTTCAGAGACTTTGACATAAGTGTCTCGCAAGAAAGACCAGGTACAAGTAGAATTTAGCTTTAACGTGATATGTAATTCATAAAACTATAAACATATAAATTTTATGGTATTTATAGTTGCAGATATAGATCGAAGCAAGAATAAAAAAGTGGAGATTAAATTGGAACCCGTGAGTCCTTATCAGCAATTACCTTTGTCTCCTGAACCGACTCATTCAGAATCCAGTAGATTCGAGTCGCAAGTGGAAGTAGATTCTGTTACATCGTTGTGCGACTTGAAGGTTCGGCAGCTTTTGCTAATCTCTCCTGATAATATCAATTGCCATTTCAATTCTCTTCTTGCCAATTTATTCCAGCCAACTCTAGAGACACCGCCGATTTCACCTCCCCAAACCATCTCGCCCTCTATATCTCCGGAACCTGTTTTAAATGCAGCAATCGCCAAGAAAATAAAACTTATGCCTCTTAAATCTCAGGATGAGAAGCATACAAAGTTCATTCTCTCTAAAGCAAATTCAGCTAAACGCATTTGTGTTCAGCCAAAGAGTAATCCTCGACTTGCTCCCGATGGTAAGGCAATCACCTTTTTAAATTTCTTTCACTATGTTTGCCTGTAATTATTTTGTATGTACTTATAAAATATGAATTTTTCCATTTCATACTTCCACATAACCCAGAACAGCCACAGAACGCTATAATTTTAAATTCACAAAATTTCGTTGCGCTCGCCCAGAAAGTGAAACAGAATTATACGTCACATCCGTTTGTGGCTCATTTATTGTCCACCAATGGGGGTGCGGGGGTGAAAAGCCAGGCCCCTGAAATAAAGTTTTCGTCGATGCAGATAAAGACCAAAACGAGCAGAATCGACATACCACAAGAGAACCATGTGAAAATAATGGATAATATCCCTGATGCGTGCACATCGGATAGGGAAGCAACTGGTACGATTAATGTCGCTGACGCACCCTTGTTTCTTAAGAATGGAACGTCCATAGTTGTAAAAAACGACCCATCTACGTGTAGGCCTATAGTAATTAAAACAGAAAACTCAAACTACGCTCCGATCGTTATAAAAAACGAGGCTCAAGATGGTATTAATATTACTGGACGGCAAGAATGTGAGATGAAAGCATTGAAAAGACAGCAAAGAATGATTAAGAATAGAGAATCGGCATGTCTGTCGCGGAAAAAGAAGAAGGAGTATGTATCTTCGTTGGAAAAGCAGATCTCTGAATTACAACAAGAGAATAGACAATTAAAAATGGTAAGCATTGCAATAAGATTACATATCCAGTGTTGTGCTGACTTAATCATCTTAGGATGATTAGATGATAAATGACTACAATTATGCCGATCTCGTATCAGGAGAATAGGAACTTGAAACAGAGACTCTGGACTTTAGAGAACGCCACGGCCAGGGGCAGTAGTAATAAACTTGGGAGTATGAATCTTAACGCGAGTAAGAAGAATGTTGCTATTCTTTTGGGAGTGGTGCTTATGGTGTCCATAAATCTCAACGGTTTTAGGTAAGTATACATACATAAATACTGATCCTTGATATTTTATTCACCTTTTTAATTTGCCTGGAAAGTAATACACGCTTGCTTTCCTTATACATAGTGGTATACTTTCTCAAAGCAATCGATTGGAGGATGCGTTACCTGCTGACATTCCTCTTAACACACAGTATAGCAGACGTGGAAGAACGTTGCTCTGGACATCTAGGGATCAAATCCCGGAAGAAGTTGAGCAGAGCTTTCGGAAAAATACCTCGATGCCTCAACCGATGTGTCCAATGCATATCAATCAAAGTGAATCGATTCGATTGGACAAAGAATTGAGGCGATGGATCGGCGGAGAGTCCGAACAAGACAATTGGTATACACCGAAGAAAGCAAAGTTAAATGCCAAACTTCTCGGAGAGTTTTTATCATCAACACGCGCGGCGCAAAGAAAAGCCAAGGAGAAACGTAGTAATTTGCCAAGGAAAAGCAAATCCGAAATACTTGGAAAAATGACAGGCTCGCCGATATCGAACGCGGTGGAAATCTTCTCTCCGATATTGCAGGAACATGCGTCCTTGTTCGAAGCGTTAGGCAGACGAGAAGACACATTTTACGTTGTTTGGTTTAGTGGAGAACATTTGCTCTTGCCAGCGTCGAGTAAAAACAGTACAGGACGACCGAGGATGTCGTTGGTTCTCCCTGCCCTGCCTATCAATGGTAAGAATTTCACGATTCACTCACGTTTCGGGTAGGTGTAGATTGTAAATTGTAAATACATGTATGTAATAACAAGAGAACTTTTTATAGGAACATTCTCAACGCCTGCGAATCATATAACTATGATGCAAATTGATTGTGAAGTTACAAACACGCAACTGTTGCATTTACAGCAATCAGTTATACCTAATCATTTGAAAAATAGCAATAGGTCTGGAAGTGATACGCGCGAGACTCGTGCAGCCAGTGACGTATCAAATCCAATGACCACGGATACGACTAAAACTTATAAACCGTATTTCATTAAAGAATCTGATCAGAAGATTCTCCGCAAAAGGAACTTGAGAGATATTTATGCGGATAAAAATGGTGACAATTATAACGAGACAACCGCTTATATATTGAAACAAAAATTTGTTTCCGAATTTGATTTGGAGGAGGTAAAAACTGAACTGTTGGGCGGCTCAAGAAGAACGGGATCGCGGACGAGATTTATGACATCGCAAAAGAAACAAAACTAAGGAACCATCTACGGTCTTTAAACGTTTTTATATAGTCTTTATAGCTTTTAAGGTACACCTATAGTGTTTTAATGGTGACGCACCACGAATGGATTCAACGCGGAATAAGTATATTTCACCTGTTCGTAAACTGCTGGTATGTGTTAGACATTATATCAGGAACGTATCAGTTGAACGTAAGTATCTTTATGCGTAATGAAAGATTTCGACATACATTTCAAACTGTGACCAGTAAGTGTGTACTCGCGGAAAACTTTTTTAAAAGGTACATGCGCAGAATAAATCATTACGAGAATAACATTTAAGATATACGTTTGCAAATTACTATCCACATGGCTATGCATCTACACTCTACACCAACACAATGAATATGTACATATATTTCGACTATTGACTTTTCCACAACTAGGAATACTCGGAGTACTTTCAATCAATACAAGTGCTCACTCTGTTACATTTAGAAGCTAAATTTTATTGCGAGTGCAGTACAAATTTGCGTCTAACGTATTTGTGGTTGTTATATGAAAGGAATAAAAGGATTTAACACAGAGAAGAGTTTTCTTATGATGCTACGAGTGTTTCTACTATTACAACGCGAAGTGACGCGATCTAAGATTGATAGTAAACAAGTTACATTCCTTTTCTGCGAGCAACTCGCGCAGAAACGTGAAAATAAAATGAAAGGGACACAGTTATTTCAAATTTGGCGTAGAACCACCAAGATATGATCTCAAGTCCGTTAACGTGGATTGTATTAGTTTAGCTTTGATGTGTGATTTCCCGAGTCTCTGATGTGCTGTGTATCGATGACATCCACCAAAGGAGTAGTAATAGTCACCACCTGTAACGAGGGTCAAGTATTTATATTTATAATTACACAAGAGTAAACGAAACGAAACAACGCAATTAATTACCTCCTCATTTTTACTTTTAATAGAAATAGTACTACCTTCGCTGCCTTTAATCCACAGGACATCGATCGGTGGTACAAACAATTCCGTCTCTGGATCTTTCAATGTGTTCATTAAACTTTGAACCTTTTCCTCATCAACGATTGGAGGAATAGGCCTAATGAGTGCGTTCATTGGAACGTCATGAATCTCAGCATTTATATCGGAATGAACGCTAGTAGCAGTCTTCTTACTAGACATTTTCGAATCTGAGTCTATGAAATAAAATAAAGAAGAAAGTAACTCGATCGCAAATGAAGCAGTCGGTTTGAAGTGGGCGGCAACGATACACAGTAAACTATGCTTACGTGTATATTTTTGCAGTGATACCGAATACCTTAGGAATTGCCTTGCTCTAAGCGAGATCATGAAGGAGCAGGAATATTATAAAAAAAACACTAGGGAGAACATATTACAAACATATCATCTCTTTACGTAATCCGAGCTGTTTCCCCTTGCGCAAGTTGCGAATAAATTGTGCCTGCTATTTCATTAGTTTTCACGAGACACGTGCCCAACTGAACGCGAAACAACACCGTTAACCTAACCGGATAAAATACGGAAGATTACACGATGCTCGTTAAATGAGTCATCCAGAAAACGAGCTAGTGGGTTTTCCTTGTACGTGCATATGTACATATACAGTTCGTAGAGCATAGAGCTATTGAAAGAGGGGATAAAGTGTCGAAACTATGTGGTGGGGGATAATGATAGTTATGGACACGATATGGATTCGGATTGAGAAGTGGTCTGTAGGAATACTTTCGGCACCTTGTAACGTAATACATACGCGAAGGGGTAAAGAAGGGAGTCGAGTTGCAACTGATTTCCGAGAAATAAAATTGTAATTTCAAAGGAAAGTTTAAGCACCTTCTAGGGACGTCATCACCCTTTGTGTAGTGGTTGATCAGCTAAAAATGAAATCACACGTTCCGCCAAATGCTTGTATACACGAGCTTGAATACTTTTTGGCGCAGACAATACAATTGGTTTACCGATATCGCAACTTTGCGCGATGTCCTCGGATAAGGGTACACTTTCCAAGATCTGCACACCTGAAAGAAGATAAAAAAAAAAGCTATACATAAATAATCCAGTGAAATCATGATCTGTCTTCGGAATAATTCCCACCAAGCTACATTTTGGTATGGGCCTTTATTTGGTCGTTTTAAACAATATGTCAAAAGTCCCCATCGATCCGACTGTCGCTAAAAATTTTACAGAGTTGAAAAAGAACAACTGTTTTTCGCAAATATCTCCTTATCTAGCAGTTTTACGACAAAATTAGTTATTATACAATTTATAGCCTAGGAAATTCTCTACAAAAAAGGTGCTATGAGTTTTTTTCGTAGGAGTAACCATTTTCATGTATGTCGGGTTACCAAGTTTCAACCCCTATACTTTTGACAAGGGAAGCTCCCGAACCCGGAAATTCAAAAAATTATATTGTTTAAAACGACCAAATAAAGGCCCATACCAAAATTTAGCTTGGTGGGAATTATTCCGTAGATTGGGCAGATTTCCGTCTAATTTCACTGGACTAAAAAGCTGCATTAATATGTATAGGCAGCTACAAAACTTGGTACCAAGCTCATTAGCCATCCTTTTTATTCCATCGCCGTAAATAGATATGTCATTCTTGCATTTAGGGCATATAATGCTGCTCATATTTTCTACAATTCCAGCGATTGGAATGTTGAGCTGCTTGAACATGTTAGCCCCTCTTCTAGTTACTTGGAGGGCAGCTTGTTGAGGCGTAGTTACTAATAATGCACCAGTCACTGGGAGACTTTGTATTATCGAAAGGTGTGTGTCTCCTGTTCCAGGCGGAGTATCCACGATAAGATAGTCCAAGGGATCCCATGCTACTCGATGTAACAATTTCTCAATAGCGCTCATTACCATTAATCCTCTCCAAATCACAGGTGACTTGTCGTCGATTAAAAAGCCCATAGACATACTACGCGCAAAAGCAAAGGCAAATCTTACGTTCAAAGAATGTTAGAAAGTAGATGGAAACTGTTCCCTTACCATTTTACACCATAGTTCACCAATGGCTCTATAAGATTTGCATCATTAGTCAGAGGAGACAGGTGTATGTTCATCATCAATGGTATGGATGGACCAAATACATCAGCATCGAGCAGACCAACAGATTTCTTTGGCTCGAGAATTTTCAAAGCAGTGGATAAGTTTACAGCGGTTGTAGATTTACCGACACCCCCCTTTCCAGAAGCAACAACAAAGATTTGCTTAACACCTTTCAAAGGTTTCTGCTTCGGAAGACCACGTGCCATTATCTCTTTCCGTTTCATTTCAATTTCCAATTGGTTTCGTTCCTTGAGAGAAACTGAACGATTCTGAAACGATAGAAACGACATTACCGGCGACTTAGAACAGAGTAGGAATTCTGAAAGTTTGATATCCACGCGCATTTGAGAAAATCAAATGGCCATCGATCAACACGTCGAAATATCAAAATATCATCGACTCTCATGAGAATATAATACATAGTACATACTAACGAGAACGACCGATGATTATACACTTGGTTATGAACGCATCGAAAACGTGCAAGAATTTTGTTCATGGTAAACATCATCAACACAATCGCAACAACAACAACGACGATAGTGGCGGCTAAATCTTGGACAGTGTTGTGTGGTGTGTTGGTGTATGCCTACGTATGTATGGTGCACTGCAACTTCACTTCCATGCATATACGTACTTAGAACTGCCTAATGAAACTGGTAACCTAACCTGACATTTCAAACAAGATAATCATTGATATTTTGTTTCATGTCAACGGCACGAAGCACGATTTCGAAAATTTGCCTGGTAGTTTAATCTTTGATTGGATAGTTGATTGATGAGTACTTGATTAGTACTACATTTTCATCGGTTTTGTTTGCGTCCATTGAAGATTTTGATGTTTCTCACCGACAGTGACTTAAATGTTAAACGCGAGGGCGGTGCAGTTTTTCATTGCTGCCAAGCACATATCAGTAATGCGATGCATTTTATGTTTCCCTTTAACGTAAATATGTGAATGTAAGTTCTCATTTTGTTTTCGACATGTTTCGCAACTAATTGCCAATCTCTACATAGGTAGATACGCATGTACATAGGAGTTTTAGTTGCAGAGTTGTGCACCGGTTTTATTCGGTATATTCGGTGCAATTCGGTGTAAAGTTTCTCCGTTACAGCTTACAGCTGTATTATCTTTGTGCTACAGTTAACCTAAATTTCCAATTAAAACGCGCATCGACTATGTAGCAGTGGATTCAATTAATCGTATTGTTTGATATGTCCGTCGAAATGTTATCTTGTTAAAACGAGTCGCGTGGTTAATCGAAAAGTTTTCTCGCGAGAGCAAAAGATTCGTGACAAGATTCACGATACGAAAAGACACGCGTAATTGGCTTTGGATTCATCGAGAGAATTCCGAGTTTGATCAATCAGCGGAATGCTATTCAACAATCTTATACGTATTAGACGGAAAAAAATTTCTGTGTGTTGTGAGTAAATTAACTGAGAAAGCAAGTCTATCATTAATAATCTATGTAACACGACGGAGCTATGAAGTTTCCTCGCAACTATTTACTACTATCTGTAAAAATGTATTTTCTTTCGTTACGACTACCCGCAAACCAGCGGATACGATGCAATTTCGTTTCTTGCGCGTATCGAATAAAGTATTAAGCTAGCTCGATTTCACATCTGGACAGGCAAAACGTGTAGCGTGAGCAAGTCAAGGTACACGGAATATGGGCCTAAACGCAGCTGTACAAGCTCTAAAGTAAGTTAGAAATAAGAAGATTATTCATAATCGTTTCTTCTAATCTATTGTTGTAATCTATTAGAAAAGCCGAGCCGTTAAAGGATAAAGTTCAACGTTGCAAAGACCTTTTAAACGATAGCGATGCATGGGTATGCCAACAGCAATTACAGAAGATATATCAGCAAGTTCTTATATTGGATCTGGAATATGCGCTGGATAGGAAAGTTGAACAGGAATTGTGGAACCTTGGATTTAAGAACTACATAGCAACTTTGCAGTCGCAGGCAAAGGACAGGAAGAATCCGAAGCGAGGAGAATCTCAGGCTTTACTTAGTTGGTGCTTGGAAGCAGCTAGCGGTTTTTACTTGACATTACTACAGGAGATTTGTACCGCATTTGATCTAGATTTACCGTTCAGGAGGTAACTGGCTGTAACATTATCAGCAGCACTATATGCATAATCTTCATTATTATCTGGTTTCTCATTTCTATACGATCGATCTTTTCCAGGAAAGGCTACGTCTATGGGTGTACATCACCTTGGAAAGCTGTTGAGAAATTATCAGTGCCTCACAAATCGTCGTGTTTTTACGCGTGCCAGTACTGCCTTGTGCACTTGGGAGACATCGCTCGTTACAGGAACGAGAGCAAACAAGCGGAACTGTTTTACAGGCACGCGGTGTCGTTGTCACCGTCCAGTGGTCAGCCATATAATCAATTGGCCCTCCTGGAAGCGTCGCGTGGGAACAAATTGGGAACCGTGTTCCATTATACGCGCTCTGTGGCCGTAAAACATCCGTTTCCCGTTGCCACAACGAACTTGGCGAAAACCTTATCGTCCGCTTTAAACGACACCTCGTTAAACATTACCGGGAAGACCAAATTAACTTCGCAGGAGTACATAGCAGTATTCTTAAAGCTGCACGGTGTTATTCACAATCTTGGGGATCTGAAGGTGGCTTCTACATACGTGAAACTGTTGACCGAGACACTGACAGCACTGGTCGCCACGGAAAGTTTTAGCTCTTGGATGCTCGTGCAAATGTTTGTCATCAACTTGTATGCCTTGGAACATGTAACGTGCGTGGCCGTAGGCAGCACCGAATCCTTGAAAAACGAGCTACTAACGACCGATGAAAAGATTGCTCGAGATTGTATTCTGGACTTGATAGCGGGCAGTCTGTCTGCTTTATTATTACCGGTCTATACGATCAAGAACTCCATTATCGAGTACTTCGCTTTGCCCTCTATAAAACTGTGCCTTGACTGGATTCACACGAAGCCCACAGTTCTGGAAGAAGCAGCGTTTACGTCCAGACTTCAGATATGGCCCAGCCTTTGCGTATTGTTGAACGCTTTGCAGAATTGCGTGGTCGATTTCGCATACGAGCAATACGTTAAAGTACCACTGCCAGAGGATCGTGATTTACAAGGTTTCTTACCGTTGGAGAGAAGTTTCGAATGTTTGAAATTTACCAGCACCGATTTAGAAGGGGACACCGAGGCTTCCAATAAATTACGCGCAGTCCGTATCCTCCGTTTAGGACACTCTTTCGCACAGTATAGAATCAACGGTTCCGCGTTGATCGTTCTTACGCTGGGCGACGAGAAAGCTGATAATAGATTTAGTTCTATGAGCGAAGGAACTGGACCGAGTAACGAATTGATGAAAGAACTAGAGGAGCTCAGCTTAAACAAGGAGAGGCAGTCTGTTGTGTCGTCCAGCCCGGTACTCTCGGAATCTGCCAGCAGTAAAGGTTCCGCGGACGTCGATACGCTGGACAGTACTTTGGATAGAAAGATAGGCATATTGAAGCCCCAGGGTTCGTTGGAACGAAGCAAGGATTCGGTGGTAGCCAATACAGCGGAATGTGGTAACTTTGAAAGCATCGCGCTCCCCGTAACCAGGAAGCCAAGGCAAAATATAGCCATGCAAACTATTATGCGACGCGCCGAAACCGAGCAAAAGCAAGTCACCTTCAAGAATGTGTCTCCGTTAATCGTGGAGGAGGAGAACGAGAAAATGGCCAAAGTTAATTCAACGTCACCAGCTAAGAGTATGCCCGTCGGCAACAAGACTGTACAAGTTATTGGAGAAACACCGATGCCCAGCAGTGTTGCTAACGTTCCTAACGTTCCTAACCCGCCCACGAGTACGCTCACCACCACTCTTCACAACCGCTTACCATTAATGCCTTTTGCAACGACTACTGTACAGAGTCAGGTCGTTTCTGCTCAAAATCAAACCAAACCCACCAAATTGCAGCACAGTCTCGCGCAACCGTCTCAGATTACCCATCTTCCCATGAAAGAACAGCAAACAACATCTGGGATGCTAGCTCCGATGTCGGGTATATCTCAATGCATGGGAACCGTCTGCTATCAAAGCCCCCCGTTCAACGTGCAAAATCTGCAGTTTGCAAAAAATTATATAACAAACCACGTGGGTAATATGCCAAGTTATCCGATTCAGGGACATTTTAATAGTCCAGCGCAACAGCCGATGCCGCAGAATATAAGTGTGCAGCATGTCGCGAATCAAAGTCAAAATCAATGTCAAACTCAAAGTCCAAGTCAGAGATGTTTGCAGCAAAGAATGCAGACCCAGAATTCGTTGTTACATCAGAACGTTGGAATTCCATCCTCCACCCAACAGAATACTTCTTCGCAGAGCATCATTAACTCTAAACAGGCTGGAAACATTGCTCTACAGCAGGGTATAAATATGCAACAAGGCCATAGTTTAGGCCTTCAACACCAGAACACTGGAAAGACTAATGTTAGATCCAGCGCGTTATCCTCTTTACATAATCAAGTTAGTTTAACTAGTTCGGCGATCGCGAGTCCTTCTACTTTGTCTACCTTAAATACATATCAGAAGAAACTTCATCAGGCCACCGCGCCTATGGTGCCACCACCAAGCGTATCGAACGTACCCGGTAATTCGTTAAGCCCGACTACCGCGTCCAACTTTCAATTTAATTTCAACCAAAGTGATTTCAACCAAAACGCATTCGGTCAAATGCCGCAGAAACCACTCTCCTCGTCCATGTACAACAAGAGCCCGGATGTTTTGGAATTCTCGTTTGCCAGTCAGGTGGGCGTATCTAAAACTCAATCGCAATCGGCCACCAGCTACCATCAGCCGCTTTTCCATAACTACGAGACTACGAACTTCAATTTGTGGAAAGACACTCGGCAGCCACAAATTTCAGTGCCCTGCTGGGCTTCGACCGGCATTGGCATCGGTATCGGCAGCGGAGCAGCCGCAACGCAATTACACGATAAAGATACCACCTCCGTCGTAGACAACTATCATAGTTGGGGGGAAGACTCCTCTAATCCCGGGACTATGATCTCATCGCAAGTTCCATTGAGAACTAATTTCCAGTCGGATTCACAACATACTAAACATTTTAGCGGTGGAAACAGCTTTGAAGATTCTCGGCCACTAGAAGTACGTATTATTGTAGTCGACGCGCGTGTACTCATTGTCAGCGTATCACGCCTAAATAATAAATATTCTAATAGCCACTGTTGCGTGTCGTCTGTCCACAGGTGGACTTGAAAGCAAATCAATCGATCAGCACTGGAAACACCTATTCATTGTTTAGCAGTAACAATACATGGGGATCTAATTCCCAAGCTTGTAACGTGTCGAGCCAGGATCAGGCAAAGACCCGACTTGGCCAGCAATCATTATGGTCCGGGCCTGGTCCGTCTCCTTTGGAACGGCTTCTGGAACAGCAAAAATCATTACGCGAAGGAGGTACCTGAAGGAAAGCAATATTAATTGTGTCGAAATCTGTCGAGAAGGGATCTATCCAACTTACGGGTTCAGCTTACCAAGAGGATCTAGCAAAACGTACTACAATAAATTCCATCGATCGTTCGACGAAAATGTTACATTTCTTACAAAGAAACAGCTAGTGACAGAGGTTTTGTAGCCGCTTAGAAATTCGTTTGAGTAAAACGAATAATACATACGTCCACAAAGCGTTGTGAAATACGCTCTAGAAATACATAGGTATTAATCACTTACGCTGGTTATTCCGCGCACTATGGTAGACGATAAAGTTATTCTAATAGCGCGTATGGCACGACCGAGTTTATCGAATAGTACTTTTCAACCAATTGAAACGTATCGGATTGACACATTTAATTGGGATCGAGGATTCAATGATAGCATGATGAAATGACGAAATGATAAAATGATAAAATGATCCGTCGCTGAAGAACGAGTAGCATAGGGACGAGACGATATGCACAGATCATATCCGTAGAATTAATAGCGCGTGTAATCTGTGCAAGTTTACATCTTAAAAGGTATACGTTTTTCTGTCAGCCCGTTAATTTCACAGTTTGATTGGTCGTGTAAAACCAGAATGTTCCGTTCCTTTTCTTTTTATTTCTATACATGAACATGTATCGATAGAAACATGAAGATACAATCTTATTTTAATTGCGCCGCGTTGATCAACTGTACTGTTGCATACACATATAACCACCTTTAACCACGGGATTTACAAATCGTATCATTATTATATGATAATACAACTTCAGTTTATACTTATAAGTAATCATGAGCAATCCGTGCTATACATGCACGCGAGCACGAAGGAGTAAAAAATAATGTAACAGAACAGTTTTAAAACAAGATCATCGCGTTAACAAACCATCAGACTTATGACAAATAAAACGAAAGAACTGAAACAGTGTTTAAACCTATAAACAGTACTATTGTTTAAGCGTTCGAAATTCAAAGATACGTCTTATTATTTGCAAATACATGATGTTAATAATTCAATGAAAATTGCGTAATAATTTTATCATTCAAACGCGATAAGCGTGTTACTATATGTATAAATATACTATATGACCAACATACAAAAGAAAATGTTTTCCTCGAAACATCTTAACATACTTTAAGGATTCGCAGCAGCTACATTTTCTCTGAACTGTTTACAAGCACACCTTCTTATAGTTATCGTGACTTCGACCAATTTTGCCATCATATTTTTAGACAGCTGTTCGTTATATATCCATACACTGTTCGAACACACCATTGCTGTGCTTCCGCCACATGGTATTACCTATCGAATGAACAGAAAATGCTAACACTGAATGCTAACAATTATTATGCATTTAACTACGATGTAAATCGTAATTCACTCAACACATCACCTTTCCATGCCGCGTTAATTGATGCGCTCCATTTTTAATTAGAAGGTCATAATGAAATCGATTGGCTATTTCTACCTTCGCAAGTAATACGTGAGCTTTTAAACGGCCATTGCCGTAAACAGAAATATTACAAAAAAATAAGTCATTGCCATTTTTTAAGAATGCAAAGTCATAACTTTGCGGCAGAGCATTTGTAGTTATTACGCAAGTTTCGGTGAACTGCCCACGAAATTCTTGAACCTGAAACTCAGACATTTCGTAACCATAAATATGCTAAACTAAAATGGAAAAAACAATAGGGTATCCAATAACCTTAATACCTCGTAAAAAGTATCCTTGTGATATTCGGCCAAGTGTTGCAACAAACCCTTGTAAGAAGATTTGAACATGCACGATCCTATCTGGCACGGATAGGACGGAACGTAAGGTGCAGTTCCATTGGCTCTCTGATTTTCTATGTTTGTGCGAGCCATCTCACCTGTTTGAGTGGCAGAACTCGATTTAGACTTGAGCACTTCAGAGTCTGTTTGAGTACAAGTACTTGTGGTTTCTCTCTTGCCTTCCAGTTTAATATTTTTTATCTCATTCTCGATAGACAGCTTTACATGTAAAGAGATGAATAATGAAAGATAACTGTAGTGTCTCCTGTTTTCACGTAAAATTTAAAAAAAATAATTCTATTTCGTTTGGATATGAAAGAAAGTAAATATGTATCCATCCATGTAGAAATAAAACATAGCATATAAACGTCTATATGCTTTGACGCTAATGTACATTAACTAAGTTCTCTCGAGCCAAGAATTTAAGTTATTCAACCTTTATGTCTTCGAATTTATTTGCGACACCCTCAGCAAGAAAATTTCTGGTTTCCAAAATTCTTGCGCGACATAAAGGGCAGTACGGTACCTTGTCCTTACAGAACTCACAAATATGGTGCCCTGTTGAGCACTGTACAATTGCGCATTGACGTACCTCCAAGCACACAGGGCATTCTAATACCTTCTCAAACATATTGTACCATTGCTGTAGGAACAAGCAACATAAATAGAGTATAAATAAATCTACAGAACATGCATGTAAATAATCATAATCAGTGTTACATATGAAATTGTGGAATACATGTAAGAATTTTATATCCGAATTTTATTTCGCATAAATCTAAGAAAACTAAGAATTTAACAATTAGATTCATATAATAATAGATAAATAGAAATATGTACGTTTGTTTCATCCTTTGCTCCAGCCATTATAAAACTGCGTATACTCGGTACAACTGCACCCAACTTGTTGCGACTTCTCTTCGATAGGTAGGGTATTCCTGGAAGATTGTTTGTGACAAACTTCTTGCCGCTAAAGT
Organism: Andrena camellia; assembly: GCA_029448645.1. Classification (NCBI taxonomy): domain Eukaryota; kingdom Metazoa; phylum Arthropoda; class Insecta; order Hymenoptera; family Andrenidae; genus Andrena; species Andrena camellia. Next base: position 35,314,847 of record CM055680.1, read on the forward strand.
ACTGTATTTGAGATCAACCATTTACATCTGTTATTACGCTGTTTCGAGTTCGGGCGTTCTAAAGATGCGGCAAACAAATGTAAACAGTTGAATGGATAATTCATACGTGTTTTTATTGTCCAATGTTTAACGTTTTGCCTAAGTATGTAAGGGCGAATTCCACTTACGCCCAAATCGCCCGTAAGGCTCGTGATTTTCATTAAGGTAGGTTTTTTTATACGCAACTGGACGCAACGTCAAGAATTTCAAAGTTGATTTTCTCGAAAATGAAGCGCAATATCAAAAAATTTCATTTCTTTTCTCGATTTATTTAATTATTATAAGTCGAAAATAAACAGTAACTTTTTTGATATCGCGCTTCATTTTCGAGAAAATCGACTTTTCTTCGACTGAGGTTCTTGACGTTGCATCCAGTCGCGTATAGGAAAACCTACCTTAATGAAAATCACGGGTGTAGCGGGCGATTTGGGCGTAAGTGGAATTCGCCCTAAGTATGCATGTAGTATGTACGGCTTGTCCTTTTTTTGTCGCGAACATTGTCAGGTACAAATTTTATGAAAAAATAGCAAAATGAGCACAGTAAATTACAAGTTTGTTTATGACCGTTTGTGACTGTCGTCGTTTAAACTGTTCATTGGTCGCCTCGAGTAAAATCTAGTGAAATCATTTAACAGTTGAGTCTGCTGAACGCACCCATTATTTATTTCGCATAAAAGTACTAGATTTGCCCTAGAACTTTTATACACGTGGCACGATGGCGTGAAGGGTGTGGGGGCTGATGAGCGTGATGAGCGTGATGAGGGCGCTACAAGCACAACGAACAACTTCCTTTTTGTACGTGGAACGTTGAGAGGGTCTGTTCGATACGCGGTTTTTTCCGTGGCATTTTCATCAAAATGGTGAGTAAAATTGGATTAAGATTCATGGACTTGTATGAATGTTGCTGTAAATTAGTGGAAGAAATTGTTTAACGTCGGTGATGATGTCGGATGCATGTTATTCAACCGGATCCGTAAAACTATATTTACGTACTTGTACATGTGGCCATGATGCTGCCTAAGCATTTACATATTATGTGCGTACTGTTTCTATATCGTCGAACAGTACGCACATAATATCCTAATGATTTCTCAAAATATTCGATTCCGTATTCTCAGCCGCTATAAAAATGTCTTGGTCTCGTTCTGATTTCATGTGGATTAACATGAACATATTTGTACAAGTTAACTAGAGCATAATGCGAATTAATGGTGTATAACTGCTGTTAACTAACTTTCTCTCACCAAGTCTTGTATGATGATTGATTAGCTCACTTTGATATAGAATGAAAATATCGTTTCATATGTCACTGAATACTATATAAAAGTATAATAAAGAATGAGAAGCAATTTCGCAATATTAAAACTCGTGTGCATTACATTTTAGGGTTTCGTGAAAGTTGTTAAAAACAAGCAGTATTTCAAACGTTACCAAGTGAAGTTTAAGAGGCGACGCGAGGGAAAGACTGATTACTATGCACGCAAAAGGTTAACTATTCAGGACAAAAATAAATACAATACTCCCAAGTATAGGTTAATCGTGCGTCTGTCGAATAAGGATATTACATGCCAGGTGAATATTTATATATATATAAACAATAAATTTAACTCTAACATCTTTATTTACAAAATTTATATCTACCCCCTAAGACCAATAACAGTAATTTCAACTTCAAATTTATTATACTGTTTAATTTTGACAAGATATGCTCTTCAAAATATTTACCTCTACGAAAAATTAGTTATGAAAAAATCTAAACTAACATTTTTACTATTTAAATAATCATTATTTAAAACTTAAATTTATAGATCAATTAATTTAAATAATTAACTGAAATTAAATTATTTCAAATAAATAAAAATTTTGACTCTACCCCCACTTTAAAATTTTCCCAGCTCTATTATTCCGTTCACCCTCCAAAGAACGAATTTCTAGAATTTTTATATATAAAAATGTTGACCACCCCCATTTTAAAATTTACCCAACCCTATTATTCCATTCATCCTCCAATGAACGAATTTCTAGAATTTTTATAAATCCAATTTTTTAATTTTATTAATTTTTGTGCCATTCAACAAATTAGAGGATTAATTTAACTATATGACTCCCCTTGGGAAATTATAAATATATATATATATATATATTTATAAATATATAAATATTATTCTTATTAAGCAAGTTTTTTTTATAGTATTAATAATTAATATTTATGTCTTTAGTATATTAATTTTTATAATAAATAATTTATTTATATATATATATATATATTGGTTATATTTAAATTATTATTGATAACTTTATGGAATATATTGAACTAAATTAATTATTAATTCGATGAACCCATAAATAATCTATATATTATCAAGTTCGAAAGATTTATTTATAGATAATGGTATCCAGAAAATAAATTTTGATTTATACATAAATCATTTATATATAAATAAGCTTCTCGTTGTCTATTTATCTCTTGATATATTAATAATTTATATATTAATATAGATTTACTATATTTAATTAATGGAATATATTCTATTTTATACACATTCATAAATATAAACGTGTATGTATATATATATATATATATAAATATATATAAATTATATAATTATAATATAAATTATTATATATATAGCTTAGACAACGCATCCGAATGTTATTATGGTAAAATATTAAAATATCTTTTATACTTATGTAGGTTGCATATTCAAGAATCGAAGGAGATAGAATAGTATGTGCAGCATATAGTCATGAACTTCCCAAGTATGGAGTTACAGTTGGTCTTACAAATTATGCGTCTGCATATTGCACAGGTCTTCTTCTGGCCAGAAGAGTAAGCTTCATTTCTATTATTATCTTGTTCAACTACATACATAATCTTCCTTTAATGATGAAACACTCAGCTCGCTTTGATGCATAACTGAAGAAAACACAATTGTTCCCTAATATAAAATTCTGAAGAATAATTTTCTGAAAACTCAACTTTGTTAACATATGAGTTTTCCATGCCATTAAGATTGCGTGTTGCACATTTCTTCCATAGCTATTGAAAAAGTTGGGCTTAGACACTTTGTACACTGGAACAACAGAGGTAACCGGCGACGAATATAATGTCGAAGAATTGGACGAAGGACCTGGAGCATTCAGATGTTATTTGGACACTGGTCTTATGCGCACGACCACCGGTGCTAGAGTCTTTGGTGCCATGAAAGGTGCTGTCGACGGTGGTCTCAACATTCCACATAGGTATTTGTTGTAAAATTTCTCGCACAGATCACTTTGTAAAATACCAGACGATGTAATGATTAATGATGATTATATGGCACATGCGCGTCATCTGAGTCATAGCAAGACGGGACTTTGTATTCGTGTTCTACAATACAATATCCGCGGTCTTCGCACGGACATAAAAAGATTAGAAAATGTGTCTCTGATAGTAATCGCCGCGATGGTTATGCGAAAGGTAACGATTTCGACACGATCTCTAATCCTTGTTATTCTTTCTCTTCAACGAGCAGCACCAAGAGGTTCCCTGGATACGATAGCGAATCCAAGTCTTTCAATGCCGATGTCCATCGGCAACACATCTTCGGACAACATGTTGCAAATTACATGAGAACTTTAGAGGAAGACGACGATGAAGTTTTCAAACGACAATTTTCGCAATACATTAAAAACGGTATCACTGCTGATAGTGTAAGTGTCCACCACGTATTTCTCTATGTGTTCGTCCAACTTATAATTACTGCCAGACTCCACGATCTTCGCAGTGTCGCAGTTGGACAATAATAAATTCATCGGTTATAAAAGATAAATGCGTAAATCGCAGCATTTCTCGCCTAGACCTATGTTACACCGTAACATAAACATTATGATATATGCATTTATTTTTCTCTCTCGATAAATCTTGTTCAGTTGACAATTTCTGTTTCTGTTGATAGATCGAAGGTATCTATAAAAACGCTCATGAGACGATACGCGAAAATCCTGAACATACAAAGGTCGTAAAGGAAACAGTACCTGTGAAAAAGCGATGGAACCGTGCAAAACTTTCTTTGTCAGAGAGAAAGAATCGTGTCGCTCAGAAGAAAGCTTCCTTCCTCAAGACATTGGAAGAAGTGGAAGCTTAAGATTCCGCTTCGGCTTCTTGTACGAACGTGTATCGTTCATGTTTCGCTAATACTATGGTACAGAAATAAAAAGCCATTGGACAGAGACTTGTTATTCCGTTCTGTCACATCAAGAATCGATATTCTGTTAATAATTTATTGTAATGTACCACAACGTAACATTTAAGATCATTAATTTGTGTCATCTATCATCTATACATTCATTTTTACCAAATTATATTCATTGTAATTCAATTAACTCGTGCTTGTTTAATTCAGTAATCACGCGCGCATCTACACCCATCCTTTGCGTATGTACATACTCTCGTATATACACGGTATGCATTATCTGATACTCACAGGCTTAGGCAATATAACACAATACATGTGGTACACACGCAGGTACATCAACAAGTTTGAAGGACAATCGAGAGAAATTGACGCGCAGATGGAAAATAAATAAATAAATGGCTTAGTGATAATTACATAACAGCTTGAAAATATGCAATTTTCGTAAGTGTAGCTTTATCTTGCATTTCAATATAAACTAACCCCGGCTTAAATGTGATCACCGCGGTTTCGTCGAGACGAGCTGACGCGTGCAGAAAAGATATGGATGTCTTGATGTTAAAATAAATGATTTCTCCAAAAAGTTCAACGGAAAAGCGACAATCTGTTCCTAGAGCCAGGTAGTCGACCTTGCTCGTCGATTAATCCTGCTTGAATATCTCCGATCGAAGGGACAGCTCTTACTTCTCCTCGAGCTGCTACACTGGGTGGTGATTTTAATAAACGTCGCGCTACATTCTGTATATTCTCTTTTGATATAGCATCTGGAAACAGTGAAATTAGAGTATGCACCCGTTTAATTCTATAACGCCGTTCGGGCGTTAACGAGCAACTCACCAATTGCTTGTATGAAGTACTCTGGTCGTTTTCTAGATCCCGTGGCTAAAACTTGCCTTCCAATGTCCTCGAAGACGACTGGCCTCTGCTCCAAATTCATGAGTAACATAGACTGTAGCTGCTTTTTTGCTCTCTATGTTATTAAAGGAAGTAAGAAGAAATTTAGAGGCTAAACAAGCACGAATAGAGGAATGAAAATGTCAATTTTACATATATGCAAACATACCGCCAGCTCGCAGTCGGTAATATTATTAGTCATAGTGACCATCTCGTGCACGATCACTTCTACCATTTCCCTCACGTGAGACGGTGTACAGGACGCGTGAATGCAAAAGAAGCCCGTGTCGGAATACGCGTGATTGTACGCGGTTGCACTGTACAGCCAATGATATCTATGAAATTAGTTTTTATAGTGATGCTCTGTTCTTTCTAGCTGGTTCAGTCGCTTGATCAGTAATATAACATAATACGCACTGCACGCCTCGCCTCACCTATTAAGCACATTCGTGTACAAACGAGTATACATGCCCTTTCCCGGGCCGCCGGCACTGAAACTGCCACCACCACCCATCATCATATTTAAAACGCACATCGCTACGAAATCTGGGTCCTGATGAGAACAGCCCTCTAAACCTATTACTACGTGCGACAATTCCGGTAAACCGCTTGGTCCCGCATACACAGGCACGTTACATTCTTCCTGCAAAATTCAAAGCAGCCGCTTGAAATTCTTAAATACCCTCCCGTTACGTTTAATCGAATGGGATAGTTGGCACTTACCAGTACATAGCCTCCAGTATATTGAGCAATAGACGCGTCAACTGTATTCACTAGCTTTCCCAATGGTACTACCGGGTTATTCTCCTTTTCCTCTTCTTTCCAAATAGATTTCTTCTCAACGAAATATCTGTAAAAATCCTTATATTTAACAAGCAAGCAGAAAACAGCCGTGTCTTAAACTACAATTTTTTTAATCATTCAAAATCAATAGGTATAGCAAGACTTTTATATATATATATATTTATATATATATCGATGGATACTTGACAGTTTTACATGTAATTACTTTTCAACAGTCGAAATAAGATGTTCGTGCTCTATACCAACCCCGGCTACTACCATTCTATTCGGTGTATAATGATCGTGTAAATATTCAAGTAACACCTTTCTGTCTATATGGTCAATGTTTTCCTCTGGACAAATCTTTGGCAGACCAAGAGTATTGTTTCTGTATGCAGCCTGGGAAGTAAATCTATTTAGTTAAGTAAAACGTTTCGGTTAGAGTACATTTCTACCGTTAGACTTCTTTTACTTACAGCATGAATCATGTCCATAAGTATCGGTTCTTGCTCCGGTCTCGTAAGTAAAGACTCCAGTTCAAATCTGATCATTTGTCTTGCTATGTTTATCTGTGAATGACGATTTAATATCATCGGACCTTTATTTATTTATTTATTTAAAATATACGAAGGAGGTATAGTAATTTCTTACTTCCTCGTGCGTAATTTGGGGTCTTAAAACAATATCGCCTAGAACTTGTACAACTGTATCCAATCCATGGCGTTCTGCCGAAGCTGCATAGACGAATGTGTCCCTCGACGCTTGACAATCACAGATTCCCCCATGTTTTTCTAGCGCGAGCATTATCTCATCTTTATTCTTGTATGCTATCGTGGACTGCAAAGCGTAAATCACTTTTTTTCTTTTAATCTGCGCATAATAACTGCGTCATGTAAGATAAAAGTCTTACCCCAAATGCTAATTTCTCTAAAAAGTGAGAGATGCCGCCAGGATATGCAATTTCATATCGAGGACCAGAATCAAGTAACACTGTAAAACATAAAATAAGAATATTAAGAGCTATAGAAACTAATATGTGAAAATTGAAAATTTGTTATAGAATTTGTTTAACTCACCACCTACTGTACAAAATTGACCAAACCTATTTTCAGAAGCAACTCTCAGTCCATTCGACAGAACTGTAACTTTAGTAGTCTGGTGTTCATCCTTGGTTGTAGCGTAAACTGCTTTAGGTAGATTAGTAACAGGCTCGGTCAACGGGGGATATGGCGTGACAATTGATTTTCGTGTTATTTTATTAGCAGGAATCTTTTCAGAGGAAAAGTTGCACCTTCTAAGGAACGAGAAACTCTTTCTTTGCATTGCACTGTAATAAATAAACTGTATGTTGAATTATGTTAGGCAAGAAAGATTTGTCGGCTGAATACATTAATTTATACTAGGTACTTGTGTACGAATATATGTACACTTGTAAGAAATTAATCGCGACACTGCTCCTTTTACATCGCTAATTACCTTCGTCCAACGTCAACTACCAAGCAACTTTGTGAAACCTTTTTCAGCATTTTCATATTAACGCCTGTAACAATTTTTTAACATTTAAATTGACTTTCCACCCTCTACCCTTTGAAAGTGAAAAGCAATTAACCAAAAAGTAACCTTAACAAGAAGTAAAGAAGTCTTCCTTTGAATATAAACGAATATAGATGATATACTTAGATACGATATATGTCCGTGCGTTTTATGAATCAGTAGTGCCCGTTAGTGCCACAGCTCTAGGTTTTTTCGCGTTTTTTCGTGATGTGATGCGATGCTCTAACCAGCTCTAACGTAATCTATTGAATTAGAAGTTAATTTCAACATAATTTACGAAAAACTTTGCCCACCCCCCACTAGAAATTTTATCGTTAAGAATTACTACTTAAAGTAGTATTTAATTTCAATAAAATTTACGAAAAGTTTGCCACTCCCCCTCTATAGTCAGCCATAGTCAGCGGTGGTTAGAGCTTGGATTGCTTAGAGCAAATTTGATTGTTTCTTCTTCTTCAGAATCCATTCAGAATCATTCAAAAGCGTTAAAACTGTTAAGAGGAAACCTGCTGTGTTGTCAATGAAATTTTTCTACGCTTCGATACATTTGCAACAGAGAAGTAAACAATTTCAATTCGTTCCGATTCGTTTTATATCCTACATATGTACTTATAATGAGCAATGAGCTCCTTTAAACGATCAAAGGTAAAAAGTAAGGGGAGTAGGAAGGGTGCGAACTTAAAATTGTTAGAAAAATCACGCAAGCAAGTGCGTAAAGAGCTGAGAAAGCAAAAGAAAATCGATAAAGCAATTTATTTCCGGAAGAAAGGCAAATTGCGTGATGCATGTGTCGGTATCGGCGAACGCGAGGATACTGTAACCGTAGTCGGTGAAAATGAGGACGACAATTCTATTCGCATGGAAAAAAAACCTATCGCGGATAGAAGGCTGCCGAAACTTGAGCTCAAGAAGAAAAATCAAAAGAATCAATTACTTAAAACGGCCAACTTAGAGGAAGATAAAATCATTAAAAAGTTGGAAAAGCAACTGAAATTAAATAAAAGAAAGAAGAAAACAATTCCTAAATCTTTTGCAGCCGATGGCTTGGATTGTATCCTTTTTGGTCTGTCTGATAATTTAGCTTTCTCTTTTCTTTGCTACAGCATTGAGAGAAAGTCTGATATGTATACGACAAGTTAGATTTTTATTCTTCTATTATAAAATAAAATATTACTTGTAACTAAGCTAACACCTCCTTAACGTATGTGTTCAGATCTTTTGGATTTTTGCTTAGAAGGAGATAGGAAATGCATCCCAGAGACAGAAAGGGAGCTATTAGAAAACGAATTTAATACCGAACTAAAAGCAAACTTGCATCCAATAGATGATATATGCGTTAGTAATAAGTCGTCCAATGGTAAAAGAGATGAGCACGAAGTGGAAAATGTCGACGATAGCTTCGCTTCTATAACTGAAGATGAATCGGATAATGATAGTGATTGGGAAGTACTTGAAACGAAAGGAGTAAAATGTCATACTAGACAGAGCGAAATAAATGGCAATACCGAAGGTGATAAGAATGACTTATGGGAAGATATTTATGGGAGAAAAAGAGATGGAGAAGGTAATGTTATACAGGAATCTGCCAAGTATGTTCCTCCAGCTGCACGAGTCACAGCCGATGACGTAAATACAGACGACAAAAGGTTACATTTATTGAGAAAACAATTAAAAGGATGTTTAAATAGAGTAGCGGAACATAATATTCATTTTATAGCTAATCAGGTAATTATATAGGTAATTGTAGGAAAATGTAGTAAGAAATATGTAAGAAATGATAATCTTGCTGCTTTACAGGTAGAAGGAATGTACATGACAAATAGTCGTAACAACATGAATCGCTTGTTGTCAAGTTTAGTGTTTGAAGCTTTAGTCACCGATGTACTTACGCCAGATCGTCTTATTTGCGAACACATGATGTTGATCGCCATTTTACATGCCAACGTCGGAGTCGAAGTAGGGGCTCACTTTTTGGAGATTCTTGTGAAAAGACTGGTGAAAATGATGGACGAACCACAGGATGTAGAGAAGAAACAATTGGATAATGCGATTATTATGATTTCGCATCTATATAACTTTAAAGTATGATAATTCGGCTAACAAATGACGAACTGAAGCAAACTGCAAGTTCTTTTTTTAATTCAACTTAATACAGGTATATGGACACAAGCTTCTCTATCAGATACTCCATAGACTCGTACGCAAGTTCTCGGAGAAAGAGATCGAATTGATATTACTAATTCTAAAAACGGTAGGATTTCTATTGAGGAAAGACGACCCGATCGCTTTGAAAGAATTCATACAAGATTTACAAGAAAGGGCTAGCGGCGAAAGCAAAGAAGGGCAAGTTTTATAATTTAAGAAATTCAATTAAAGGCAGACACAAATCATCGTTATATACATTTGACTTGAGAAATATGTTTGTTATACAGTTCAAGAGTTAAATTTATGTTGGATGTTTTGTTAGCGATAAAGAATAATAACGTGAGTAAAATACCCCAATATGATCCTTCTCACATGGAGCATTTGAAGAAGGTGATAAAAAGCGTAATACGCAAAGGCAATATGATAACGCAGTTCAATGTGTCTCTAGAGGATCTGTTACACGGTGAGTACTTATTGTTAGTAGCCTACATATTATGTATATAAACAGGGGAAGGAACAATTGAACGCTCAATGTATCAACTGGTTTTGTTATAGTCGATGAAAACGGAAAGTGGTGGGTCATAGGATCGGCTTGGTCCGGATCTAATACCGTGGATAACCAAGGAAAACCGAAACAACGAGACAAGCTTCACTTTGGGAGAAAGATATTGGAATTGGCGCAGAAGCAAAGAATGAATACCGACACACGAAGAAATATCTTTTGTATTCTTATGACCGCCGAAGACTACTTGGACGCCTTTGAAAAGCTTCATCATTTGGGCCTGAAGGATCGGCAGGGAGAGGAAATCGTACATGTTTTAATGCATTGTTGCTTACAAGAGAACAAGTTCAATCCTTACTACGCGATATTAGCGCAAAAGCTATGCGAATATAACCGGAAATATCAGGTATACGACGATTCCATACATGCACATTGCACATTCCACAATGTACGTACAAACATAGATAAATTTTTACAATTGGTAATATTTTAGCTGACGATACAATACAGCTTGTGGGATAAACTGAAAACACTGGAATCATATGGAACGAAACAGTTGAATAATCTGGCACGATTCTTGACTCATTTATTCATTGAAAAGAGTCTTGCATTGTCAATTTTAAAAGTAAGTTATCTTCTACTCCGATTGTGTAACGCGTATCGATATCGAATCCTTCGTTACACAGTTCATTCTTCGTTACAGGTTATTCAGTTCACGGAATTAGACAAACATACCATGAAACTACTTAGTCAAATCATATTAGGAATTCTGTTATACAAGAATGAACAAGCCTGCCTGCAAGTGTTTGAAAGAATTTCCATTTCTCCTCAATTGCAAGCTTTCAGGGAAGGTCTTCGTTTATTTATAAATCACTTTCTCATCAAAAGCATAGACTCGAGTAGTATGTTGAACGGGAAGGAAATAATGTTGAAGAAGAGAGCCGAGCTGGCGGATAAAATATTAATTTTACATGGATCCAAGGCTATATTCTAATGCGACTAAAAAATTCTATTCTAACAAGTACATACACTAAAATGGAATAAATGCAGCAATAGTCGCACGATTCTTCGAATTCTTATTAAAGTAGATTTAGTTTTTAAAATATATGAATTAATTGAAGAACAGTGTTCTACATATGTATACTCAGTTTATTCAGTTAGGGTCGAATCGTTGAAACAATCAGAGTACATGCAATATGGTTTGTACAATTCAATTATCAATAATAAGTTCATCAAACCGACCCAAAAGTTTTCATACAAAGCTTATAAGTATTTTCATATTTTGAGCTGAAAGGACCACTGCATCCGTACGCGCCTAATCGATGAATACGAACAAAGTCATCGCAATCGATGATACCGTCTCCGTTGCAATCCTGCAAACGGAAAGAATAAACCGTGAGGACAGATAGAATGTCAATTGTCGGAGAGTGCACACCTGCACGTATGTACATTCATATAAATATTTTTTTATTGAAAAATCACCTTAGCAAATTTATCCATGTAGCCTTGTACTGCACGAGCCCCGCAGTACGGATCATTTACACATTGTGGGTACGCTAAACAAAAGTATGATGAAATATTTCTACCAAACGAACTTGCACAAAATAGATTACGGTAATATGTACGGTATTCCATACTGACCGTTTTCGGCTGAATTCGAGATGTCGTCCAGGGTTGGTTTACCGGCGTCCGACCAATAACCCCACGTTATACGAAATGGTCCACAAACAGAATCGTCGCAGCCAACTGTAACATTGCATCCGGAAGCAGCCTCGCATATGCACCCGAAACATATCTTCGATATCATTGCACTTCCGGTCGACACTATTCCTTGTCCTGTAAAAACCAAATCATTCCCCTGAAATTTTCGAGTATTATAATAGATTATTCGTGGGTGAAAATCTACTCGAAAATGGATAGAATATGTAAATGCTATCTGGATGTTCTGGAGCAAAACGACAACAACATAATATTAACTTTTCTATCTTTCATTTTGCTTTCTTTTCTGTAACGTGAGTGGATTTCCTTGAACTTGTCGGCAGGCGCAGATCATTTCACCCCGGGAGAACCTATCCAGATTTAGAAAACCGGATTTCAAGCCAGCCAAGTTACGCGCTGCGCAACCAGCGCAACGAATGAAGGTACACCTGAATCTTACCATGTTTTTGCTCTCTTCTTTATCATCTTCGCGTATCAAGGACACTAGGTATGAAGCTTTAAACTTTACCCGAAATACATTCACAAGAGTAAACTACAATGTACTTTGGTACTTACCTACTGTAAATTAATCGAGCTATTTTTGAGCCCTTTATTTATAACTGGCTTTACTACTCGGCTTCGCCCGACATTTAGATTCTGATTTTATAAAAAAAATTTTTTTAGTTTTTTTCTGTGAAAATTGTCACATTCATCTGGATTAGTCAGGCATAATGAGCTGAGGCACCTTTCGTGATCCCAGAGTTTATCGTTCGAAAGTTTTTAGGCGACGGACAAACACAAACATATAGAAGCTTTCTGCTTTATATATTAAGATAAATTTATGTATTTGAGTTTTTTCATGACAACTTGTAATATTTCATTTAAAACTTTATTTTAAAAAATGCCAACCACGAAACGATCATTTTCTGTGCCCTAGGCACTAGGCCAGGCAGGGCCAGTTGGGCCATTATGGAGCCCGACCTCCATGCTTACAAGAGCCGAAAACCGTAAGAGAGTAAGTAAGTAGTACTGTGCGGTGCGGGCTTATGCCCATGGCAGCGAATCCCTTTGGTATGAGCCTGCTACCGCACGCTATTTTACTACAGTTTTCCCTATGAAGCTCCCCTTCCGCGCGGCTCTGGTAAACATCATGGAGGTCAGACTCCTTAATGGCCCAACTGGCCCTGACTGCTGCCTAATTTTGCTTATAGGGACGAGCCGAGTATATTTTCTTCCATGCGAATCATTTGTATATTGTACATTGTATATCACATCGCTTGAACTTGAATTAAAAAAAATCCTAGCATTAAGGAGGCAAACGTGATTTTCGGGAATTTTTTTGTGGAAAATCTAATGTATATTTTTTACAACTATTTGCTTATTTTTAAAGTACATATATTACTGAGAGTTGCCGAATATATGTACTTTTAAAATAAGCAAATAGTTGTAAAAATTATACATTAGATTTTCCACAAAAAATTCCCGAAAATCACGTTATTTTTGCCTGTCAACTTATCCATGTAATGTCATGCCCCTGTTAAGGGGCATGACCCCTTAAACGAAGATGCGTAGCGAGAGGAAGCGATAAGTGATGAAATTATCGATAGTTTCGTCGGCAGTTTTGGTACTACACGGCAATGCTTGTCTAATATGCACACGTATGTATTAATTATTCGAATGAAAGCACAAATAGATTCTTATGGAGCACGCGCGAATATTTGAACATTAACGTTCTGGTAAAGCCTGTTTTCCTTCTCCGTGATTTAACGATGACGTAACTGTTGCGATAAATATCTGGGGAAACCACCAATGCAATGTATTTTATATTGCCGCGTACTTGCTTCAATTTAATCCTGAATTCTGCCGAATGTGCAGAATACAGACGCTGTCCGGATTACGATAGATGATTATCCTACTTACCGTAAATTAGCAACAGTGGCAATAAACACGCAGCGATCGAACTTGTTGAGAAAAAGGCCATTTTTCCTATTACTGTCTGTACCCGCTTGTAAATAGCTATCCTCCTGACAGACAGACGAATCGAATTTCTTCAAATTCACAATGTTCTCGATACCTATTTGTAATTCCCTCGGTTCGAGGATATACGTGGAATGATATTCGCGCGATAGTCGGTCCTTTCATTCGTTTATATACAAGTGTGCTGGCGGACGCGACAAGTAGGTGGTGGCGGTGACCGTGAGTGTCGATGGTAAAAGTGGGGACTTGAACAGAGGTCAGTGGCAAGGACTATGATCTTCGGAGTACCTCTCGGAATTCCAGTTATCTTGATGTTCAGGTCCAAGAACAGCAAACATGCACACACGCGGGAACGGAGAAAGAGAAAGAAAAGGAGCAAGATAATAACTATCGATCCCTAAATAGGTAGTTGATGACTACAAGCTCAAGTCAAGATAAAAGAGAGACTCTCCCCCATTGGTTTCGGTCTGAGGCGTGTACTCTTACTTCAATTTCAATGCGACGTTCATAGATAATGAAGGGCCCTGGCAAATACATAAGCAAGAACCATGGTTCACTTCAGTTCCTTCTGTAGCTGTCTCTTATATGTGAATTATCTAGCTACATATACATAGCTTGTTTAGACCGTTTAGATCGAGGCACCGGCTGAGGCAAATTTAATTTTTCCAACAATCCTACGTAGTAAAATTTGATTGGATCTTGTTTAGTTATGCATCCTTCTATCGGCACTTTTCCATTCCGCATTGCATTCCTACAGCTACGATCGGTACGAATCTACTTAAACACGAACAAGGTCATTTAGGTCTGGTAGGTATTGGTTTTTCCATCTCTCGCCTGTTTGTAATTACCCTTACGTTTCCGTTTTGAATTTCTTTTTCTATTACGTTCCATTTCTGAATGATTTAAACACGATGTCCATTGAAGATGGAGAACTTGTGGTAAAACCGGATTCCAAGCTCAAGCGGATCAGTGTAGCATCCTTATATGTATGTATGCATGCATGTACAAGGAACGAAGATAATATAGATTTTAGCGCACTGAAACTCGCCATGCTTCTGCGATTTGCCAATTTCTTTTTGAGTCCTGTTTTCCGTTAAATGCCATGATTATTCGCCAACCGCCCACTCGGTTTTCAAGTATGACACTAAAACGTCATTGGCTATTCTCGTTAGTGATGAAATCTTAAAAGTCCATGTCGCATAATTATGGCTGCGATAGATTCCCTACATACATAGACGGCAACAATTTAATTTACGATAATAAACGCAATCCTTGATAGTAATAAGAATATCGATACATAGGGCGAATTCCACTTACGCCCAAATCGCCCGTGATTTTCAATAGGGTAGGTTTCGCTATACGCGACTTGACGCATCGTCAAGAATTTCGAAGTCGATTTTCTCGAAAATGAAGCGCAATATCAAAAAATTGTATTCCTTTTTCTCGACTTATTTACTTGTTATAAGTAGAAAAGAAAGAGCAACTTTTTTTCATATCGCGCTTAATTTTCGAGAAAATCGACTTTGAATTTCTTGACGTTGCGTCGAGTCGCGTATAAGAAAACCTACCTTTATGAAAATCACGGGCGATTTGGGCGCTTGAGTGGAATTCGATGCATACACATATTCTCTTGCTTATATGTATGTATATTTTTTACACCATAGTATATGTTGAATGCAATTTATATGAAAGGCACGTGGTGGATCCAGCTGAAATAAATGCCTGGATGAAATGTCAGAAGGAAAGGGATATATCTGCTGTCTTCGGCCCCTAAAATGCCTTTTCGCGGCACATCATGTAGTAGTTGGTTTATAGGTAAGGAGTGACCAAACGTAACATGTCGCGAATCAAGCGCTTAGCTTGCGAATCAACGTACGTACGTGCATAAGTTACAAAGTTTTGTGATACACGAAAAACGTACATGTGTAATTAAAACATTGATTCATTCTTGTTTCCATGATCTATTGCTGATATCGAGGTAGAAGCATTCACATCAACATTCCATTTAAAGCTTCATTAATATATTACCAATGAAATTGCACTACTAATTCTAAGTCTTTAGGATTATCCAGTAACAAATTATATGTACAAACAATGGTTATCATTTATTAAGTTTATATTAAAAGTAACGGGCGTAAACAGTCGTTTATATTTTATTGAATGACTCAATGTCGACAGATTGGACTAGTTCCTCAAAACTTTCAATTCGTTCCACCAGCAAGTCCACAGATATCTTGTCGTCCTCTATGACGCACATTATTCTGAACTTATTAATACCATAACCCACTGCGACGAGTTTAGCTGAAAACGGAGAATCAATTTCAATTGTGCGTAGAATGGAAAAAGAATTAAATCCTATAGGCAAAGAAAAGTGGCAACTTACAAGCTCCCCAAACCAGTCCATCCATTTGAATAGATCTCACAGACTCTTCCATTGCCTTCATGTCCGTATCGTCTCCCCAAGGTTTAACATCCAACACCAGACTAGATTTAGCTATGAGTGTCGGTTTCTTAGATTTCTTTTCAGCATATGCCTTTAATCTTTCCTCTCTAATTCTTGTAGCCTCTGCATCTTCCTCTTCGTCCGATCCAAAAAGATCAACGTCTTTATCGTCGTCGTCTTCGGCTGTTGCCACCGCTGTTTTATTAACATTACCGCTACCTAACAGAATAGGAGCTTTCCTCTCTCCGGGTAGTGTTTTTAAATCATACGATTTGATATGGTTGTACCATCGTAAGACATGAGGATTCGAAGTTGTTGGAATATTTCCTAAAGCCTCCAAGACTGCCACATCGGCTTGTGTGGGTCGCCACCTTGAAGACACCATGGTTTTTATTCAACTTGCGATTTACTGAAATCTCGTAAAGATAGATAATCCTAATGACAGTTGACATTGATGCCCTCATGAATATACAATACCTACGAGCAATCGCGATTTTTTCATTGCCCGATCAGAGCTGGATCACATAGATATATTAAATATATACAAACTACTTACAAAGATGAAAATCAAATAACTGTTGGACTTGACGACAAAGTAAAAATTACAAATAATATCAAAGGTAAACCGAAACGATGAAAAAAGAGGATGTCAAAAGACATCGAGATCGTCATACTAAAGGGTTTATTCTGTTGAAAGTTATTTAATAGAGAAAGAAAATGAATGATAGATGGGATGAAATTGCCGACAAGTCGACCACGTGTACCTGCTGCACTAAAAATTCTTCATTCATAAAAAGTAGACTTACCCTTCGATATAGCTGCGATCCGCTAAATATAAATTTAAATCTTTCACACCCTTGTCAGTCTTGAGATCACCAATAGCCATTGTGAAAATGCGGGTAAACAGAATGCACTGAACGGGAGCTTACGGTAACCAGCTACCTTATATCCGTTCTATCCGCTCCAATCCGCTCCAATCCGCTCACCGGAAGAGAAACTTGCACACGAAGAAAAATTGACGGCTCGTTGCTTCGATGCACCGTGACGTCATTCCGGTATATCCTCTTGGGAAATAAAAGAAATAACTAGTGACTAGTTCTGTAGTAATTTAGTGCATACAATCAGTATGCATATACATATGTATGCGTATGATGTGCAACTAACGTAACAGTCATCGTTTCTACGTGTTGTAAATTTGAAAACTTGAAAATTCGAAAATTTTAAAATTAGTCAAGAAGAGTCCACTTAAACAAGAAATATTTTGTTCACTGCCATCTACTCTTTCCTTCTTACTTTATCAATTTACTTTATCAAATACCTCCATTCCATATAAAAACGGACCCACGCCCCTACCGATTTACGACCGATTTGCGCAGCTCCCACGGATCTGACACACGCGATTGGTCGTAAAATTTTTGCGATTGGTCGTAGCACTTTCACCGCCGATTTCCTACCAATCAACAGTAGGAACGAATCAGCTCTAAAGTGGAATCTGACATATGCAATATGTAATATATCCATAAGTACACACGTATACGTTTCGCTTCATATTTGGAGCGCGTATTGCAAAATAGAACTAGGTATCTTTCAAAATAAAGCAATATCTATATAAACATTAGATTCTTTACATATTGTGCAACTGATTATTTATAGGAAATTAATTTATTTATGGTAGAACTCGTGAAGGATGGTGTGTTCGAAAGTAAAACAGTGATGTAGAATTAAACAATATTAAAGAGTAAGAAGTCTTATTTCGGATCGAGCTCGTCGACCACCCGTCTCATCCAGTCTCACGTCTCATCACGTCTCACCACGTCTCACCGTCTGTCCTCCAGGAGTCCAGGCACATGGGCTCAGGACTGCCGGCTGGGGCGCATCTAGGCATTCCTTACGTTTCGTAGGAATCTCGATTCTCGGTCCTGCTCAGTCCTGCTCGGTCCATCTCGTGATCTCTGTCTGTCGGTGGCGAAGGGAAATTTTGGTAATTTTTAACCGAGTAGAATTAATGTAAATATTTTGAATGAGAAGTCGAGACAAAGAAAGTTTCATTATAGCAATATATTACATATTCTATCGGCGAATTTGCTACTATGAATGTTGAAAAACTATAAATTAGGTTATTACATCCGATTATATAGCTAGCCGAAGCTTCAACTATGAGTTTTTCTTACATAACAGCATAGAACCGACGCGTAAAGGGTGAACGGGCCAAAATGTTGAGGCTCCCAGTGACAAGATTGTCTACGGGAGTGGGACTACAGAATGGTAGAGCCTTTGCAGTGGGATTACATACATCCTCCAAACTTCAACAAGAATTGGTAGAAGTATTCATAGATGACAAACCTGTTCAAGTTCCGCCAGGTACTACTGTTTTGCAGGTAATGCAATTTCCTTTACACCATAGAATTTACATGCTTGTTAAATTTTCGCTACGTCTTTACTTGATTGTCTCTTTTAGGCAGCAGCCAAGGTAGGAGTAGAGATTCCCAGATTTTGTTATCACGAACGTTTAGCAGTGGCAGGAAATTGTAGGATGTGTCTTGTGGAAATTGAAAAACAAGTCAAGGTATTTGTTATTTTTCGTCGTTATTATACATTTTCCAATATAAAAACAACATAGGGTAAATCCGGGAGACGCGGCCAGGCCGGAGAGTTGGTCGAAACAGTTGATTCCTAGAGAATTAATTGTTCTGAACCTTAAGGGGTCATGCCCATTTGGCAGGCGAAAGAAAAACGTGATTTTTGGGAATTTTTTGTGGAAAATCTAATGTATATTTTTTACAACTATTTCCTTATTTTAAAAGTACATATATTCAGCAGCTCTCAGTAATTTTGTTATAGGTAAATATTAAAAAATGAACGAATATCAGCCACTCTCCCGGAAGCTATTTTTTTAGCGGTGAGCACGATTTCTCCGAGCCGGGTCATCTGAAATCGAAAAGTGAAGAAGATGCTGTTAGTATATGAATTTATCTAGTTCGTGAACGAAGGATTTTTGGTTTTGATGAAAACTCTATTTTTAATTCACGAAAAACGAACAATTCAGACATCGAAAAATCATGATTTTGCGTTAAACGGCCGCCGTTTTGTGTGAAATCATTTTTTTAAAAAATCCTTCGTTCACACACTAGATAAACTCATATACCTACTAACAGAATCCGGCTCGGAGAAATCGTGCACACCGCTAACAAAATAGCTTCTGGGAGAGTGGCTGTTCATTTTTTTATATTTTCCTATAACAAAATTACCGAGAGTTGCTGAATATATGTACTTTTAAAATAAGCAAATAGTTGTGAAAAATTTTCCACAAAAAATTCCCGAATATCACGTTCTTCTTTCACCTGCCAACTAGGCATGACCCCTTAACGCACTTTTGCATATACACAGATGTAGAGTCTGATTATAGCGACTCAACCAACTCTCCAGCTTGACCGTGTTTCCCGGGTTTACCCTATACAGGTATAATTATGAAAACGATCATTCTACACAATTACGTTTAGCCTGTTGCGGCTTGTGCCATGCCTGTGATGAAAGGTTGGAGGGTGAAGACTAATTCCGATTTAACCCGCAAAGCTCGAGAAGGTGTCATGGAGTTTTTATTAGTAAATCATCCTTTGGACTGTCCGATTTGCGATCAAGGTGGCGAGTGCGATTTACAAGATCAGAGTATGGCGTTTGGTAGCGACCGCAGCAGATTCGTCGATATTAACTACACTGGTAAAAGAGCGGTGGAGGACAAAGATATCGGGCCCCTGATAAAGACAATTATGACACGTTGCATCCATTGTACAAGGTGCATTCGTTTTGCATCCGAAGTAGCCGGTATCGATGATTTGGGAACTACAGGTCGTGGAAATGATATGCAAGTATGTTTAGCGTTTCAACTAGCCACTCAGAAGTCGGTACCTATCGCGGTAAATTTTATGCGTCTGTACATGGTATTTCTTGAAATTGCATATACGAATAACAGGTGGGAACATATGTGGAGAAACTGTTTCTATCCGAATTGTCTGGAAATATTATCGATCTGTGTCCCGTCGGAGCATTAACTAGTAAGCCGTATGCTTTTGTTGCTCGCCCATGGGAGACACGCCGTACAGATAGCATCGATGTCCTTGACGCTGTCGGTAGTAACATAGTGATATCGCATAGAACAGGGGAAGTTTTAAGAATCTTGCCAAGGGTGAACGAAGTTAGTATCGTAAGCGGTAACCACCATTAAAGGTGTATTGGTAAACCTTAACCACACGATACTGTGTAGGAAATAAACGAAGAATGGTTATCGGATAAAGCGCGTTTCTCTTATGACGGACTTAAGCGTCAAAGACTAATAACTCCCATGATGAAAATCGATGGAAAATTGGAAGCCGTTGAATGGGAGGATGCTCTTGTAACAGGTACATTATAATTATGCATTAGATTTTGAATTTTTCAATTTTTCCTCTTAATGAGACAGATGGTGTTTTTGCTAAATTAATATGATACACTGCTTCCCAGTTGCCCAGGCAGTTCAAGATGTACCGTTAAATAAGTGTGCCGCGATTGCTGGGAAACTAGCTGACGCCGAGTCCCTTGTAGCATTGAAGGATTTCGTAAACAGACTTGGTAGCGAGACTCTTGCAACAGAGCAAAGCTTTCCAAAGCAGGGTGCGGGTATCGATATAAGAAGCAATTATTTATTGAACAACACAATTGCTGGAATCGAGGAAGCTGATGTGGTGTTACTAATCGGTACAAATCCGAGATACGAGGCACCGTTGGTAAATACCCGTTTAAGGAAAGGATATATTCATGGTGAACAGACTATCGCTATGATCGGTCCGGACGTAGATTTGACCTATAATCACGAGGTAGGCTCAGTAGGCTGGACGAGTAACACCATAATGTTTTCTTATTCATAACCATTCAAGACTCAACACACTTGCCTGAATTGTAGCATTTAGGCCAGTCTCCAGACATTATTACACAACTAAGAAATGGTAGTCATCCATTCTCGAATACTTTGAAAAGTGCTAAGAAGCCTTTGATCATTTTGGGCGCCGAACAATTAACTAGAAAAGATGGAGCGAAAATTTTGTCCGAGACGCAGTTACTGGCACAGGCTTTAGGAGGAAACTCAAAGGTGAGAAAACGGATGATTTTTATATGTGATTGTTTACATATACATACAGGAGGTATTCCTTTCTAGGCTCCCGAGGTATGGAAAGTATTAAATATTCTTCAAACGAACGCGTCACAAGTAGCTGCGCTAGATGTAGGTTATTCTTCGACAATCGAAGACGTGAAGCAGCAACAACCAAAGATTCTGTTCTTATTGGGATCCGACGATGGAAATATAACGAAACAAGACTTACCGAATACACTTATCGTATACATAGGTATATGCAATTGCACGTAATTACATACATAGAACGCAAATCTTTTCATTTTTCTGACTTACGCGGCTCCGTATAGGAAGCCACGGAGACGAGGGAGCTTCGATCGCAGACGTTATACTTCCTGGAGCTGCGTACACCGAAAAAGTCGCAACCTACGTGAATACGGAAGGTCGCGCTCAACAAACTTGCGCTGCGATTACACCTCCGGCTGTAGCACGACCAGATTGGAAAATTATACGGGCTCTTTCCGAGGTAAGTAACGTAATTAATGCGTACATATGCAAATAGTAAATGTGAATTGTCAATCGGGGGGAAAATCAGATGAACTCTTTCAACAGATTTGTGGAGTTTGTTTACCTTATGACAATTTGACGGAGATCAGATCTAGACTCGAAGAAATTGCACCTCATTTAGTTCGATACGGTAATGTGGAATCAGCTAATTATATTGCCCAGGCAGTAGAGCTATCAAAGGTATGTAATGATACAAAATGTAACGCGATATAACGCAACATAACGCGACACGCGTATCTTGTACTTGTAGGAGGTGAACGAAACATTGTCCTCGAGCCCGTTGGAAGTTAAACAGAAGACGTTGAATCAATTTTTCATGACGGACGTGATATCACGTGCATCGCCCACTATGGCAAAGTGTGTGCAAGCAGTCATCAAGCAACAAGAGACTAGCGTGTGAAACCGCTGGAACCGCCGGAACCGCCAATCCCTCAATGTAAATAGGAGCTTGCGCTATGGTAGGTATGTAATAGTTGATAGTACATGAGAAAATATTCCAAGTGTGGTACTTTTATTGAAAGCACGTAAAAAGTGAAAGTACCTCTTGTAACAATTACATTAAACGATATCATACATACTTGACTTCACGGAATACATACAAAGATGTTGTTGTCACTTAATAGAACATCGAAATAACTTGTTTTATTATTTCCTGTAGCTGTATCATAGAATTTTTTAAAAAGGAACCTTCACTGAAACCTACCTTCGACTTGCATACATTTTAGTAAATTCTATCGAATTCATCTGCCGGTTTTGATTTAAAAAATAGAAAAATCTAATTCATGTCCGTATACGATTCCGTTAAAGTGTTGTATATAAAATTTCGGGAAAGTAATAAAAAATCATTTTCACTTTCTGATATTCACCATTTCCTGCATCGATAGATTATTCACCACCTCCAGCGATAGGTTGTCGTAGTGGATGAATGGGGAGGAAATTAATATTAAAAATGAAGAAAAGGAAAGGATCGGAATAGAAATCCTTTCATTGCCGTTACTATGTGTAGTCCAGTATCTCTCGATCGCAGGTGATATTTTAATCGTTCCGCTCGATCGAATTGTTGGATTCTGGGTGATCGTCGGTGTCCAATTCGACAGAACTCTCGTCCGTCTCAACCTAATGAAAGATATCTTATCAGTTATAAGTACACGACGCGAAAAGTAGATAAATACCTTTTCACCCAATGCGATCAATCTCTCTTTGTATTGTATGATTTTGCTGTCTTGATCGGTCAGAAGCTCCAAAAGATCTTCCTGATCTTTCTTCAGTTTCTCCAATTCCTCGGACTTGTCTTTTAATTTACGTTCAAAATCAGCCTCGTCTCTTTCTTCGAATTTCCGTTTATATTCATTTATCGTCCAAGTATATTCTGCTAAACGGTTTTCTAAATCTACAACAACATTCCTACATTTCTCCAATTCTTTTGCCGAGTCTCCGTTCACTGTGCCATACAATTCTATTTCTTCCGACAGCATATTAGTTCGCGCTGCTCGTAAAACCAAATTTTGATCTTTTAAATGGCTAATGGTCGATCGAAGATCATGAGCTTGTAACTGTAAGAACAATAATAATAATAAGAATAATAAGATAGGTAAATAGTAAGTACAATATGCTATATACTATACTATACTGTACCGTACTTCAAGTTCATGCTTCTCTCTGGCAAGTGATTCCGTGACTTGATTAAGCTTTTGTATTTGTAGATCTTGCTCTCGTATAACTTCTTTATATTGGGCCACCAGAACGGAATCTGGCGGTGTCGGTGTTGTAGTTTGGTTTTCATTATGCAAGTTATTCGCATCTAGAACTGACTTTGTAATCATACCTAGAAATATGTAACGTAAGTCAATTGAAGAAAAGTAATAACACAGAAACTATAAAACTGAATGAAAGAAAGACAACAACAGTACTTATACCTTCTAATGCTTTCGATAATCTACAAAACTCGTGATCCAATAAAAGCTCCGAGGGATTCTTCACCGAAGGTTGGGGATGCTTTAACGTTCTAGAATAGACCTCGTGTCTAGCGAGGCCACCGATAGCATCTTGAAATCTTTCTAATCCTATTCTATTTTCGATTAAATTGCACAATTTCTCCTAGAAAAAGGTAGGGTAAGATGTTGCTTGTAATTACTCGGTTGAATGTTTCATCAATCCTTTCATCATACCTTTGTGTAATTTGGAACACTGTTGTCATTAAAATGTATACAGAATCCAATAAGCATAGCGCACATACTTTGCAGTAAAGTTTCTTGTAAGTCGTCGTTATTCTCTTGCGACGACAACAAGGCCGTTAGGTAAGCTACGGAAGAATCGATTAGCAAGAACGATTTAACCGCTGCTGGACAATGAGCGGTCCATCTACAAAGTAGCATTAGAAGGCCTAATTTGCATTGCGTTTTATTGCCCTGTTGCAGCAACATGACGCATTGTTGCATCAAGGTTACTGGTGGCTTTCCGATATTAGTTGCAAGAAGTACGCGCAACAGTTGTTCCTTCTGCGTACTATCGTCGATCAGTGCGTGGGATAACGCCACCGCGGAAAACCAATTCGACAAAGAATCCAGCGAAAATAATCCTCCGCACAACAACTGTCCTAGCAATATTATATTCATAACGCATTATATTTATATCATATGTATGTACATGTGAATAACCCGCAGTCTACTCTACGAACCTGTTGTCAAAGATGGCATCTCGTTACCTTGTGGCAGTAATGTTTGAATAAGCTGACTTTGTCCAGTCTCGTTCTTGTACAGAAAGCATTGAAAGCAATAAAGAACGGAACATCGCAGAATGAATGGTTGTTTTTCATTTACCATGGACATAAGCAAAACAACAATTGCAGGTCTAAGAAAAAAAGAGCAGCACGGTATGTATTACAGAGAGTTTTGAAATAAATTTATACCGAGATTACCTAGGAGGACTACTAGGCGCCATTACTGCTGCCAAAAATTCTTGATTACTGGCGTTTCCTCTAATAACTTCCGCCACTGTATTAATCGTTTCGGTTAGCACGTCCGCGGGCACGCCGCTGGCCATCAGTATATTACACAAAGCTTGTAGTAAACCACAGGCTCTCATGATTCGCTGACAGGTTGCTATTGCCTTCGTATAAATATTACATTTTCTTTCATAAGAATCGCCCTCGTACGGGGAGGTCGAAAGGGAAAAGGGAGGATTAAGCTATACTATCGTTTTTACCTGAGCAGGTCCGCTCGGCGCGACCAAAGCACGAACCACCTGTACCATACAATGAACGTTAGATACCTTTTGAGGACTCCATCCACCCAGAGGATTGTCCTCAGTTTCGGGTGGTATTTGAAACATTGGTGTTAATTTCTGAATATAACTGCCTGCAATCCGATCGGGATATTACTTTTCTCTTCGATGGTACTTTTCGAGAACAACGTTTGATTAAACGTTACCTTCTTTAAAAAAATTTTGGTTACTTATATTACCCCTTAGAAGATTTAACATAAGTAACAGGCAATCTTCTACGACGATACCACCTTCTGCGTTACCCTCCTGCGCAATAACGTCAAAAATCCGATCAAATGCATTCTCAAAGGCGACGATTTTCTGAATGTTTGCGTTCCCCTTCGTCAATTGAATTAGTAGCAGTAGGACCTATATGGCATTATACACAAATTTGAATTAATAAAAAATAAATTGAATTGAACAACTCTTTTTCCATAAATAGTACGAAATATCTTGGGGCAGAATCGTAACTTTTTCTTTGAAGCCCCATCAATTTGCCAACTTTTAACTTTCTTTTTTCGTTTGTTAGGTTCATCGACAATGTAATTATACTAGAAATAAGAAAATCCTTGGTTTTTTTATTTCAAGGAAGAATTTGGGCCACCATTATAATCGCAAATTTGCAACTGCGACGCGCGAGCCCTAACGAACGTGTTCATACATCTCCATTTCTACCGAACATTTTGTAACGAAAAAATTAATTTTTATTGTTTGAATGTGAACTAAAATACCCCGAATGTTTGGAAAAGATCCGCTTAACAGTTTCTTAGAAAAAAATTCCCAAGAATCACCTTATTCCTAGCGTCCTGAATAGGGCTCCCCCCTTAAACAAGTGTTTCAGTCTGAATTTAGTGTTAAAACCAAAGTTATACCTCATTGCGTATAACTTCCCTGCTGTCGCTAAGTAGATCCATTAATTTAGAAACACCCATAGGGCTAACCAGAACAATTTCTTGTATATCCTTTGGTCTGTTAGATAACAGATGTGTGAGTAACTTGAGCGCCGGCCATCTGACATTAAAGTCAAATTCTTCCAGCAGTGTCAAAACTAATCCCACACTGTCCGAGTTTTTAATAAATATTTCTGTGAATTGTTCTCCGACTTTATTCCGAGGTCCATGTTTATCCACTGAAAATAATATCTAACGTCATAAGCGTCCAACTTGAAATAATTAAATGAAACCATAGATGCTACTTTCCGGCTAGTTGCTACTTTCAACATTACCTTCATCATCGAACGTTTTAGGATCAGTTATATTACAAAGAGTGTCCAATGCTAAACCACTAATTTCGCAATCGGTTCTATCCATCTCTAGAATTTGTCTGAGCGCATCCATTCCTTGAGCTCCCACCTCGACACGATAAGTGCGTGAAAGAGCTTTGAGGGCTCGACAAGCATCCCTTCTGTCATTTAACAATGTTGACGATTGTAATCTGTCTACCAATCGCTCTACCTGCGCCGATTGCTCCAATCAACAAAGTCGGAGAGAAGGATGAATGATAGAAAAGAAGAAAATAATAAAAGTCTCGACGCATTCTTAAATGCTAAGATTTATTTCAATCATACAGTTTGCGATCGTTTTGCTTTGCATTCAATGGTACTAGTGCCATGTGTTACAAAACATAGAAATAAAAATATAAAGTCAATTTAATAGGAAATTGAGAAAATACCGTGTCAGCGCCAGATGGTTCGTTTTCAGCCGGTGCAGAACCTAAAACAGACTTCAAACTGCTTTTGAAATACTCCATTCTGTTGACAGTGTAAAAATTGTAAACTACACGTCACACGACGTTGTCCAAGTCGTTGCTTCGGTCCAAAGTTGTCGGAGCAATCGATAGTTTGCATAGGGGGCGGTAAGAACGCAAATGTTCACTTGGATTTTAATCTCGTAATCTTGGTCAGTCCTTCCGACGCGACGGCGAAAATTTACATTTACTGGTCCAACTAGCAAGTAGATTGGAGCCAGAGACCAGGTAATCAGGTACAGTTCTGTCACACGGTCGCACGCTCAAGGACTCCGGGGTTGCCCGGAGCAGTCCGGAATCCCTTTGCGTTACCATTTTCGTGTCGCATGCAACGTTATCAATTCAAACATGCGAGTGGAATTTGATCGCAATCCTACTAGCGGTTAGAATTGAAACTAAATATGGTGAAAATTGCTATGGAAAAACGCAATTGTGACTAAGACTGGGACTATTTGTAGAATTTTTCGGTATTCGAATATTCGAATACTTCAGTTGCTCAATTTTTTGGCAAATATAATTCGAATATCCAAGTATTTGAATACTCAAATATTCGAAATTTATTCGTAGCATTCGAATACTTGTAAAATATTCGAATATTCGCAACCCTAATTGTGCCACGAAAAATGGCAACAAACAACGCGGAAACGCGGGAACTAGAACAATTTAAGTATTACAGTTACACTGTGAACGCATCGTTATTGTTTTCCTTTACTAATTTTACCGACTTTGGTGATTGTGTAGTATTAGTTGCCAGAGTGACCGTTCTTAAATATAGAGTGCGCGTCAAAACCCCTTATTTTTCAGCAAGTCGGTACGAGTCCGTACACGACGCCTCCCATAAGATGTGGGTATGTCTCTCACAGCTCATTTCTTCGCTATGCGCCGATAGCTCGTGTATTTCCGGAAGCTGAGCAATATTTTTTTATTCCTTTATTAAGAGTAATCAAGTGTTAATGTCCCTGTTGCGTTTCAGTGTATAATAAGTTGGAGTTTTATTATAGGAATGCTGGAACGTTATACATTCATACAACATATTATCGGAACAAAGGATCAGGTGGCTTACAATTAGAGGGAAAGAAATTTATTACAAAGAAAAGAGGAGTAGGAAAGAGGAGTAGGAAAAAGGAGAATCTATGGGTTCACATATAGAATCTGGTGCACAGTTGCTGGCAAGATTAAAAAGCAAACCGAGTTTGCATTGCCTGGACAATACTCTATTCGTCCAAGGTCCTCAAAGTACAGACATCATAGAAATCAATGGAGAGTATTCGACTGGAAAAACTCTGCTTCTCTCTCAAATGCTTGCAAAGTGTATCTTACCAAATTGCGTTGGAACCTTCAGAATTAACGGCTGTAACGCTTCAGCTATCTTGATAAATACAGACCATCATTTTCAAGTATCAAAATTGATCGAGTTAATGACAGATATGATAGAGGCTGCTTATGCTGTGTCGTCCGCATCTGAAACGGTCCTGACCGACTCCGATAAGATAGCTATTGTCCGAAATTCATTACGTAACCTGCAGATCATCGATTGTTACGATAGTGAACAATTTTTTTTAACCTTGTATACATTGGACGACCTATTTCTTAGCAATGCTGAAGTTGCTCTGTTAGCTGTTGACAACATAACGGCATATTATTGGCAAGATCGCGAAAACAATGGTGCTATAACGATTGATTATTATATTAAGAAACTGTTAAAGCACATTAAACTGCATACAATTCAATTCAATGTCGCAACATTATACACCCGACCCTGTAACACCATCGTCGATTACAAAGAAAAGAAATTTACAAGAGACCTATTAGCAGGCACTACCGATTATAAAATACATTTACGCCGAATGCGCAACGCCCGACAACTAATATGTACACTCGAAGGAGCGCAAGTCTTTAAGAGAATCAACTATTCTATTTTATCGGGTGGTATAAAATGGAAAGCGGACGAAGGAAATGGATAAATTCTATCTCGTCAGATTTACGAGATTCAGTAAGGAGTACATACATCAACTGAAGAGTATTTTATCCACAATGTCCAAAGGATTTAACAATCTGGAACCTGCTAACATTACGCGCGATATTTTATCGCCGTGATGAGCTAATGTCGCTTCTTGAATTATCTTTGCTTCCTCCGCAGTAACTCCTCCAATCACGTATATTACAATATAAGGATTGTCACGAGGATGACGCTTTGCTTTACCCCTTGAGAATAAACTATGGTGGAAAGTACATACGTTCGTTACATGTACCTACTGTATATCTCAAGTGCGATCTATGTAAATCGCGCAAAATGCTACGAAAATTCTTACTTGAAACCAGCTGAAATAAGCGAAGACGATCTTTGACGGAGGTCCCTTAACTCTCGAGGTATGCCTATACCTGTACAAAGCACATCCCTAGTTATTTGCTCCAAAAGACCAATGTATCGAATTGCCTCTTGCGAACTTGGCTTTACCATAGAAAATCTGCAATTTGTTTGGTTCGATGAAAGTCTCGTGTCACCTGACCTGATACGAACCAAAGTTTCAAGATTCGATGAATTTGCGGAGAATCACCTGTAGTCTTGTAGCGTCGAGCGCTGTTCCGCGATTAAACGGAGCGTCCCTATAATACGCACAGCTATTCTACGCGATGTTTCGCGTACCACAGTTGTTTCATTCCCTCCTAACATGTAGACATAATCCGTGCAAGTTACTCAACATCTATTCTATCGTATTAGAAGCGACGACTATTAATTAGCTCATACCTAAGAGTAATAAAGTACGCTGATAGGTCGATGTGGTACTAGTCGATGAATTGCCCTTGAAAATTTGAAAATCTTGGAAAATTGCGTTAGCAATCGACTCTTCTAATTGGTGTTCTTGTTGCGTAGAAAATCGAATTTGCATTCCCGCAAGGGCGTAAACGTGTATTAATAACGCTAACAGATTCTCGATGTCGAGCCCTCTATGAATTCGTGTTCGTATCACGTTACTTAGCTAAAATCATTTTCAGATTAACTTTAACGCAATTATGCGCTGGGACGCACGTTGCGGTCGAACGATCAATTACTTGCGCGAGTATGCTGGAAGATTCTCGGCTGACGGAAAGATTTTGCAGCGCCAGTTTCTCTAAACTGCCAAGTAATTCCAGTTGACAGACCTTCTGGGAGGTTGATGCTTCCACTATCGCCAAGATACTCTGAGTTTCAGCAAGAAAAGCAAATGCACTTTGGATGCGATTAGATACCTAATATAAGCCTATTAAATAGATATATACATAGGATAATAGAGAAGAAAATTACCTGAAACTTTTCTGTAGAAACTGCCATAGAATCTATGCTATTTGTGGCTCGAATTTTACCAAGCACTTTCTCTAAACTATGACCAGAAATTCTTGCTGTTGTTCTTAATTTTGGACTATCCTTTGCGGGAACCATATCGGTTAGCGACTGATTAGCCATAGCCAACAACTTTTTCTCTTTTTCTAAAATAAAAAGATCCATTGTAATTTTCTCCACACTCGCCAAACATCCTGGCACTTGGAATGCTCGCTGCACTTCCTTAAAACCGATAAAACAGAACAAATAATGCAGTAATTTAATTCTGCGACAACGTATGTACATCGAACAATCTGTTGAAAGAACAACTTTACCTCTACTGTTCCAAATATAGGCGACATATTAATAGCTACATCGTTATTATGATGAGGTAAACGAGGGAATGTTCGCAATATTTTTGTGAGGAATGATTCTGCGCTATTGCTAGTAGGGGTACAGAGATCCAATGTTCTGTCCACTAAAATAAGCGACACCCCCATTTCTGTAGCTTCCGACATATGCTGTAGAAAAAAACATCACAAATAATCCAATATTCATTTTTTTTTTCTCTTTTTTCTCTGCTACTTACATCTCGGCGACCTGTGTTAACTGCATAATTCTCCAAATTCTCGGCAAGTCGATCGCTCAATTTTCCAAGCGAATAAATATCCAACCTAGCATTTATACTATCGAACAATTTGTAAAATGAATTTGCTAGAAAATTTAATGCACAAAGTGTATCGTTTGAAACATTTGAATCTAAAGACGGCATTAAATCTCCAAATGGAGGCGTTACAAATAGATCTCTATTCAAAATGGCAATGAAAAGCGGCATATGGATGATGTCTACAGAAGGCTCCTGCGAATAAGTTTGGTTTTATTTCAAATAGGATGCTAGCTACCGACGAGATTAATAATTTGAAAATGATTAGAAGCAGTTGACACACTTGCGACAGATTTCCCGAAGCCATCCAGGCTTTAATGTTTCCTTTTAATTTACTATAGTTTAGTTTCTCCTCCGTCACTTTGATTCCAGGATAATTAGCAGTGCAACAAGGAACACCGCAATATATAGCACAGCTGTGAAACGCATTTTTTGCTAGAATCATTTTGATTGTACGCTGATAAAATGCTGGATCACTAGCAGTCGAAATGATAACGGCTTTTTTCGCATCTTTTACTTCGACATACTATAAACAAAAAGAAATGCGTATATTTCACACGCGTAAGCAACTAATTTAAAATTTATTGTTTCTGTTCTGTAATCGGAACGCCTATGATTAAGTATAAATTACGTTTACCTACTCGAAAGTGATACATGTCAAGCTCATGAACTGCAATCGCACCAGCATCTTTCAGCACCAAGAAACCTTTACCATCGGTGAACCAATGTAAGCATTCAGCGGCATAGTGATCTATATAAACCACTGTACCGCCC
Organism: Andrena camellia; assembly: GCA_029448645.1. Lineage (NCBI taxonomy): Eukaryota > Metazoa > Arthropoda > Insecta > Hymenoptera > Andrenidae > Andrena > Andrena camellia. Next base: position 35,346,471 of record CM055680.1, read on the forward strand.
ACTTGGGAGAGTACGTTTGCCCAACATTCTGAGATAAACCTTCTCATTTCAAATACAATATCGGACATTTTTCCTGCCTTTCTTACGTGCACACGCTCGCAAACTAACTTTCTATATTTTTTTATTCTTAGTAACCTATGCAATAATACGCAAGTAAACGTATATGCATGTGCCTGTGTAAGTAAATATTGAGTGCATCGAATACGTGCGGTTTCTGGGGCGTAATATTACCGCACCGTGTAAACTGTAAAGTGTAAAGCACATTTGCAATTAAGGGTGAATTCCACTTACGTCCAAATCGCCCGTGATTTTCCTTAAGCTAGGTTTTCCCGTACGCGACTGGACGCATCGTCAAGAATTTCAAAGTCGATTTTCTCGAAAATGAAGCGCAATAACAAGAAATTGTATTCCTTTTTCTCGACTTATTTACTTGTTATAAATCAAAAAGAAAGAGTAACTTTTTTTCATATCGCGCTTCATTTTCGAGAAAATCGACTTTGAAATTCTTGACGTTGCGTTTAGTCGCGTACAGGAAAACCTAGCTTAATGAAAATCACGGGCGATTTGGGCGTAAGTGGAATTCGCCCTAAATAGCATACCTAGGCATAGAAAGTACTCGAGCAACGTACTCTACAATTTTCTTTTATTTTTCCACCCCAATCTCCTGTCAATGGCAATAAATGCAATCATACACAGAGGGAAGCATCAAGCCTATTTTTATTTACCTACGTTTGTCATGGTTTGATCGATCGATCGGTTTGATCAGTAGCAGCATTTATCGTCAATTTATCGCGATTTATCGAGCTTCGAGAGATCAAAGTTTCTCGGTTTCTTCGCGAATAATCGAACGACCATTGTTATATCGAGATTTCATCTTCGATTTAAAGTACAAGTACAGCCATTTATCGAAGAAAATTGTAACCAAAAATCACCTAAAATAGAAAATGATCGTACGTCGGCGGGGTTGTTGTTTCGAGATAAAAAGGACAACGATAAAAAATCGTGATTCCGTAAGCAATTTGTAACCGCAGATCTTTCAACTACGTTTTACCAAGTGGGGGCTGAAGCTGTTCTAGTCTTGGAGTAGGTATAGAATTTTAACAGAAAAGCAACTACCTGAGTAGTTGGAATTCCTCTTCTATATTTTCCAACGTTCAAACCGTTTACTATAATCGTTCATCCTTTAATCGTTTTATAGTCACTTTATGTGTGCAAGGACATCTAAACAACTAAACAACTTGTGGGTTGATAAGTGTAGAGTACATTACACTTTGGGTACTTGAACGAAGTACATAGAGCGCGAACCTTTAACAAGGTATCAGGGATTAAAGGAGTCTGTGATATTGTCACGTTGGTTTCTTGGGTATGCTCAGCAATGTCGTTGGGAAACTGTATAAAATCCATGGGAACGCTACAATGGGATATGATCGAATTGGCCAGTCATCTGCGTCAAGAGCGTCTGTTTGTTAGTTCGGAGCAACAGAATTTGCAGATACTCAATGAAAAGGTAAACGATAATTATTGTATCTAAAAATAGAGATTGAAAGGGGAAAAGGAGTAAAGAATGACTGGGTTAAATGTTCGCAGGTGTTGTACGCATCGTCGAATTTGGCTCAGCAGGCATGGATCACAGCGCAGGAAAGAGTTAATCTGAATCGCCTGATAATGTCTAGACCAGATTGTACACCAGCGTCTTGCTGTCAGAAAGCAAATACATTGGAAAATTCGCACTTTCTTGATGTGTACAAGTATTTACGTTACCAGGCTTGTTTGTCTTACGGGGAATTCTTAGGCGCTCTTAGAAAGTCTCCTAAACTTGTCGCGTCGTGTTTGGTAGAAGGTGACAAATTAGTACCCGATTTGGTACAGAGTATAGTTCAGTCGTTGGTGGCAGGTTTGTACGGTAGTTGTCTGCTACCGGAAGATAAAATTCTGGTCCTGAAGCTACTGAAACATCTGATGCTGCTGCAAATAGTTCCATCAGATAATCCTCGAAGGTTACTCAGACACGGCACGTGCGCTTTCTCTAAGTTTTACTCGGTCTTTCACGAGAGTCTTTTCTCAGCCAAGTTTTTCTTAACAGCCGCTTTACATAATCCTATCGTACAGTTACTAATGGAGGATGAAATGTTTCTGGACATTGATCCGGAAAAGGCGCCGATAAGGTTCCCGCCGTCCGAGAGGCTGAAAAAATTTGGGAAGGAAGGTACCCCCGAGTACGAAACCAAGTTGCAACGTTACAGACTCTGGACGATCAGTTCTCTGTTTCGCATCACGCAAAGATTTATAGTCAGTATACGGGAAAATATGCACTGCTTTCCTAGCAGCGTGTGCTGGTTGGTTAGACAGATGGCAGGGCTTTTAGGGAAAAATGGGAACATCGATCCGAAGGAAGTGCAAACGATGTGCACCGATCTGGTTTTCACATATTTCATATGTCCGGCGATAGTGAACCCAGAACCGTACGGTATCACCGACGCGCCCATCAGCTACATCGCCAGATTTAATCTTATGCAAGTTGGACAAATTCTGCAAATGCTTTCATTAATGAAATATCAAACTGTTGATAACAAAACGTTCGATCTTTACAAGAAGTTCGACAGGGATTCAGTCTCTTCCATAATAGACGTAATGGTAGATGGTGCAACAGAAGAACTCCAGGACGAGCCTAACGTTATTTACAATAATAAACTCCGAGGCCTTTCCCGTTCCGCTGCCTTGTTCACGGAGACCGAATTGAACACGTTGATTACATTTCTGCAAACCATAGCTGCGGAGAGTACAATGGAAAGTGCATCGCGGTCCGGTACCTTCGACGCGAAACAGTTGATTGATATGCTCTCTCAACTACCTCCTGGTTCCTTGGCCGCTAATAAACTAGTCAATAACGTCGGCGCTGAAACTACCAATAGACAACGGGGAGGTGTCCTAGGTAAAGGTAATAATAGCATTACTCCTGTTATCCTTTCGGCTTAGAATGGAAAAATTCGCCAACTGCTCGATGAATTGTCAATTAAAATTTTTTTTAAAAAAAGTAAAAAAACCGCCTTTAAAGGCGCGCTAAAAAGTAAAAAATAATTTTTTTTCTTATTTAATCTACGACTCTCATATTTTTTAAGCCAGCGCCAGATTTACACAGTGCAAATGATGAGACGCCGACTTAAAAAATATGAGAGTCGTAGATTAAATAAGAAAAATATTTTTTACTTTTTAGCGCGCCTTTAAAGGCGGTTTTTTTTTACTTTTTTAAAAAAGTTTTTTAATTTTTAGTTACCTTCGTTCGAAGTCGATTAAAAAAAACATATATCATGGTCCTAATTGGGGAACATACTCTATATAACAACGAAAGAATCATCCAAATCGGTACACGCGTTACAAAGTTAGACGCGAACATACATTAAAACTGGAATTCTAGATAAGTCTAGAATATCTAGATAGTAATAAAAAAAAATTAACATGGTACCACCGGCTCTTCACACTCTTTCAAATAAAAAAAATCATTGAAATCCAGTGCACCTATGCGGAAGTTATGCGTGAACATATAAACATAATAAAATATACGTGACGAATTGAGTAACCTACTCCTTTTGAAGTCGGTTAATTAGTAAATTAGGTAGAATCTCGAATCTCGATTCAAAAGTGAATTCCATCTAACGACTCTTCTTTTTTCTATTTACGCTTTAATGATGAAATATATGCATACGTAAACAATAGGGAAAGGACGAGGGACGCGAGTCTCGTCGTCATCGTCGTCCTACTCATCCAATGCTACTAACGACGGAGGGGACGAATTGAACGGTACTTCCACCCCCGAGGAAGAATCTGCCGACAGAAACCACCCTCAAGACGTTCTCGTTATTCCGTTTGGGCCGAACACTGGAGAATTCGTGGGACTTCTTAGCGAACAGAAAGTACATGCCCGTCTTTCTTGTATTTCTTTAATTTCATCGTCGCACTTCTTGCGATCAAAAATCCTCCTGCCATCTCCTTTTTCTTTTCTTTTTCCTTGTCGGTATAGCTTTCCTCTTCGATATTATTGCAGGTGTTGTGTACGGAGCATCAATCTAATATGGAAAATGGACCGGTTACTCTGAATCTTTCGGATGAAATATCGACCATACACGATAGACGGAGAAGCTGCGGTGGTGGTGGCGTAGATCGTATAGAGACGCAGGAAAAAAAGACCCGATTTTCCTTGTCCCATGACGAAGGTACATATATACATACATATTTTCATTAGAATCCATTAGATGTAACGGCATTGAATAAACACTCGTAGAAATTTTTAATGCAATTTAGGGTATAGTTTACACTTTCTAGTTTCTAGTCTTTCTTCGGTGGCAGTTGAAAAGGCATTTACACATATGTCGGTGATATTTTATTATAGTAATCCTAAGTCTCTTAACAAAGATATGCATTGACGTTGAAAATGATTAGTTTTGTTCGAAGGCTTCATCGGAAATACCCCCGATAATTTGGAGGCTGTGTCGGAAGCTGCTTCAAATCATAGCGTCGGTTCCTCTCTTGAACTAGAAACAGAGGATCAAAACGACAATCTATCCGATATGGTGTCCGCCAGTGTTTCCGGGCGAGGAACACCCAATATATCAGGTTAGTACATATGTATTTGTACAAAGGAGCGAGTGACGAGCGTGAAGAATAATACGGATGCTGTCGGATTTTTGTGTACAGGTCGTGATACGCCATCGTCTCAAATCACCGAAGGAGACGAGGGACGAGTGCCAGGCGAAGCACGTCCGTTGGATTTACCACCGCCAAACATACCAACGAAACAAAGTCGGTCTGAAATAGACGACAAGTTTTGCAAGTTTGAGATAAAGAAACTGATCGAAGGTACTTTGAAAGTATAATATAAAAAAAAAATATGCGTAACTCCATTGTTTGTGTGTTCATGACGGTTTCAGGAGACGAGACCGTCTCGATGGTGTCTGATACGTGGTCGACGGACGTTCTGGCTTCAGACAGCGAAATAGTCGAGCAACAAGAGAAGATGCTATATCCTCCTCCGCCCGAGCAAAATCCGCCAGTTTTATCAGCACCGTCAGAATCGACGCCGCAAGCTGCGTTAGATGTGAGCGAAACTGCATCTGAAGCATGGAGCACCGACGTTCTAGCTAGTGATTCCGAGAGACTCACCGAAGTTGATACCGATGATACTGCTAGCGTCGCGAGGTATATGTTAAACGAGAAAAACGAAATGAAGATTGGAGGAGGAGAAGGGGGAGGAGGAGCAAGAGATCCTGACGCATTTGATTTCGCAACCGTGCGGTTGCTTTATTTCCAGATCCGATGACACCGCACGATCGGAAATCGAGGTCGAAGCTCGTAGCGAAGCGGAAGTTACCGAGGAAACACTGTCACAAACGATTCCTCGTAAGAATAGTTTCTTAATCTTAAGCAGATGCGTTATCTTCTTATCAGATGCGAATATTGTTTTCGCGATATTTATCTCATATCTCGTTCGTCTTTAGAAGCCACTACATCCATCGAATGTTCGTCAACGAGTTTTCAAGCGATACCAACTAACCGAGAAAATACTCGGTTTTCTACAACCGTGTCCCTATCGCCGACAACATCTCCTTCACCATGTTCTTCGAATGTAACTGAACAGAACGAAAACAGATCTGATTATCAACCAATCGCCGTAGAATATGTTGATAAAAATGCCAACAATATCGGTGGCGGCGTGGATTATGGTAAACCGTTGCGCGAAGATTGCGATCGGTTGGTCAATCTCGTGGACAAGCTTCACATCGATGACGGGAAGGGTCAGATAGAAGGGCAAATCTCGATTCATAATCATATCGGGGCCGCAGCTGTTGCACCGGCGTTGTTGTTAGCAAATCATATCTCCCCCCCAATTTTGTCGGACGCGAACAAATTGCGGATCACCGATGTAAATCCAGAGGTCTGATGTCCCTTGTGACATAGCTTTTAAGTAATAGTAGTGGTACCTTTTTTTTACAACACACTCGATGCGTTTTTCAATTGTAGGAACTGGAAAACTGCGTTGGTTCGGCGGCTGAGAGTATTAACGAGACTGGTCCAGAAGCCATGGTTGGATTGAGTACCGGTAGTTTAACGTCCAGCAGTAGCTCTAGCTCCGAGTCACGCACAAAGAACGTGAGCTCAGATTTGCGGTTGTCGGGCACGTTGTTGGTTAATGGAAATTGCGATGCGATCGCCACTGCAACTGACTCCCCGAAACCTGTCGCATCTAGTGGCGCCATACCAAAAAGTATTAGTTTCGATATGACCGCGGAACGTGGGGACAAAGAGTTGCTGGACGACGATCAAAAGAACAAAAGAAGTTTCTTTGGGAAATTGAAAATGTCTCTGAGAAATCGACGGGGTAAGGCGATTCGTGGTGCAGATGACATCGGCAGGTGTTACGACCGAGAAGCTGCCGGAGACAATATCGACATAGGGCGACACAGATTACATAGAATAATGTCGGAGGATCCCACGGCGACCGGTAACGCGATCGTTAGTGGTAGTGGTACGTATTGCTTTTATTCGCAGTTGGATGGTGGGACGTGGATACGGATACGGATACCGAGAGTGTGCCGTTGTGCGTGTAGCTATTTCGGCGGTACCGTGACCGATCGAGATAGGGAATCGCAAACAACGAAATAAGAAAGAAAATGGTTTAAAAACTTTGCAGACAGTACAGACGATATCTTGGCCAAGTACAGGAGGAAACCGAGCGCGGCTAGTGACACAACATCGATCGAGAGCAATCAGTCGCGTACGAAGGAGACAGCAGAGGACGAGAGACTTCTCCTAAATCCAAATAACATTGAAGTCTCGTATGCGTTTGCCGACGCAAAAAGGAAATTACGTATGGTACTCAGTACCGCTGATCTCCAGCATATTCCCTGGAATGCTACATCGGAGGTAAACCAGAAGACACCTCTCTTCTCACCTCCTCCGTTCTCCGTTTTTCGTTTTTCGTTTTCCTCCCCGATTCTTTCGGATCGCTAGCACCCCGTCTCGTCTCGTCTCCTGTATGTATAATTATTTAAAATTCTTGTTCCGCACGATGCTTAAAACAGGACGACTATCTGCTGTTACAGCGAAACTGTTGGTTTCAAAAAGAGAACGAACTGGTTGCTTTCCTACAATTACAGTTAGCAGAAGCGATCAATTTACAGGACAGAGCGTTAATAGCTCACCTACACGAAACGCTGCGGTGTGTTCGATTGTTCAACGAGGACGGATGTAGGAAACTATTCAAATCGTTGCGCGAAGATTATCAAAAACGATCTCCTTACATCGCATATCTGATTAGATGTCGGCAAGGACTACTTTCCACGCTGGCTCATTTGGACAGGTATAACTATCTAATCGATTTAAACTACATAGTCCCGATGTATCGTAATGTTAAGAGTTTAATTAACGACGTTAACGTTCTGCGAACGTGCGAAGATTGTGCGTCAGGATAAAATGCGACCGCGACGCCGTGAACAATCATCTTGTATCCGTGTGCGTAAGAGTATTTTTGGAGAAAAGGGAGTCGCTTCTTTTACGTTTCTGCGATGAATTCAAGAAGCTGACGCTAGCCGACGAGAAACAGGATCTGGTCGATAGCTTCCTGGGGAAAGTTCATACAAAAATGGATAACGATCCGATATGGCAATGTAAGTGGAGAATTAATTATTGCTATTATTCAGAGCTATGTAGCCATATAGCTAGTAATTAGGACGATCGATCATAACCGATTGGTACTCGTAGGCGCGAGCGAAAATCAGCTATCGTTAGCCAGAGTTGTGGTGGAAAGGACCGTGATGGCACGTGTTTACCATAATGCGCTTTATCCAAATGGTGACGGAGACATTTATAGGGATCAGTTGCTTCACGATCATATTAAGAAATTGGCCACAACCGTCACACCAAACCATAAAGATCTACGAATTCCCAAGATATACCATTATGAGTGCCCCTGGCCGTGGGCTCAAGCAGAACTGGCTGTGATATCAGCGTACAAAACTCCTAGAGATAAGCTACAATGTGTATTTCGTTGTGCTACCACAATCATGAATCTGCTTTCAATGGCAACCGAAAGAGGAGTACCCGCGGCCGATGATCTCATTCCTGTCCTGGTCTACGTTATTATAAAGGCAAGCTATTTCTCCAAAGTGTATTCTCATTCTCATTCTTATTACAATTATTCTTTCAGACTAATCCGCCGTCCTTACTTTCAACTATACAATACGTGGATAGCTTCTATGGGAATCGGCTAGAAGGAGAAGAACAATATTGGTGGACGCAATTTTGTTCCGCGATTGAATTTATAAAGACTATGGATTAAGTCGTATTTAGTTAATACTCTTGGAACTGTAGAAATAGTGTACCATAATTCTTATCGTCATTCACGTCCTTGTCATCATAATAATCATCGATGTTGTAGTTGTCACATATTATCATACTTTTCCTTCCCTTCATCGTCATCGTCATCGTCATTAATCAACATTTCTAATATCGTTGCTTATTACCGCTGCTGCTTTTTAAAGTTTTTGCTCCAGTTAATAATTTTTTTTTGCTGTTACTCCTACTGTCGCTTTCATTATTATCAATATTATTGTCTTATTGTCATTATCATCTTTAACTCGATCAATTTTAATTGCCAATAAAAGTCAGAGTAGTATGTATTGTTACTACGCTTTACACTAATATTATTACGTTCGCTGATGTTTCTATTATTATCATATTATTACTAATAGTCCTCCTACTGCTTTTTCTAGGATCTCTATCGTCGTCAGTATCATTCTTATTCCTACTATTATTTTTGCTGTATTATTATCCCGCTATTATTATTTTTATTAGGATCATCAATAACGATGCTTAAATGTCAACTAATCTCTTGCACCATTAAAGACTCGAGTGCTTTTGATATACTATTAAATCATGGAATGCAATCGTATAATGTTTAAATGTAAAAAAGAACGGTGTAGCTTGGCGAGTATTTAAAGGACGCATCCACTCGATGTGTTACATATATGTGAATGTCATTCTTAAATTAACTGGCGCAAAAAAAAAGTAGAAGAAATACTTCTTTTGCATAAAAAGTTTATTTTAATATGGGATGTTTATGGAGTGAAGAAACATACATTGTATTTTTTCACTTGCTTTGTCAGATTAGGTTATTAAACCAGAATTCGTCTTGTTCTGTTAAACTCAACTTATATGTTAGAAAGGATTTAATTGTGTCTATAAACAGTAGCATAGAAATTAAACTGACAGAACTTTGTCGAATCAATTTAAGTACTAATTCCATACATATTTCATTTACCCCTCGCACGTCGCGTCACAGAAATATGGTCTAAGGTCACAGCCTATATAAATATCAAACTACTTACCTACACGCGTTATTTGTCATTACTATTGCTTCTTGAAACAGATACGGATTTCAGAGAAGCTAATTTTAAAGCATATCCCGAGCTGTAATACACTCCTGGCAAAAATTAAAGGAACGGTATAATTTCCCGAAAAATTTTGTCAGTTTCAGATGGCTGTATCTCCGTGAAAAATGGTCGCAAAAAATATTGAAAAAAAGCAGTTTAACGCTAAGTCTCTAGTTTTTGAATCAGTGACTCAAATTTGTTTTCCTCCATTACGATACTGTTTTATCAAGATGAAGCGCAGGAAACGAAGTTTCAGAAATTTTCGTCTAGTTTGAACGTATGCACGGGCCAAAATTTTTTTTTTCAGATATATCTAATGGAGGGCTCTTATAGAACAAACATTTCTCTTTAATTTCGTTTTTTTTTTTGGTTTGTTGTACGAGTTTTATTGACCGAGTTATTCGCCATCAAATCAAAAAAGGAATTTTTCACTTTGAACGCCTATAACTGGCGAATGCATGATCGTAGAATTTTTTTCATGAGTGTTTTGGAAAGCTAAGAAATTATCCTTTCAGAACCTTTAGTTATTAGGAGTCACTCTGCCACGCCGTGGCATTCAGAGTCGCCATTGGTGTAGCGCGTCATCAGGGATGCAAGGAAATTCTTTACCTCCGGTAGCTGGACGAGAGTGGGGACCGCTACCCACGTCTGCGCATGCGCGCGATGACGTCGCGACTGTCAGTGCTGATATTCATACGCATACGTATATGCACTGTAAAGTGTAAGCAGACCACGTGCGTAAGAGAAAAGAATGTCGAGACGACCGGAACATTTAGCTCCGCCTGAAGTGGTAAGGGTTAAATTTATCCAATTGCTTACAATGTGATTGCCCACTATTTTTCTGCTGTTTTCCTTTGGTTTAGTTTTACGATGAATCCGAAGCTCGGAAATATACACAAAGGTATGTTTCGTATATGTTGGACGAAATACCTGTCCCATTACCTGTAGTAAAATCCTCCCTTCCTGTATCGACGCGTTTACTTTAGACTAATAATTTCACAGCACACGTATAATAGATATACAAGAAGAAATGTGCAGACGTGCCATAGAGCTTCTTTTATTGCCAGAAGATCAACCTCTCTTACTGTTAGATATCGGCTGTGGCTCTGGTCTAAGCGGAAGCGTAATCGAAGAAGACGGACACGCATGGATTGGAATTGATATATCCACTGCAATGCTTGGCAAGTGTACATACAGAATCTGCAGCTATGATCAGGCCTGGGTTAGGTCCCACTTATTCGCCAATCTTTATTATACTTGCAGGGATAGCTTTGGAAAGGGAAGTCGAAGGAGATTTAATTTTGGGAGATATGGGTCAAGGAATGCCATTCAGAGCAGCAAGTTTTGATGGTGTAATTAGTATTTCTGCGCTACAATGGTTGTGCAACGCTGATAAAAGTTCGCACGATCCATCAAAGCGACTGTATAAATTCTTTTCCACTTTATTTTCATGTCTATCACGATCTGCCAGAGCTGTATTTCAGTTTTACCCGGAGAACAGCGAACAAATTCAACTGGTTACGACACAAGCTACAAAGGCAGGTTTTTACGGAGGTGTAGTCGTAGATTTTCCAAATAGTACCAAAGCAAAAAAGTATTTCTTGGTTCTGATGACCGGCGGATCAACCGTTCTTCCGCAAGCATTAGGCACGAACGATGCTGAAACTGTTATTTCTCATGCATCCAGAAGAGCGACCTTGTTTGTACCAGATTTAATAATCTTGTCAAATTTTCATATTCGTTCTATGCAGAGTAAATTTTCTAATGGCTATTTTGTAGAGAGCAAATGAGGAAAGCGCGAGGTAAACCACTAAAAAAGAGTAGGGACTGGATTGCCGAGAAGAAGGAAAGACGACGAAAGCAGGGAAAGAGAGTTCGAGAGGATTCGAAATATACTGGAAGGAGAAGATGTGGTAAATTTTAATAGACCGCCTGTTACAAATTTTTCGTCAAGTTCAATTCAAAGATCTTGTTCCTTTAATGTAAAAATATATATGCATATATATTTGCTCTGCAAAATGTACTTACCAAAGTCGACACTGAACGGAAAAACAGTAGCTATTAGCGTGTCTGAGTTTAAAGCACGTCAGCGTAGAGCTAAAGATAAATCTACAGACAAGAAACATGAACGGATTCGGTGATCATCGGACGTAAATCGATCTTCGTTATACCTCTAAGTTATACACCAAATAAGTGGTATTGAAAGTACTAGAAATAGCGAGTACTGTTTCAGTTTTGTATTTATTTAAAAAAATCGAGAAAACCAAAACACCTAGACGTGCTTACATATAAATAACGAAATTTCTGATTCCCTCTAATGTTTTGTAACCCGCTGTTCCGTAATTCAATCAGGTAACAAGAACTGAGACAAACTTCTGTAAATATTGGGGTGTACGGTGTTCTTTAATGCTTCCCGATCTAGCCAACAGTGTTTTACATCGGGAGAAATCTCTCCACTTATATACTTTGCCAGGAAATAAAAAATTTTTGCACCGTCCCGTCCCTTATCTCTTATGTCTTTTGGATACTTGTACTGATAAAAGCCGATCGGCGCGCTGCCATAAAATTTTACCTTTATATTGTCTCCACACAGTTCTTGCACAGTTCTATATGCAGTCTGAAATAATGAGATTGAAATAGAAATAGAAATATAGCATTCAAGCTGATCTTACATGTATCATGGTTTCCCTCTGTTTCCTCACGCTTTGAGGAGGAATCCAAAGATCGGCAGTTCCTATCCTCTGTTCTACTAACAGTACTAGATGTTTATCTAGTTTATCTTTTAACGATAAACTCCTGCTGTTTTCTTCAGCTTCTATAATTCAAACCAGTCCGATATTACCTCTGTCTCGAAAGGAGAAAGGTATCTTATTAAAATAATCCCAAGAGACAAAATTAGAGCAACACTTACCACTTATTCTTGGAACGAATTTAAATTTCATTAGCTCCTGTTCGCTAGAGTCTAAAAAGTCTTGCTTCGTTTGATTAGAAACGATATCTGTATCATCGTCTGTTAACATCCGTCTTGATTTCTGTTTTTTGTTCTGATCTATTTCCTTCTTCAGTTCTATCTCAAAATCTGACAGCAAACTGTTTTCGAATTCTATTTGTTTCAAAGTTTCCTGGAACCTTGTCTCTATATCCTGCATAGGTTTGGTAATTACTGGATGACGTTCTAAACAAACAGCGCTCAACAGGTCCCATTTTTCCACAGTTTCAAAGTCCTGCTGCGATGATGCCCGGAATATAACCTTGGATGCAGACGGATTCCCTGTGCGAAAGCTTTCTTTCCATTCACAAAGTTACATCTGTTTCTTTTCTACTAGTTGGTGTAATAGTAACGACGATAGTAATCTAGACCGGTAAAATGTGTAACTTACCCGCTGTTAAGAAAGGCGTACAGTTCGATGTACGAGACGTTAAGATTCTTCTCAACATCGTTATTTCATGCTCTGATAAAGTAGATGGACGAAAGTATTCACTTTTAAACAATAATAACTAGCGACAGTGACAAATTTGAGCAGCTTGCAGGAGTTACAGGTCCGCACCGCACCGTAAAATCCGTAAATGATCCAATAATCGTAGATTTACATTGCCGTCGTAAGTCGTAAATGAACTCCGGAGTCCGGCATGGTCAGCTGGGAAAACTCGTAAAGCTACCGCCGCATTTCCATGCGAGTGTCATGGATGTGATTAGATTAGAAATAAGTTTGGAAAATAATTTCCTCGCTAGAGTAAACGCGTAAAGAAACAGGAAGAAGCAGCCTGTTGGGCTCGAGACGATGGCAGGGGCGTCCGGAGATTTTTTTCCAAAGTTGGGCCGCGGCGGGGGGGGCAACTTTGGGATGATGGTAAATAAAAATATACCCCTCTTGTTTTTTTAACCCATTTTATAGTGCCAATTTAATTAAAAATTTAAAACCGAAATTTAAAAATATTCCCTTTTTTAGTATAAACTTAATAACGATCAGTTTTGAACAATAAGCGATTTTTTCTCAAAAGCCAAGGGGGCAGTTGCCCCTTTTGCCCCCCAGCGCCCCTGTGGACATCCTTGGACGATGACGATTGACGATAACATTTGGATTCCCTAGAACCAATGAGAACCAATCAAAGCGGTAATAACGTAATTGATCGTAATATCGTCCGAGGAAGTTTGTCTGGTGGAAATCAGACACCATCAGACACTGATCCATGATCGGTAATTGTCGGTAATTAATTGATCGCAATGTTTCGATCGAGTTGGAGTTCACGTTAATGGTAGCATTGGTATCGATAAGGGCAAATCAACGTGTGTCAACGTGAATCAGCGAGGAATACAGAACAGAACAGATTTTTCTGGTTATGATAGTCATATGTACGTTCTACAAATATAATAGACTCGATGGTGCCGAAAACTCATCTAAATAGTATTGTTGTAATCGATCCTTGATTTTATTCATAACCAACAACAAGATTGAAGATTACTTGCGTCGCTGTCATTACTACCAATTACTACTATTTAGGTACTACTTATATCTGTTTCACGGTAACGGTTGAAACGTTTAATGCGCATGTTTCTTTTCCTTCTCCTTATTTATTATCTTTCGCTTTGATTCCCTGCGCATAGCTTAAACCAAGAGCATTCAGGTGAAAATCGACGACTATCGATCAACATGGTTGGGCCTGATTTACCAGAGGTTCCACCAACTTTAAGAAGTATACAACAGTATTTGAAAATAGCATCAACTCATGATCAACGGGATCCTGTTGTTAGTTATTGGTGTGAGTATTTCCTATTATCTTAATATTTTACAATATGGATAATCATCTATCACAGAGCATGTAATAATATGTAAACAATTGCAATTATGGCAGGTCGACTATATGCCCTTCAAACAGGCTTGAAGCTTTCAAAGAAGACCCCGGAGGAGACAAACTTTCTGTTGAAACTAATGGACTGGTTAGAAACAACGAAGAAGGAATTACGCGATAACGAAGCTATTACTAACGATGTAGCTGCACAGGCGCATCTAGAAAATTGGACGCTGAAACTGTTCCTCTATGCCGATAAAAACGACAGAGCTGGAAACTTTGGCAAGAATGTAGTGCAGAGTTTCTTTACAGCTGGGTTACTATACGACATATTGACTGTATTTGGCGAACTGAGCGAGGAAGCTTCACAAAATAGAAAGTATGCAAAGTGGAAGGCGGCATATATTCACAATTGTTTAAAGAACGGTGAAACACCTGCACCGGGCCCAATGCAAGATGATGCTGAAAACATTAATTCGAGTAAAAGCCTAGGTGACGCTATAGAAATTGAGCGTCCGTTTCGATTGTATCGTAAGTTACATCGTTTTGTTGCATTCACGTTGCATGTTTTCGATTTGTAACAGAACCGGACGACGACGCTGCTAGCGCAATGAAATGGAAGGACGAGGGAGAGGAGTCGTTAAATCCCAGTGGATTCGCGATCAACGCTGATTCTTCCGATACAACGGGAATTGCGTTTGATAACGGAAAGATAGGAGAACGGTCATCAGTGGCCAAAAGCGAAGAAAAGTCCGACGTGACTATGAAAACGGAAGGTATGTACTATGTAGATCGTAAAAGAACAATTCAATCGATTCGTACGCGTTTGTATGAACGTTAAAAATAAATATGCCACAGGAGGAGTTGACTTGTCAATGGAGCAGACGAGTAAGGCACAAAAATATATTAAATGGGCCGGAAGCGCTTTAAATTACGACGATGTGCCGACAGCCGTGTCGAATCTTCGAAAGGCTATACACCTTTTAACCACTGGTCAAGAACTCGCATGAACATTCACAATGACAAATCGATTAGCGATTTATATTTTTCAAGAAAATCCCAGTTGACTTGTTTCGCTTATTAACAGTAATGTAAATATAATTATAATTGCTACTTAACAGATACAGCAGTAAAAACGATAAGTTATTTATTGGGAATCGTTTACGTAATTACAGTCACGCTGAAAGTCCAGGATATTGTTCTTGCTTTTTCCGTAGATGTAAACTTGCTCTTGTACACGTATAAAATCGAAAGTGAATTGGTAATTGTACTCCTCGAACTTGTCATCGTACGATGTACGACGATACATGTCACGTTTGTAATTGTTCCGGTGTCGGAATAAATCGTTGAAATATTTAATATCGCAACGCAAGTACAAATTAATGAATTTACAAGTGTCTTTTTTCTCTCTCTCTCTCTCTCGCTCCGCTCGTAGATGTGATGGAAAAATTACAATGTCTGTCTGCAGAAGTAAAAACCACGAGTGGATCACATTTGATCGGTCGTTTTCGCTTTCGCGTTCACGTGTACATACATGCTATTTCAAGGCGAGTGAAATTTTGTAAGTAAAGCCGAGTACTACTTTAGTACTTGTTTAAACACTAATTTAGTAAATATGATTTTTGTATTTAAAATATTTCGTGTCGCTCTTACGTACTAAAAGCCTTAACTAGCGGAGTGGATGAACACCATTTTCGATTCGCGGATGGTTTCCAAAAGATTGTACGTTACACGTATCTTCGTTCGCACATGTGTGAATGTATTGTGCCACGCGCGCGTTTCTTCTACGCCCTTTTGTCTCTTCGATCTCACAGTTAGAAGTTGGAAATAACGTTGGAGGCAAATGGAATTAGCTGTATCAGGGTGTTACGATATCGACTCTAGCGGCTAATGGTTAACAGAAAGAAATGTAAGCAAACACGCCGAACGATATCTAACGGGTGCGCTTTTATCCCGCGTAAGAGATGCGCTAATCTTACCCGAGCAGAAAAATGCAACAGAGAGAAATAAATAGTACTGGACACGAAGAAACTGCGCGTGTATTAATTACAATGCTAATATTGTTAATTATTACCTATGGACATTCACATACGCCTTACACGATATCGAGGAGAACACATTAATTCAACTGGCAGTAAATACCTTGTGTTTGAGGTAAGGTTTACGGTCACGATGGCGGTTTATAGGTAGCTAGACTAAAAAATATCCATGGTAATTGTTCGATCGAAGTGATGACGCTCGCTTTTCAACGTTCAGGACTTGCAGGTGTAAGACTCGGTATAAGTTTATGGTGTCTGGCATTCGATAATTTCGAGAAAAAAAAAATTAATGATTTTGACGATGAGAATGCTTTGAAATAGGTGCCGCACGAGATACACAGATAAGAATCTCGATCATTGACGCACAAACTCATAGCTCATGACAAGCCAGAAATTGAGCTCGATACTCCTCCCCCTACACTCACTCACTCACTCACTCACTTACCCACTCACTCACCTACTCACTCCCTTACTGACATCACCTGATGTGTGTGTGTGTGTGTGTGCTTGGGTGTGTTATCGGTGATTATTATTTGAGCGTAAGCGTGTTCGGTACGCTACACACAACAATACAGCCCAGATAACAAGAGAAAAAAAAGGTCTGGAGACGAGTACATAAGTAGAAGAAACGGGATAAGAGTTCAGTCCTGCTTTTTGGTTTTATCGTCGACTCCGTTCGCCGTTACTGGTGGCGCATCCTCTCGTCTCAATTGCCAATCTATCACTAGTCGTCCTGTCAGCATGAGGAAGAATACCTAAAAGAACGATCGGATTCCAACAGACTTTCGCTTCTCATATTCGATCGTTACGTATCGATGGCAAGCTCACCAATGCTGGAGCGATCCTCTCGAATTTATCGTTCACCATATAATGAGAATACACGGCCATTAACATCAGCAAGAGCAGTACCGCGTTCGACGCGTTCTTTATTTTGTCTGTAAATAGAGAAGTCGGGTGAGTTTAAAGGGAATATGTAAGAGAAAGAAGATTTACCGATAGAAGGAGATAGAATGTACGCGAAGGATGCATGCGAATCAAAGAAGGGGTAAATCTTCTCTTACGGCTCGGTATTATCGCCATCGCGAGTCCGCAGATGATCTCGAGCGAACCGACGACTCTTCTGTACCACTTACTTGGTACTTTAAAGTCCAGGGTACCGGACAAAGGAAATACCTTTGCATACTTGACATACTCCTTCCTCTGGGAACATAGTAACACACGATCGGCTAACGAAAGGGTGGCAGGAAAGAGAGGGGTATGCGTGAGAGAGTTGTGAATGCGTGAGAAAAAAAATTTGTCACGATTCCTGGCTAACTGGTAAACATCGCGCGCGCGCTGGCACTGGCAGCGATATTTGGCGCGACACCAAAAACTCGATGGTTTGCTATAACTTGGGACATTGGTATTGAGTAACAACAGCAGACAAAAATAATCTCCTCGCGAAGCACATCGAAGGAAACCAATTACATCCGAATTTCATCGCGTATAGAAGAAATCTTATACATTTAAAACTGGATAAAATTAATTATTTTTTCAACAACACCCCCTCCCCACCACCAGCAAGATTTTTCTAACGATTATTTCGGTTTTCGGTGTTTCGTCGTTCAACGTGGTAAATTGGAAATAGAAACGTCGAGTGCGCACGACGAGCATTTATTTCTAATCGAACAGACGAGGGGTTTGCTAGAATCGATCGAAGGGTGCGTTGTATTTCTTCTTTAGTCCTTAATACGAAGGGGAAAATGGTTGGGTGGCACGCACGAGAAACAAAACCGGGGAAAGCGAAAGAGGAAAAATGTATAGCTGGCAAAACTGACAGTCAGCACAAGATCTCGAGACGTTTACGTCGTTTACCACTGACCTGGTCGCCTGGGGACGAAAGATAGGGAAGGAAAGATGTCTGTCGCGAGACTGGAATAACTAGAGGGTTAAATACGATCGCGAGTCGACCAAGGGTCAACGATCGTGTACGAAAGGGGGTAAAATCAAGGTGAAATGTGACCATGAGACGGGGTGTGTATGCTCCGTTACATAACGACACGCAGCGAACAGTAGGCTCTGACTCACCAAGTCCTTGTGAAGATCCTTGCTGATATGCGAAGTCAGCTTCATCGTACCGACAAAAACAAAAAATATACCGAGAAGAACCGAGAGAGACTTCAAAACGATCGAGCCCATATTTTTACAGTTTCAGACGGTTAGCGACGCGGGCGCTAGTCGTACGAAAGAATCGATTCGGAATCTGGGCTGGACGAACGACGACCGATGAGATGTTGCGCGACTCGCGGATGCTCAAACGCTCGGTAAACCGTGCCTCTTGCCTGCCTGCCTGCCTGCTGCGTGCCTGCCTGCCTGCCGATCTATCTATCTATCTATCTACCTATCTGCCTGTCTTTTTTAACTATACATATCTACAAATTTTCAAAACTAGTTCTCACGAGCGCTCTTAAGAATTATTCGAATCTTACGGTGACGGCTGTGTACACGATGCATAGGTGTCGTTCATACTTTTTCTTTTTCCTTTCTTTTCTCTTTCTATGTCTCTCTCGGTTTTGCTCGACCCATTCCAACTGCGACAGCGCAGAGCGTGCGCGACGCTAGGACGCTGTGCGTCGCGCGGCGCCTGGTGTCTCGTCGCGTCTTCTTCCCTAGTGTAATGTAATTCGACGACTAGAGGTTTCTAGAGAGAAGCTAGTATTGTAGCGTTATCACGATCCAACCGCAAAAATATAGACTTGAACGATACATTTGATCGTTGATTTCACTCGTCGATTATAATTACATTGCAATCGTATTATTTAAAGTTATTCCATCGTTATTGGTGGAATAGAATAATTGCGTTTTGAAAGCAAAGAACGCAGTTATTTGACGATTCGTTTAGACAGGGTGGATTGAAGATTTGCACGGTAAAACATCTTTTGATGGTGTTGATCGATTTATTTTAAATGCAGAAAGTACCATTTTATGGGATTCGCGAGAGATGAGATATGTGAGATCCGAAAGGGAAAGGTTGGGCCGACAGTTTCGATTGGAAGCTATTTCGTATATAAAGCAACCCCGCTTTATAAATTTACTTTTCAACAAGTCCTAGGCTAATCGAACAATGATTAAATATCGATTTATCGAGAAATAAGCCATTGTACATTATGTACACGCGTTAGTTACAGACATCCTTTTATACAATTGTTTTTCACTGCCTCTCCAATGATCGCGTAAACGATACAAGGTTCAATATTGATCCAAGCATCGGACGTCGGGTCGGGTGAATCCATCCTGTCGTCCTGTGCATGATCTTCTCCTTTAAGAACCAACCGATTTATTTTCCTCTCGTCGCGGCCGCCTGCAGATTCTTAATTTTGGAAGAGAATCGCATACCGTCGTGTTCTTCGTGCCGTGGAGACTGATATTAGCTTCGTGATTGTTACGTATGATAATAGTCATATTAGCGTTATTATTTGCCAAGCATACGGGTTTCTTGCGACGCGCAAATATCACTATTTTCGCGTGAACCTTCGTCAACGGCTTGCCCAATCTAACTCTATCTTCACCTGCAACTTTACTGATCGTCTCATTCTCTAGAGTTGTTCTTGCAATGCTCGCATTCACCATTCCTCCTTTCATATCAGTGTTTTTCTTACAGCTATTGTCAGCATCGGCTTTGTTGTGATCGTGATCGTTGTCGCCGACCTTCGGGTTTTCAACATCTAGATCGTTGCAACGGTCTCTGTAGTTATTATCGACGTTTCCGTCACATTCTCTTTCTCTCTCCGATTCGAGAACTGTTCTGCAAGAGTGTTTCACAGTGTTGCCTTCCGATGGTGGTTCTATTTGAAACAGAATCGACATATTTTTCGCCGTCTCATCGAGTGTACAATCTTTTTCGGGTACCTCGACTACGGAGTTTATTTGTGCGCCTTCATTCTCGTGTACGTGATCTACATTTTCCACCAATGTTACCATCGTCGGTTCCGTTTCCACTTGGCTATTCTCGACGAAACATTTGGAAACACATAGAGTCGTATTATCTGTCACGACCGTTTCACCTTTTGCGTTGATCGTTTCTTTTCCATTAAGAGAGAACTGCTCATCGACTTTAGTAACCGGCAGCTGAGATTCGTTGGAACGCTTTTCACGTTCACCATCATCATCATTAACGACACCACTGTCTGTCGATACGTCTTCTACTGTTACCGTCACCGTCTGTTTGTTAATGTCTGCCGGCACCTCCGCGACACTTTCGCCGTTCGAAAGGTAATCCCGAATAAATTTCTCAATGTTTTCAACGTTCTCCACATTCTCGATGCTCTCAGTGCTTCCAAGACGTGTTTCATCCAAAGTTGCAGCATTGGTGTTCGTAATCGTTGGAAAGCATCCTGAGACATGGTCGGGAAGTGTTTGTAATTCCTCGGCTGATATCGCTCCTTTTACTTTCTCATCAGGCTCTACATTCTTTTCTACTACATCGACCAACGAAGAGAGCTTTTGCGCATTTATAGCGTCTCGTCGATCATCTGTCGACCATTCGCGTTTAGAATTATTGTTGCAGGGACTGTTGACCGGAGATGCCGGGCTTTCGCCGTCTTCCAATTCTAATTCTTGCGCTTTATCGACACACTCCAACGATTCCACCCCGTGAATTCTGGCCGCGGCACAGTCGGTTTCCGCTTGTTCAGATTGACCGAATCTGTCTAACAAACAGTCGCTCTTTTCGATGCTCTTCTCGCGTTTAGCAGATTTCCTACGGGAATACTCGTCGTTGTATTCTTCCTGTTTTCTCTCCCGTTTAGTCGCTTTCGCGCCAGTTTTCAGCCTTCGAGACTCGTATTCGTCGTGGCGACCACTACCTTGCACGCCGCAAGCACGCTTTCCTCCGCGATCCATCGAGGAACGATTTGTTCGCTCGATCGTAACTCGAGGATTGAAGCTTAAATCTTTATCGACGAGGTGGCTGGTTTTCACTTTATCCGCACTGCTACTTCGGATATCGTAACTAGGTTCACATCGATCCTCGCAAGTATCGCGTCTGTTGCTGTTATGTTTGGTTCTGTCGTATCTTTCTTCTCGAAGTTTTCCATACGAGGATGTTAGCCGTCCGCGTGACCGACGATCCTCCTCCGTGATAATCATACGACGACCTTCTCTTTGCTTGGCTCGGCGACGTTCGTCGCTCGTGATTCCATGATTCTTTCTCTTATCGAATATCTCGATGCCGCGATGAATCATGTTTCTTTCGTCCAACGCGAGTCTACAGCTTTGAGCGGTTTGCTTTCGCGTACACCGTTTCGAAAGATGATCGTTTAGAAAATCTTTCTTCTCGCACGACCCGTCGCTCTCGTTTCTCTTACCTTGTCTCCTGTCTTTCGGTTTTTTATCTCTATCAGAAACAAGGTGTCCGAGCGTTTTAGATTCTATACTTGAGTCACGAGCACGTTCCACATGCGATCCTTTAAACGCGTCTCTCTGCTTCTCGCTGAAATGCCTGGAAGGCTTGGATTTATTATGCTTCATAAAATCGTGCTCTCGATTAGATTCAACGGTGTCATAGTCGTTTGCTTCTTTCTTCGTCGATCCGAAATAATACTCTTTGTCTGTGGATTTTATCCTTTTCGCAGATATGGGTCCGTCGGTCTCCCCGTTTGCCCTTTTCCCAGTAGAGTTTACCCCAGATGTAGACTTTCGTTCAACTCTCGTCTCCACCTCGTTGCTATCGTTCTGCGGGGAATCCTTTGCCTTAATCCTCGACGTTACCGCAGGATCTTTTGTACGTTCGCTTTCAGAATACTCAACAGCTATGGAGGTTTGCATTTCTCCTGTGTCGCACAAGTTAGTATCGCAAAGCGAACCATTCTCTTTGTCACTTTCCGCGATGTATCCCTGTGCGCACACGCCAGTACTCCCGTCGGTGTTCAATTTGCTCGGTTGTCTATCCATCTTTTCCAAATTCTGTTCGTCCACGATCCTTTTACGCAATCGTTCGCCAAAAACTGTAATGGGAAACAAAGTGGATTTGCTCTGGTGATCTTTGGTTAGGTTCAGCGACGGCGAAGCTGCCTTCCAAGTTTCCGGGTTGTAACGACCATTTCCAATGGTCTCGCGAAAAACAGATTTCGCAACACCGTAGTCGTTAGTCTTTGCGTAGCCGCCCCTCCTGAATGCTGCGTTGTCGAGCCTGCAATGATCGAACAAACATTAGGAAAATATCGTCGCGCGTATATTCAAAAAGAAAACTATTCTATCTTAAAACTTACTCACTTTCCTCTCAATTCCTCTATCATCCTATCCTTTCGCGCTATCTCCGCTTTCGCGGTCTGCAATAGCGAGAATAAGTTAACCTCCAAGTTTTCGTTCACCTTTTGACAATCGTTCAACTTCGTTGTAAGTTCTGCTACTTGTTTATTTAATTCAATCTGTTCACGTGTGATATTTTCCTGACTGTTGGGCACAAACTGCAGGTACACATGTATGTACGTATATATGATTGCGCGATGTAAAACTTAACCTAGCTGGTTAGAAATGCAAAGCTTTATTTTACGATACTCACGTTTTCGTTAGATTTTAATTGAAAATTCGGCAAATCTTCGTAAATATCTATATCATCCTCCATGTTTTCCATTCCCTGACGTGTAAATTTAATCGAAAACCGCTCATCCTGCCGCGTCCGCAGCACTCGAGTTTTTACCCATTTTTACCACGCACCATGGCAATAAGTACATGGCGGGACGGGACACGAAAGCGGGAAGACTGCGGAAGACGGAAGTCACGGGACGACTCGGCGTCACTCGGCAATCTCGGCATCTGTATTCTTACTTATAACACCACTGGCACATTGTTCTCACAAAAGGTCGCGTTACGTGTCATGTGTCATATTGTTCGGCGTTCCTAAGAGTGTCGTCGGATCATCGTGGGACGCATCTGGACGCATCAGTCGATACGATAATGGCTTAATTATACGTAATACCTGTGCATATGTATGTATTTATAGTAATGGCAGAAAACTGGAAACTAACGAAAAGTCCAAATGTGCCTAGAACGCTATGCTGTAATTCGATCGAGAGGATGAATATGAAAGCATTTCGTTTAACTTTGATCTTTCAAAAGAGTCCTTTGTTCTCAAGTCACTTCATAGCTATATACGAGTCGAGGTTATATCGATAAAATGTAAGCATTCGCCGCTATTGCGCTGTGTGCGCGAACGATCGCGACAAAGCGACACCTGTTGGAATCGGTGATTGCACGATGGAGATTTTAGAGGTTGAATGGTAATCTTTGTTTGGGCATCTACCTTTCGCCCTTTATTGTTTTTTAGAGCTTGTGTTTAGAGTACATACATGCGCAGACGCGTTTCGTAATTAAGTCAGTGTGGTTCTCCGATACGTTTCGCGTAACGATATAGCACGTTACTTGCGGTGTTGCGATAATATGTATTCGTTATTCGAGGATACGCTCGTTCATCATGGTTATGGCTTCGCGAAAGTTGTGAAAATTGTCGATAAACTTATAATGGACGCGCGTGCACGCGAATAAGATGTCAGAGAACAGGTTCTAATCATTTTCGCCGAGACGTCACGATTCACGATTGTTGGCTACTGTGATTCTCGATTTTTCACCTTTCCAATCGGAGACCGGAGTGTCAGCTGGCAACAGTGTGAGTGTGTGGGACCTGTGTCTCAAAGCCTTCGGTAGGACTGCGCGTGTGTGCAGTGTTCGTATTGGCGTGTGCACACGCGCGTTTGCTCTTGAAAGGTTTGCGCACGCGGATGCGAACGCGGCCGCGCGATGCGCATAGGTGCGCCTGATCTGCCTCGGAAGGATTCCGCGTAGGCTCTCTGATGTTCGCATGTTTATGCCTAGACCTAGACTATTGTCACGTGTCACGTCTTTGTTACACTGACGCGAAACCGGCTATGGTGGGATTGGTGGGTAATGGTGGATCTAGGATGCAGAATCTTCACCGAATGGAATGCTTATTAAGGCGAGCGTCGTCTAAACACACTTTTACGATCTCAAGGAAATCAAGACCACGAGAAGCGATGTAAACCAAACGCGGAGCAGCTATTCGATCTTCCAGGATTATAGACACGTTTTGGTTGGTGGAGGGAGGTAGGTTCTAATCGAGCAATAGAATTTCTTCCGTATCAACAAACGCCAACGATGCTGCTTCGTATAGTACATGTATAACTACTCTAAAACATTGTTCTCCGTTTGTTTTCTTGCGTAGGTATATACGCATATTAATTGTTTCATCGTGCAATAAAACATACTACACATATATGTAAATATATGTATTCGAAGAGTAATTATACGACACGGCCGCCGGTATGATCGTGTTTTAAGTGATAGACCACAGGGGAGAAAGGGCAGACGGGCTTTTCGTGTGATAGGACGGCTATGCGAAAAGCTTTCTATAGCTTTTACGATGAATTTTTCCCAAGCTCGTCTCATCGATGTACATAGCTGTGAAAAGAGTTCTCTTGAAACGTTTGTAAAGGTTGCTTCAATAATAAAACGGATCGAGCTCCGCACACTTGGTGGCTGTTGCCCCAGCGACGAAACTTAGGGGGAGGGGTGGTGGGGGGGGGGGGGGGGGGGGCAGCGGGTGTTTCTGCCCCGGGCGCCGATTTTCGGGGGGCGCCAAATAAGAAATCTTTGTAGAGAAAAGACATAATTTTGGAAAAGCTACATCAATGGCTTTATTCAAATTTATATATTATGTTATTCCATTAGAAATAAAGGAGATACACATTTTATGGAAAAGTAATTAAAATTTATCTATTTAAAATTTATTTATCTGTTATCAAACAGCAAACAAATGATGGTACCTGCAATATGTTTGAAACCAGTTAATAAACCCGTTTATTATGTCTTTATGTAAAGTGTGGACTCAACCTCCTCAGGTGGGCTATACAAGGAGGTAAAATGTGTGTGGGGGGGGGGGGGGGAGGGTGTCAAACAGAATCCTTGCTCCGGGTGCTTACAAGCTAGTTTCGTCCCTGTGTTGCCCGCTTACGAACTTGCAACCCCGGAACTCGTTTCTTCAACACTAGGGTAGATGTCCAGATTACCGTGCTTTGACGCCGACTTGCTCACGAAGAAATTAATTACTGACTTCTCTTACTTAAATTTTACTTGGTGAAAATTTATATTGGTGTTTTGACTTTTTCTCTGTATTAAGGCATTTTTTTCGGGTTGAAAATATTAATTTTTCGTATTTTTTTAATTGAAATAAAAATACATGTTTTGTCCCAATTACCGTGCCCTCTTTGAATAGCGTTCCCGCGGCTAGGTTATGTCTTTCAACCGTGACCTGCTCAAAACATTTTTTTGCTCTACGAGAGGAGTTTTTATGTAATTTTAATATGACTATTTCATTACAAAAGCAAAATATGCAAATATAAATTTCTGTTCACCCGTTCTGAGAAACGAAAGTAAGGTTAGGTTTAGCAGTTGCAGAGGGAGTCAGTGGGCACCGAGGGGGCACGGTAAATAGGGACAAGCGCTAAATTCCTGTCCCTATTACCGAATTCACTTTAAAAATACGAAAACGTTTCAAAAGTGCTCATTTTGCTATTTTTTCGTAAAAATTTGAACCTTTCACGATATAATAAACACTTTACATAGGTGCAAATCATGATAATTATCAATTTATTCACGTCTGTAAGGTATGTGTTCCTTATCGTTTCCGGTAAGGATTTAGGTAAATCGCTTTAATTGCTTAAAAATGCAACCTTCTCGTTTGTAACACATTAATAGTTTAACTTAATTAAAAAAATTTCTTTCCTTATTTATTTATGTGAGTTTTTTTGTACAGCTTCGTTAAGTATAAAAGCACGGTAATAGGGACAGGGCACGGTAATCGGGCAATCTCCCCTACTTACTTTGGGGTTTCGCCATATTCTACACCACGTGGTTTCAATGATATCTACTGTTATAACAAATTTAAGAGAATGAGAACGAGAGAGAAAGTGTGTTTTTACAATAAACTGTAAGGGTACTACATAGGTAAATAGGTAGATGTGCGTGTCCCTTCGATGCATTCGTGTGAACGAAATAAGCAGGAAGCAGCCAGTTAACGACAATAAACAGACTGTTTGAGCAACGACCTACGACGAAGCTTCGGTAACTCGATGGCGTAATGTTGTTCCCTAGGTACCTAAACACGATGTACGAGGACCATTTTACGGTTAGATATGTATACAGGTGTGGCATGTTGTATTTCACGATCGACGCTATAACCAAACACTCGGTAAAGATTGTATACATTTTCGTGTGTGTCACTGTCTGGTGCTATTTTAAGACACACTTGACCGATCTGTTGCTACTACTACTTAGTAGGTACATATCGCTCATTTGCTGCAACAACGACATAACTAAAAATTCACGATTTATGGGGAAACAGGTTCAAAAGTTTTGTTAGACAACAACCGCTTTTTCTATACTAATAACTCAAACTCTGAAAATTTTTAGTTGTGTCGTTGTTGCAGCAAATGCGCGATATATACCAGTTCTATCGCGAAAGTATGAAATATTATTTCCTTATATTCGGTTCGATTTCGTAGTATCGAATACGTAGAGTCTACGGTTGTGTTTAATGGTGTAATGCGTAATGGAGTTACGAGCGAAGCCATACAACGAAAATTAGATTCGTTTCAATAGCATATCCAAGTACCTACCAGCACTCTGATTATTTTATTCTCCTTCTTATTGATAATGATAATAATATTCGTATGAATTTTATATCGATTTACTTGGTTTTCTCACGTTTCTCACATAAGTAATATAAGCACTTATAGCTGCCCAAAGGATACTAAATTCGAGATTGCAGGTCGTAGGCGATGGAAAATAAAAGAACGCGATGAGAATGAAATAAGGAAATATAAGTAATTAAGTATGCATAATTTTTGTATCGTGTAAGAGAAACGAAGACAGGCGTATGGCGCGGGAAAAGTGAACTCTCAAGGATACCAGAACTAACGAGTCGAATGTGCATCGAATACACGACGTAAACCGTAAACGTAGTAGGTACAAAAGAAGCGAAAGGAAAGGGAATAGAATGGTAAATAATGGTGTGAAACGGGGAATAAAATGGAACGAAGCAGAATGAAAGCAAGTTAAAATGTGGTTAGGATTGGTAGCGGATCGGACCAAGCCGTATCGTGGCATGACAGCAAACTAGGGAACGGCCTAGGTGGGGGCGGAAGCACCCGAGCAACACCGAGCACCGATCAGCACCGATGTGACCATGTGACAGTAGCACGGAGAAACGAGGGAAAGGGAAAGGGAGAGTGGGGGGTAGAAGTTGGTTGGACGAGTGGAGGGAATCGAGTGGTTGGGGGGTGCATGGTATAGTAAGAAATAGGTAGTATGGTTCCCCCACTTTTCAGGCCCAAGCTTTTCCGAGACCGTTCGCATCGGCCAGTTGGTTGGTAATTACGCGGTGAGAGACGCGTTTGGTGGGTGCTATACGTACGAGTGAGTGTCGTGTATGAAGAAACTTTGGGTGTGGCGTTTGTTTTTCAAGTGTCTGGTGTGGAATTACCGATAACTCTTTTCGTCGGTGATTACTGATAATTATTAAAGAAAGGAAAGAGGGAAGGATACATGGAACTTGTGTGCCTCAACGTTTCCGTTAACGAGACGCGCAACAGTGAACTTGTCGATCAACTGCTCGGCCAAAGCCTCGCTCCTTTGCCACCACTGAAACATGTTTTCTTTTCAACGGATTTCCAGAAATATGTTTACGCCCTATGGAATAACATAGTTGATCCAAAATACTGTTCCGAACAGCAGTATATCTGGGACAAGTTGCAAGGAATTCTCGCCGACCAGATCCACGAGTATACCGAAGCTTTTCATTACACGTAACCTCTCTGCAACAACTTGGAGAATTCAAACATCCACTCTCCTGTGATGCGAGCAGCTGTTCTTCTACCGAACCGCGAATATTTCTATATTTCCTTCGTTTCGCTGGATTGACTTTCATCTAGATTTCACTGGACCGCGTTAGAAGAATGACAGTTTCGGAAGTGTAAGTACGATGACGCATCGAAACCTTTCCTTACCTGCCATTATTTTTTCTCTCTTTCGTTCTGTCGCTGTTCTGTGTTTTCCTCTATCTTCAGTAGCATCTGTAACACGACGTTGTTCACTTTTTCCTCGTAAATTTACACATCAGATTTGTAAATCACATGCCGATCGACCATGATCTCTGATTGCGCGCGTTGGGCGATCGCGAACGATCAACAGCCGTTTGTTTAAGCTTGCTTTTAAACTGCCAAATATTCTGTTGTATGCGTACAGAGACGCAGTGCATCTCGTTAACAATCCCATATCTTTCCATGCTATTAATTGCTTCACCTTTGTATCGCGTATCCGATAAGGATTCTTACCTGACCTACATATCGAAAAAGAACAGGAACAAGAACATTGGCTTCTTCTCGCATGATTGTGTGCCTGCGACGCGAATAAAAAATTTCTTTCTCAAGTGGCGTAGTATGCTCGTTATCGTGGTATTGTTAACAATCTTAACTAATCAGAATGATTACTAAACTTGCATGGAAAATCAGAATATTTGTAACGTCGCCGCGCTGGTTGGAATCGTCAGATACTATAGTGAAAACGCAACGAAATGCGAGAATAGAGACATGTTTCGCGCCAAAAACGGCCGATTGTTGGGCAAACATCTGGTCTTGTCGAGGGCTAGTGAGAGATCGTTGGAAGATTGCGGTCGATAGTCGGTGGCTGGCCAGTTGTAGCGTTAAGGAAGTAAAAGAAGGTGAAAAGTCGGAAGGAAGGAAGGTGGGAACGAACGAAAGAAAGAAAGAATGAGAGAAATACAGAAATATTGAAATAAAGAAAGAAGGTAGAAAGGGTTGTATCGCGTGGAGGGTACTCGAGCGTGTTCGCGAGTTACTCGAGCGCGCTTTTAAGGTTTTAAGACGCAAACTACGCTGAAGGAGATAGGAATGCATGGTATGCAAGTCGCTCGTTAGACGCGTTTTGCTCCGAGTTGGCCCGATTCGATTCGACCGTAGCCGAGTAAGACCGAGCCAGGTCGATCGCGACCGATCCTAACCGATCTCTTTCCTGCTGACTGTGAACTGTGACAAATGTCTGGTAGCCCCTGTCGTTCGGCCGGACCTTTCCGAACCCTATTGTGTACATAGTATTACACTGACTGATTTACTGATCCTTTGCGAGCCATGTACGCTCCGTAATGCATTTTAGGAGCGCAAAAGCAACGCGCGATAGAAAATACCTTGCGGTAAACTGCTTTTATTGGCGAAAGTTATCTCAAGGAAATATTTGTACCAAGGACAAACATAGACGCGACGCGACGCAATTTTCTTCCGTTCATTGTTGACCCTTGAATTGTCTGGGTTAAGAACGATTAAAAGAACGACACCGATAATAATTTGTAGGGAGTATCGTTTATCGCGATACGTTCGCGACCAAGGTGTCAGACTGATGACGTGATGATGCGGGTGAACGGAGCTTCGACGTGCATCGATCTTCACTGTCGTTCGTTACTTATAATTCTTCGTTTTGCTCTGATTTTCTAGGATGGCTACGGAGCTGGCAAATAAGAAGGCCGAGCGCGAAGCTCTGCGCGGCGTGATTCAACAATGGAACGCGAACCGTCTGGATCTATTCGAGCTTTCGGAACCGAACGAAGTGAGTATCGTATCGTATCGTATCGTATCGTATCGTATCGTCGGTATTTGGTATTCGGTACTGTCTGGACCGTCTGAATGGATCGATTGAGATTTCGATTTCTAATTAAAACTGAGACTTGATCGATGTTTCTTTAGGAGTTGGAGTTTCACGGAGTGATGAGATTCTACTTTCAAGACAGCGGTCAGAAAGTCGCGACCAAGTGTATCAGAGTAGCGTCGGACGCGACGAGCCAAGCGGTGATCGAAACTCTGATCGAAAAGTTCCGTCCAGATATGCGAATGCTCTCGATACCAGAATACGCTCTTTACGAGATTCACGAGAATGGTGGTAAGTAAGTGTATACGCGAGCCCATCATTATCTCCATTGGTTTTCTTCGGCTTTTCCCATTCTACTTTCCGTTGGTATTTCGGGCGGAGAAATCGTGAATAATTGCGATTCGTTCACAGAAGAGCGTAAGCTCGGACTGGACGAAAAACCGTTGCTGGTGCAACTAAACTGGCACATCGATGACCGCGAGGGACGTTTTTTGCTGAGAAGAATCGACGACAAGACAAACGCCCAAGGTGTCGGTTTCTCCTCTGCGGATGGTTCTAGCTTTCATAGAAAGCTGAGTAAACGTGAGAAGAAACAGATGAAAAAGCAAGAGAAGCTTGGTCGTCTGAAGGGGCTGGAACAGGACGAAAATGCAGTACCCGTCGATCAGAACGGAGTGGCGGAAAAACTTTACACGGGTAAAAACCTTTATGCAACGCGACGCGACGTAACGTGCAACAGTTTAAACGACACGTTGTTGATGGCCGTTTCAGAATTACCCGAAACTAGTTTCACCCGAAGCATTTCGAATCCAGAAGCTGTGATGAGCAGGCGACGTCAGCAAAAGCTGGAGAGAAAATTGCAGCAATTCCGTAGCAAAGATGGTGGCCCTGACACCGGTGGGACGTTGAAGATTTACGGCGAGGCCCTTTGCAAGGACGTGCCGTATAAAACTTTACTTTTAAGCGTGCGAGATTCGGCGGTTCAGGTTGTACGCGAAATGCTTTCGAAATACGGTCTGGAAAAGGTCGACCCGCAGCAGTACTGTCTCATGCAGGTCAGTACGAGGTCAGTCTCTTCGTGGATTGACTCGATCTATTTTTTTTTTTTATACAGTTTTACATAGCTTCTTTACATCCTTTCCACTTTTGCCTCTTTTTCTCCGTTTCCTTTCCTTTCTCGGTTGTCTTTTTCGCTTTAATGTAACGTGTAACGTTAATAAGACCACATATGTATATAAACTGTAAATGCGGATCAGGAAACTCCACGCTTACGTGTAGACGGAAACGAGTATACGCAGGCGAAAAAAAAACGTGATTTTCAGGATTTTTTTGTGGAAAATGTAATGTATATTTTTTACAACTATTTGCTTATTTTAAAAGTACACATATTCAGCAACTCTCAGTAATTTTGTTATAGGAAAATATTAAAAAGTGAACGAACAACAGCCACTCTCCCGGAAGCTAATTTGTTTTTAGCGGTGAGCACGATTTCTCCGAGCCGGATCATCTGAAATCGAAAAGTGAAGAAGATTCTGTTAGTATACGAGTTTATCTAGTTCGTGAACGAAGGATTTTTGTTTTTGATGCAAACTCTATTTTTAATTCACGAAAAACGAACA
Source organism: Andrena camellia (assembly GCA_029448645.1). NCBI lineage: Eukaryota > Metazoa > Arthropoda > Insecta > Hymenoptera > Andrenidae > Andrena > Andrena camellia. The sequence goes on from CM055680.1 coordinate 35,378,055, forward strand.
CTTCAGACATCGAAAAAAACATGATTTTGCGTTAAACGGCCGTTATTTTGTCTGAAATCATTTTTTTTTAAAATCTTTCGTTCACGAACGAGATAAACTCATATATTAACAGAATCTTCTTCAGTTTCCGATTTCAGATGGTCCAGCTCGGAGAAATTGTGCTCACCGCGCAGCGCCATTACAAACCCAGCTTCCGCGATAATGGCTGTTATTCATTCATTATCTAATATTTCCCTATAACAAAATTCCTGAGGGTTGCTGAATATATGTACTTCTACAACAAGGAAATAGTTGTAAGAAACATACATCACATTTTTCACAAAAAAATCCCGAACATGACGTTCTTTTTCGTTTGCCAACTAGGTCATGACCCCCTAAAACATAGAACCTACCGTTATTGTAGTCAGTGCAACATTGTTATAAGGCCTCAAAAGAACAAGTCTCTTTCAGTTAATCAGATTTAAAATGTGGTTTAGTCGTGTAGTTGTATTCAACTATTGTGCGATGGTGAAACAGTGCCCTTTTTTTATTCACATTGCGCAGGTGAATAGCGAGAATATGAACGGTGGGACGCAACAAGAGTACATATTGGACGATGACGAGTGTCCCCTTGCCATCCTTATGAATCATCCCTCCGCACGGGGTAAGTTGCTCCAACGTTTCAAATGTTTCAATCGCGTCCACGAGCCAGTTTAATGAGACTTGAAGAAGCGCCTGTTACTAATCTTTGCGGGGCGGTGATCTCGTATCCAGCGAGAGAAACGGCATACGTTTACAGCAGCGTCGCAGCCAAATGTCTACGGAATAGCGTACGGTGCACGAGTGCAGGAGCGCGCGTGCGTGTAGGTACGTTCGTTCGTCAGTCCGTCGTGTCATCGTTCCATTGTGCCGTCGCGTCGCCGTGCCGTCCGACGACCCACGACCGGCGACCGACGTCACCCACCCTCCTCTCTACTCGCAGTGCTAGAGCTGAGTCGTGCGTCGCGCGTCGTCTGACACTTCCCATCCCATAGTTCGACGTTACTTCTGGTCGGCCGCTAGAAAACACACGCACGAGAAAGGCACAGGCATACCAGACCACCGTCCATCGCTTTAGTTTCGTCCAACAGTTTCGCATCTCGCGCGAACAACAGTAGGAGCCGATAGCGCTGTCAGGACTGATTGTCAGTAGCAGCATGATGTTGCACAGAATCGACTGGCCGGTAGAGGAGGCCTGTACAGAACCGTGGGTGAAGGAGTAGGTAGCTCGAACCGGGGTGCGATATGTCCTCCGATATCATACGAAATGTTGCGAAACGGGGTGATTGGGAGGGAATGCGCTCTTCATCGTAGCCTGCCCGGAGTTGCGACCGCGCCTCGGTTGTTTAGCACTGCAGCCAAGCCCGGAGCTTAATCGTTCGAGTTTTCGGAAGTTAAACGAATAAGAGTTGTGTTACACCGAGGGAAATGGTATCGTTTGGCACAGTATTATGTATCGATGAACGGAGAGAGAGAGATCGTGATAAATAGAGGACCAAAATCTTGACCAACTGTATCGCCTTTTGAAAAAGGGGACCACGTAAACAGGGACCACGCCGGATAAATCACCGCGTTTTCCGCATCATGATGGATTGGGGAATTAGACGTAAGAGAATCTTGCTCCAAACTTCTTTTCATCTTCTTCCTTCGTCTTCGCCTTCTAGTATTTGTTCTAGTAGTTGGTTGATGTTCGCCCTGGTATTCGTTAGGGACACACACACACGTGCGCAACCTTCGTACACGTACACGCGCGTTACCTACGAGTATCGACAAACCCTTGTACGAAGGTTGGTCGCTTTTCTTTTCGTAGAATGTTAAAAGACACAGCGAAAAGATTCAACGGGAAAGACACATATGCTTATCCAATTTTTCCGTTTGTCTTAATTCCCACCTCGTCTTTGTTTTTTTTTTTCTTTAAGCACCGCTTTAGGGTTTCTGCGTTCTCGGCAACGCGAATCGTTGTTTGGCAAGTTGGATGTGATGTTTCCTATCGATCCAATCGTGAGAAATGAAGGTAAAACGGTCCGCTTACGTCGACGTGCCCGTGTCCGTGCCCGTGTGTGCGGACTATGTAGGTCACTTGGACACGCGATGCGATGGTAAAACAATTACGATTTAGCGTCGATACTCGTAACTAAAACAAAACGTTATCAGCGCGGCTCGCCCGTTGCCAGACGCCAGGGCACAGAACGAACAACAGAAATGAATAAGAAAAAGTTAGGGGAAAAAAAAGAGCGGGAAGAGGCGAGGTGGATGGGGGTTTTTCCAAGATTTTTTTTATTGCCTTCTGAAGATTTTCGTTTGCTTTTAGGTTCGATCATGTTTCATGTGCGAAGAAGGCCCGCGGATTACGTACCACGGAAACGCAAGAAAAAACCGAGTGGCAAATGGAACGAACTCGACCACAGGTTCGTAAAGATCAACATATTTTCTGTCGTCAGGGTAAAAGAGTTTCAACTGCAACGTACAATGTACATGCTTTCACAGGTACGAGGACGAGAGGTTACCGTTTTTATTAGAACTTAATCCCGATGGCAGTGATGTTCCGAATGGGGCGGGTACACGCCATCGGTTGCAACCTAACGTAACGGAGGTGGGCTCGGAGAGGCCTGTAGGTCCGCAGGCCGTGCAAGCTCAAACACTCACGTTGACCGGATCGACTGTTATGCCGAGACATTGCGTAATCGCCTTCACCGAAAATATCGTCACTCTTACACCCTGCTCCAGAGACGCCCACACCTACGTCAACAACCAGAGGATACATCAGACAACCATACTGCAGGTAATATTACGTTGCGCTGCGCGTTTCTACGCTCTAACTAGGGATTGCAAATTTTCTCTAACTAGAGATTGATCAAATTTTCATTCAAAACCGGTTTACCGGTAATTTCTCAAGATATTGAAAACATAAAAGTAAACACAAAAAAAAATTTTTTTTTTGGACTCTAATCGAGGATTATAAGAAATATATGCAAATAAAACTGTTCCGAACATAAAATATAAAATGATATAACACAAAATAGATATATTTGTATAAATATTGACATTACTTATTCATATGGATCTTCACCACGAAAGAATGAAAAGAATCTTAACTTATATGCCTAATTAAATATTTTTTATTTAACAATTCTTTTTAACAAATAAGCACGCAAAAAAAACATAATTTGTCCAAACTTTGGTCTCCTGACAAAGCGTTCTTAGATTCTACACTTGTTGCTCGGGTAGTCATTAAGAAATCATATGCCATTTTTAGATATTTTCTTTTTACTTTTTCTACTTGAAAATGCGTCTATTTTTTTTATGGCTTGATTCAGATTTTTAGTTTCCTTTTGGATCGAAGTTGGTTCTTCGTGAGATGAATATTTCGGTTTTCGTCTCTATGATTAATTGAAGTTTTTTTCACTGATAACGGAGTAGATATCGACGGAATTAATGAACGCATATATGCGCTACATTGCTATACATAATTTATCGAATTACCGGTAAAAATTTGAGGGTATTTCTCGCGATTTATCGGTATTGCAATCCCTAGATACGATCGCCGAGTTTACGCATTCCTCGTTTTCTTAATTCCTTCTGTTTCGCTCTGTCGGTAGAATGGAGCGATCGTAAAATTCGGCAGACTACATACCTTCAGATTCATCGACCCGGCACCGGACGAACGTATCAGACAGCGGCCCGATTCTGGAAGACAATTCGAGTACGGTTACGAACGGTAAGCGCCTTACAGCTATCGCTACCGTTGCAAAACGAAGCACCCGCTGTTCCTCTCGGAGTGTAACATTATAACATACGCGACACACGATACACGACGCACAGACGCACGATACACACCATGGAACAACGAGTAGAAGAATAGGATTTAGGGTACGAGTTTAGAGATTAGAGATCATAGACCACAGATAAAAACGATGAGGGAAACCCGTGAAAGTGTCTACGCTTGAAAGAATCAGGTGAGAGTAGAAGGATGTAGTGATTAAACGAAACTGCCCGAATTTATTATAGCTGCTGTTGCGATAGAGAAAGAGCCGTACGAACAAGGGCGTTTAGTGCACGCTTTTTATACCCTTCACGAGACGATTCTTTCAGATTAAAAAAAAAGAAAAAAAGAAAAGAAAAGCTCTCCTCTCCCAGCATCCGAGTTTCTTTCGTCTCTTACGTATTTCGTTGGTTGGTTTTGCTTCTGTTTCTCGTGCACGCGGCCTGCTTTTGTACCGTAGACGCTCCCCAGACTTGACCAGTCAAGAGACGAACGTGGAAAGGTATGGCTCAACGTCCGGAACCCCGAACTGTGGACAAAGCCAAGGTCACGGCCAGGCTCAGAGTCAAGGTCAAAGTCAGGCTCAGGGTCAGCCGTGTCAGGATGAAACGTCTCATTCGTCTAGCCCGACCAAGCCAACGCCTGCCTCCGCCGTTGTTTGGTTCGCTCGAACCTCCAATCAAGCGACGGAATCCACGCACAATTACGAAACTACCTTTGATCTCGACGGGAACGTGGAAACTGCCAGTCTGACCAGCAGTAGGGACGGTAACAGGTAATAATGGATCGCAGTTTCCATATCGCGGGGGAAACGGAAAAGGTACACTTTAATCTAAAGGAGAACCATCTGTCAGACAATAGAGCAGATAAAGTGAACGGGGCGAGATTTGGCAGTAGGAGGGTTAGGAGAATAGGAGAGTAGGAGAGTAGGAACGTAGGGTGTGCGTGTGCGTGTGTGTTACAAATGCAGGAGCGTAAGGATAGAAGGAGAGAATGATGAAGTGACACGATGATGATAATGATAACGACAACGATAATGGTAATGATAACCAATTGATTCTCGTCATTTCTACAGAACATTACAAAACGATCGACAGCCACGCGGGACGGATCCCATCTTGCCGGCTGTGCTCGAGTTTCTCGAAGAAACAGAAGAGACATTTTTTCACGCGGTGATCACGGACGTGGAACCGTCGGCGCCTCAGTTTAAACTAGCTCCAACCTACACACTTTACTTGGCGGCCAGATATCGGGCGAGCACGCATTACAGGCCGGAATTGCAACCGACCGAGAGAGCCCACAGATTAACCGTGATGTTGGCGAACGTCGCTGCTATGATACAACGAGTGATACAGGTATGCATGCGCGATAAAAGAATAGAGCTCCCCCGGTCCCGTGACTTGCGCGGCGTCCTAACCAGGTAGGTATGTCGACAGGAGCGATACATGGATGCATCCTCGTTGGCTTTGTGGCTGGCGAACGGCTCGGAGCTGCTGCATATGCTGAAGAACGACCGACACGTCGGCGCGTTCTCGACAAGGTCGCAGGATATTCTGACGGAGGCGGTTCACACGGCATTCGCGTCGCTGGTGCGATGTATTTCTCTGGAGCTAGCACCGGCGATGTCTCAGTTCATGGCCGACGCCGATGAGCCAGCCAAAGAAGCTGGGGTGTTGCAAATATTTTCCAATACGATGGCTCTGCTGAGGCGGTGCAGAGTGAACGCTGCCCTGACCATTCAGTTGTTCAGTCATCTCTTCCACATGATAAACGCAACCGCATTTAACGCGCTGGTCTCGAACGCGAACTTGTGCGTCAGGTGGTTCGGCCGCCGGCTGAAAGCCAGATTAAACGCTCTGGAGACTTGGGCCGAGAGACAGGGCCTCGAGTTCGCGAGCCAGTGTCACTTGGCCACGATCATGCAAGCGACTCACCTCCTCCAAGCGCCAAAGTATAACGCGGAGGAGCTGGCTACTCTGAGTTCTACCTGTTTTAAGCTAAATTCCTTGCAAGTCAGGGCATTGTTGCAAAAGTATCAGCCAGCCGCGGATGAGCCGAGACTTCCGGCAGAGCTAATTGAAAACGTCGTCAGGGTAAGCTGAATTACACACACACAAACACATAATGAAATGTAACATGATAAAATCAATTTATTACGCGGCGCGGCGGGGTAATTGATTTTTAGGTGACCGAAAGCGTGGCTGACACACTCGCGCGCGCCGACGGCAGAGAGATTCGACTGGAGGAAGAACCTACGCTCGCGTTGGCTCTCCTGCTTCCGGAGGACGGATACAGTTGCGAAGTGATACGGGCAGTTCCTCCGGGATTGGCTGAATTCTTAGCACCGCTGCAACGGGACGGTCTTTGTAGAATGGCTCCTCAGCCGACCAGCAGTGGATACTGGACCATATACATGATCGATCATCACAATAACGTGAGTCGCTCTCTAATTTTGTAATCATCAACCGCCGCCCGTTCATCATCATTTTCGGCAGTTTCGGTTGCGCTGTGTAGCAAACGCGCATTTCACCGATCTAAGGTTTTTCCGTAGTTCCGTAGTCCCAGTGCGATGAGCAACCGGTCCGGGGGCTATTCTTGCCATACGGGAGCTAATCCCGCTCAGCCAGAAATACACGTGATAAAGTTGCACAAGTCTACCAATGGAATGGGGTTGAGCATCGTTGCGGCAAAGGTACGTTTACGATGCGATGAAAAATTCTCAATCGTCCCGCTAACGAAACCGGGGTAATTTTATGATTAACAGGGCGCCGGACAGGATAGACTCGGAATATACATAAAGAGCGTGGTTGCGGGTGGTGCTGCCGATGCTGTAAGTAGATGTCGTGCGCATTGTTTTTTTTTTTTCGCAGAGTCGTTAGTGCGCGTAGATAAAAGGCTTGTATTAATCTCGTGTCCACAGGATGGCAGATTGACGACTGGCGACCAGTTGCTAAAGGTGGACGGGCAAAGTTTAGTCGGAATCACTCAGGAAAAGTGAGTGGGAAAGATATTTATGATCGAATTAATATTATTATTAGGCGTATAATGCGTGCTTTGTTTCAGAGCTGCCGAGTATTTGGTGCGCACCGGGCCGATAGTAACGCTCGAAGTTGCGAAACAAGGCGCGATATATCATGGTTTGGCCACTTTATTGTCACAACCTTCGCCCGTCATGACCAGAGGTACGTATCTCCTCGGCCTTTTCGTCTCTATATTTCCTCTTCGCGGAACTTTCGATTCTCCCTTGCCGACCCTCAATTCCTTTCGAAAAACCACTTGTCGTCGATCCACGAATTTCTCGTCTATCATCTCGTAGACGTCCAATCATCTCGCGTTCGCGGCTATGGGGTGGCATCTTGTTGTTGATCTTGGGGGAATGTTGGACGCTTCAACGCTTTCTGTGATTGTTCCCGCTCCCGGTTCCCGTCCCCGTTCCCAATACTGCGCTCGAGGCAAGTTCGCGAGACGATACGGACGATCGCTCAACTAACGCTTTACTAACGCTAACTGATTCTTCCCGAGCAGCGCACAAAATTCGACCCAAGTCGGAGCACTTTGAAGCTTTGAAGGTGGAGGAAGCGAGGAACGAGCAGACGTCCATCTCGCATTCGTTGGGTAATTTGTTGAGCGTGCAAAGGCCCTCGATCGATTCGGTGGCGGGACGTTCGATCGATCCAGTACCAGGTGCGACACTCTCCTCGGCTTCGACGGCCCAATATTACGATTTCGATTCGCTAAATTCCCTGTGTCGGCCTAACGGAACGCCGCGCGGCTCGCAGCACGTCGCGCCAGCTGATTCGCGATCGCGTACGCGAACCGAAAGTGCAGGCCAATCGATAGACGGACGCGACGTCGCGTCTTCGTTAAATGGTGATCCTCTGAACGACGGAGGAACTACGGTTCGCGAGGCTCTGCATTCGTCGCATGGTTGGGCCAATCCTACCCTGTACGTTCCGAACGTACGAGTTGAACGGCACTATCCTTCAGTCGAGATCGCGAATAACATTCGGCCACTGTCCACCGCGAAAACTGTATTTGTCCACGACTTGAACGAATCCTTGGCTGCGACCAGCAAACCCGACAGTTTCTCTCTCGATTCTATAGAAAATATACCTTACATCGATCAGACGCGATCAGACGAAATTCCATTGACGGACGAGTTGGAGAACCATGGAGCGATACTTGAGGAGCACGATGCGAACGAGGGTCGCGCTGACATTGTGACCGACGTTTCTCAGTCCTGTTACCTCACGGCGTCAAGCTCGCAGCATCGGCTCGATCTTAACGTCCAAGACTGTTGGCAAATAAAGGATACGGGAATGGCCATTTACGAAGCAGAATCGGAGGAACACGAAACGAACCCAGACCGAAGAAACGAACCTCCCAAAGAAACGGTCGCCATCCCTGAACTAAATCTTGATTTGTCCGTTCTGGACAGCGACGCTTCCAGCGATATCTCGAGTTTCGAAAAATGTTGGAAATCCCCAGACGAGGTGCGTCTTGGACGGTATCCAGTAGCAACTTTGGCTAGACATTTTTCGAATCTCGGTAACACCAGATCGGTCCACTCGAACTCGTACAGGCTCGGACCAACAGACAGGTGTAGAAAAAAATTTGCGTCCGAGCCGAACTTTGTTTCGCCGCAAGTAGACGAGTTTCGGTCGAGCCGGTTTTTACCCGGCGTTGGCAAGGAATGTCGATCAGAATTATATTTGAGAAAGAGTACGGAGGAGTACCGAGAGTCAAATGACACCGCGAATCCGACGCGGAGCGACTGCGCGCTCCAGAATACAGCAACGGATGGTAACGGTTACGTAAGCGGTCACGAGCACCAGCACGCTGCTTTTTCCCACAATGAAAAATTGTCGTTGCCGGAGCAACGGCAAATAATAAAGCAGCTCCAGGAAATTTCGAATCTCGAACACGAGTCCTTGTCGGCTAAAAGTCTCGAGATGCACTTGAAGCACTTCTCCAGATCTTACCCCAGTTTAGAGAAAACGGGCTTACAACAGGATGATGAAAAGAGATATCGGCGACGCTTGCAAAGTACTTGCATCGAAGACGGATTTTCAAAGGCGAACAAAAGCGTCGACTGTGTATCGAAGGATACATGCGACGCGGAGTTCTTCTCCTTCGCAGATAAATGGAAAGATATCTCGGTTGACGAGTTGAAACGGAGTAACCGGCCAAGAGGACCGACGGCCTCGTTCCTTGCTAACAGAGAACGCATTCGGTCCGCGAGCGTCGACTTGCCGCGTGATAGCAGTGCCGCGACAACTTGGGAGCAATGTCTCGTGCTTGAAACTAGTTCTTCCCGAGATTCGAGATTTGGTATCCAGGAGAAGGATGTTGTTGACACGTCCGAGCGCTCTGAATACTTTGGAAACCGTTTCGACGCGAGCGATGAGCAGCGGGCTGCGTTATCGCTGGCTCAGAAACAGGCGATCGTGATTCCTGGCAGCGATCGCGGCAACAAGTTCGACGAGTGTCTGCACAAGTCCGTCAATCGGACGATTCCCGCAACATTCGATCAAACAACTCGGCTAGGAAGCAATTCCTTTTTGCGTAAGGAACCGACATTGCTCGCGAATATTGAATGTATGCCTGCCACGTTTCGAAATTATACACGCCTAAACGTATATATATATATATATTTTACATATACAGACATGTCAGTTGGCTGGCATATTTTTTCGTCGTCGCAATAGATTTTCACCACGCATGCCGAGGTTTTAATTTACCGCCATTCGTTCCAAACCGTTATATTTATTTCTACCGCACTCGTACTCGCACCTCCGGTTTAAATTTCTCCCCCCTGGTTGGCGATTTATTCGTGATCGGATAACAATTGCTACTTGAGAAAGCGACGGGAACGCAAAAGATGAAGCCGTACATGTCCGTCCATAGATCTTTTCGTTTGTACGTATGCTACTATATCCTTTTCTCTACTTGATTGTTTTCGTTTGTACAAACCGAGCGCGTATTACATGCGCGCAATACAGTGCTGTATGATTTTCCTTTTGTTGGTTGGTTCGTTTATCTGTGCTTCTCTTCGCTTTCGTTCGCACAGTACGCAAGCTTTTAGTACACGCACGTGTGTTCGCACGTTGCATGCTGTCTGCTGGCTTACTCACGGCCGCTGTAGACGTTTTCTTGTCATAAATGTGTTTTTTCTGCATCTTGTGCTTATCGCAGGGCCTCGTCGCATGAGTGAACGAGATTTACCATCACGGCTTGGACGCGACACGACCGTGCCTCAGCAACAAATGCATACCAGCAAATCCGTGCCAGCGTTGCACAGTAAGTAGCAATCCAAGTAGTCACCTTGCTCCTTTCTTATCGCCCCCCTCCCCCCGCGTTTATCTAATTGTTAAGCAGCCGCGCCTTTCGCACTGTAGCATTCGTCTCCGATCCAATTCACCGTCGAGCTTGCTTTCCGATGCTTCCTCCCATCTCCAACTCGCTAGAATCGATACGAGTTTAGACCGTTACATTTCCGATTCGTTCCAGATGTAGGCACCGAGGGGAAACAGCAACACGAGGTGTTCAATCCTGGTTACAGCAGAGCATCGTCCAGCAACAGCGTTACGCCACCGGTTATGCAACCTCCATCGATGACCCCGATCAACGGTTCAACATCGCTACGTTCGCGGTAAATAATATAACAGACCCACCTCGCTTTTTCGAACACGACTTGCAACGGTGCCTTCTGTGAAATAGCTCCAGTCACAACTTGCACGACCCGATAAGGATTGGAACGTTGCCGCCGAGCGGCCTCGTCAGCAGACAGCAATCGTCGCCGAATTTAAATCCCGGTCAGACGACCACCGGTAGCAACGGTTTCACTGCTACTGTAACAGGCCCTGCAAACACTCTTGTTCAAAGTAACGAAGCGGAAAGATTTTATCAGAACCTGAGCGTCTACAGGAATCAAGATTCGTTGACGAAACAGCGATACAGTCCGTCGCAACACCCGGACGAAAGGTACGTTTTCGCTTTCACCTTCCCTCTAACACCGTTCGTCGTTCTTGTCTTGTTGCCGGCTCGTTTCCCCTGCAAACGATCGCCTTAAGCCCTAAAAAATCATTGCCTCTCTCGTACTTCAGAACCGCTCTACAGCTGCAGAAGAGCTCGAGAGGCTCTCAAAACTCGTTGAATCGCCCGGGTACGTTTGAAATCAGTCAGGTCAGGGATCGGCCGATGTCCGCCTACGTATCCCAGGGGCAACAACAGCCTTATCTTGGTGGTGGTCAGTCGCAGCAGCAGCAGCAGCAGGGTAACGCGGCTCCCCTCAGATCGCAATCCTCTCGAGATATAATAAGACAAGAGGCAAAACTTCAGGAAATGCAAGAGGAAGTACGACGACGCGAATTGCGAGGTGGCGTACCAGTCTCGGCCCCTCAGTATCGACCCAGCACGTATAACGTAAAAGCAAATCTCACCACCACCACCACCACCACCACCACCCAACCGACCAATTCGGTAGTTCGGCCGGCTAAATCAATCGGTACTCCGTCGACCGTGGGATCGAATACGACAATGGCAATGCCCATGCCAGCGATTTCGGCGGCTGGACATGGTATCAAGCAGCAATCGGCCACATCGAATTACGGTTACTTAGACTCGCAGTGCGGTCCGTACGTACTCCAGTACGGCAAGTCTCCGCCCACGCATGCGCATCAACACCAGCATCAACACCAGCCTCAGTCTCAGCCGCAGCCTCAACATCAGCTTCAACATCAGCATCAGCCTCAACATCAGCCGCAGTCTCAGTCTCAACCGCAATCACAGCCGCAGCCACAGCATCAGCATCAGCATCAATTTCAGCCACAACCTCAGCTTCAATCTCAGCACCAGCATCATCACCAAAATGTCCAACAGCAAAGCCATGGACACGTTCAGTACAGTGCATCGCAGCAGTCGAGAGGAAAAACTGATTCGACTCGTTTGCAATCGAACGGCATGTCGCTGGACTATGGACGAGATCAAACAGGTGGCCAAGACTATACGGGTAGATCATACGCGACCGATCAGACTCGGCATTTCACTATTGGATCACAGTATCATTTGAACGGTATTTCGGATGCACGAAACGATCAGTACGCCGGCGAGAATGGCACGGGTAGAGCCCATACCGTAACAGAAGGAAACGTTTCCATTCTAGCCAATCAAGTTGCTCCGATACGGCCGGCTCTTCCGGAAGATGGATTCAGAGATAGTCCGCCGCCGCCACCGCCAAACACCTCGACTCATCCTCTCTACAACAAGCAGTCGGACTCGAGGTAATACTAGTTGGAAAAGGAAGGGTAACTCGATCGCAAGGAACGAAATAAAGGTCTTTTCCGATTACTAGATACACCGCGAGTATGCAAGATCCTCCACGAGGAGGATATTATCCGGCGAATGGTACAGCAGGGGCTGCGTTACAGCCACGTCAGTATCAGTATAGCGCCACGAACCCGTGGCAACGAGAAGAAAGGGAAAAGGTAAGAGGTAGACTACTTGGCGATAGGATTTCTTCAAGTAAACAAATCTGTAAAATAATTGAACTTTCCTACAATCTAATTGCTATGAATTGTTTATTTAGGAACAAGCCCGCAGAAGAGAAGCTGCGAGACAGTGGCGAGATCAACAAATAGCAGAGTTGAGCGCGTTACCTCATAGAACCTCTCAGCAAGAGGAGCAGTTGCGAGCTCTTCAGTTGGAGAGGGATTTCCAAAAGAGAGCCGAGGAAGCTGCCAATCAGCAAGACGACGACGAAGAAAACAACGACGCGGATGCCGAGCATATGCAACGTGTTCAGGGATTACTTCGTACAACCACGTCTCAAGACCGAAGCCATTTCACGGAGCAACAAAATCCCAACTTATCCAGGCTCAACGTCGCGAATCAGTCCGTTAGGGTGAACCATGCTGTTCATTCTATCGGAGGATCGATGCATTCTACGACCGTCGTTGCTCCACACAGTACCGCCACTCAACAATCTTCTCAAAACCTGGTAAACATCTGTCCGAGCCAACCCGACAAATCTGGCTCGCAGTTGTCGCAAACTGTTCAACACGACCAAACTACGCAAATGCAGATGCAAATGCAAATGCAAATGCAAAACACCATGGGGCAAGTATCGCTGCCGTCCCTGATCCACTTGGCTGCCTCTCAAAAGTCCGGTTCCATTGCTACCTCTCAGGCTACCGATGAGACGGAAATGCAACGCAAACGGGAGGACGAGCTGAAACGGAAACAGCTCGAATTCGATGAAACTCTAAAGAGGAAGGAAGAAGAATCTAAGCAACAACAAATCCAACAGATATATCAACAGCAACACCACCAACACTTGCAACAGTCGCAATCCCATCTGAAGAATCAACAAATCTTACACCCTAATATGTTGCGATTGGAGGGTTTGGTTATCAATGGTCCAAATACATCTTGTAAGTATGTCCTACGTATAATAAACCAAGAAAACCTCGATCCGCGATACGAACCGTCTCTATCTACATGTTATAGCCACTCAAAATGGTAACAATGATGCGCCTTTGCCACCGGAACGCGGCTCTAGTTACGCGGTGATGTCACAACAGGGTGCCCTCCGATCGAATAACTCAAATACCTCTAATATACTGTCGGTAACGCATCCTCAGCAATCAGCATCCATTAAGAGGGTCTCGTTTCACGACACAAACGCAAATCCAGAATCTACACAACGAAACTTTACATCAGGAAATTTAAACACAACTGCGTCCGTGACCATGGATATTATTGCGGAAGACCCGAACGTAAGATCACCGATATACTTTTCCTCTTTTGTAAATTCCCCAACATGTGCATATACGTAAAATCGTTGTAACCTTTCCCAAATTAACTTATTAACGGAAATAACAACACCTCGACAAACAACACAAGTAGATACTCATTTGCTGCCTATTTGTAGAATTTCATCAACGATGCAGAAAATTTATTGGCATCCCCGAAAACACCCGAAGGATCTGGAATTCCAATTACTGGTAGCACGCCTGGTGTTATAGGTGCTCAAGAAGTTTACAAGTAACCCTACTATATTACTACTAATTATACCACGTTTAAACTGATTAACGGTAATGCGAGTAACCTACAAGTTTTTCCGCTCAATTCATTTCTTTAGGGATCCCAGACAAAGGCGACTAGCTGAGAAGCAAAAACAACAACAGAACTCTCAAGTTGGGCCCGTTCCGGAGAAACTTAGCTTCAAGGAAAAGATGAAAATGTTTGCAATGGAAACTGGCGAAGATGGTACTCCGCGGGATAAGGTAAAAATTTCACGTGCACAACGCGAAATCGATAATATAGGTAATCCTATGGCTCTGAATAGCAATAACAACAACAGCGGCAATAACACTGTTAGTGTTAACAACAACAATAGAAATTAAGACTGAAAACGTAAATTCATTTCTTTTGTAAGCGCGTTGCATCGTGTGCAACGCGACGCGACACAACACGACACGAATAGAGACAAACCGAATTGAATTGTCGTCACACTTGGGTAAGTTACAAGTTTCCTTTCTAGTTCCGTCTTTTTCAATACACGAACACATGGGAATCATTCCAATAAACAGTTGTCCTGTTTCTAACAAAAAACTACGTTCTGACGAAAGACGCATCCGTATAGATGATGTAGATGTAGATGTAGATTTAGATGTAGATTTAGGTATAGATATAGGTATAGATATAGGTATAGATATAGGTATAGATATAGGTATAGGTATTGGTATTGGTATAGGTATAGGTATAGGTTTTAGGTAGGTATAGGTATAGATATATGTATAGGTATATAGGCATAGATATACGTATAGGTATAGGTATAGAGGGAGTAGATGGTCTGCAAGAATTATTCGAGGCAAATGCATTCCCATAGTCGAATCGTTCCTGAACTTCGTGATACTCTACGATTGATGGGACTCGGTTTGACCCGTGCCCTCCTCCCCTTTGGACCAATTTAACATTAATATTTAGAAACTCAGAACGATCGAGCAAGGTTTATGAGAGATATTAGCTCCGAGACTTGGTAACATTTCGTCCACTTTATCGAGGCAACAAACAATGAAAGTTATATATACATATACATATTTTACGAATGTACATAGGTAATATTAGTATAATTTTTAAAACTACTTGTTATTTACGATGTTGTTTCGTATTTATATTAGATATTATACGTACCGAGTACGGCGTATCTTTGTCTCTATTTTGGACACATACATGCACGTTTAATTTTTTTATTCAGACGAGAGACACAACAGCTTTAATGCGATCGTTCGATAGAACGTGTGCGGATTAATCAAACGGGCAGCTTTAAGGTAAGATAACGCAAGTATAGAGGAAAGGTGCGCGTTCGATCTAAGAAAATTTAAAGATTTATGTACTATGTATGAGAATACGATACGGCTAACTGTTACACGTTTTAAGTCTAACGTCGTGTCGATACTTTTTATCTCGTCTTCATTTCGTTACAGTTACACTGCATCGGTGGCCATACATCGTTTTATTCCGTTCCATTCAGTATCATATCGGCGTTGCATCCTGTTAAACTGTTGAATGATAATCATTTGAGTAACGAATTTTCCTCGAGTAATTATAATTAGGGAAAAGTATCTCGGAGGACAAAGAGTATGGTATGATTAGGTATACACAGGAGGAAGCTAAGCTACACATGTATAATCCGTTGCGCGATGAGTGACTACAATCTAGTTGTCTATCTTTCGCTTACAATTAGTACCTTTTGTCGTTCGTTGCTTCAATTTTCCTAACATTGCAATCAAGCAACGCTCGATTGTCCTCGGAAAGCGTAAAATGTATGTACGACGAAACAAACAAACAAACAAACAACAAACAAACAGAGATATACTTGTAGTAAAGATAACTATCCAGCACTATATTTTTTCTAATCTTCTTTTACATTCCGCTATTACACAATTGATTCGTTGATGATATTGAAGCAGGTATACTTTGCAACTAAAGCGTAAGCCTTACCATTCAGGATAGCGACAGTGTATTATTTTATACGTTACTATAAATATTAGAGATGTACTTTTAAAGGTAACATATTTTTTAATTACTGTGTAAAAGGACCATGATGCAAATGAGAAATAAAAAAAGTCACTTGTAATCTACGGTGATGGAAGAAACACGATGCCTGAAGTTATAATAATAGTTCTGTTTGTAGCGTCGCGTCGCGCCGATTCGGTTTCGTGAGTACGCAAACAGACTTTTAGTGGCATCTAAACTCTCGGAGTAATAACAAAATTGTCCAAATTAAGCGTACGTCAAAGCAAGAATTTTAGTAGGAAAATAAAAAAAAAATGTAATTCTTTTTGAAAAAGGCACACTTAAAGTGAACTTTGTTGGAAATTTTCCAACGATCGAACAAACATTGATATCACTGTATCATTTGCCGAAAAGCAACCATATGGCTATAAAATTATTTCCCTTTTTGCACAGCGAATTTTTCACTCTGTTTGTTACTCGATCGACAGTTTGGGGATATTTTGTATGCGGTGTATTCGTAGGCAATTTTACAATGAAAATAAACGATTTTGGACATAATTCTCTCTGATTCAGCCTTCTGTAATAATAATTAATTAATGATTATATAAACGTCGTGATGATAAAAAATATCAAGTAAACCCGAAATGAAAAATAGAAACAAAACCTTTCGAGCTGACACCCATTTTTATCGATATTTATAAATAAATTATGTTTCCTAAATCGTACCACTACTTAAATAGGTATACAATCGAAACATATAGCTCCTCAAACTATACATTTTAACGTAATTAAAACCGAAGTTAATTTCGACAAAATTTTCGAAAAATTTAGCTCTTCCAACTAGAAATTTTAACGTAATGGATTGAAATAGAATTTAATTTCAACAAAATATACGAAAAATTTAGCTCCTCTAACTAGAAATTTTAACGTAATGGATTGAAATAGAATTTAATTTCAACAAAATATACGAAAAATTTAGCTCCTCTAACTAGAAATTCTAACGGAATGAATTAAAGTACATATAACGTAAATTTTAAGATATTTCGAGTAGTAGGATATAGGCAATCCTCCCCTAAATACATACGCTGCATACACGCGGGAGATGCTAGGAGCTAGGAGGCGCGTAGTCAGCCAATCAAACAGCATTTGTACATACCGACGATATACATATATCGTGTTGTCTGGAACTGTACGGTAGAGAGCGCAGACGCGTGTTACGGTTTACCTGACATTGACTGGAAATTTGCCGAGGGAGGCGACATTATCGCTTAGTCAGTACTCAGAACTCCGAATTCCTCGCCTCGGTCAACCTCGGTCTCTTCGATTCGTAAGATTACGACAGATTACGATACGGTCAGGCGTGCGTCTTCATCTAAATTTAGTTAAATCGTGGCACTTGAGTCGGCTGGATCGTGTACGGCTCGCGCTACGCGTTCTACCCGAATTTATAATATTTACGGGTGGAAGCAGTTTGTTGAAACGAATCTACCAAACTGCACTGTTCTCTCATCTTTTTTTTTTCATACTGACGCGTCTACGAGATATTTCTGGCAGAACCGAACGAAGAAACGTTTCGTCGGAACAACAGATACTTGAAGCAAAAACATCCGCCGACACGCCGTGCTCCGAGACATAAGGGCCGGTCATAGAGTTAAGACGGCAACGGTTAGACCGAAAACGGGCAAAAACGTAGAAACCTAGGGGCATTGATAAGGAAGGGAAAATAATTTACAGTTTCACGCAGCAACCAAAAGTGCAGCAGAGCACGCGCGCACGCGCGTGTGCTATCGTCCATCAGCAACGCAATTCGGCAGGTAAATGTTTCACGTCTTATTCATGATATTTCCGTGGTCTAGAAACGAACAATCCGCCGTTTAACGCGATTCGTACAACCATATCAAGCCTGGGTCACTCAAATGCACGGAACCCGGCCTGGAAATTTTTTTTTCAATGAGATCGTATTTATATTTATAGCATCGGACAAACAGAAAGCAAAAGCTAGAAAGGATCACCAGAAAATACGAATCTCTTTCAGTATTTTCTCATTGATCGTTTCTCACGTCGATACTTGCCGTGGAACGCTGTACAATATGTACATACGTAGGTAGATATGTAAATATATGTACACCATACTATTGTGTGTGACTCCCATGCAGGCGTGCGATTCTGTAAAGTGAATTCGTCAAATATTGCGTATCTTGTTTACGTTGCATGTGAATAAGTTGAAGCTGGCATAATTTCCCCCCCGAATAGTACATTTCCTTCGAGTAGAAAGTAGGACCGAGGTTTCCAGGCGTTCGTTCCACGTTACGGTGTAAGCACTGTAAGGGATATTACCCACTCGCTCGTTTCACGTTCGGGTTTGGCATGAATATATTTCATTGCCACCACTCCACACACCACCCAGTTACTTTTTTTTTTATAACGTCTCCGTCGAGGTACTGTACTTAATATGAAATCTATACTAATGTGAGGAGTGTCGCAATCTTCAAAAGAGCTGGATTGCGAGGGGAAGGGGGAAGGTGAATGGTGAATGGTGAATGGTGAATGGTGAATGGCGAATGGTGGATGGTGAATAGTAAATAGTAATGGACTTGACAAAATAACGACGAATTTTAGGATAAGACAAAAGCATCGTGATCGGAAACATTCTTTTATTAGATATGCACGATAGTTATATCAGTCAGATCTGATTAGAATGCGACGGAAAACTGCATCGATCGTATCGAAATGTCACGAGTATCAATATCATGTTTTCTCTTGCGCTTTCCAGCACTCTAAATTAAACTTTTATCGTTAAACTAAAATTTGGTAAATGGCTGAACATAGGTATAATTATTATTGAGCGGACAGAGAAGGCCACGCCGCGCCGCGGGGTCAGTACTACTACTCTCGTCCCGGTAGTCGATACGCGCCCATAATTTATTCTCGGTTGCGAGAATCGTGCATCGAAATTTTATTCATGTGCCGCGTCAAGTCGAGTCGCGGGGCGGGGGTACTCAGAATCAGTGACAGTACATAATCTCGATAGTAGGGTGTGGAGTTAATTAAATGTATTAGCATCGCGTCGTTATCAGTTCCTTTTGCGTTGCCAAAATAGAAATTTATTTTAAGGGAAACCGAGATTTCCAGGTTCTATCGACTGGTTGGCATTGAGCCAGTTATCACCGTTAGCCAAGACGACCCAACTGGGTTTGCCAAGTAAAGGAAAAATATGGCCGATGAATCGATTAGCCGTTGAAATCTGACGTCTCGAACATATCAACCTGAATTCAAGTGGTAAAGAACGGGAAAATCTTTTCCTTCAGTTTGAAACAGTGAAAACGCTGGACGGGCGATACATTACATCGTCTATCGATCGATCGATCCAACCTGATTTTCGATATTTCGATCCTCTCTTGTTTCCGGCAATGTCTGCAGCTCCTTACTAAACGGTTTGCTGCGTTTGCTTATTACAGGACAAGTGGTGAATATTTATTTAAAAATTGGAATGTCTGCTTCTCGGTTTTGTTTACCACTTGGATACACGAACTCTCGAATCGATTAGCAATGTATCGAGTAGTTGAGTACACACCGCGTTGCGTTACATTGCGTCGCGTTGCGCAATCTTGAAGTAGCTTTCGTATTTTGCATCACATCTACCGTTTCTTATCGTCTAGTAGAGTTATAACTTGATAAAAGCGTTGATAAACGCGGCAGCGCTTGACGTGTAACGTATTAACCCTTGGAACGAAAGGAATGCGCATGATATCATGTAATCCAGCATTTTGCGAAAGTGCTGCCCGATTACTCGTTCGAGTAAGAATGATACGCATACTTAATTGGGTTAGACAGAAGCGGGGCGCAGTCCAGTAAAGTTTTCGGCGATGAAACTGAACGAAACGGAGAAATGAAAAGAACTTAACAGATAAGAAAACAAACGAAAGCACCAACGGACGAACAAGTGAGAATAAGGCAAGGCAGCACGGAACGGGGCGGGACCATTACACGAAGGAGAGAACCGCCCAAGTTAACAGGCTGCGAAGTCGGTGGGGAAAAGATGGGCCAGAAAATCTGAAAAAATTGACCGGCCGCGAGGAGGACGGCGGGGGGGGGGCAGTGGAGTAGAGAGGGAGAGGGGTAAACGGAAAAATAAGCTAGACGAATCGCGCGACTGGGGAGAAGAAACTACGGAATAGGGTAGTCATGCCGCGGAAGCTTCTGTATAGCAATTGAAGAGTCGGGCAGATATTTAGTATATGCTTGAGATTTCGAGTGATCAGCAGTACCCGTTTAAATTACAATTGCAATCGGAAAGGAGCTGAATAACGACTTAATCGCGCATAAAACCTCGGAGGTAAGCATAAGCGATTAGTTCTACATAGTATACCGATTGCTGCGAGCTAGTGTTTCACGAATCACGACCACAGGATTTCATAGCATAGGTATTATATTATAAGGTATCTAAGACATGCGACGCGACGCTGCATGCCCGTCAAAGCGGTCCCGAGAGAAGGCCAGCATTTTCCAAGGAAATATTTCCCTCGTCAAGTCTGTTCGTTCGCGGGTGTACTCTTTTTCTAATTTTCATTTTTGTACGATCTCTCTGCTATCAAATTTTACTGTCTTCACAGTGCTGATGTAAATTACTTACCGTTTAACAGTCTGTTTCTTTCGCATAATTCGAAATATATATGTCCGAAAGCTAGAAATATAGAGATTGTAAGGAATGTGGGACTTGGACTGTTTTTCGACGTGTTCCCAAGCGGTGATTTAGCTGTCGTCGGAGCCTTATCGGGTGGACTGTCGTCGGAGCCTTATCGGGTGGACTGTCGTCGGGGCCTTATCGGGTGGACTGCCGTCGGGTGCCGGGGCATGAGGGGGTAACAGGACTATTGAAACCTCGAAAAATCGATTTTTTTTATTACTAGTAATTCTGAAAGTGTCATTCTTTGTGAACATTCACAACAAAGTTTCATGAAAGAAATTCGAATAATTATGGAAATTATAGCGCTGAACGTAACTGTGTGCACCGTCCAGTAACGGCCTCGCAGAGCGGTATTGGCGTAGGGGGACTTAACATTGAACCCGTTTATTTCGAAACTACATTTTTAAACGCCGTACATCACCGTGTACATCATAACTTTTGAACGAATGAATATATTCACTTGAAATTTTAACTGGAGGTGTAGAACTCCATTCTCTATAACTTGGAATTTCCGCATCAACATTGGATGTTTGTACAATTTTTTATAAACGGTTAAAGTAAAAATGTGAAAAAATATTGATTCGCGTGTAACTTTCCCAATTTTTGTTTAAATTCGCCAGTCAAGTTCCGTGCTGTAGATTTTGGTGTAGAAATTACTCACCCCAAAGCATTTTGCTTTCAGAGGATTCGTTCACCTGATACTACGTACACCGACTACAGTTGCGCACTACGGAGGACCATCTTCAGCGCTTAATAATGTCAACAAATTCGAACGTTTCGACAATTATTTTTTTTGGCAGTTACTCGGAAACGCGTCCACAATAAACTGTGAAACGTACGGGTATAATGATTACTTGGTACCTAAGCAATCCGACAAAAGAACACATCGATTTTACGTCCCCATTAGTCCTGTACCCCCTTAAGGGGTCATGTTGGCAGGCGAAAAAAAAACGTGATTTTCGGGAATTTTTTGTGGAAAATCTAATGTATATTTTTTACAACTATTTGCTTATTTTAAAAGTACATATATTCAGCAACTCTCAGTAATTTTGTTATAGGAAAATATTAAAAATTGAACGAACAACAGCCACTCTCCGGGAAGCTATTTTTTTTTAACGGTGAGCACGATTTCTCCGAGTCGAATCATCTGAAATCGAAAAGTGAAGAAGATTCTGGTAGCATATGAGTTTATCTAGTTCGTGAACGAAGGATTTTTGTTTTTGTTGAAAACTCTATTTCTAATTCACGAAAAACGAACAATTCAGACATCGAAAAATTACGATTTTGCGTTAAACGGCCGCCATTTTGTCTGAAACCATTTTTTTGAAAAATCCTTCGCTCACGAACTAGATAAACTCGTATACGAACAGAATCTTCTTCACTTCTCGATTTCAGACGATCTGGCTCGGAGAAATCGTGCACACCGCTAAAAAAATAACTTCCGGGAGAGTGGCTGTTATTCGTTCGTTTTTTAATATTTTCCTGTAACAAAATTACTGAGAGTTGCTGAATACATGTACTTTTAAAATAAGCAAATAGTTGTAAAAAAGTATACATTAGATTTTCCACAAAAAATTCCCGAAAATCACGTTTTTTTTTCGCCTGCCAACTAAGCATGGCCCCTTAAGCAAGGGTGAAGAGAGGGTTGACTGCGTGTCGATGGGTATTCGTAAATGTATACACTTACGTATAGGTACCAAAACGCATATAGTTGACGACGACGCATCGTTGCTTTCTTCGTGTTTTTGCATTTATTAAATCTCTTACAAGATAGTGGAGGAAAGAGAGAAAGAGGTATGCGAAAAATGATTTAAGAAAGTGTATAAAGCGAGCGCGTTGATAAGAAATACGAACAGTTGATGTTGATCGCGTATTGTAAAACAAAAAAAATGAGAGCCTCCGACTGTGGAACGACTCGACTCGACTCGACTCGAAATGCGCAATAATATGTGCTCGGGTGTCTAGTTTCCCATTACCTTGATAATAGTGTGATCGTTTCGCGTCTGTGTTGGAACTCGGAGGTGACCGCAGAGGTCACCTCAGATATCATCAATATCGATCGTTTTCCGGATCGGATTCGTAACACGTGATATTTTAGCTTGAAAGCTGTAAGAGCCTGGTGCGAGTAGACAGCGAAAGAGAAAATTATAAATGAAATTAGGACGCACAGACGATTGCCCTTGCCCTTTTTTTTTTTTTTACATATTATTCTTCGTCGTAGTTTGTTTGCAGAGTTCTGAATTCGCGGTTCACCGATATTTTCAACTGTTTACATAAGCATACTTTGCATTAGTATGTAACCGCGTCGAAACCACCCCCTTCCTGTATACAGCTTATCTATCGCATTAGGTGATCAAGTACTTACATACGTTCACGCGTTTACGTAATGAAGAACTGCTCGCATTCGCGCACCGCACCGCACCCGGGACATTGTACATTGCATATACGTGTGCTACAGTTGCTTCACGACACACGATTATCAATTTCGTTTGACAATAAGGGGCTCTGTTGTGCGGCGTGTTTCAGATCGGAAATATGAGCGGGGCCGACCTCGACGGAGCTTGGACGTTTCCCCCGAAACAGGGTCTTTACGACCCGAGCCTCGAGAAAGAGGCTTGCGGTGTTGGATTTATCGTTGCCATCGATGGAAAGAAATCGCACAAGGTGAGCTACGGCATTCGTATAAAGTGAATTAGAGGGGGCGCGGCGTGTTGTGCTCGCACAGCACTTGCTTTGATTAAGGCAGCGTGCTACAGACGCGTACGATTTCTTTTGCAACGGGTAAATGCCTCTCAGGGTCGTGTGTGCTGTCGTCGCGTTGCACGTATATCACCACGCTTCTCTGTTTGCAGATCGTACGGGACGCGGAGACCCTGTCCGCGCGTATGAACCATCGCGGTGCTTGCGCCTGCGATAACGACACCGGAGACGGTTCTGGTCTTCTTTGCGCAATTCCACACGAGTATTACGCCGATGAAATTCGGTAAGCGATAATCAAGATTCATAGTCCATCTTTTTATCACCTTATCGGTCTCCCGCGACGTATATACTTGTCAGGGGCGTCCGTAGACTTTTTTCCAGGGGGGGGGGGGGGGCAACTTTGGGATGATGGTAAAGAAAAATATGCCCCTCTTGCTTTTTTTTTAACCCCTTTTATAGTGCCAATTTAATTAAAAAGTTAAAACCGAAATTTAAAAATATTCCCTTTCTTAGTATAAACTTAATAAAGATCAGTTTTGAAAAATAAGCGATTTTTTCTCAAAAGTCAGGGGGGCAACTGCCCCCTTTGCCCTCTGCGGACGCCCATGGTACTTGTGCGCGTACGTTTGTATGGCGCTTTGAATTTCAACCACGCAATTTCTAGGCTCTCGGTTTACCCGCGAAAGTTGTTGAACATGTAGCAAGCCCTCCACGCGTTTACTTTCTTACCGATCCTATTAATAGCGAACGGAATGTTGATTTTCCATCGCTACCCTTACTCTTCGTTTCACTTTTTTGTCCCGATATTTGACCTATTTGTGTCTCGATTTCGATCTTGGCCTCCTCGTTGCACTCTTGCGATCTTTAATACATGCTAACTCGAGTGTTTCAACGCTATTGAGGAACGTAACGTAGGTATGTATACGGAAGACGCCGCCGGGCTACGCGTGACGTTCTATACCGGATATTAATCTTACAATTAGTGATAAGAAAGGGAACGGAGAGACCAAATGCGTATTTAGACGAATGTGAAACTACATGCATACCTATATACACAGTGGCGGACGGTAGAAAGTTTACTGTTCAAAATCGCATAACATTTTTAGAATTGGTCCAAACGACGTGAGTTTTTTTTTGAGAAGCTAGAAGGATTAGCTTGCTAAGTGACGTGTTTCGTCGTTTTGAAAAAAGTTGCAATGGTCGGAATAGCAAAAAAATAATAGGAAAGATCATTTTTTAAACCTTTTTTTTTGAGCCTGTAATGAAAATTCAAAAAACCCACTTGTAGATTGAGGTAAGTTGTATACATGCCTAAAATTTCAGCAAAATCGGTTAACGTTGCTCTGAGCTATAAACGCTTAAAGATCGCAGAATAAGGTCGAAAATTGCGAAACTCGCGAAATCAGCGATTCGGCTCACAAAAAAAGTTTAAAAAACGACATTTACTATTTTTTTTTGCTAATCCGACCAATTGCATTTTTTTTTTCAAAACGACGAAACACGTCACTTAGCAAACTAATCCTTCTAGCTTCAAAAAAAAAACATGCCGGTTGGACCAATTCTAAAAAAGTTATGCGATTTTAAAAGTTGTAAACTTTCTTTCGTCCGCCACTGTATGTATCAACCGTCCTTGCCCCCGCGTTTAGGGACTTGATTTGTAAGAATTAAATGAATCGATTTGTAAATTGGCGAGGTACAATTTTTCGTAGACTAGAGTTTCGGCAAGCTCAAGTGACGCATAAAGTGGAGACGTAAGTTTATCTGTATTCAATTAGATGTTTCCAATAATACCGACTGTTGCCCCAGGCCCCGCCAACTCTAAGGGCGGCTCTGTCAGTATCAAGGATAACGCACTCGCTCATTCTTTCATCTCGTGTTGTCACCATACGTTTCTCCAACAGAATCTAACCGGGGAAAAAGTCTGTAAAATAATCGCATTTAAAATAAAATAAAATGCCACATGTAGCACGTGGTAGGAAAAGCATTCCTCTTAAAGTCCATTTGTTTTACAGCGAGCAGCAAAATATCGAGCTGCCGAATGCTGGACGTTACGCTACCGGTATCCTGTTCCTCGACAAAGATACGCACCAAGATAGCGAGGCTGCGTTCGAGAAGTTGGCCAAAGAATGCAACTTGAGGGTACGCAAAGGGACAAGCTTGTTCTCAACAACCAAATCTACGCACACACACACCCACCTTTCTTTCCTATCGAATGTTTCCTTCTGCAGGTAATCTGTTGGCGTGACGTTCCGACTGATAACACGCGGATCGGCGAAGTGGCACGAAAATGCGAGCCTTATATGCGGCAAGTGTTCGTCACTGGTGATCAGGATGATGGAGATCTCGAGCGGCAGGTAATAGTCTGCGACAATACGCCCCTCGATTCGATGCCGCGTGTAAAAATCTTCACTTTCTCGCCGCAGGTATTCGTCTTAAGGAAAAGATCATCTCATTCGATACCACGTCCAGGGATTAGGTATTACATATGCTCCCTCTCTGTTCGAACGATCGTTTACAAAGGCCAACTGACGGCGGATCAGCTGTGGCAGTATTTTCTAGACTCGAAGGTGCATATAAAATCCAGATTTCGCAGCTTGTAATTTCCGTCTTTCCTGGTACCGATTTCACTGTTTTTGTGTTGTAGTCCCTAAAATTTGAGACTTATTTGGCACTAGTTCACACGAGATTCTCTACGAACACGTTTCCAAGCTGGGAAAGGGCACATCCTTTGCGGTGAGTGATTTATTGTCGACGGTATTGTGGCCTATTTATTAACCGACTTCAAAAAAATTAAAAAAAAAAAAACAACTTAAAACCGACTTAAAAAAAATAAAATTGCACTAAAAAGTAAAAAATAATTTTTTCCCTTATTTAATCTACGACTCTCGTATTTTTATAAGTCGGCGCCTCATCATTTGCACTGTGTAAATCTGGCGCCGACTTAAAAAAATTTAGAGTCGTAGATTAAATAAGGGAAAAAATTATTTTTTACTTTTTAGTGCAATTTTATTTTTTTGAAGTCGGTTTTAATTTTCATATTTTTTAATTTTTTCCAACGACAACTCCTTCTATTTTGTAGGTTGTTGGCGCACAATGGCGAAATCAATACTTTAAGAGGGAACGTGAATTTGATGAAAGCCCGAGAAGGAGTGATGAGCAGCAAGCTGTACGGCCAGCAATTGAAGCAGCTTTATCCGGTGGTGGAACCGAATCTATCGGATTCCGGAGCCGTCGATTGTGTCTTGGAATTCTTGGTGATGGTGGGACAGCGGTCTCTACCAGAGGTACGGAATTTCTTTCGTACTCGAATCGTATTTCTTTCGCAATCGAAGCAAGCACGGCTTATGGCTCCTATGCTTAGGCGGTGATGACCATGGTACCGGAAGCTTGGCAGAACGATCCAACGATGGCGACCGAGAAGCGTGACTTTTATCATTGGGCTGCTTGCGTCATGGAACCTTGGGATGGCCCTGCGCTTTTGACCTTCACAGATGGACGTTACGTTGGCGCCATATTAGACAGGTAGAAACTAACGTTTTTCTACCGTTCTATTCTCCATTAATTTTCGTGTAGCTTCGTCTTCATACAACACGTAGGGGACCTCGATAAATTCTTTATTTCAGCTATTACCGAGAGAGTTACGAGCAAAGAGTGTGCATGCGAAATTCCTACTTGGAGCCCGCTATGTGACAAAATTGAAAGAGTGTGAGAGAAACGGTGGAGAACCCGGCGCGCGAGGATTCATTAGCGACACGTTATTTTTTTCTTTCTTCTTGCCTGTCTTCTCCCCCTTGTTCCATCATTTTCATATTATGTACTTCTGTATGTATTTCAAGCAAGTCCGAGTATCGCACGAAAGCAACCCTTGAGAGAACGCTGGTGTACGAATCAAGCATGACAAATGCATACATACTTGTCCGCGTTTCTGAATAGTTGTAGGTGCAGACGCGCGCTGACATGCTTCCGTACTGGTTTTCATAAAACCGAAAATTCAATGATAGATCACTACTTTATTATACATTGTGTATACCTTATCGAACGGCTTGAAGGAGCCGAACTTGTTGAAACAGGTAAAACATGGATTATCGAGGTTCCGGAGGGAAGTACGTAGCGTTTCATAGATGTGTATCGTGATATGTAGCGTGGTCGGAAGGTTGTAAGAAGAGGGTGAGTATTCGCTTCCCTCCGAGGCACGTAGGCAGAGGAACGCGCGGAACTCTCACTCGTATCCGGTGCCTGTAGAGTAATCGATGTGTACAGAGAAAGGTAAATTGGAGCAACCGCACTAAAGAGATGCCGCGTGTGCGCCCCGCGCCTCTGCGAAACCGCAAGCGACTTGGCGAGTTGAGATTCTGGGTGCGTGTGTGCGTGTGTGCGCGCGTGTAATATATTATTAAGGGATGCCAAGACGGAGGCAATGCGAGAAAACAAACAAGAATATAGTCACAGTTGATAATAACGCACGGCACTGAGGTGGTAATACAAAAGACTTTTTTGAATTTTTGTTTGGCAGAAACGGCCTGCGCCCATCGCGCTTCTACGTCACTAAGGATAACATGATGGTGATGGCGTCCGAAGTGGGCGTCTATGATACTCCGCCCAGCAATGTAGTCCTGAAGGTAAACGAGGAAATGAACGCACCCCACCGGTCAGGCTAACCCACTGGAGAAATTTTCCAGCCGAGTTGGCTCTGCCGCGTCTACATATATTTCAGCTCTAGGGAGGAGACTGCTAAGGAGGGAAACTTTTTTTCCAACACAAGCAAAGGGAGAAACGATTAATGCAAAGGACTCGCGTTGTCATCCTGGATCCCGGTCGGCGTCACTCTTAACTTTTACCATTTACCTAGCCGTGGCGTAAAGGATACGCACGTGTGTGTGTGTGTGTATCCTTACTCGATCGATACTCTTATTCTCTACTCTCTTGTCACGCGGAATCTTCGCGGAATGGAGTCTCGATCTCGATACCTACATGCTTCGTTCGTGTTCCCCTTTCGTTTGCTCAGTTGAAAAAAAAAAAAACTCGAACAGAGTTTTGCTGCGCGCGGTCACCGTGCTGGGCAACGTGTGTCCTCCCCTCTTCCTCCTCCTCCTCTTCCTCTCGAAAGACGACCAGGATCGTGAACGATGACTAAACTCGGGATAACAAGAGCTTACGATCAGGACCAATCGAGGACGTACTTGTTTCGCCTTTGCTTCGGAATAATCTTGTAAGAAAAGTATCTCCTGGTAGAAAGGGATCACCGTCCAACTCGGGCATGTTTTCTCGTCCGTTGTGCAACGTATCAGTTTAGTCTTCATGCAAATAACCAGTCATATTGTGTTTTATTTATTTTGAAACATGTCATTGTGTATGTGTGTGCGCCCGAGTATATATATATACATTTATATATATATATATATATAATTTATAATTTGCCATTTAGGAAGTAGGTTCGTATAGAGTTGTAGGATGATCATCCACTGCCGCCGCTGTGGTGTGCTGCATTGAACGAATGGTCGTAGCTGCTATTCAACGTTTATTATTTACGTTTCGTTTTAATTGCAGAGTCGGTTGAAACCCGGAAGAATGCTGCTCGTCGACACTCACGAGAAGAGGATTATTCAAGACGCTGAACTCAAGTTGGAGATCGCTAGACGCAGGCCTCATTCCAAGTGGCTTAAAGACCAGGTACACGCTCTCTCTCTCTCTCTCTCTTCTCTTCTCGTGTTTCATTACGCGCGAATCGGTCGTAACGTTCCGTTATCGCGAACAGGACAGTCCTCTGTCCGTTTCCAGTTATATTTCCTGCCTCCAACTATGCCATAACATACTCGGGGAATCGGAATAGATTAATCATTTATCCTTGTGTCGCTTGGTGTCTAATGCAAAGACATTTGTTTCTTGATTTTTTTCAAACTATCGCACGTGCTGTGGTGTCGTGCTTGTACGTGATGTATCGCACGTAGATGGTAAGTCACTTAAACTTGTACATGTATCTTCAGATCGCGTCTGTTGTTGTCTTTCCTCGTTTGTGCCTTCGTATTTAAAGGTGTGTATGTAAGCCACGTTATAGACCACGGAATTCGGTGGTTTCTCTCATTGGTTACATACTATGTAGATACATATAGCTTCGTGTCGAGTTGACAAGAATACGCGTACGTACGTAGATGGGGCAAACGAGTACAAAAATCGTGTGGACGGGAGAAGGAGATGGTGCAACAGAACGTTGCGTAGGTACATACAACACGTTACTCATCCTTCAATCTTCACTACCACGATTTACAGATCACGATGGAAGAGTTGCGCGCTGCCGATGCCAGCCGTACGGCGGAAAGCATGCTCGCCACCTCCGTTGGAAATGGCTCGTCGACCGAACAACAAGCAACGGGAAAGAATCGGGCAAACGACACGAACCCAGTATCCGCTGTGAATCGAGTTTGGGGGGGCGATAAGAGATTGTCCCTTTATGGATACACGCTAGAGACCATCAACTTGCTGCTTCTGCCCATGATGCAGTCCAAGTACGTATTCTATTTTTCTTTTTCCTCCGTCCATGTAAATTCCTATTGTTGGGGCAATCGTACGCGCAACTTTCAAAACTCCCGCAACGTGGGTTCTTGTGATACATAAAATAACGGATTGATTCTTTAGGAAAGAAGCACTGGGCTCCATGGGCAATGACGCGCCGCTCGCCTGTCTCTCCCAGTTTCAGCCGCTTATCTACGACTACTTTAAACAGCTGTTCGCCCAGGTACGTCGACCATTTTCAACAACGAAACGCTGTGTCGTTGCGAATCGTATTCGACCACCAAACACATTAAGGGGAGGTTTCGGTCTAGAGCCCCAAAAAATTTAGGAATTAATTAAAGGAAAACTACTATAGATAATTTAATGTGACTTTTTGCATTGTATTAAGGATGTCTTAAGTCATAGAAATATATTTTTTGTTTCATAATTAATCATTGCAGACGGCACTGGGGAGTCGTTAAACTCAAGGCGTCAAAAAATTCATCCAAATCGGTGAGACCTGTATCTCCAAAACTTATTATCCGATTCGACTGAAACTTTTTTTTATACTTCTGGCTAGGGGGCAAACCAGACAACATTACAAAAATGACATATTTTAGAAAATAACGACACTTGAAGTTTGAAATCACTTTTGCCCTATATTTTTCGTCCTTTCAACGCCTCTGAAAATTATAAATTTTCAATTTTTTGTCATTTTTTCTGGCTCCCCCCCTAGCCAGAAGTATATTCTTCAAAATAAAAAAAGGTTCAGTTGATTCCGATAATAACTTTTGGAGATTAACTGTTTCGAGAAAGACGCGTTTAAAGTTTTACGTGAGCGCCGAGTGGCCGGTTGTTGGCCATGCATTTGCCTCCACTCAAATGCCTATAACTTCAGGAATTTTACGAATTCCTACAAAGATAGATTGAACATTCGAAAAAGGAAAAAAAATCGACTTTTAGACCGGAACCTCCCCTTAAACCGCTCGCCCGTCTCTCCTTTCTTTTCTCATCTTCCATCTTTCACCTTTCACCTTAATCTTCTTTCATTTTCATTCTTCTTCTTTCTTTTCTCTTCCCTGTCCCTTCTTGCCGCTTTCTTGCCTCTTGATATTCCTTATAGGTTACCAATCCTCCGATCGATCCATTCAGAGAGAAAATCGTAATGTCGATGCTCTGCCCGATCGGCCCCGAGAGTAACATCCTGGAGCCGAACGAGCGTCAAGTGCATAGATTGTTTTTACAACAACCGATATTGTCATTGGACGATATGGAAGTGATAAAACGAACGAGCTATCGCGGTTGGAAGACGAAGGTGATGGACGCGACGTATCCTGTAGAAGACGGCCCATCCGGCTTGGTGGATACGTTGGACCGTGTGAGCCGGGAGGCAGAGCAGGCTGCGAGACAAGGTTACCAGTTTCTCGTTCTTTCCGATCGACAGGCCGGAGCAGAAAGGTAGCTGGACGATAGTGTTTTGTTCTCTTGTGCAGGCATTCTTTATTTATGCTTCCTCACTCGCCTCCATGACTCGCGTTCACCCGATTTCCGCTTTCTTCCATCAGGGTACCCGTGAGTAGTTTGATGGTGTTAGGTGCCG
The DNA here is from genome assembly GCA_029448645.1 of Andrena camellia. NCBI lineage: Eukaryota > Metazoa > Arthropoda > Insecta > Hymenoptera > Andrenidae > Andrena > Andrena camellia. Next base: position 35,409,333 of record CM055680.1, read on the forward strand.
TCCACCACCATCTGATAGAAGAACGGCAGCGCATGAAGGTCGGTCTGATTCTCGAAACTGGCGAGGCCAGGGAGGTGCACCATATCTGTTTGCTCCTCGGTTACGGGGCGGACGCGATTTGTCCGTATATTGTATTTGAAATGGCCAGGAATCTTCGAGCAGACGGTGTCCTCGAATCTTCTTTGACTGACAACGCGTTGTCCGCGGTAAGTTGAACGGCGAAGATGTTTCTATGCACTACTTAGCGGGCAGAATATCCGTCACGTTTTGTAAATGTCTCGTAGAATTATGCAGAAGCAATGGAGAGGGGTATAGCGAAGGTAATGGCGAAAATGGGAATATCGACCTTACAATCGTACAAGGGAGCCCAAATTTTCGAAGCGGTCGGTTTGTCCGACAAGGTGATCGAGAAATGTTTCAAGGTACGTTTTCACCTCGGCAACAGATATATTCTCACCTGTTGTTGGTCGAGATAGCGGCGCGCGCGGACCTACGCGTTCGATGCAAAAGTACGCGTGATTAGAAATTGGATCCAATTCATGAATGCAGGCGGCAATGATCTGTGATTATAAATACTTGAAATGATGTACTACAATGCAACGACCAATAATCGTATCGTTAAACCCGCTTTCACACTCAAATGGAAGAAATATGTAAACTTTTTTTAAATGCTTAAATTCCCAGGGCACGCAATCACGTATCGGTGGCGTTACCTTTGATATTTTGGCACAAGAAGCGGTCGAAAGGCATCAGATGACCTATTGGAACAAACCAATGGACATGCTGGTTATTCGCAATCCCGGAATTTATCATTGGCGATCGGGCGGTGAGAAACACATCAACGATCCTGACAGCATTGCTAATCTACAGGTTGGTTATCTCGATATAATCATATTTAGCTCCCGTGGTCGTTACAGAACCCGACGACTAACAGTAAATAAAAAAAAACATGATTCGTTGCTTCTTTCTTCATTCGTTAGGACTACGTGAATTCGAAGAACTGGAACGCTTACGAGAAGTATCAGAAAACCACGATGGACATGGTGAAAGCCTGCACATTACGGGGACAGTTGGAACTAGTAGAAACGCCAGGGACTGCGATATCGGTGGAACAAGTCGAGCCAGCATCTGAAATCGTCAAGCGATTCGCAACCGGGGCAATGAGCTTTGGAAGTATCTCGATAGAAGCGCATACCACGCTGGCGATCGCGATGAATCGCATCGGCGGCAAGTCGAATACCGGCGAAGGTGGCGAAAATGCTGATAGGTCAGTAGATGTGTGTGTGTGTGTGTGTGCAAAAACAAAAAAAAACATTCCTGCGCCAGGTGTGGTGGAGGTAGATTATTGTACCGGACTCGTTTACATTAAATAAGAACAATTCCGCGTAGATATCTAGACCAAGATCCAGAATTTGATAAGCGATCGGCCATCAAGCAAGTTGCCAGCGGTCGTTTCGGCGTGACTTCCAGCTATTTAGCGGACGCTGACGATCTTCAAATTAAAATGGCGCAAGGAGCGAAGCCAGGAGAAGGTGGCGAATTGCCCGGTTATAAGGTATAAGGGGGGTTGCGACGCTCATATTTTAACCACTACCTTCCATCTACTCCATCCTTGTGTGTGTACACACAGGTGACGGCAGAAATAGCTGCGACCAGACACTCGGTGCCTGGGGTGGGCTTGATTTCACCGCCACCGCATCACGATATCTATTCGATCGAGGATCTCGCCGAACTGATCTACGATTTAAAATGCGCTAATCCCAATGCTCGTATTTCCGTCAAGTTGGTATCCGAAGTAGGGGTGGGCGTAGTCGCGTCAGGTGTAGCGAAGGTAATGTCGTCGAGATAGAGGAGCTCCAGGATTCCGTTTATTAATTCCTTATTCTATAAACAGGGAAAGGCCGAGCACATCGTAATATCTGGTCACGATGGCGGAACTGGCGCTAGTAGTTGGACAGGCATCAAATCGGCCGGTTTACCGTGGGAATTGGGTGTCGCGGAGACCCATCAAGTACTAACCTTGAACAACTTACGGTCCCGGGTAATCGTGCAAGCGGATGGACAATTGCGCACGGGATTCGACGTGATGGTGGCAGCCTTGTTGGGCGCCGATGAATTTGGCTTTAGCACTGCGCCTTTGATTTCGATCGGTTGCACTATGATGAGAAAGTGTCATCTAAACACCTGTCCTGTGGGAATTGCGACGCAAGATCCTGTCCTTCGAAAGAAGTTTGAGGGAAAGCCGGAACACGTTGTTAACTTCTTTTTTGCGTTGGCAGAAGAGGTACGAATGGATACGTTGTACTTGAAGAACAAGAATTTTCGCTCCACATTCATTAACCCTAGAGTAGATTACCCGCTTCGATCCGTGAGAACGACGTAATAGTAACTACCTAGTAATTCGAGAATAACGGCTTCAGCGGTCCCAGCGGGAGACCGCTGTGAGTCTCTAGGCTCATGATTGATCACCGTTCTTCATCCCTTGTCACAGGTACGTTCCTACATGGCCGGCTTTGGAATTTCCAAGTTTCAAGATCTAATCGGCCGTACAGACTTGCTGAGAGTTCGCAAGGATATCTCGATTGAGAAAGCTAAAACGCTAAATCTGGAAAATATTTTGCGGAGTGCGCTCCAACTCCGGCCAGGAGTCGATATTAGAGGCGGTGCGGTGAAACAAGATTTTCAATTGGAAAATAGGCTGGACAACCGGGTGATCAAGTTGGCCGAACCAGTGTTGAATGGGAAACAGGATCACGTCGATATCGAGTTGAATATCAACAACGAGTGTAGAGCGTTCGCGTCGACTTTGAGCTACCGTATCTCAAAGTAAGCCGCTGCTTCCTTTTCTCTCGTTCTGTTCCGTTCCGTTCGATTTCCTAAACAATGTGAAAAATTTATATTTCCATTGTAGATTGTTCGGCGAGAATGGCATACCGGAAGGTAGTATCAACATAAAGATGAAGGGCTCGGCGGGTCAGAGCTTTTGCGCTTTCATGACCAAAGGAATTCGCGTTACTCTCGAAGGGGACGCCAACGATTACGTTGGAAAGGTAATAAGCATTCTCTTTTCCTGGCAATGCATTCCTCAACAGCCCCTTACCTCTTCAAATACGCCCGTATTGTTTCAGGGTCTGTGCGGCGGCGAAATCATTATATATCCACCGAAGGATTCTACTTTTGATTCCGAAGCGAACGTAATCGTGGGTAACGTTTGCCTTTACGGTGCGACTTCCGGGACAGCCTACTTTCGTGGAATCGCTGCCGAACGTTTCAGCGTTCGTAACAGCGGAGCGATAGTTGTGGTAGAGGGCGTGGGAGATCATGGATGCGAATACATGACGGGAGGTTGCGCGGTAATTCTCGGACTTACTGGACGAAATTTCGCCGCTGGAATGTCCGGTGGCATAGCTTACGTATTTGATGTGGACGGTTCGTTTAAGAGGTATAGGAGAAGTCCATCTCTAAATACTTAATATAGTCGCGCATAGATTCGTGCCTGGTTACTTGTCCGCTGTCCCGCTATTCTTCCGCAGCAAGTGTAATCCCGAGATGGTAGAGCTGCTCGCTCTAAACAATCCAAAAGATATAGAGTACGTGAAGCGTCTTCTAGAGGACTTTGTCGAGAAAACTGGCTCCTTAATCGCGCAGGATCTGTTGAAACTTTGGCCCGAACCAACCACGCGATTCGTCAAGGTATACGCGCGCATCTCTCGATCGATCACTCTTATTACTACGTACATAAAGCAGCCATCGTTGACATTTTTCTCCCTTTTCTACCTCTGTCTATCCTCCTCCCCCCCCCGCTCTCCTTCCTTCCTTCTCTGTTAAGGTATTTCCATATGAATATCAACGGGCACTGAAACAATTCGAAGAGGCCGAGCGAGCGGAAAAAATGCCAAACGGTAATTTGCAAGCGACGGATGCTCGAGTCAAGGACATCGAGGATGCTGTTACGGATCTCGCTATGGAAGAACGTAAATTGGACAAGATCAGGTAAGTGAAAGTGATTTTTTTTTCTAACGTTCCAGGTTTCTAACGAACCTAATGGTCGATTTGTAATATCATTTTAGAGGATTTATGAAGTACAAGAGACAAACGGTGGGGATTTATCGGCCGGCTGATGGCCGAATGAAGGATTGGGACGAGATATACAATTTCCAAGGAGTCCGGAAAGGACTGCGTGTGCAAGCAGCCAGATGTATGGAATGCGGTGTGCCATTTTGTCAAAGTAGTCATGGCTGTCCGCTGGGAAATATTATTCCAAAGTGGAACGATCTCGTTTTCCATTCGAATTGGAAAGAGGCTTTAAATCAGCTGCTTCAGACCAACAACTTTCCAGGTTTGTGCTCCCCGTGTTCTCCGTCCTCTTTCGTTTGTATGTATTTTAACGATGCATAGGTTTTAGCAATGCGGGCACAGCACATCCAGCTGTTTGAGATAGCTAAGAAACTGACCAATCGAAACGTTTGCATTTAGAATTCACGGGAAGAGTTTGTCCCGCTCCGTGCGAGGGTGCTTGCGTTTTGGGGATATCGGAGCCAGCAGTTACTATAAAAAACATTGAATGCGCGATAATCGATTACGCATTCGAGCAAGGTTGGATAGTGCCGCACACGCCTGAATCGCGAACTGGTCGGCGAGTCGCGGTGGTTGGCTCCGGCCCGGCAGGATTAGCGGCGGCCCATCAATTGAACAAGGCAGGCCATTTGGTAACTGTTTACGAGAGGAACGATCGAATAGGCGGCCTTCTGCAGTACGGTATACCGACTATGAAGTTGTCGAAGCAAGTTGTCCAAAGAAGAGTTTCTCTTCTTGCTGCGGAGGGGATTACTTTTAAGACTGGCGTCAACATTGGAAAGGACATTTCTGCCCAGGTTAGACACGAGTGTCTCGCAGTGCCCGGAATGGACGCTGCTCGGTGTTTTATGTCCATCTATTTGGTTTCATCTGTCTGCTGTATCTTCTTTATTATTGTTGGCTCGCAGGAGTTACGTGAACAATACGATGCAATATTGCTTTGCACCGGCGCGACCTGGCCAAGGGACTTGGAAATACCGGGTCGACAACTCGAAGGCATTCATTTCGCTGTAAGCTTTCTAGAGCATTGGCAAAAGAAGCAAATGGGGAATGACGATCCCTTGGATATGCGCCTGATGGCCAACGATAAGGACGTCATTATAATTGGTGGTGGCGACACCGGCTGCGATTGTATAGCTACATCTTTGAGACAGGTTTCGTTGTTTTACCTCCCTACCTCTCCCGGTATATTACGTATGAAATGTTTATGGTATAGAAGCTCGTCCTTGTTCGCTTTGCTTACTCGTGTGTCTCGTAGGGTGCCAGAACCATTACTACTTTCGAAATTTTACCGGACCCACCAAACAAGAGAAGACCAGATAATCCGTGGCCTCAGTTTCCACTGGTGTTCAAGGTGGATTACGGTCACGAGGAAGTCGCCCTCAAGTTTGGACGGGACCCGCGTCAATTTTCCACGTTGAGCAAGGTAAGTAGGAAATGGAGAGAGAGAGAAAGAGAGCGAGAGAGTAGTTTCATTTCTTACTTAATATTCTCGCACGTTTTCCACAGGAGTTTCTGGACGATGGGAACGGGCACGTGAGTGGTATCAAGACAGTGTTGGTTTCATGGACAATGGAAAATGGTCGCTGGAAAATGACAGAGATTCCTGGAACGGAAAAGGTTTGTCTCATTAAACAGGAAAACGACCGCTTGTGGGTGTTGGGTACACGCTCTCTTCCCTTCTCTCTATACGTACCTCTTTGTTCTATCTTATAGATCTATAAATGCGACCTGGTTCTATTGGCGATGGGTTTCTTGGGCCCTGAGAAATACGTTGCGACACAACTAGACACGGCAATGGACGAAAGGGGTAATTTTAAAACCAGCATCGGTAAATATCAGACGAATCTGTCCGGAACGTATGCAGCTGGAGGTGAGTTAGTCTCCTCCTTTACATCCCCTCTTTATCTCATTCTCCTCGTTATCCTTGATTCTATATAGATTCGCCGTTGTAGTTGGCAGCGAAGGTACATACTTAACATATGCTGTATTTCACACACGCACAGATTGTCGACGTGGGCAATCCCTGGTTGTATGGGCCATCACCGAGGGCAGGCAAGCCGCGAGAGAAATCGATTTAGCGTTGATGGGCGAGACTGGTCTTCCTGTGTCCGGAGGTGTTATAACTAGCGTTCCCGCTTGAATCGGTTTACGTCTGTTGCTGAAGATCGGCCAATCGATCTATTCTCCGTCTCTTCCGATCGCGAGGACGGGTCCATCTTCTCATCCCCCTCTTTTTTTTTTTTTCAATTTCTCTTTGCCTGTCTAATGGCGATCCTGTGATTGTGATGCGGTGCGATGCGATGTGATGTCGCACGCACAATCAAGAGAGGAAAATTAAAATCGTCGCGACAACAACAAGTCAACCAGTATTAATCGCAGGCTCGCGGATGTCGAGAAACGAATTGGACGATATTCGTTATTCGCGTCGGATCGTTGTGATGTAAATTAAGAAATGCGTACGAGATTTTCCTGGCGTCTTTGTTTCAAGTTATCGTTATCGCGTTGTTCAAGCGTTTCTGCAAAAAAAGAAAGATGGCGACGTTATTCGACGTTCTGTTCGCCGTGTAACCATTCATCAACTAACGCTGCAACTTGAATTGGTGGGGAAATATTCGTAGATGTATCGCGGAAACTACCTCGTATCCAACTGTATGCGTACGTTTGTTGTTCCTTTCACGAGGTAACACACGAGTTATCATGTAATTAAGTAGTAGCCTCGCGTCGAGCAACGCGCGATCGCAAATCTCGAATTGTATTTTTCAGGCTGACATTAGTGTTCGCATAGCGGTAGCGTATAATTTCGTGATTTTTCTAATCGCCCCTTTTTTCGTTATTCTTCTTTTGTAATTTTTGTAGTTTCTAGTATCTTGTTAATGTACCATAATACACGCGTACGGGTCCTTGAACGTACCGCGACTTTAAAAAGTTCATTGTCCCAAGATGTATATTTATGAAAATCGTAACGATGCGCGTATAAGTTTCTCATCTGTATACATATTTTACGTACACGAATGCATTTTGTTTGTTGCGCGCGCGAGTATCGTAAATTCTATATACAAAACAGAGAAATACTTTGAGACAATAAATAAATATCAGCATTAAAATAATATCAAAGACACGCGACTGTGTATTTTAGTAGCTACTAAAGTAGAACCAATAGAAGAGCAACATGTTGAACGGAGGAGGAGGAGCAAGGACAAGTGTCTCAAATATCGATATGATGAAATGGAATTCTTCGGTAGAATGTCGATTGTCAAATATCTCTCGTTACGCCATTTCCGATATCCCGGATTCCAAGTGGCAAGATCTTGTATGGGAGCAGTCTCTCCAGCACCTAATTGCTTCTATCCTCGACGAGATCGTTAACGTAACGGCGGATCTAATTGAAGCACATGAAGCGGAAAGGAAGGCGTTTGAATTCACGAGCGATTGTCTCCGGATAGTTTGGCTACGATTGTTCGACGCGAGTATTAATCTTGGCAACAAAACCAACGAAACGTGTCCCCAAATATGCTAAATTTTCAATGGCTGTTTTTAGTCGCTTATTGTATTCTTCTTGACTTTATAGTGGATGTGCCCTAAATTAGAGCAACCCCATTCGAAACGCGATACTTGGGGAAAGTCTGTTTACCCGTTCGGCGGCGTTGAACCTCTACCCTTACCCCTACCCCTACCCCTACCGGCCGATTTTTGGGTATTTGGCAACGTTTCGCCAACTATCGTTCGGCAACCATCTGTCCTCGGAGAATGCGAATAATTGTTGGGGGAAAACTAAAGCAGCGAAAGAGCAATTCGTCACCTTGGGCCTCGCCCGGATTTATGGTCAAAGTATACCTGTGTGTAGATAGACCGATGGTAAGACAACCCAAGCGTACAGAGAGTGACACGCAATTTTTATGCTCCTCTGCAATTGCCCGTCAATAAAAATGCGCGCTCGCGCGGTATTTCTTTCGTTGGTATCTCGAATCGCGTGTTTTTCTTTACCTCTGCGTTTCAAAGCTCACGGGATCTACAACAGCAGCAGCAACAATAACAAACGACAGAAGGATTTGACGAATAACCGTCAATGATATCTACATAAGTAGTAGATTGAAAGAACGCATTTGGGGTAGTACGTATAAGCTAAATAAAAGTAAACATAATGATGAAACATGGGAAGGAAAGCTTCGCGTACGAATGACAACGATCTCTTATTGGGAAATTATGAGCATCCCAATTCCCAATCGAATAAAAAAAATTAAAATCGACTCCGAAAAAAAAAAAATTGCACTAAAAAGTAAAAAATAATTTTTTATATATAAGGGAAAAAATTATTTTTTACTTTTTAGTGCAATTTTAGTTTCTTGAAGTCGGTTTTCATTTTGTTTTAAATTTTTTTATTTAAAACTTTTTAGTTTTATATATGTATTGACACAACATGCTGAGGAGATATGCGCGTACGTACATAAAATAATAATAATTAGGTGACAATAGTCTTTATTATTAACCAGAACTGGCAAAATATTGGGCCAATGTTGATGCAGTGTAGGATGGGACCACCGGGCATCGCCCTCTTTCGAATAAAAAAAAGATCAAAATCGATCCATATGCTGAGGAGTTATACGGAAACAAACATAAAAAAAAAAATACAAACGGGTCGAATCTATAAGCTGCTCCTTTTTGAAGTCGGTTAAAAAATAGTCGCACAGTTTGTACGGTGAAACCGAATATTATACATATACATATTATGTACAACACAACGCTTTCAGTCGCCATATAACTCACAAAAGAGACTAACAACAAGGACTTGATAAAACATTCGTAATTCTTTATTTTTCGTTTGTTTTGTTTGTCAATAAGATCACAAATAAAAATCAACATCACACTTGAGGCGGTAATGAGTACAAGAAAAAAACATATGCCTCGCAAGATGCTTGAAAAGTCTCAATCAACATATAGGTGGAATACCAACAACATGTCTTGAGTATAGTACGAAAATGGAGGGGCGCGATAGCTGGGCCATCACTCGAAGGCATCAAATTCAAAAGACACGAACGAATTCGTGTCTACTGTGAAACGAGTGCAAACTTGGCAATGGAGATTAATCCATCTTCTTTCGTTGAAGAGAAAAAAGATCAATTGCTAAATTTGTACTATTCGCAGCGTCCGTCGATTAACTGCGCTCCGCAACGGAACGCGTTTTCTTTTTCTTGTTCGACTTGCCACCATGGTTCTCTAAGCAAGCGATACTTAAAACAATAATATTGTGTAATAAAAAAAATTAAATATTTTACGCGTTAGGCTTCTAGTGTCTTTTCGTTACTTCTAATTTTTTTTTAACGGAGTACAAAATATACGTAACAGCGTTTTCTACTCTGCTTCCTACGTAATCGATATTAACGACACAACATCACACATACGCATTTCTTTTTAAAATGGTCAAGGAGATCGTTCATTCAACGATTGTAACCCGCGAAACTTTGTTAAGCGATCGTTATTCAAAATACAGGATAACGATAACGATAACGATAGCGTTGATGTACAGCAAGCTTCCAAAGTTTCATCATTGTTTCCAAGGTCTACGCACGCACCTGTTCTACGTTGAATGATTATTTTGAAAATTCTAATAATATCTATCTATCGCTGATCAGTCTTATAAATGTATACAATACGGTTGTGTTTTACGCGCGCGCGTGCGTGCGACGTGCACACGCGCGTGTACTTATGTATGTGTTATGTTTAATGTGTATGTATTTTCCTTACAGAGGAACTGTTGGAAATTTTTTCAAACGTACTAATTTCAAAGTTTCCAACAAAAAGCTCTATCGAAATAATTAACTCGCGCGAATTCGCAAACGATGCACTGATTTGTTTCATCTCGATAAAAATCACTTGCTAGTCGATTGTTGTTCGTACGAGAAAAAGTTGTGTGCACGGTGTCGTTTAAAATGTTGCGCGGATTCGATTTATGTTGTACGTTAATTACACACTTGCTGTTGATAATATCACAACATCGTTACCGATCGATACCCAAGTTCCATCTTTCGTCTCGTGACTTTTCGCCGAAAAGCTCGTATACCGTCACGTTGACGACGTGATTGACACAGATTGATTGATAAAGTCCACAAGTGGTAGAAAATAAAGACCGTCGCAGAATGTGATTCGCATCGAGAGTATGGTTGTACTTGGGTATCAAATAGTGTTTTTTTGGAACGAACAAGTTGTAAGAATTATAGCATATTTAAATGGGGGTAGGTATCTAGACTATGATTTCAGGGAAATATATCAAAGTGTCGTAGTAACGCGCGCGGGTCGTCTCTCTTCGTTGCATAATGATAGACAAATTTTCTTCTCTAGCGAAAGAACGCTTCTTTACGAGATCCTATAATTTCTACGCACATCAAGTTTTGTGAACAGTTTGCGCGAGAAACACGGGGTCAAAGACACCAAAATTTCTTAGACTTGACACGTATCACCGATTAGATTTATTTGCGTTGTCCGCGCAACAATCTAAAACGGTGCTACGTTTATGATGATAATTATGACGACGACAACGACAACGACAGACCGTTTGGTTACGATTAGAAAGGGACTATAACAAGTCCAAGCGCCCCTAAGCCGCACCGAAATTTACATTTCGTTTTACTATCACAATTGTCAAACGCATAAGTCTCGCCTTATCGGTCGAATTGTATTATTATTGGCCTAAAACACAGCCAGTTCGCGCGACCTTCCGCGAGCCATCATAGGTTGAACGTTAAAAACGTTACCACATTCTCTTCTCTCTTGGTCTAGAGCTTTTGAAAAAGCAGTACCAAACTATCATCGAAAAACCTTGGCAGACGTATCGAGATATTTTGAAAATTTCATGTATCAAACTTTTTCGCTTCTCTTGTATTTCCTCTTATCTGCTTGCTGTTTTTTAATCTCATAAAATACGCACACATCGAGAAAATCGGTTTGCCATTCCATATGAGAAAATAAAGGCTCTGCAAACTACCTCGAACCTATGAAATTATAGGAGCTTGGAATAATCGCGTCCGCGTAGGAAATAGATCGACGCGGAAACAAATGATTTGCTCACTGTGCCTGCTGGAAAGATCTGTATAATTTCTTTTTTTCCAAAGTAAAGTCCCTACTGATCATAATGGTACCTCCTCGTGTAAGGTTTCTAAACATAAAATCAATCAACAGTCAGATGTTTGTTTCTCAATGAAAATCGAATTGGTTATAGTGACGGTAAATCAGTAATAAACTTACTTAAAAAATTGAGGTAAAAGAATGTGCCAAGATGTATGATCCTGTTTCAACATTAAGTAAAGTTCGAAAGTGGACACAGTGTTGGGATCGCATTGTATTTTTGACAGTCTTCGACACACACTGTCAGTTTCGAAACTGATGAACAAGGTGCAACCACTGTAATCAGCAAAACAAATGCAAATCAATTCGTGAATGTTAAAAGCAAGATTCAAAAGAGTTCTGGAATTTTTCAATAGGTTCTATTTGAAACATGGACCATGGAACTTTTTTAAAAATGATCTCATATTATAAGTTCCCATGAGAACTGATAAAGTAAAAGTTCTTGAACATAAAAATTCTAGTTTGAATGGAACTCATAAAATATAAAAATAAAAGTTTCTCTATAACAGGAACAGATATTTTGTTCATCGATATTAAAAAAGTTCTCAATCGTTGTAACGAATACTGAATACTATTCAATGAATAGTACTACAATATGAAATAAATATTAGAGTTCAATTGATATTCTGAATATGTTAATTAATTGTAATATTTATCTATGCAGATAATTTCTACGTAGATATTATAGAATTTTTACGTATTTCGGTTCATGTAAGTTATAAAAAAATGTTATTCAGGTATTGATCTTGACCAGTTCTCTTTTCTGTTCAATACTTCTTACGAAATTATTAATTACTTATGTTATGATTTACATACCTTTTATTAAATAAACACGAAGAATATAATATTATATTGTTAAATAAAACTAGTACCTAACAGTTTAGTACTTTTCTTTATCTTGTGGAACCTTTTTTTAATAATTGTTCTAATATAACTGTTTCCATGGAACTTTTATTATATGGGTTCTAAAATATCTGTTCCATGAGAACACTTTCTAAAGAAGTTCCTAAGGGTACCATTTCTTTCAATAAAAATTCCACAGGAACAAATATTTTCGTAAACGAAACATATAAGTTCTAACAGAATTTTTTTTTAAATAAGAGCTCCAGAACTTTTTCGATCTCTGGTTGAAGGTATATATACATGAAATATGATGGTTGCGCGAGAGAAGAATAGATATGTATGACTTACCGAAGTCCGCAAGGTTCATTTTCGGCCATATTAAGAACGTTTTTGGCTATTCTAGGCAAGAGGTCAGCAGGTAGAAGAACTTCTCCACACGCTAGTTCAGCGTGCTTGGCCCTCCTTAATTCGACTTCCAAACGTTTCGCTAGAGCCTCGCATGCTCCGTCTAATTCGTCGGCCACAGTTTCAGCTACGATGAACCAATAACCGCACGATTAAATTCCTTAACATTATCGTTATCCTTTTAATTTTCAATCTTTCCCATGCTCATGATGTACGCTATCGTCCATGGAACCGAGCGCCATTATGAACTTGCTACGAAGCGCGTGCGCACTTGTACGGAAATTACATACATTTTGTGGTATCATTTAACTGGTGTGTGCGCGCGCGCGCGCAGCGTGTGCACGTATACCGGGCACCACTTTCAGGCAAGTACGGTTTTCTCACCGATAGAAAAAAGCTTGACGAATAGCTATACAGCTACATATACGTATACTATAGCGATTAGCAACACGATCATACTCTACTTTCCTAAATCAGGAAAGTCTTTTTTTCAAAATTCTAAAGTCAAAAGAAACAAGATACTGTAGCGAATCGCGATACGACTAATCGCATTTACTTAATGTCGAGCTAAGGTACAGAATACCTATTTATCGTTTCTGTGAAAATGCGGGTGAAACGAATGACTGTGCTTCGTTAGATTCGGATGTTCCGGCGATCGATCATCTCCCAAAATGATGTTTACACGAGCAGCGATACGGGAAAGTAAAAATACATACATACCGGCCGCGTTCTTACGATAAGAGTGTAAAAAGCAAAGTAAAAGTGAAAAGGGAACTAAGTAGCAACATACCTCGCGTATTGCTGAAATTCACATTCACGGGACACGGCAAAACTTCCATGTTCGCGAAGACGTTACACGAGAAGGCAGCAAACGTTGTCGGGATGACCTTCCGAGAGTATGTACTACTACACCGAGGGGAAATACGATTTGTTCCGTCGGTGTTGGAATTTCGTCAGCACTAAGTATTATATTCTGTCCTTGATATCAATTTGTCGGCAGAATATTCAGAAGGCTAGCGGAATCACTTTTCTTCAAATCTTTAAATTCAAACGGTCCTTTCTCTTCGACTTTCACTTCAAGCAACGTTGTAACAAACAACAACACAAACCATAACCTTTTTTATCCTAACAACTGATTCGCCGGCACCGATGACGCGAGTTTTATACTGACAACCCCTCTATCTCGATTTTGCCCTTCCACCGGTTCCCACAAGCCGCCTAGCAACACCGACTACGTGACGTTTCGGACTGCCTTCGCTTCGGATGTTTCCGTTCCCCGTCGTTCGGTAATCTTCGGTTCTTATGTGCCTACATATACATACTTACTTGAATGCATGCATGCATGCATACATGCAGTTTCCATCGCCATCGTACATATGTACATCGTCGAACCAAGTAAGTATAGATACTAAGTAGTATAAGATACTAAGTAGTATAAGATACTAAGTAGTATAAGATACTAAGTAGTATAAGATACTAAGTAGTATAAGATACTAAGTAGTATAAGACAAGTACAAACGATCAACGAAACAACCGAGACAGCTAATCTCGATGAATGTGATCGTAATCTACTGGCATTTTCGGTGCTTCTTTGCATTTTTTGTAGCATTTTTCATCGCCCATTCGTTACGACTTGTCCAAATTCGTTTAAGTTTTCAAAATCCTATACATATAGTCGCAATTATGTATGTAGTTTGTTGGGTTTAAGCCAAAGTAATCGAAACGTTTGAAATCTTAGTAAGACTATTGCGATATGATGGAATCCTCGCCCCGCCCCCTCCCTCCCCTTTTAATCGTGCGTAAAATGAATTGACAATCAGTATGATCTCCTTCTTTTTCGTCTTTTGTCGTCCAAAATAATCCCAAGTATAGCTTCTTTGTTAAGTAACCGTATGAATATACCTAAGCACCAACTTGGTCGATTCTTACTCAACCACTTGCAGTTTCTTTGTCCTTCTTTGTCCTTCCTTGTATTTAGTGGCGTATAGTCGGATGAAAAGGGGAAACGAGAATAATTATGAAGCGAAAAACAGAACCATAAGAAAAATCAAATGTATAGCGCTTCTCGTGGAAACGATAACTTTTTATATATTTGATTTTCGTAGCATTCATATAAGAATGAATTGATCCGATGTCTCGACTAAATATTAGGTACTATCCACCAAATATTAGTTATCCCTCAAGTATTACGCGTAATACTTAATCCACGATGATGACACGCAACCATAATGAAACTGCTCAACGAAATGTTTATCCAAGACGAATGTGCATCGCAACGGTAACACAATGATTATAAGCGTTACGTAAACGCGGTGCACGGTTGCTACATATTTGATTAAAAATGTCACAATTAATTCTATTCGGATATGTATTGCGGATAGGTACTTGTTCACGTATAAGCATGGGCGTCCGGAGGCTTTTTTCCAGGGGGGGGGGGGGGGGCCAACTTTGGGATGATGGTAAAGAAAAATATATCCCTCTTGCTTTTTTAACCCATTTTATTGCGCCAATTTAATTAAAAATTTAAAACCGAAATTTAAAAATATTCCCTTTTTTAGTATAAACTTAATAAAGATCAGTTTTGAAAAATAAGCGATTTTTTCTCAAAAACCAGGGGGGGCAACTGCCCCTTTTGCCCCCCCCCCCCCCCGCGGACGCTCATGCGTACAAGTTATTTGTATTTCGAACAAATATACATACCCTGCTTTTCTCGTTTCTTGGTCTTTATCCGGTCCGTAAAAATAGAACTGACAACGTGTGATACGACTGCTACAATCGCTTGTATTGTTTTATTACTACGTACCCTAAGCACTCAACAACATTCATAGAAACGTACATATACATATGTATGCAACCATGCATACATGCATATATACATACATATTTGCTTTCTGCAGACAATTTTATAACACGACTCCCGTCGAAAGTCTGAAATGTAATGATTATAGTCAACGACATGGAGCGAGGAAACATTTGCTCTCGTGCCCAGCACGTAAACAATTATTGCTCGTTGTTACTTGGTGGTTACTTTATTGAATTCTACGAATAAATAGTCAAATTTCGAGTTCCTTTTTGTTATTGCTATGATATACATATGCACGATGTGCTGGCGCAGATTGATTTAGGTAGCAGTTCTTGCATCAGAATCGCCGGCAACGCCGAAACGATATTGTTTTCACATATTGCATCATTTTTACAACTGTATCGCTCTGGTTATTAGTCATAAGTCATAATCGACCAAAACAATATCGTATCATATTTTTTTCTCTTTTCCGTTATATATATATATAATGGAAAAGGGGGAAAAATATATGTAATGTAAATACATACCTCTCGAGTACAAAGCCCAATTTTAGAGCGTTCTGAAAATTTTGGCCAGATTTTGGACCAATGTAGAACCAATCAGAAGAACATGAAGCGGAAAGAGGTATCCTAAATTTCAGGTCGCCGAGAAATAGGTTGTCGACGCTGGTTAACCGTGGCCTCACTTGGCTTGACCAAGGATTGCAAATTTACCGACTTTTTCAATTACCGGTAATTCGGTAAAATTTGCAATCAAAACCGGTTTACCGGTATTTTTTTCAAGGTATCGAAAATATAAGAGTAAACATTACAAAAAACTTTTTTTAAATCTAATCGAGCATTATAAAAAATATTTGCAAATAAAACTATTCTGAACATAAAATGTAAAATGATATAACACAAAATACATATATTTGCATAACTATAGGTAGTCATTAAGAATTCATATGCCATTTGATTATATTTTCTCACTTATTCTACTTGAAAATACGTACAATTTTTTGATAACATGATTCAAATTTTTAGTTTTCTTTTGGATCAGAGTTGGTTCTTTATGAGATACTTCGGTTTTCGTTTTTATTAGTAATTGGAGTGTTTTTCCATAATAACGTAGTAGATGTCGAAGGAATTAATGAACGGATATGTGTGCTATATTGCTATATGTAATTTATCGAATTACCGGTAAAAAATCGGCGAATTACTGGTAAAAATTTGAGGGTATTTTTTGCGATTTATCGGTAAACCGGTATTGCAATCCCTAGGCTTTACTAGCTTGGCTTAGCTTGGCGCTGGCATCGGCTCATTTCCCATGGTTTCTCAGCTTGACGTTGATTGGTTTGACGTCACGGGTTCATTACGCGCATGCGTGACGTGTTCCCCTCCCCTCCGCCTGGCACCCAACACATATGTCGCTTCACACGGGACGTTGATGCCCCAAGTCGGACATCAACCTTACTATACAGTGAAAGAGCCTCGATCAAAGTTATATAGAGAGCGCCTACACTGCCTACAGGCGAATTTACACGGTTCACTTTGGTTGGCTCTTTTATTGTGTGTGTAAGGTTGGTGTCCGAGAATTGCCTGCGCCCCACAACGTCGTCTCCAACGCGTACTCGCGTTTTTCATAATTATCGATCCTTCGTGGCAACGTTCATTTTGCATACGTTTCGTTTACAATTGATTAATTATTAGCAGTTTCTGAATACAATAATCCTCTCTGTCGACACTATCACAATATTTGCATTATTCGTTGACTTCGCGAGTTTCTCACGATAATTTCTGCACCTTTGGAGTTACGTTCGAAGACTAGATCCCCGGCAATCTTCAAAGATATATTCGCGCATATTCAATGACAAAGTATTGTGCTTTCGAACGTTTCTTATGAGCGGTCGCGTTCTTTCCGATTATCCTTTGAATTCAAACGCCGGTAATGCAGATAATCTTGCTCCGTATATTCTCACTTTTAGGAGTAGAAATTCTCCTGAGTTAACGGGATCACAGAAACAAGCGGAGGTGTTGTTGGGGTGCGGGTGTAAAAGTGAGAGAGAAAGGAAGCGTGTGCGACAAGGACAAAGGCAGGTGGCGTGCCATAATGGCACTGCCATTAGCTTTGGTTATGCACGCCTGTTACTTCCTCGCCCCTGGTAGCAGAGGTGCACGATTCGAGGGGGTAGTTTTTAAAGCGAGAGGGGATAATAATTGAAAAAAGATGAAGATATGCAGAACGAGGGGGATACTTTAACTCGTCAATGCAACCACTAGGAGGCTATCGCGTTTATGGCACTTGCTTTAATTGTCAGTAATAGTTCCCCCACACCCACGCATTACAAAGTGAACTTTAAAATGCTTTTTAGATAAATAAATAAATATCTGTACTATGGAAGTAATGTGTGTTAGCAGGATATTATATACTTTCAAATGTAGATATAAGTCTGCCCGTAATTGATATTATAAATCCGTAAGCCATGAATAAACATGAATTCATTTTCAAAAGCCTTTTCGAAGCAATAAGTAAACAACTATATCGTTAAAAGTGATTTCATAAGAACCGTAGATTGTAATTAAACAAATAAATAAACAAATTGTATATACTCGTACGTAACCTCCTTTTTACCAACCTGTACTATCACTAAGTAATTACAGATTTCTCTAATTTTACGATTAATTTATCAACTTTCAATGTCGAGTCCGAAGTGTAAACCTTCGGCTACCTTTGTGTATAACATTTATCATTGTTCTATTTATAAATGATTCGGCGTTATTAGACCCGGTCGCAACAAGTGTCTCAAACTTTTAATACTGTTTCGAAAGTAATTAATAAGTTAATAACACTGTCGACGAATATCCATCGCAAATCGAATCACAATATTTGCGAAAAGGGATCTCGGTCGATCGAATGTGCTGCGTGAAAATTCGAATTGGAGTCCCTTTTTGCCGGAAATGTGCCCTAACCGGTTGAATGGCACGTGTTCGGTTTCTGTCTTTTTAAAACAGATACATATTCTACGTAGTAGAATGATTACGCGTGTCCTTCAAGAGTCATTTAAATTCTACTGGACGTATAATTGCATTTTGCATCTGAAGTATTAGCATTCAGCAAGTAAGCAGTGACTGGTTCTTGAGCCTTGTGCTTAATTACATTTGGTAACTTGTCTTGTGATTACAGCTTATATATGTACTACTCACTGATGTTCCTCCTCTTATCACCTTCTAAATGGTTACATAATATAAATGATTATAGATGTTTACTGTATGGGGAAAAATAATGCAGACTAGGCTAATCAAACGTTCCGCTTGCACACTAGCAAGTTACGAGGTAACTTCGCACAATGTTCATCCATATAGTTATTTAAAGTTATTGTGAACTTCTGCATATTATTAGTAATTTAAACAATCATGGAACAGATGCTTAATCATAGTTTTTACCATAGTACTTCATACAAGGTACAATTGGATGATTGTCTACTTCGTGTGTAATAAAATGATCGAAGAGAAAGCAACGTAGTAAGAAGTAGTAGAACGCATTGTTTATATAGGGTATATTATATTTGCAGGCTGCTATGAAGGCATTGAATAGTTTACAAAGTAATGCCAAGTATTTAAATTTAGCAAGCCAAAGTAAGAGGGACGATTCTTGTAAGCTACATGAAACAGAGAAGTATTTGCTTCGGTAACGAACCTTCTTTATACACTGTTGAAACATCGGCACGTATGTTAAAGTAATTTCGTTAACGTGATTCTTACAGATCTGGTATTACGCTCGAAGAGCTGGACACTTTGTCCGTTATTCATGTAGCTGGTACTAAGGGAAAGGGTTCTACTTGTGCGTACACAGAAGCTATTTTACGCGAACACGGTTTTACTACAGGATTTTACAGCTCTCCGCACTTGGTTACTGTAAAGGAACGTATAAGAATAAATGGACAGCCGATAAGCCAATTGTGCTTCACTAAATATTTTTGGGAAGTGTATAAGAAGCTAGACGATGCAAAGGAGCACGAATCTGATATGCCTACGTACTTTAAATTTTTAACAATCTTAATGTTCAAAATATTTTTAGACACGAAGGTCGAGGTTGCTATAATCGAAGTTGGAATCGGGGGGCTGAAGGATTGTACAAATATCGTAAGAAATCCTGTCTGTGTGGGTGTAACAAGTTTAGCTTTAGATCACACTACTTTATTGGGCAACACTCTTGAGGATATAGCTTATCAGAAATCAGGAATTTTTAAGCCACACGCTGTTGCATTCACTGTTGCGCAGCAACCTCAAGCTCTCGGTGTATTAAAGAAAAGGGCAGTGGAAGTAGGTTGTACGTTACATATCGTTCCTCCGCTCGGAGAGTATATGTGGGAAAATCTTTCCCCAATTCTGAGGGCAAGAAGTAACGTTCAGGAGCAAAATGCGTCTTTAGCTATTCAACTGGCCACTGCGTGGCTATTCTCTGAAGCTAATAAATGTTTAACTGTTACACACAATACCGCATATATCACTAGGCTTTGCGATAAGTACAACGAAAACATTGAAATAAATTCGCCTATAGAGCAAACACAATCAGTAGAGATCGTATTCATGGATAAGATTGCAATGGGTTTATCGTCTTGTAAGTGGTCAGGCAGAATGCAAATTCTGAGAAGTACTATTGCTGATTTCTTCCTAGACGGTGCGCATACAATCGAAAGCATGGAATGCTGCGTTTCTTGGTTTATCGACGAAAGCGGTAAAAGCAATGGGAGGAAGATTCTAATCTTTAATACTTCCGGGACCAGAAATTCATCTAAGCTATTAATGCCTTTAAAGTCTCTGCGCTTTTTTAAAGCATATTTTGTACCAAATTTTTCGGGGATTGAAGATGTAGACGACGCAACGAATTGTCGCTTGATGGAGGAGCAAAGGCTTAAGTGTAAAAAGAACTGCGACGAATGGGGAGCGGGTGCGATATTTGCAGATAGTGTTTTCGAAGTACTACAAAAGGTGAAAGAAGATTCCGAGGCAGAAATGAAGTATAACAATAACGAGAAATATGAAATTCTCGTTACAGGGTCGTTGCATTTGGTAGGTGCGATCCTTGCCATCGTAGACCCAAATTTAACCATGAC
This sequence comes from Andrena camellia, assembly GCA_029448645.1. Classification (NCBI taxonomy): domain Eukaryota; kingdom Metazoa; phylum Arthropoda; class Insecta; order Hymenoptera; family Andrenidae; genus Andrena; species Andrena camellia. The sequence continues at coordinate 35,429,681 of CM055680.1, forward strand.
CACGCAATTTTAATACGCCCGTTCGAAGGTATTATGCATTTCATGACATATAAATGACAAAGATATTTGTATATAAACAGTAGAATTATATATTTAGTAATCGTGGTAACAATAACTGTATCGATTCACAATAATATAGATAATGGGACATTGCATTGCTGTATCAACGACAACGGCAAAGTTCTCATTAATATTTTTTCCCCTTTTCTTAACAATACTTTTTTGTACTTTAGTATAAATACATTTTTTTCTCGTAAAACTATGCATGAAGTTATTCATAAAGTTATAATAATTTGTACACATGAAGAGTGAGTGTTATGTACGTTCGCGTACCGCACGACACAGAGAATGTGTGATCCTAAAATCAGTGGGGGGGGGGGGGAAGAATGCTTAAAATATTTTCGGGCGGTAGTCCAGCTCTGACTCTGCCTCCGTGTCGGATAGACTTAAGGACACACCAGTTCTTCGACGTAGATGATTCTCGTCGGGACTCTGAAACACGCGCAAGATTTATACGATATATTTTTACATGTATTAAATAAAACGAACCAATGATTTCGATTGAGAGGAGCAATAAATCTATACATTTGATTGTAGAGCGCTTGTTTCCCTGTACACTACGCGTATGTATAAGAATAAAGATCAGTACCTGATCGAGAATACCGGCAGTGGGTTCAGAGGCATAGCCTACTTCTTGAGCATCTTCTTCTAGATCTGCCTCGTATTCTTCGAGCTCGTCTGTGTCAGAATCAATATCCACGTCTACGTAACGGCTTCCCCTAGAGACTTTACACACCATTTGAGCCAAATCTGTGAAAGTGTAGGAGGATAGGGAATGCTGATTCGAAGCCTGGTGCTTTGCCCGCAAGGCTCGCGCGCTTTCTCTATCAGCATTGAATTGCGGGAGAACTCCGGCTTTCGACTGTCCTTCGAAATACGTTTTCCCTAGAAGCGTGGAATTAAACGACGCGTTAATTACACTCGCATGGGCCTTACTTTCTATACGCACGCGCGCTTAGGTAATAATTACCGTGATGATAGCCGACATCTTTAATCTCGTCAAAGTTAGCGAACTGAAGGGTCTTGTATTTATCTATAGGTGGTCTGATGTATTCGCAGTAATCAGAGTTCTTCACTTCTTCCAACTGCCGTACGCAACTCACGTACGCCAATCTCGATTGTATGTCGGGCAGATTTGGGACTTTGACGGGCGTTGCGAAAGGATTCCATCGCTTCCACAGCAGCCACCAACCGGACAGAGAGTCCCCGTAGTTCGTTAGATCGGTGTCGTCCTGCGACCCGACGTCAATGGCCAGGATGTGATGCGCCCCTTGCCTCAACATTTCGTCAGCTTGAACAAACGAGTGGTGGACGTATATGTTAATAGCCGATCGAAATAGATACACTGTCTCTATGATTAAATTTATACTGATTGTACCTGGCACGTTATTAACATAACACCCATCGACCAAAAGATGCCCGTCAAGAGTGTCGCAAATAGGAGGAAAGACCCCCGCAATGGTCATACTGGCTCGAATGTATCTCCATAGCAAACCTGAGTTGACTTAGCTATTCAGAATTTAACAAATGCATCTTTTATCAACGGGAGTGAGCTTTTATATCATTTCCGGATTTACGTGATTCGTTTGCCGAATTCCAATGAATAAGTCTCTGTGCTTATATCAATGAAAACGGGAACGAAAGGAATTGGCTCCGTTCGTTCGTTCGTCGATATAAGGTGGTTGACAATGTCCAGGTAATTTTATAAAATTAACAAAAAAATATAAAGCTCTCGAGAGTGTATGCACGCTCGATTTGAAATATTCCTCGGCATATATGTTAATTCTATGTAGATAAGTAACGATAGCCTCTTGTATAGCGCGAGGCAGCAATTGACGCGCTATTTTTTTTCTAATGTTACGCTCAAATTACCTGGAAGGTTATTGACGTACCCGCCGTCGAGCAGGAGATGGCCATCAACTGGGTCACACATGGGTGGCATATAACCGGACAAAGACATCGAAGCCCGAATGTACCGCCACAGCGAGCCTAAACACGATGAAGTAAGTTCTTTAATGTATGTCCGACAGGGTTCTTTGGTACTTCTAAAATCTTTTCATATAGGCAGAGCACATATACGACGGCCCTTCGTCATGTTCGTTCGCACAGTTGCTCTTCGAATGAAAAGGAAATGGTGATTTTCACCTTTGCCAATGAATAAAACGATACAGAACGGAGAGTACGTCAACAATGATTACCCAGAAAGCTCACTCCCGCTGTTCAAGCTTATTGCTACCATAGTGTGTTACAATAACGCTTGTTCAAATTTAGAAATAAAAATTCTCGGGTTAGAAGCGTGTCTACGTGTTCTACGGATTTCACCAAACAGCGAGAGAGTTTCCAGTTAGTTAAAGCTGAACGATTTCAATTTTGTATCACAAACGCGCGCTGCCAATGGAAAACTGGAAACCGTCGGTGCTTTAAGAAATATTAAATCTTCCTTCGTTTCTGTATACAGACCGTGCGTGTGGGTACGCATACAAGAGTCGGTGATGTCTGTGGTAATCGTGAAATATGGTAACCAGAGATCTTCTATGTACGTGTCGCCGAACGTCGTTTGAATCGTTTTGTTAAAATCTTTCCCAGAGAACATAGATGTGACTGGGTACGTCAAGTCCAATATTTGCCTCCACCATTGCGTCATTTTCTACATGGACCATAACATCGATGTAAGTGTAAGCCGAAGACGAGCGGATATCTTTGATCCCGGGGTATTTACCTTGGACCATTCGCGAGCTTTCTGCGTTGTTGTCGTGATATTCTTCTCCATGCACCACAACGCGCCCATTAACGCCCCGATACTAACTCCGCCGACCATGTCTATAGGTATGCCGGCTTCGATAATCGCTTTGAGCATTCCTACGTGGGCCGCGCCTCTGGCGCCGCCACCCCCGAGCACAAGACCAACGGACGTGCCGGTTAACCAACGGGCCAGTCTACTAAAATCGCTATGCACATTTGGTTCCGACATGAGTACTTTGGAATACAATTCGTTCTGGAAAGCAATGTCATCGGAATTACTCGAGCGCCCCTACTAACGCGAGTATGTAAAACTCGTGTGTCTTACAATTCTATATTGTGATCTCCTCGTGAACATTCGTTTAGGGCACTGAATATGGTGATGACTAGATATCCAAGATCTCATGTTCAGCCACTCGACGGTATTCGTAGGCCGTTGCCCGCTCTGCTCCTTGTGCAGGAGCACCAATTCCTTTTGCGTTCTCATTACCAGCCGCTCGATCTCGCGCTCGGTTCTACCTATGGAAGGAGGCCTGTCTCCCAAGCCCACGATTAGAATACAATCGGCCTGTCGGACGCATCGCTGGGTCCACAGCGTGTACGTCGAGTCGCACTGATACAGCGAGATTCGGTGCTGATCTTCTTGCTGCGCCAGCCACGATGTTAACCGATACTCGTTCGCGGGCTCCATGATGGTGCTACCTAGTATCTGTGAATGGAAAGGGAAGCTATACCACCTGTACAATTAAATTATAAATGTATTGGACTTCGATTTCTTACTTTTCGAACGACGTCCGAAGTAAGTCGTAAACACGGTCCGATAGCGCATAATGAGTGGTATAATTCGAATGTAAATGCAGTTAATGGCACGTCGTCGGATACTGGGACTATAGCAACAGTTGAGAAATTCACTTGGGCTGGTCTTGTGTCGACTGTCGCGGCGGCTCGTCTGCGACGTAACGTAAGTATACTCACGTAGAATTAATCGTACGAGTAAAGCTAATATAATACTCGAGGCACTTACTGTGTGTCATTGTTACCATTCTTTTTGTGCGGCTGTTGCCAGGTCCCGAGTATACGGTGCCCCAGTAAATTGATAAGCCTGGTAACTACTATCGGGTAACGAAGCTTGATAACATTAAACAATCCTTCGGGAAGTTTAGCTAACTCCGAGTCTCGCACTGCCATCACCGTGGTCGATCGTGGAGTTTGCGTGACCATTTCCACGATGCCTATCAAGTCCCCTTTCCCGTATTCCCCAACGAGCTCCTTCTTCCCGTTTGTGTACGTTATCACCGACCGAAGTCGGCCGCTTAATACGATAAACGTTGAATCCGATTCGTCTCCTTGCCTGTACACGGCCCTTCCGCTCTCGAGAAACAGCCAGTCGAGAGCAAAATCAACCTTTCCCAAAGGAATACAGTGAAATATTAGCAACGACCGATTCGCTGATGCACGAAATTGTATGAAGTATTAATACCTGTCTGACGAAAGGGCTGAGCCTGCGAACCACCGAGTTAGCTACGTGTAACACAACAGTCGGCTGCTCTCTCATAATCGCGAAGAATGTCGATTTACTAAGAAGCGCTATGCGACTAGCGTGCTTTGCTCTGATAGTATAAAAAGAGGGTTCTCCAGTCAATACAGCCAGTCCTCCAACAATTTCGCCCTGATGAGCGCTGAACATGTGAACTTCCTGGCCCACATCTCTGCCTTCCGAAACGCGCTGGCTGACTATTAACGAACCGGACACAACGTAGACGAGAGCTACGTCCTGAAAGGAACAGCGGTAGAAAACTTTAGTGCACGCGAATTTAAAACTTGCGTGAGTAACGCGCGAGGTAATATTGTACGAATCTTGACCTTATGAGATTCTTCTTTCATCAAGTAAGTTCCAGCTGGTACTTCTCTAATTTGAACCTTGCCGTCTTTGAGCACCGCATCGTCTTCTAAACCGAGCTCCCTGACGAACGCTTCCGTGGCTATTTGCACGAGGTGTGCTTCGTCTACTGGCTGTTGAACTGGTTCGATGGTAGTCGACCGTTTTTTAGTTGGATGTGAATTTCCTGTGTGCACAACGTCGGGCTGCGATCCATGTTGCGATGTCAGAGGTGAGGAATTGGACCAATGAGAATCGGACTCTGGCACCATGTCTACCGTAGCCTGACCTGATTGCGGACTTAAATTTTGATTTTTCCAATCGAGATTAGATTTTGGCCTATCGCGAAACAAATTAAATTCATATTCGTCGTTATTAAGCTACTTCTTCTAACTCACCGTCGATTTATGACTATAGGTACAGACTGAGGGCTAGTTAAAGTAGAAGTATCCCTTTGAAATGTTTCACTTGCATCGTGCTGCTCCATCGAAGTAGCTACAGGCGCGCTGAATTGATTTTCCGTGTTCGGAGCGTTAAAATTTTCTTTAGTCCTCGATCTGACCGGTGATCCAGAAAATGGGCTCTGCTTCTTTTTGTGCGTTCCTTGATTCACTAATTCCGCGGATAATCCAAGGTATTGGTGTAGAGCAGTGAAGGTAACTCTTTGGAGGCGGACCATAATGACCTGGATAACTCGAACAAACGCATCGGGATGATCTTGAAATACCTAAGAGCATGCGAAAAGATTAAAATAGAGACTCTAATATTTAGTCTTCTCTTTTTCTATCGTGCCGAATAATTAGATTATACCTCTTGGAATGCACTCATCGGTAACTTCACTACTATAGAATCTTCCACGGTTCTAGCAGACACCGTTTTATAGGTACTTGTATGCCCGGTAAGTACATCGGTGAAGCTAAGAAGGCTGGTCACCGACTCCCCTGTTTTCACTAGTTTCAATGATATCTGAGTACCATCGGGTCCTGTAATATAAACATTAACCAGGCCTTGCTGCACGATAAATAAATTCTCGTCCGGGTCTCCGATCTTGAATAGAGCGCACCCTGCTGGTAAACACATTATCTCTGTGTGCTTGCAGAGTTTCAAGAATACCGGTTTCTCGAAGTGACCGAACACTCTGATACTTTGCAGCATGTACAAAGCATCCGGCGGTACTCTGTCCCCAGGACCCAGATCCTCTTCTAGATATTCTGCAGGTGGTTCCAAGACCTATTCGAACAGAAGAAAGAGATATCAGTCGACAAGAGATGGCTAGAACTCGAATGCTAAATACGAGCTTCTAGTACTTTTAGTTGCTGGGGGGCTGTCTCTTTTTTCAGCTGCAACAGCCTTCGTGCGAATCGCATGACAGCTCTCCTCTTTTTTCCTTGCCCAGTCGAATGTACTTGCCCGCTGATGGATTTTACCTTGCGCAACATTTTTCTCCCGTAAAAGAGCACCTTGTCCCTTTTCCTGAACCTGGGCTTGCCGGTGCCCACTCCGACGAATTCCTTTACCTCTGGAAGGAACTCCTTGTTCTTCCATTTTCGAAGGATGATGATAGACACGATCAGTATAATCAGCAGGGCCGATGTCACGATTAAAAACAGGGTCTTTGATGTCTGGTATTCCGCGATTAATCTGCCGATCCATCTCGAAAAGATATACGATCCTATGTTCTCGTTGCACTTATTAAACAGTTCCACCACCTAGAAACAACAATAGCCGTTCAGGCACAAGGAATACGGTACGACGCTCCTTGACATTAGCATCTACTCGGACGAAAACATGTTCCCACGTACGCTCGGTCTTGCATTTTAACGCATGCACGAGTAAAAAGATACAAAAATAAAAAAAAAGCGCATAAAATACGAGAAGTACAACCTCCATAGTGAGTATTCATTTCTTCCATCAGCCCGTAGCAGGATTTTAAACGAGGGGCGCGTCACGGAGCCATAAGTAAAAAGTAACGAGAATTCCGGGCAGATGAATGGAAACAATGAGCTCGTTTCGATGTAAAAAAAATGATTTATCTACATTCAGCTAATGACCTTTGATACTTCGCTCGAGTCACCCAGCGCCATTTTAGTCGCTCTTAGATTCTTCCGACTTACAAATCAATTGCACCGTTTTTACGCATATATATAAAACGAGTTCTGAAGATTTCGAAATTGGAAAACGTTGCTGCATAATGCGTCTCCCTTTCTACCCAGGCGGCACCAAACCGCAACACTTACAAAATAGGGATATTCGAGTTATGATACAGCAAAATTTCATCGTTCATGTAACATTAATCACACAGGGCAAAGGTATCATTCGAAACGAGGCACATAATATTTCACTTAAAAGGAATAAAATATTCAGAATAATTAAATAAATTTTCTCTTTATTATCATACAGCAAACATACTTAAAAACTCAAAGATCGTACATACTTCTATCATTTACAAGAACGAATACATATACCTCGCAATAAATACAATTCTCTAACCACAAAATTGAATATTTTATAAACGTTTATCGGCATTACACATTATTGTCATACGTCACGCTGCAGGTAGGATTCGAATTATGCGCCAGATTTATCTCGATGGATCTCGATTCGGTAGACCAATAGGGGAGCGCGCTCCCCACTCGACTAGCGCTGCTTCCCACGAGGCTCGGCAGAGCGCGCTGCGGTAGAATTCAGGGCGGTTGTCGCTAGACAGTTGGGTCCGGCCAGTCAGTGGTTACGGGCCGACATGTTGGTGGTGCCTGAGTGATCGGTGACCGCGGCGAGACAGACGCGTGATTTTTCATGCGTTTTTGTGGCGTGTTCGATAGGATAAGTGTTTCCCGATCGCGACGATACATGTGAAGTGTCCAGTGAGACCAGAGGCTGCTGCTCGTGCCTGGTTTACCCGGCCCAGCAAACATGAGCTGGGGTACGGAGCTCTGGGTAAGTCTGCTCTCCTCCCTATCTATCTATCTGTGTCTCCGTTGCTCTCGGCACGTCGCGATTCACGCACACGCATACCGCGGAGCACGGTTGAACGAGCGAACGGGCGAACGCGTCGTGTGCCCGTCGAACGGCTGGCTCCGTTGTTTTCGCCAACGCGTAACAACGATATCCCCCCGAAAACCAGTTCACGGTGGCAAACCACTCACGGGAGTTTTGCCTTTGCGGTTGCTAGCCGCGGGCGACGTTCCTTCTCTCCTTTGGTATATCCCCTCTCCTCCCGTTCCCTGCTCGGGTGTACGTGTACTCATACTACTCATCGCTGTGTGCTCCTTCGCTTGCTTCCTTTCTCATGAAATCTTCGACGAATGCCGGCGCTACGGTGTGACAGTGACTTGTCATCTTACACGGTGCGTGAACCCAGCAGCTCGCGACAGCGCGGCCTCTGAGCACTCTAAACAGCGATCCATTCCTGCGCCCTCTTTTCTCGCACCTTGCCCGATATCACTCCTATCGAGAAATAGTTACGCGGTGTGGTTTACCCGCGCCCTACGGGCTTACCGAATTTCACGCTCGATCCTCCTACCCCGCTTCAAGCTCTAGGGAAGCCACAACCGCGGTACGGTCGCAAGTGAACTTGTAGTGATTCGAGCAGGTGTACTCCGTTATCGGGCGAAAATTCTTCCCGTCGTGATTCCGATTCGAGCAGATGGATATGTACCGAGAGCCACGGTCTTCCCAGAGAATCTTTACAACGCTCGGCTTCTTCGATTTCATTCCATTTGCGGTCCCCTAACGTGTGTTACGAAAGTATTCACGCGCATCTACCGTCTGCGCGCACAGGACCCACGAGAATCGTGCCGCTCAACCTCGTCATCTTCCTTACTTTCTGTTCTCTATAAATAATTCATTCGCGCGTTCCGAGTCCCCGTTCGCCCCCCCATCCCCCCACCCCCCGCGATCTCTTTTCATCGTGCAGCTTCTCGGAACGCTGAACCTCTCGACGTTCGATCTTTCCAAAGCCCTTAACCCTTCGACTCCTGTGGCCGTCTATGTAGAAGCGGTCAGTTCAACGGATCGAGGAAACTACTGTTTCTCAAGCCTACGATCACTCGCGCGACCATTCTATCGCGTTCAGTGACGTCTCAGGATACGAGAGCCATTATCGCCGTTGTCCACATTCTTTCCTAATTACGTGAAGCTTGTTTAACCCATTTTAAATATCGTGTACGCGTGCGCCACTATGTTACTTGCTTGCTGGAATATCGCCCGTGTAGATGTTCCCTTGGAACACACGCGAAACGTCGGTGGTACTCGTTCGATAACTTGACTTTGAACGCGGTTCTATTGTTATCGCGACTGCTCGTTTCGGTGGCACGGATTGGATCGGCTCACGGACGCCCGGCGCGATAGAAGATCGCATCGAATCCTGCCTGTCGTCGTCATCGCGTGTATTACGATTGATTGACGTTCCACTCGTGTTCCCCTGTGAATCATGATACAGGACGCGTTCATGTTTAACCGCTAACGGCCGCTCGCGGGGGCATATGTACACGTACGACACGGGCGTGCCTCGCCATGCTCTTGACAGAGAAAGGGAGAACACCGAGGCGTACGCTGCCTCGTCGATTCCAGTGCGAATTGTCGTTTATCCGCGGTGAGCATCCGCGACGCTTTTCCTCTATTTTTAAACGTCACGTGAAAATCCGTCGTTCCATCTGAAAGTGAATTAACTACGGTACATTCGTTTTAGCTGCTTTGCCCTCAATTATCGAGCGCAGCGTTTGTTGACGGTGCAGACATCGGCAATATGTTTGTCGCGCTGTTGACTCAACCATACTTTATCGGCTATTCGAGCAACTTGTCGATCTCTCATGGTCCCTCCGCCACTTGTGCATTGTTACTCCTAACGTGCACTCGTGAGATTACATACTGCGTTCGTGGAAACAATCGAGCGGCAATAACTTTTTAAATTACCGAGTTTGTTTCTTTTTGTATTTTTATGGCGTTGCAAGGAAAGCGTGGCTTTTCAATTGGAAAATTTTGAAAGTATTTTCTTCGTAACGCCACCGTTTAGCAGCCACTTGACAGGGCAAGTCGCAAGGACTAATCTCAGCCAACGTTTGTTTAGAAGCGTGCGCATTCAGCTAACGTTAATCGTGAATTCCCTATCGCCCCGTACGAGAGAACAATTAACGTGATCGCGTAGTGAGATTTATTGCTAGAAGCATTAGATACGGCGGCGTATCGCACGTATACAGATGTTTACAGCGTTCTCAATCCCGAGACCTCGGTTTTGGAGCAGCGAATTCTTGCGCCTAAGGAGTACAGAAATTGTCGCGGGCATGTGGTTAATCATCGTTTTAATTATCCATTGTGATGTTTATACAGTGTGAATTTATCTTTGCCCTTTGCCCCGTGACGAATTTCTTCCGATCAATCTCGGGACAAACATGTTTATTTTCCTTGAAATTGCAGCGAGAAATTATGATATTAAATCTGTACCGATAACTACGAGTTATCAGTTTACCCCACCACATTATAAACTTCTTATTAGGACCATTTAGAATCCTTTTGGCACACTGGTTTGGAGTTAAATAAATCGGCGTTCAAGCCGCAGCAAAATATGATCGAACTCTGCGGAGTACGTAATATCCAGTCGCTCGAGTCACTTCTTACAGAAATTCTTCAGATTTCTCTGGTAGATGGAGCCTTTCCTTGCACTCAGCACGCCTCTAACACAATCGTTACGCGATACGCGCGCGAACGTGTCCCCGATCGAAATTTCTATCCGCCGCGAATTTCCCGTTACACCTACGCGGATGGAAGCATTGGGTTCCGCGGGAAATGGGAGTAAAACGACGTGGGCGGGAAAAGCGCGAAGGTTACGGAGCAATCGACTTACTTTCTCCGCTACCACGAAATCGGGAATTGCTTTCCTAGACGCGCACAGTGGCCGCCGTCGTCTCCTTCGCACTTTGAATTACAATCTATCGCCTGGGGGCTGACGTAAAACTCAACGATTTCACCCCCCACCCGCGTGCTTCTCGTATCGATCATACCAACCAGCTTGACTCTTATTTCTTCCAATCAAAATTCTAATTATGTACCGCAGTGTATTTTCTTGGAGAAACCTTCCGTCGCATTCGTTTCGTTCGAGCTCGTGAAAGACGTATTCGTATCGAGTGAATGAAATCTAGAATTATTTCCGTGGATCTCGTGGTCTCAGTCCACTTTTATTGCTTGTAATCGATTATCTGTCGAGATATCACAACCCCAAAGTAGTACTAGCCTCCGTTGTCTTCGATTAGTAACTCGTGACGTCAGTTTCTTGGGCAAGGTGCCTCACTCGACGAGTTACTCGCGCTGAGTAATGGGCGAACAATAGAAGCTAGACGGTTTTCAGTGAGTTTCTAGTAGAGAAAGAAATAGAACGGTACAAAGGAACAAGGATTTAAATTTTATATTAAGCTGACAAGGGGAGATTCCCAACACGGAAATTCAAAAAATTATGAAACTTTGGGGATATATAGATATGTATTATGCAATTTTATTGCTGCCCAAAGTAATAATAATAATAATGATAATAATACGTTTTAAGTCACTGAAAGGGGTGAAATTAACCCCCGAGGATGCGGATATTTTCCGATTTTATTTTATTTTATTTCTATTGTATTTTATTTATTTATTTAACGGGGAGTACCCTTTACTTACAACGAAACATATAGCTGAGTAAGTAGGAAGCTGTCTATAATAATTAACCCAGTGTTTCCCAACCTTTTCTAAGTCGCGATCTCTTTTTATAATATTTAAAACACATTAAAGATAGGTATTCCAGAATATAATTCTAACTTAATATTATTAAAAAAAAACAACGACCAAAAATCGTGACAACCCCTTAGAAAACACTTCGCGACCCAAAGGTTGGGAATCACTGAATTAACCTATATTACGAAAGAGAAAATAAAAATATTTATGTTATCACTCGCGAACTGTACGAGATAGAAAAAAAGTTTGCAAGCAAAAGTTACTTCTTTTATTTGAACTATCATTTACTTACAGTTCGCGAGTTACAACACAAAATCAGAAAATAGCCGGATTCTCAGGGCTCAATTTCACCCCCTTTGAGTGACTTTGGGCAGCCAAAAAAAATTGCGGAATGCATACCTATATATCCTCTACATATCCCCAAATTTTCATAATTATTTCCGGGTTGGGGATTTAAATTTGTGAGAAGAAACTAACCTCCGCTTCTTTCTCAGTTCCTCTATGTTACGCTCCTTGCCCCCACGAACCACTGTATCCCTCGATTGAGTTGCATCGTTCAGTGACCGAATCTCCCATTCACGAGGCGGACTTAACGAATCAGCCTTGGCCAAGGTCGCAGCCAACGAATTTCAAGCATCAGTCACCGATGACTCTGTGCTTCTCGCTCGAAAGTCGCACGCGGTCCGCTGCCCAGCGTAAATACACCGGGCTCGGCTATGTGTATGCCAGTGGACGATTTCACGGGTGGACATTCCTGGACGGTGGCTCAGCCGTTCGTCGCGCGGTCAGGTGCATTTCTTTGTTCGGGGCGAAGAGAAAGAGGAATCGCTTTCCCGGCGTTCCGAATGTGTCGAAAGAAGATATCGTGCACGTCGGCAGGCCCCGTGGTCTAATAAACCGCGACGAGCCGAGGCGAAATTTTCGAGCGGTTCGAGCGGCGCGGAGCCTTTACGGGCAATTTGTCGGGGCAGCCGATAAATTGACCGTAAACCGTTTAACAACGGGGAACGAAAAACTTGACCGATTAAATTTCACACTTGTTGCTCGGCCACCGTCGGATTCTCCTCTAATAATTCGCGGCTTTAATCGGGTCGCTTCGTAATCGATTTTCCAAGGCGAGCACAGTCTTCGGATCGTTTGATTTCGAGTAGCTGGGTGTAAGAGCCAGGGCACCGTCTTTCTAATTTTACACACTGCGAAAATATATGAACGTGGATCGAGAATAACAAACGCGAGGTGTTGCTTGTATGATTTATTTATTATACCGGCTCCATCGCATTGTGTAGTGCCGATATAAATCGGGCACTCGAGCGGCATCGGTAAACGCGTTCTCGAGTCAGGTTGTTGGAACTCTAAAAATCGACGTCTATAAAAAGGAGGACGGATTAGTTGAGATAGAGTCGTACGTAAATACTAGTACAAGGTAGAAAGTTTTCAATGGAACAGTCATGAATCTCGGATTAACGCTGGCTAACATAAAGAAAGTGGTGTTAATCGGAACGAGTGGTGCCATCGAGATGATCGGCACGAAACTGCACGGGGAAATGTTTGCGCGTAATGGTTTATTTATAGCGTAATTACCGGTTACATACGTAGCAGCGAATCTGCCTGGTATCGTTCTTATCTCTCCTTATCGTTTACCTGTCGTTCGTTTCCTTTGGCCCGAGACACGGCTCCGTTATCTCCGCTCGACAGATAGCCGTTCCCCAGATCTCTTTCGCGTAATGCCTCCTTCCCGTCAAGGAGGACGGAGAAGAATTCCTCCACGCGGATTCTATCCTCGAGAATGTCGAGTTCGTTAGAAGGCGACTTTGCACGCTCGATAGAGGGGCGGGCATTCTCGAGGATGTGAGCAGAAGCGAGGTGGGCACACGATTTACGCCGCTCGGCGTGTAACGATTGTTCCTCCTCTTGGAGTACTCGTCGTGCTCGTATCTCGAGCGGTGTCGCGTCCTCTATGACTGTAGCGGCCTTATCGAGAAGCACGATAACGAATGTATCCGAGTTAAATGCCGCGGGGGAGACGGTGGACGATAACGGTGGCGACTTGGCGCGCAACTGTGACATTGAGCTGTGGACTTTTCGAAAATAATTAAAACGAAGGATTTCAGAGTGTACGGTTCATTGGTTATTACTGTGGGATCAGGACTCCACATAAAAGGGAGTATGGAATAAGAGATCTCGGAGGATCGACTTTGGTGGAGTCGGTTAGGCGGCTGACCAGTACGCCGAGGATCCGCGCAAGATCGTGGGTTCGAGTCCCGCCCGACGTGGTTTCGCTTTTTTCAAATAATAAAATATATATATTCCTACATTAGTAAGTACATAGGAGGACGGTGTTACTTGGACAAGCTAGGTGATAAAAAAACGCACAGGACGCGTCTTCCTTCGACGCCAAAATAAAAAATAATACCATCAGTAATAAAATGGCAGAGTTTGAAAATATCCTGGCATCCGTTCGATGAGAAGAGTTCTCTTCTCTCCTCTCTCCTCTTAACAGCATCGAGGCACCGTGGCCTGGGCCGGGCTATATATATATATATTACCGGCGTCTATAGCAGATAAGGAAAACGAGTCGCGTCCGTTGGTGTTAAGCGCGTAAAGGGCGTGTCTCGATGGTGTTACTCGGCACAATGGAATCCATGAATTGGGAATTTCGAGTGGCGGAGGAGTCTCTCGCGGTTCCCACGTCCCCATGAACAATCCCGTAGCCACCAGCCCCCGAGCGCGGCCGAAGGAAGAAGATGTTTGCATGATTACACGCTTTGTGTCTCGCCCGCGTCCAGGAATTCTCTCATAGTCGATCCACGGACTTGAAACACACCGTTGCTCGTCTGCAGGATCACGGTCACCAGAGCTGCTCGCCTTAATTGCATTCCATTAATATAATAGAAATTATTAACTGGGTACGCAAGACACGTCTTTCTAGGAAAAAAGCTTTACTTCCCATTCAAACAGAAGCTTTCCCTAAAGTCAGAGGAATGTTGAACCAATTCCTGTTGAATCTCTCCTCTCGGCGGAAGAGCGAGCAGATCCCCGAGATGGAATTTTAATCTCCTAGCTCGTAGGGTACATGCCAGGATCTTCTAATACCTCGGAAGAGCGGGAGCACTGTTTGTCCAATAGCGTATTGGGAACAGTGGTGGCCCCTTTCCTACGAAACCGCTGGATTGCCAAGCAAAACGTCCCCCTCCCCCCTCATTTCTTCTGCTCGATATCTCACGGCCGCGCGGGAGATTCTAGGGTTGCCAAAGCCTCTGTAAGCGGTCTCAGAGGCTTCTTCTTCCTCTCGGCTCGTTCCGGTAGGCAGCGTTCCGTGCGATCGCTGCCGCTCGTTACCCGAGCCCGCCGGTTCCCGCTCATAGAATTTCGACTCGGGAGTTAAATATCGAGAGGTTCGGCAGCGCTGGGAGCCGCCGGACGCCTCGCGGAGGTCGCCCAGGACCACGGTGAAGGTGGGGAACGGGCGACGAAAAGAAAAATCCCGCTCGCCTGCTCGAGGAGGAGACGCTCCTTCTTCTTTCCTTAAGTAGCCTCTGTCCCTTTTGCAGCCGGTTTTCGCCGCGACGGTGCTGTATACCGAGAGAGCGCATTTTTTTCCAGGCGCAACGCTCGCGGCCTCGACACGCGAGCGAGAGGCACCGACCGCCTGCAACTCGCACCTCGATTCTTTCTCTGCTGATCCCACTGGGCTCCTCCTCAAACTCCGTTGGCATAGAAGCACCCTTGGAAAGTGATTCGACACTGCATTAGCGTGCGTAGATACACGTAGCTGCAAGGTGTAGTTCAAGGAAAAGATAGAATAATTGTCCCGACGCAAAAACGAGTTACGCCGATGGTTCGGCGCGAGCTGAAACTGGTCAGGGGAAAAGTTGGAAGGCACGACGATTTCCTTAATCACCTGCGCCGATCACGCGATTCCAGCGAATTCCGGTGCGCGCAGCGTTTCTACGGGCCTGCGCTAGAAAATAGATTAGCCGGGCAATTAAGCACTCGTTTGTGCGTCAAATATACATTAGCGAGTCGGGCAGGATGTACAATTAACATTTAAGGAATCCTAACGATTTCGGAGTGCCTCGGACGATAACGTTACGTAAAGGAGGAGGATGGGAAAGTATAAACAATTTCTTCGTATCGAGTAAGTAGCTAGAACGTGGCCATCTCGCCTTACGTGGAGCCAAGATAAATCACTCGCAACGCGTTATGCCCTCTCTTCTTCGCTACGCTCGTCACTTCCAATTCCCATTTTCCCATTGCACAGCTAGCTGGAAATTTCATTAGAATATTGATTGTCCTCGAGGCACACGCGGTTGTCCCCTGGACTTAATAGGGCACGGCGATTCGAAAATCGCCCAGCGTGGAAACACCGAAAAGTATCGTTTTCAGCGGCCGACACCCACGAGGCGGCGGCCCCTCTCTCCCCTGCCACCGAGCGGTCCCGCGGGTCTGCGCGCGCGTGAAACGCACGCTCTCGCCAGTGCGGTATTTATAGAGATTTGGCGCGATGCGTGGGTGGGGCAAGTTCGCGAGGCACACTCTCTTTCCCTCTCGTTGACGGTCGCGCGCACGCACCGTGTGCGTGGCCGCGAGCAGAAACATAGTTGGCGGCCGTGCACCACGCCGGCGAGAAAAATATATGCCGTGGCTAGTGTTGGCTAGAACCGTGATTTGTGAATCACGAGTGATCCGATCACGTTCGTTCCTAATCACGGTGATTTTTCACAGTGATCCGTGATTTTCGTGATCGCTTCTGATTGGTGGAGAGCATGACTGCTCTTTCCACGCGCCACATAACCCTAATTTCGACTTTCTCTCGAAACATTCTCAAGTCCTCACTGTTGTTATAGAATTTCAGTTGTATATTTCCTTGATCTATTTAAAGTAACGAATATTTCTTCACTTTAGTTAAAAAGTATAATACATATGTGAATACTTTACCCAATCAAATCAGTGCGTGCATACATTGACCATTTATGAATATATATTCTAAATATTCGCTGAATTAGTACGCTTTGACTATAACACAAGCTATATTGAAGAATTTTATAAAAAATAATTCAATCAAGATCAAGAACTACAGTCACAGTAAACAATTCACTCAAGTTAAAAAAATCACAATCACGGTCGTGATTTAACTTCAATCACGATCGTGATCGTGATTCTGCGATCACTGTGATAAATCACTGTTAGTGATTTTGCACTCCATCCCTAGCCGTGGCACTTCGAGGAGGCGCCTCGAGTGTGCAACAGTTTCTGCGCGATGTCTGTCGGGATTGGAAGCAGAGCTGCGCGAGATTAGCGCTTTCAGTGGCGCGGGGCATTGATGAATGCCCCTTTAAATCGTAGAGGCCTGCTCGAGCGATTACCACTGCGCAGGAAGCTTTTGTATAAAGAAGTTGAGGATTTGTAGAAGTGGAACTCCTTGACTCACTTGCTTTCGAAATAACATTCGGGGAATCTGAGATGTTTTCCCGAAAAAAAAAACACGTGTGGACAGGAATCACGTCGACGTCGCAGTGTCGAGGCGGATTCACACGTATCAGTTCCGTGACGGTTCAGTGCCGTCAGTTCCAATGGTCCCTGCTTCGGGATGAGGAAGAGGCCGTCCTTAAATTACGTAAGGGTAATTTTGACCCCCTCTTATTTCTTACCCCCTCCCTCTCCAAGTGTAAGAAATCGTAAGATTTTATATTCCAATCCCCTCCCCCTTTCTTACGTAATATTTTTTACATTGCATTTTACAGTTATTAAAATTCTTTTAAAGGTTTATATAATTCATTTAACTTGGTTTTGTGTGTGCGATGAAATATCGTTTTTTAAGCTACTCACATTGAAAATTAAGTTAAAAAAATATTAACTGACTCCCCCCACCCTTTGTAAGAAAACGTAAGAAATTTGCGACCCCCCCCCCCCCCCAATGTCTTACGTAATTTAAGGACGACCCCTAACTGTCACGGGCAAGTGTGAACTGCAATTCCAAAACAGAGAAACGATATTTTCCTGTCACTCACACTGAAGACACTGAACGTGTCAAACTTTGCACGATCCTTTCAGATCGTTCAGCTACGATCCCTACGCGACGTAGCAACCCTCGCGCAAAGTCAGACTCGGCCGTTAGCGAGCCACATTTTCCCCGGCACGGTGAATGAATTTTTTCCCGCTAGACGGTCTACCGGTTGAACTTCCAGCCAATTAACTCCGACGTAATCGAATCGAACCGAGAAATTTCATTCATTATTCCGCTCTCCCGTTTCTGGCAGCTTCTGTTAAAAACCATGCCCATGCGCAGCATTCGAGGCGAAGTGCGTCGGTAATCCATTGATTCTTAACTGAAACTCACAAGGGCAGTTCCCGAACCCGAAAATTCAAAACAATTCTGAAACATTGTGAATATGTAGGGGATTTCCTCCTGACTACAACGCAACTTTTGTTTGCCGCCCAAATTCACCCTCTAAGGGGGTTGTAATTGACCCCGGAAAATCCGGTTATTTTCCGATTCTGTGTTATAACTCGTGAACGGTAAAATAATTTTTCTACCAAATGATAGATGTAATTAAAAGAAGTAACTATTGTGTTGAAACTTTTTTTCTTCTATTTCTTACAGTTCGCGAGTTATAACACAAAATCGGAAAATAGCCGAATTTTCAAGGGTTAATTTCACTCCCCTCGAGTGAATTTGGGCAGCAAACAAAAATTGCGTTGTAATCAGGAGGAAATCCCCTACATATTCACAAAGTTTCAGAATTTTTTGAATTTCCGGGTTCGGGAACTTCCCTTGTCAGCCAACTCGTACCGCGAGGTCTGAGAGATCCTGTCCATCTTCAATCGTTTATATCTCGGACTGTACTGCATCGATTGAAATGTTTTTTTTTTTTAATTAATGGGCCAAAGATCGAAGAATCACACTGTGCAGGTTGGATCATCCTAACTATGTTTGCAACAAACATGTGCGTTAAAATGTAAAGTAAGAAATTCGAAGTTCTTGCGGAAAACGACTTTTCATTGTAAAATTGTATCTTTTTTGCGAGGAGAGATACGCTGGGTTTATCCGGGGTGGAATGGAAAGGTCGCGAGTTGAAGTTTACGGGAAAAAATGCGCCAGGAAAATTTGTTTAAAAAAAAGTATAATTATTTCTATTAAAAGTATTATTATTCTGTCAGACCATGTGCACTTGAGGGTTAACACTTTAACGTTCCCTTCTTGCTGCCCCAAAGACTTGCCCCTCAGCATTCGTAACATTCTCAAAATTCTCGCTCTCACAAGATTCGGAGTAAACATTTCTTAATCCCTCAACTGTATCCCTTCTCACGAGCACATCGAGCACGTAGACTCCGCGTAGATGAAAAGAAGGAGCGTCAAGGTAGCTGGCGAGTTAATTTATGCAGCCAGCGTTCGCCTGGCGGTCCGCTCGGCTTCGGCAATCAATAGCCTAGCTTGCAAATAAAATTCCACGCAGAAGAAGCTCCGCGTCCCTTCTCGCTACACCGCCAGGGTGGACCGAGAGTGTGGTTTTCCGGTGCCTGGGCCGCGCCGCGCCTGGGCCAGGTCGTAAAACCGCGTGCACGCGTCGATTCAAGCTGACGCGGTGCTCCACGTTTCGCCCTGACGTCGCACAGTGGGGCATTTCGGGTCGAAACGCGGCACTAAGTCCTTTTACAAAAATATTGCCAAACTGCAAATTTTTTTTTACAGGTAGTTGATTGTGTATTTGGGTGATAATGTAGGATGATTGTTTTTCACATTCATTAATTTTTAACGCGACTACACGGTTTTGAAAAGGACAACCACGAAACTCTTCGGAACTTGTATTGTTATTTATAGTTTTGTTGTTTGTTTAATTCAACTAATTTTTGGTGGGATTAAGTGTTGGGATATGTATTTGAAGTGTGCCAAATTTTATTTTGATATCTCTGATATTTTTGGAATTGTGCCTTACTTAATTTTTCAATTTTCATTGTTTATTTTGAATGGGAGTTCAGTGGAGTTCAGTGTTCTTACTGGTCACATTGGAAAGGGCGAAGCCTTACCTTTATCGTACAGAAAAAATTGGCTGCTACTAGCTGCTACTGGGGTAGTGAGAGGGGCGAGGTGTCTATGACGCGTTCTTTTTACAAAAATGCCTTTCCTGCCATTGAAATTCAAAGTAAATGAAATATTTGTGAATTTGTTTCTATATGAAATTGAAAAGCTAGAAAGATAGTGTTTGTTGCAAATGAAAGATCACTGATTGAAAGTATTAAAAAAAGACACCATCCCTCCCCTCGCTATAAGCTCTCATAGGTTGCTCGCGGAATAAGTAAAATTGCGGTGCCATAAATTCCGCCTTCTACGCTTACCTGAAACATAAAAACAAATCAAGACATTAAACTTTATTACATTTTGTTTTGTTGATCGAGTCGATTCTTAAATTTCGCATTTCAAATAAAATGGCGCGCCATTGCGAACTGTCAAACCTATAGGGTGAAGCCACCAGTAGTCGACCACTTCCAGAAAAAAAAACAGGAAAAATAAGGTTTTTAGAAGTAACGACCTTTTGAACAAAGTGCAGTTCTCTAACTGCACTCTATCTACACTCTGTTCAAAAGATTGTCACTTCTAAAAACCTTATTTTTCATGTTTTTCTGAAAGTGGTCGACTACTAATACATGGTCGATTACTAGTGGCTTCACCCTACTTTCAGTGTCGAAAATCGATACCTACAGTTGTGACAGTCCGCCATTTTGTTTTAAATGCGAAATTTAAAAATCGGCTCGGTCAACAAAAGAAAATGTAATACACTTTAATGTCTTGATTTGTTTTTATGTTTCAGATAAGCATAGAAGGCGGAATTTATGGCACCGCAAGGGACCAACTTTGAGCGATTATAGGGAAGGGTGACAGGGTGCCTTTTTTAAATAAAAATTCTTTTAATACTTTCAAACAGCAATCTTTCATTTGCAGCAAACCCCATGTTTCTAGCTTTTCAGTTTCAGATAGAAAAAAATTCATAAGGACTGCTCAATTTTCAGGCGAAAAAAGTACTATGCCCCCTTAAATAAACAAATTTCATTAATTTTTCTGTATCAGTAGGACCACAAATATACGCCCCAACTGAATGAAATGAAAAAATTAACGATAAATATATGATTTCAGTCAGAAAATGTTTTGTGCCGCGTTTCGACCCGTAATGCCCCACTGTGCGTCGTACGGTCTCTCCTTCGTGGATATGGATCGATAGACGCGAAAAAGCCAGCCGCGCGCGTACCGAGTCCTCTAAGAAACGCAGACGGATTATTGTCCCGGTGTGCACCGCGTCTTACCAGTTGCACCCCGATTTTCCTCCGGGCCCTGTAAGATCCTCGTCGTATCGATTCGACTGGCTCCCTCGAGAAAATGACGGCAGACCAGGCGAGCTGTCTTCTTTTTTAGAGACGCTCCGTAATTGGTATATCGATTTCTAATGGAGACTTGGTTACATTAGCTGGCTCCCCGAGGCACGTGGCTTTCTCACTACAAGGTCCGGCGCCACGATTTGTCTAGTTTAAAGCCTGGGCGTTCGAAGATTTATAGAAATTCACTGGAACAGCCTGGTAGTTTCGGTTCCCATCTGTCTCCATACTTTCCGATCCTCCTAAAGCATCTATCATAGATTTCCCCCCGAATACGTTCCACTGAGAGTCACGAAACGATGACCCCGAAACTTGTCCGCTCGGCTGCCCATGCCTTCCACTCTGAAATTACGGTACACCGAGAGATTACGGCTTCCCCCCCGTCCACTCGCGTGGGCAATCGATTTCGAGGTTGAACATAGGATACCTCGTGGAGCCTCGACTCCCGCGAACTTTGACATTTCCGCTCGTGTAACCTGTTCGCGTTAGATTTCGGGGGAGACCGAGGGGAATTTGGGGAACAGAGAGGTGTCAGGGGGCGATCGGTGATGTCTGGTGGAGAGTGTCTTTTGTCTGCCTGCGATCTGATGTCACCGTTCTCGGTTATGGTCGTGCCCGTTACACGGCCAGGATTCGGACGACCGTTGGTGTGTTTCGATTCCTTTCCCCGCTTGGCCGGCCGCTCGCTCGGTTTTTCTGCCTCGTCGTTCTCGTTATGCATGCACGTAACGTGCTCTTGCGTAAGGAGGAGAACATGCGCGCGATTTTTGTTCGTCCGCGACGCAATTGCTGACCGGCCAACAGCGAAAATGCCTGTGGGTGTTGGTTCCCCGCGATCCATTCCAGCCATTCCTGTGAACATTCTATACACCCTTTTTTCCCTATAGTACACTTGTTCGCCGATCAGGAGTTGATACAGAGTCGCGTAGAAGTGATGTTCGACGAGGGAAAACTCCTTTTTGTAGGTGAAAAACAGAGCCGCGGGCGGTGGGACTCGAACCCACGATCTCCGGATCCGCGCTGCTTACTGGTCAGGCGCCTTACCAATTCCCCCAACGCCGCACAGTGGAACAAAGTGCACTTTTATGTGTCACCATAGTAGAACTTTTGATAGAAATAAGATAGAGAGATGAATCTTTTTGCAGGATGAAGCTAAGATGTTGCAGAATAAGAGAGAAATATTGAAAGAGTATAACAAACTAGTTTTATTTATTTATTTATTTATTTTCGACAGTTTTGGCATTATAAATCTATGTTAAAAATCTGTGTCCAGATTTGAATTCAGCGCGTCAAAATCTGTAGGAAATGATGAATAACAAATTAAGGAAAAACTTCAATTATACCGGAAAAGCCGCAATTTTCTTCGAAAATGTCAACTTTGACGTAGATTTTCAAGGTCAAAACTTGTTCGTCACACTTTTTCAATATTTTTCCCTTATTCTGCAACATCTTAGCTATAACCTCCAAAAAGATTTAGCCCTCTATCTTATTTCTATCAAAGGTTCCACGATCTTCACACAAAAAAGTGCAATTTGCCCCTTTATGCGCCAACTTTGATACCAAAATCAATAGGCCGTTCCCAAATGCCGAGCGGCATTTTGCAACGGTCCCAAGCGTCCCGTTTCGCCGGTGCTCTTATCAGCGTCGCATCCTCCATTGATATCGAGGTTCAGATTACGTACCAGCACTCCCTCGAACGGCTTTATTGTATCCCGTTCTTGGAGCGGACGATGACGAATTGTGGCCGTGATTCACGCGAGTCTCCCGATTAAACGGAAAGAACCCCGAGAATCGGGATGAATCAGTCGCGGGGCGGGCGATCATATCGACTCGAGATAACGAGAGCCCCGACACAGCGCCAGAAGCTGTTCCTGGGGCGACGAGGAGGCTTCGAGGGTGCTCGTGGAGGCTTTCAGTAACGGGGATTTCGTCCACTTCAGCTGGAAAAATACTTAACGACGAATGTGCCGCAAACATTTCATTTACGTCACTCCAGCGACACAAAAGAGCCCCTGGGGGGGTCGTTGTTCCCGCTTCAGGCCCATAAGGGAACCGTCGAGTTCGATCATACGCTTGCCTTCGACGCGGTAATTAGTCGCTTCTCTATTCCGTTTGTAGAATCAGTTGAATTATATTTCTGAATCTCCGTCGAACTTGGAGCCGGTTGCTTTATCGAGTTCGTACAATTCCAAGAAGCCTCTGCGAGGTCCCATTGAGATCCAGCACACCGAAGAGCCCCGCGCGCGCGCGCGCGCGACCGCTATTCCAGATTAGCATTCACCGTCTAGTCTCCCCATTTCTCGGTCGCTCGGAGCCCAGAGTGGTAATCCTATTTCGCGCCTCCGCGTGGATAATAGGGTCTTCCGCGGCTTTCCCGTGTCGCGAGGCTAGACCCCGCCGTGAATGGCCCGAGGAGGCGGGAAGGGACTCGAAGAAGCGGAAGAGACGCGTGCTGGATTGTTGCCGAGGAAGAAAAAAAGCTACTGTCGCCCGTGTCTACGAGCCAAGGGCCTGGAACAACCCGCGGAGGGGCCGGAGAGGAGTTCTTTAGCCTCCACCGGCGACGGATAGCTCGCCTGGTGTCCCCGGCCAGCTTTCCAACCGGTGGACGCACGGTGAAGTGTGCAGCAACTCGGAACGCGCAATCGTAGCTATGCAACGCGAATTAATTAGCACAGAATCACCGGAACATTTCGTTATTATCGCCGGACACGGTCAACGACTCCCGCAGACCTTCGCACTGCTTTCTTTTTTTCTCTCTCCCGCTAACAGATAACTCGAGCGATCGCCCAGCTAGTGCTGTCGCTCAGCCCCGTTGTCCTTTCGTTCTTGTCCCTCCGCTATTCAGCTTTGGCAGGCATCGTCGCTGAGTGGACGAGTTTGCGTTTGCTCGTATCGCGATAGCCATTTTACTGGAAACGCCAAGCTATCGTTCGCGCGCGAGTGGGTCGTTCGACGAGCTTCCGTTTCGACGAGCGATATTTATTTGTTTTGTTCATGGGATCTCCTATTAACCCTCGAATAATCGCAGTGGGAGCACCGTGCTCCTTTATCGTTTTAAAGTCGTATTGGGAGTCACAGGATTACGTGTCACGAATATTTCTCCCTCCCAAGAACTTTTTCTATGTAGCGTTCCGTCTTAGGAGCTTGAGTCTGTTCGTTGCTGGACCATACGTGCAAGCAATCGCAGAAATATCTCCTCAGCTTCCACAAGTGCATTCTTTCAACTTCAGCAACTTACTTACGCCACTAATACTCTCATCTGGATGCGTTAGAAGCTTAATTTATCAGCAGGCCATTACCTATCCCAACTCCCGACGCGCATACTTTGCACGCTCGTGCGGTTGGAGTGCCGCGTATCGAACGAGAGTACCGCTTCTATTCTTCCGCGGTATGCGTCTCGTCGAGCAGGGAGGGGTATTACTTGTAATGATCAATAAAGTGCCCGACGTTCCACGGTTATTCCTCGGCGTGGGGTTTACGGCGTTGCTGGCCGCGTCGAACGCCTATAAATAAACCGCCTCGCATGCCGCTCATTATGCGTATTGCTGATACCCACGTCTCCGTCTGTGCCGGGCAGATAATCGGGAAGTCGTAGTACGCGCGCAGCCGAAGGAGTAATCGCCCGGGCGCGTATAGATGCCCCCGTTGCTCGGCGTTTATCGGCTCGACCTATTTTCCCCGGGTATCGCCGCGTACGATACCTTTGTACCCTCGGCCCGACCTCCGCGCAGACGTCCCCGCAATCGCCAAGGCTCACCTCTCCGCCAGACGACGATGAATGGGGCTCGGGCCCGCGGGACGACGCAAGGTCCTCGACCCTAGCCGCGGCGAGAAAAATATTAGCGTACCGATAAGTGCAGCGATTAATTGCCGTCTGGGGCCGTCTGTGTTCGGCGCGCGGTAGCGATAGACACTGCGCGCGACAATGATCGCTGACAAGCCGCAATGAATATCTACGAGCTGAACGATACCCTGCACTGGATTACCTTTGCCTGGCAAAGTCGCGGCTGGGACTTTTATTGGCTCCGGAATGAATTATGGGGGGTGGGGGTGGGGGGGAGGGAGTGTCCGCGTGGGAGGAGAGGATATTTGCATTTATAGGACAGTGGAATAATCGAAATGTAGGTTCAGCCGGGCGGTGTAGCCGAGATTCGTTTGTAGATACTATTCAGGAGACGAATCTCTCGACACTCGAGATTAGCGCAATTGCAGTTCCCTTTGTCCCTCAATTCATCCCTGTCGCGTGATTCTCCTCTCGAAGGGGAGCTCACCCGTTGCTGCGTTAGCGTTTGCGCGAGGTAAGAGATAGCGGCGCGTGTGCGGCTTGACCTAGGGCAACGTTCCTGAGAATTCGCGGGTATTCTGAAACGGCCTATCGCGCCAGATCTATTCTTCCCGCTCGCGACGCGTGCCACGATACGATCGCTACCTCTATAGTAAGCATAGCGCTGCAATCCAGTCCAATAGACACGTTTCTATCGCTGGAGATTCGGGGAACTTTGTTTTTAGAAAGGGGAGCCTAGAGTAATCGCTGACATCGCGGCAGAACGTCCAAGGCCGAAGCATTTCCAAGTCGCGTTTATTCTTCGATATTGAAGCTCGACGCGAACTTAAGGCAAACGATCCCGTTAGAGACGTTCCTGGAACTCGATAGCGTCGCGCGTCACAGAATCGCCAGTGAAATCGCTGCTCGGCTCTTAATTAGGAAATCAAGGGTACGGCCATTCATCATGAGCCGCCAGCCCGGCGATTCATCCGCGATCGGGCCAGCACTTGCGCGAACGATTTATCGCGTCTATAAAAAGCTCAAGAGCGAGGATCTGCCGGCGGTTTGAAACTCGCGAGATGGACTAGCCCCCTACCGGTCAGCCTCGGAAAATGAACGAGCCCGTGGCGAGACCGATGCTGGGACCGTTCTCTACTTTCCAGCGGGAGCCGCGGTGAAGTATTTAGGCGAGTCAGACGTAGGGGGGGGGGGGGGGCAGCCAGCTCGTCCTCGAAAGGTCACGAGGGAGGGAACGCAAGGCTGTTTGAATTTCGGCGACGAGAGCACTCGATCCTGTACCGCCGTCTGCTGTCTGGAACATAAGCTCGAGGGTGCCTAATCCGGGAGTATTTTTTAAGCCGTCGAGGCCTTGCCCCGTTTGCGGAAAATTAACGCCCCCCCCCCCGCAATGGGGGGGGGGGTACAGTAACTAAATCAGCCGATATGATAGATCTAATTAAACGAAGTAACTTTTGTCGCGAAACTTTTTTTCTATCTGTCACAAATTGCGAGTTGCAAAATAAAATTGAAAAAATACCTAGCCGAATTTTCAGGGATTAATTTCACTCTCCTGGAGTGAGTTTAGGTAGCAAACAAAAATTGCGTTGTAATCAGGAGGAAATCCCCTGCATGTTCACAAAGTTTCAGAATTTTTACAACTACCGGGTTCGGAGTCTTCCCTTGCCAGTCTCTCTCATTCTACATTCTACGCGATAAGGCAATAATGTGGGATCAGGAACCCCCATAAGGGGGAGTATGGAATAAGCGACCACTGAGGTTCGACATTGGCGGAGTTGGCTAGGCGGCTGGATAGTAAACCCGAGGATCCGTAAGATCGCGGGTTCGAGCCCCGTCGTCCGCGGCCCCGCTTTTTTTTCGTGGCTCTCGAATAAAATTTCAAATTCGAATAATTTTAAATACGAATAATTCGAATAATTTCAAATACGAATAATTTATTCGAATACTTAGATTAGGATTATTCGAATATTCGCGACGGCCCCCTACTCCCCGAACAGGTGTCGGAATTACGAAACCTAATTCCTACAATTAAAGACAAAAGCCGAAAAGACATTTCGCACCTCCTAGTCGATTTAACTACCTCGAAAGCCGCCGCTCCAAGACGATTCAACTCGTCGCGAGAGTTCAGTGATACAGCTGCACATGCACGCGGCTGATAATAAGTACCGGTGATTCACTGGCTCGTTCATACAAATTGAAAGCAATAATGGTTCCCGAAGTCGTCTACTGCGAGTATCGTGCAACACGGCGACGCTTTCACGTTGTAACTCAAAGCGCGCTGTTTTCGAGGGCACATTTGAATGCACCTTGAACGGTGCACATCTGCCCAAAAGGGGGGAAGATTATTCGCGTAGGGTTGCGTTAAATACAACGACGCGTTCCCAACAGTTTCTGTCTTGTTGGTAGCATTGCGCCGTGTATCCGTCAACGGGTCTCGCGACTCCGCTGGCAATTAGTCTCTGCCGAGCTCGTCGTCCTTTTTCCTTAGCACGTTCAGTTATGCAGCGGCCCGAGCACGTTGCACGTGCCCCCCGCCCGTATGCACTATGCGCCGCACGGGGCACGGCGCTAGACGCGCACGTACGCGCCGGTTCAACGTTTCGTTCGCTTATTAAATGCAGCCCCCGTGTTTCGCCGGCTAACTCGTTACCCTGCCCTGGCGAACGTGCGCGCTACCGGTGGAGTGTCGCGTCGCGTCGCTGCGTACGCGCTGCTACTTTCCTCGAGTGGTGCACCGTCTGTCAAAAGTTTGAACGTGCATAGCCCTACCTGTAACGCGGGTACTAGCTAGCTGCACCGTCCACACTTCCAACCGATTGCCGTGCATTGCCCCATTTGTAGTGGGTATAATGCTAGATAGAAAATCAATATTTAACGAGCGGTGACGTAGCGCGGTGTACCTAGAGATTAACTCTTCCAAGTTTCTTCAACTGTTGGTCACCTATCCCAGATCCGAGCAGATAACCATGTTTGCCGAGCTTTCCATTATCGTCGCTTCGCCGGTATCGACGATCGTTTTTGTTCTTTTGAATTACACACACGCGCCGCACTCGTTCCCTCGCCCAGCGAATGTCTCTTCCCGATCGTCGCTGTCTGGCCCGTTCGTCACCCTCATTCGGTCTCTCTTTTTCCAGCGCAGGCTGGTCGCTGCCTCTGGCTCACTCTCTCTCTCTCTTGGGAGTCGCGTGAGCGTACAGAGAAATGCAGGATCGATAGGAGGGCGGCGGAGGGCGTGTAACCACCCCAGCGCGCGATTTCGTGACTCATAATACACACTTGTTCGAGTCCGCAGGGCCTTTCTTCGCCGTGTGGCCTCTTGTCTCGCGACTATTTTCATAGGAACACTCTTTGCACGCTCGCCTAGCATCCGCGGGGACCTAGCTATTGATTTTTCCCACCGGTGCCACGCGTCTTTCCTCGGCTTTCCCGGCAACCGCCGAGCTTTACAGCCTCTCGGCGAATTAATTAGCGCCCGGCCACACTTCTGCTCGGTCTTTTTGCGCGCTTTTGGTACCGCGCGCGCGCGATTCTTCCCTCGTTTCGGGAGAACTGAAAGAGTTTTTATTAATCGAACGGTGGTTTCAGGGTTGAAGCGGCCCTCCTCGGTGCAATTATAGTTTAACATAATCTTGGGTGCGCGTCTGAAATTTCACCGTAATGATTGAGAAGTTGAAATGGTAAACGAAGTACCTAAGTGCCAAAGAAATACAAAATCATTATTTTAGTGGGAAATGATGTCAAGATGATTGATGTCGCTGTGATTAAAAATAATACATTTAAGCAACCCGATACATTGTTTACTATTTATTTTCCCTTGAAATCTACGAACGTAGCAAGCGCTGAAAGTACATAGCGATTCACACGATGGGGTGAATCCGGGTGAGTCGCTATATTTCATACTCTATAAGTAACAGCTTGTTCTACCGCGGGACAATTCCTTCGGCGGATACAAACAGTTGAGTAATGACTTAAGTTTTCAACCTGATTTTCAGCAAATATTGTCTCACAATTAAAGGACATATTCGCCACATTTCCTGAATCAGCATAAAACTCGAAACATATTAGGTTTATTCTGATAAAATAAATAATCTAATAATAGCCATTTTATGCTAGGTGAGCCAACTGTCCCGGACTTAGTCTAATATCTAAGTGGCAAAAGCCAGTAAAGCATAGTTTTACTTTAATACTGAAACTTTTCAGTTCCGGCGCTACGGCATTTGCAATTACAGCTCCCCGTTACCCGCACGCCCTGCAATTCTGTCTAATTTGGATAGAGAATAGTAGCGCGCCGGCGAAAAATTCCGAGTACCCTTTGAGGATCGCCTCGAAACTCTGGCAAGCCTGTCGAGACTGAAATAAAAAGGAAAGTAGCCAGATGCCAATTGGAGCAGGTGCACCGACAAAGGGGGTACCTGCGTGCGCATAATGGAAAGCCCGGACTTATCTCCAGGGGAGACGACCCAACCGACCTGAATAGGCAAGGTTAGGTGGGCGTGCAAGTGCACCTCTTTGGAAATGGACGGGGCAGAGTGAGTCACAGGGCGGCGGGGGCGCGTTTTCCATCTATCGACCTGCGGCGGTACAGAAAACGCAGGATTGGTCGCGATGGGGGGGGGGGGGAGTCGCTGATTCGAACGGGGCTATTGCACGGACTCGCAATCGATTCCGGATAATGGAGTATAATCTCACTCGCGTCCTACCGGCTGATAATCGAATAGGTCTGAAGCTCTTCTCATCGCTCGAACGAGTCTAGACGGCTGGGGAATGGTCTCAACCCTGGCGACCAACTTCTCCGAGGGGATAGTTTGTTTCTTTGCACCTTACTGCTCGGACTCTGTGTACATACATACTCGATAAAAGGGATATAGGTAATCGACTTAGCTAGCAACGGTATAGAATGTAAGGAACGATACTTTTACTATTTTATTACACCAAAATTTATTTGATTTATTTATTTATTTCTGTATTTCTTTATTCCTTTATTTCTTTATTTCTCTATTTCTGTACTTCTCCATTTCTCTATTTCTTTATTTATACGGGAAAACCAGGTAGATAGAAAATAGAGGAAACCAGCAGGGGACTAATGCATAAAAGTAGAAACATAAAACTGAAAAGCAGATAGAGAATAAGCAAAGAGAAAAGGAAGAAAATACGATGGAAGTAAATAGAAGGCAACGAGAATTGTTAACCGCCTCAAAATTCTCATAGAAGCAGCCATGCTCCCCTGTTACTTCATCCACTATAAATCCTATCGAACTTTTATTCTCCCATGCTTCGATTACCGCAATGCATCCTGTTCGCAGCGCGAGGCACTTCCTTTATCACCGTTTTTCACGTAATATCCGTGTTTTCTCCGATAAGCGTTCCGCGTCGGGCCCGATAATTAGGCCGTCGATATCCGCGCGGCGTGAAAATTAAATCGCCCGTCCATGCAGCTTGCAACGACCAGGGGTTCGCGGGGCAAAGAGCGAAATGATAGGCTTTTCCCGTTCTCCGCGTTCGAAAGTCGGAGTTCGGCTATCGACTACCGGTTCTCCGTTATTCCGCTGAAAATTACGCGTGCACGGTTATCGGAATGGGAAAGTTCTCGACCGGGGCGGGCGAGAAAAATGCGTTTCCCTGGAAGTGGCGTGGCTCGATGCCCCGCGACACGTACGACTGTGCGATATCTAATTCAAGCGTCGTATCGATGCAACAGCGCAGTATCGTATCGCCGTGCGTGTGGAGGCGACGATGGTGCCGGTATCATGCGATACTTTACTGGACGGTGGCCCGATTAGTTTCCATTTGCCAGACGAGATCGATCAGTGTCGCGTAATCGCTGCCCGCTTTCGACAGAACCTGGCGATCTTGACCTCCGGCTAGCGTGTCGTGAGTTTTCTACCATTTCGGGGCTCCCTATCTCGGGTCGATAATGGAGGCAATAAGCTACACTACGGTACATCAGTAAATGCCCCCCTGATTCATTGTTTTGCTTTAGGTAGTACGAAGAGGGAGGGAGTGAATCGAGCAGCTTGTTGAAACGAACGATCATGAACCTCAATTAATTAATCCCCATACGCGCCATTCCACAGTGGTCTGGGGATATCTACATTTAGCGGCCAAAATTCTGATCATTCTGAAACTTGGTGATTAAGGGTTTTTGCGGCCGCTGATAACGAATTTGGCACCAAAAATTTAAAATCAAAATGGCGGATTCAATATGGCGCGCATTGTGATCTGGAAATTAAAAATCATAGCCGTACTAGAGAAAGAAAGAGAAAAAAGAATCAGACCTAACATTATCTTTGACTTAAAAAAAAATATTAAAAATTATTATACATATAAAATATATACAATACCTCGAGCGTCATTTCTAAAAGTCTGCATAAAATTGAAGATTGCAGGAGATTGCACTTGAAATTTACATGCTCTTGTTAACAATTGTGTAAGCTTTCGTGTAAAAAAAGTCCGATGTTAATCTGGCTTAATCCTTTTTTTATAAGCCTTCTCAAACTTTAAATTCATATAAACATTGCACTATTTGTTCATGGACTAAAAAATGCCTATGACACGTATAAATAACTGAAATATACTTCCTTACTTATATACCTGTATGATATAAACAGGTATTTTGATGTTCTATAACGAGTAATTAAAACAATTAGATTCACATAAAATTTGATGATTTTGTCTTTGTAATATTATATCTAATCAAAGAGTCATCTGAAAAGAGAGAGCTATGCGGATTTAGAAGCTCTGGCGGGTTGTCAATTCATAAAAAAAAAATGACATTGTAAAGTTGAAGTTGAGAAATTGAATTTTGGCCACCATCCAGACCACTGTGCATTCGATGACTCGTCCACCGTCGCCCGAGCCATACGATAAGAAGTAATTACCGTAGAGGCCAGGTGTATATCCTGCGCGCGTGACATCGATGCGTCACCAGATCTCGTTTCGCTTTTTTTTCCCCCCCCCGCGAGGTGGATCACTGAAAAGGAAAGAGCCCCGACCGGGTGCACGCGCGTCTCCCCAGCCTCTCTCAACAATCAGTGCGTGCGTGGCCCTTGAATGGCTACTCGCTGGAAATGAAAGTAACGCGTTTCGAATGCCAGCAATAGGCGACCCGATCGACTTGTCTTTCTATCTCCCTCTCACAGCCTCCTTCTCCGAACACGATCCCAGCGAGCGTTGCGGCTCGATTTGTCCTTAAGCCGCGCGCTAGTAGCGTAAATGTTGAAAGACAGGATCGTCCTTGAACGATAGAGCTCGCTACATTCCGCTGCTCCGCTTACGGCGAGCGTGGCGCTGTCCCCAGAATTAACAGTCCCCCCCCCCCCCCCAGATTTTCCTCCGCGAATCTATGAAACTGAGCTGGGCGTCCTGTGTAATCGTATTGCGCCACTTGATGAATGAATCGATCCACCAATTACTCACGTTCCACTCTTATCGCGCGCAGCGTTGAAACATTTACGGCCTCATTCATGGGAACAATGGATGCTCGATAGCGGAACGTTATCATATCCTGGAGCGAATGTTTGATCCGCCCTCGCGCAGGCACGCGCCTCCCGGAGGATATTCGAATCCCTCAGGACGAAGAGTGTGTAAGGGGCCGCCTTTAAATTATATAAGATCTTTTGGGGACCGAGGTCGCGAATTTCTCACGTTTTCTTACGAGCGGAGGAGAGGAAGCGAGATTGCGTCTTGCGTAATATTTTTTTAACACAATTTTCAGTATGAAACCTTTAAACAGATTTTAAATGCAATGCAAAAATATTAAGTAAGGAAGAGGGGAGGCAGTTGGAATATAAAATCTCACGAATTCTTATATTTGGGGCGGGAGGGGGTCAGAAATTGCGAAATTGCCCTTACGTAATTTAAGAACGGCTCCTAAAATCAGAGACGGGCAAAATCTTTATCCAAATAAAAATTTCAAATAACGAATAAAAGATGAAAAAAAAAAAATTATTCGAGCTTCCAATAATTCAAGTTATCTATTAACGAATAAAATTTGATCTTTCATTCGTTATTTCAAATTTTTATTTAGATAAAGATTTTGCCAATCTTTGCCTCTAATGGACTTTCGACCAGCCCCGCGGCGCGGCGCGCTCCATTCAGAATCGTCGGCCGAAATCTGAATGGAAAATGGAGCCGGCGAAGGAAAAGGAGCGAGTCGGGGCTGGCTGGCCGCGTCTAACAAGCGTTTCGCGATTCATAAGGCTGATAAAAGGCGGAGAGGCTATGGCCTCTGCTGTTGTCGCAACTCGACAGCCACGAGTCCAGTTTCACTTTTCGTGGCGAGCCGCTAAACGGCCAGAAATCTTTGCACCGTCGACCATTGCTGCCTTGCGAAATGCCTCATTGTCTCGCGCTGTACAGGCACGCGTGTCAGCAGGTATCTAGCAGTCGTCGACCGCGATGGATATACCACCGAGCGCCTTCGTTATCGGAAAGACCTCTCTCTTTCCTCCGGCAGGCGATAATTCGGACGACAGAAACGTCCTCGAGCGTGCGCGCGCGCGCGTCGCCAGCTTGTTCCAACTCCTCGGTGGAGCTTTCAGGGACTTTCTTCGGGCGACGGGAGTTTAGGATAGTTTTAGTTTCGTAGACACAACGGACGGTACGGGCTTCTAATTTGATCCGGTTTGTTTCTGTTGCAGGACCAGTTCGAGAATCTATCCCTGCACACGCAAAAGGGGATAGAGTTCCTCGAGAGGTATGGCCACTTCATCCGCGACCGATGCGCCATCGAAGTGGAGTACGCCGCGAAACTTAGGTGAGATATTAGAATCGTGGTGGTTTTCGGTATTATAAGTATATTAGTCGAAATGTTTGAAGACGGGGGAAGTTGGGATTTGCCGGTAAATCCTGGCGTTTACCACTACGGGAGGGTTAAATGTAAAAAAAAAAAAAAAAAAAAAAAATTAAAACCGACTTCAAAAAAATAAAATCGCACTAAAAAGTAAAAAATAATTTTTTCCATTATTTAATCTACGACTCTCATATTTTTTAAGTCGACGCCAGATTTACACAGAGTCGTAGATTAAATAAGGGAAAAAATTATTTTTTACTTTTTAGTGCAATTTTATTTTTTCGAAGTCGGTTTTAATTTTTTTTTTTTTAAATTTAACTTTTTAGTTTTATATATATTGACACAACATGCTGAGGAGATATGCACAAACATTGGCAACTTGAGACTAGAGGTGTCCCAAGAAATGTTAACCTGATCCGGATTTAAATATTTCCGAAGTTCAAATATTTCATTTGAAATAAATTCTACTTACAGGGGAACACCATCGAACCTGCACACGCCGATTTTGACGAGACTCTGTAGGTTTCCAGAATAGGGGTGAAAAGATCCCCTAAAGTTGGGGGTCGAAAAGATATTTTCTGAAATTTTCTAAACACTGAACAGGGGGCTGGATTTGTTTTTAAAAAACTCGCACTTCAACAAAAATTTTGTCCCACGTTTAATAGCCCTCGAGATATTGCAGAAAATTTGTTTTCGATCCCCAAGTTTAGGGGCTCTTTTCACCCCTTCAACATGGACGAATGCCGATGAAAAAAAATTATTGTCAAATATTGTTCACTATTCTGCAAATCTGCAGAGTCTCATCAAAATTGTTAGTAAAATTAACTTAGTAAATTCTAAGATTCACCTGCAAACTCCAAGATTCCCTCCAGTCTTTGAAGTTTCGCAGCAAAAGATAGCCTGCCGGAGTATTTGTGATAAGCTCGGCGGCAGGCACGCCTTTTCTTGCGCGTACAAGTTAACAAAGGGTGGTGTATCCGAGGTTAACGATTTCAATGGGACATCCTGTATAATGAGAGTGTCTCACGCACCCCATCGAGTTCACGGACACGAGATGTAGCCGGTAATATTGTATTAAAAGGCCCCCTTGTTTGTTCCGTGAATGCCGTCTACTGTTGCACACTTTTGTCTCCTACCGGGTGTCTCGAAACCCAACGCCCCTGGAAACCCGTACACTCTCTCCCATTCCACATAGAAATCAATGAATCGATCTTCATTCAGCCAACTCTGAAATAATACACTGCCCATTTCACTACAGAGATGGGCAAAAAGTTATTTGAAATAAAAATTTCTATACGAAATTTTTATTTCAAATAACTTTTTGCCCATCTCTGTTTCACTATTATTGAATCTAATTGTCCAGAGGCTAGACAATCGTTGTCCTACCACGCTTTCCACCAAGGCCAAGCGATCGATCGATCGCTCGATCGCTCGCGGAGCATCGCAGATTGCAATCGCCGCGTGGATATTTCGAGCGTTCCTTTGTCGCGCCCCGTATCGCACCTCGCGATCGAAACTGTACGCGCGCATGGTGGACGTGTCAGAGGCGGAGATTCCTTTCCCAGTCCACTCCGTATCTCGCCGATTAATTGCCACGAGACGTGTTATCGTTGCCCCTTAATCGAACCGCGCCGAGAGAAACGATTCCGCGTGCTCGTCACACGTCTATCCACGGGCACGTTCGTTCCACTGCGTATGAATTATCGCGAGCACGTTCCTCGGGGCCTTAATGCGCCGTAATTTCTGCGACACACGCTCCTGTTACTCGCGTTACAAATTTAGTGCCGTTTACCCGCGTGGCAGTTTCCCTCGGCGCACACGTCGATTTTCATCGGAGGCCATTCCTAGCCGCGCCGAACGGCCGCGCGTCCTTTCGGTCCAGCGCGCTCAGTTTCATCGGGTTTCTCGGCTGGGCAGCTGGTTCGGTGTCCGACGAATTCTCCGACGACGATCGAGATCTACTGGGAGATCGGTAAGCGTTTATTTGGAAAGCTGAGCTTCCTACGTTTCGGGATAAGTGAATTGGACTTGGAAAGGGTTGTTTTCTTTTAAGTTGATCGCGAAGTTGTCCAATGGTAAGTCGGACGTGGGAAAGGGAACTGAAGCGGTTGAGCGAAGGACAGATTTATTTAAGGGGTCATGCTCAGTCAGGAGGCCGAAAAAAAGGGTGGTCTTTGGAAATTTTTTACTCAAAAGCTGTAACACATTTCTCAAAAAATCTTTTTTCCTTTTAAGGATTGCATCTAGTACCGTGCATCGTAATTTTTTTATTTAAAAATATTTATCAATAACTAAGTTATTGTCCGTCACTCGAAGGTTCTCTAAAAAAAAAGGCTTCCGCGGTGACCACTGCTGCTCGAAAGTCGATCATCTAAAATAAAAAATTCAAAAGAATTTACGTATTATATTATATTATCTAGTATTTGAACGAAGGATTTTTCGAAATATTGATTTGGGAAAAAATGGCTGATGTTTAAAGTAAAAGTTTCAATTTTTATCATAAATTGTGCCTGATTTTCGTCAATTAAAAGAAAACTAAGCATCGGATAAAAAATCCTTCGTTCAAATACTAGATAATATAATATAATAAGTAAATTCTTTTGAATTTTTTATTTTAGATGATCGACTTTCGAGCAACAGTGGTCACCGCGGAAGCCTTTTTTTTAGAGAACCTTCGAGTGATGGACAATAACTTAGTTATTGATAAATATTTTTAAATAAAAAAAATTACGATGCACGGTACTATATGCAATCCTTAAAAGGAAAAAAGATTTTTTGAGAAATGTGTTATGGCTTTTGAGTAAAAAATTTCCAAAGACCACCCCTTTTTTCGGCCTCCTGACTGAGCATGACCCCTTAAGCTTCGGATGCTAAACCAGAACCAGTGAATGGCACACGAGTGGCTTCGAGAATAGCTTTTCCGATCTGACACGTATTGTTCACGGTATCTCTTGGTATTTTAGAAATCGTTTTCACCAACGTTTTCCGGCTCCGGAGCACGTTAAGGCCGGCAACGTATGGTTGATCTGGTATCAAGGACAAGTCAACTTCCGGATGATAGTGCATTTAGAAGCCGGCACACATTTATCGCTCCGCTCCTGGCCCCCGACGTTGTGAATCAGAATTACTTGGCCAAGCGTACCCATTCTGTATAGCCACTTTATTTTGCAGAAGCTGTATTCTCATTCCTTCTGCAAGTTCCCGTGTTCCTTTTAACATTAAACCTACCGATACTTCATGCGTGCTTAAGGGGGTAGGTCACCCTCGATAGCCCTAAAACAGGCCTTTTTTCAAACGCATATTGTAAAGTGATAAATAACAATGGAGACAACGTTTTCCCCCTAGTTTTAATCGTTATTCTATGAGCTGTAACACGAAAAAAGAAAAGTCTAAATATCTCTATGTACATAAAAGTTGTGAGTAAAAGCGTGTACGTGGTGCATCGAAGAAAAAAATAATACAATTTTTATGTTGAAAAATACGATTTTATCGATTTCTTGTATGAAAAATATTTTTTATCTTTTTTTAAGAATTTATTTCGAAATTCTGCTCCCGACACATCTTAGGGAATGGTTTTCTGCGTGTCTCGTTAAATTATCATCCAAATCATTGAAGCGGTTTTCGAGATTTCATGTACACCATCCAACTGTGCACTGCGTACACGCCTTTACGTTTTTACTCACAACTTTTATGTACATAGAGATATTTAGACTTTTCTTTTTTCGTGTTAAAGCTCATAGAATAACGATTAAAACTAGGGGGAAAACGTTGTCTCAACTGTTACTTATCACTTTACAATTTGCGTTTGAAAAAAGGCCTGTTTTGGGGCTATCGAAAGTGACCTACCCCCTTAAGGATGTATCATAGCATATATGAAATTTGAAATATTTGAATATCTACGTCTTGCGCATAGTAAATCTAGATGTAAGGAACTCGAACGACAGTTGAAGTCTTATTTTTAACCCTAGGAAGGTATTTTTCACTTTACAAATGCTTTCTCAAGCATTATTTGCTAAATTTTTTGGCAGTGAAAATGCCCAGAATTCACAATTTTCTCAAGTTATAATTTATTTCTTTAAAACGGCGCAGTGAAAACAATTGAAACTCGGCGGATATTTTCATCCACCCATATACTACATGTAAAAAAAAATTGAAAACATTGGTACCGGTTCTTCAACATTTTTTCAGCTGTTTTATCTGTCAAGATCGTCTCTTTCCATAAGAGTACGTGTAAAATCAGTGAAAATTAAAATCGTTATAACTCAGCAACCGTTTAGTGAATTCGTTTAAAATTTTTGAAGCACATCAGGAAGATTTTTAAATTTTCATCAACTTGGTACCACTTTGAAAATAGGTCCAATACATCCTTAAGAAAAATTTATATCTTTTACAATTGAACGTAAATAATGGTCAGTTTGGTACCGAATTATATGAACAGCCGCTAAGAACCTAAAAGTAGGATTTCTTGGAGGGGATTTGGAGGGGCGAGTGGCAAATTCCCCTTGTCCCTGTGTCATTTCAGCTGGTGGGTAGTGCAACTTCTTTCCAGCTCCTAGTACAATGTATACTCTTGCCATGGAACATTGTTTCATCCATTCACGCGTGTAACTTTTTAGCGGAATGCAACAAAGAGGCTCATTCCGCTTTCAGTTGGTCATGCCACATTTTGATAGCCTTTCTTTTGTACCGCTTGTATAGGTTTAGAAGAGTAAACATCATAAATCCTTCGACCAGTCAAATTGCAGATCCTTTAAAGCAGAATAACTTGTTTAAAATTGGTCCAAACGACTTGAATTTTTTTTTTGTTTGAAAAGCTAGGTGACATGTATCGTCGTTTTGAAGAGAATTGCAATTGGTCGGAATAGTGAAGGCCGTTTTTTTTTCAACTTTTTTTATCTGAGCCTGTAATGAAAATTTAAAAATCCCGTCTGTAGATTTAAGTAAGTTGTATATACGTTGAAAATTGCATGCATATTTTAAGAAAAGTGACGTTCCGATAAAGTTGTATGGGGGAAATTGTACACAAAAATTTTGAAAAGGGTGAATTGGACCGGTATGGTAGGCTTAGTGTTACAAATCTATGAAATACACAGCTTTGAATCTCGATTTAGCTGGAAAATAACGCATGACCACGAAGACGCTGAGAAAGGAGGTGGCATTTAAAACAGCGATTTTTCCACGCTTCCAGAGACTTATTCCCCCCTTAAATGGCCAGTGACGTTGCACGGCCATTTCCAGCCTATCCCAGGTGCCCCGATGCACGTGCATCGGTAATCTCGTTTCGTTTCTGATTGCAGACGTCTGGTGAAGAGCTATCAGCCGAAGAAGAAGGAGGAGGAGGATTATCAGTGAGTAGGAGCCAACCTAGAAAGCGTAATACCGGATCCACGGCTCGGCAGCGATGTTCCATCCGCGCCAGCAGCGCTTCAAAAATAATAATTCCCACTTCGAGGTCCATCCCTCTCCTATTACTTCCGTTCCGGCGCGTAAATCACGTTTTAATGGGCGATCTCCGCGGCGAAAGACAAACGGTCCCTATCGGAGAGAATAACGGGCTCGTTTTCCCCCAGCTGGCAGTCGGCCCATTTTTCAGCCAGTTCCGTTTCTTTCGCCTGGACATTCGTTTTCCCCGGCCGGCGCGTTTCGATTTCCCTGGCAACCTGCGAGCTCTCTAGCGCGGAGGTTTCGCCAGGCGGTCTCAACGGCGACAAGTGTCCGTCGATGGGAAAGCAATGGTCTAGCGCGCGATGGCTCCTAGGACGGAGGAGCCCAGCGTTTCACGCGGCGACGGGAAACAGTAGCGGCTAATCTCTTATCGGTAGACGCGTGGGCGGGTCGGTTTATAAGTTCAGCAACTTTGCCGGACGGCCTGCGGTTCGGGCTCGTCTTTCCTCGCAATCACATTCTCTCTCTCTCCTCTCCTCTCCTCTCCTCTCCCTGCATCGCGTGGGCCGTGGTTTAGCGGTACCCCTCCCCCAGCCGTGCCTGAGATCCAGGCACGATCTATCGAGGTATCGAGATTTGTCTATACGCGCAGGTACAGCCCGTGCAGGGCGTTCAAGAT
The DNA here is from genome assembly GCA_029448645.1 of Andrena camellia. Classification (NCBI taxonomy): domain Eukaryota; kingdom Metazoa; phylum Arthropoda; class Insecta; order Hymenoptera; family Andrenidae; genus Andrena; species Andrena camellia. Next base: position 35,469,075 of record CM055680.1, read on the forward strand.
GGAGCTGAACGAGGTGAACGATCAGGCGGGCCAGAGGGAGGTGATCGCCGAGAACCTGCAGGCGAACGTGCTGAGGGAGTTGAACATCCTCGTGAAGGACTTCAAGGAGGATCGGAAGAAGTACCTGCAGGAGGGCGCCAGATTGATGACGACCCTGACCGGGCAGATCGGGAATCTGGAGCGGGCCAGGAAGGCCTACGAGAAGGCCTTCCGCGAGGCGGAGAGATCCGTGGAGAACTATCAGAGGGCGGACGCCGATCTGAATCTATCCAGAGCGGAAGTACGTGGACGGGCCTCTCGGGGGGCCGTGGCATTATCACCGGCGGCGGCTCCGCTCATCGCCGCCCACGAGAACCGAAATTCATACTATACGAGGGGAGGTCACCACCTGGACGCGAGACGGTCTTTGCTATCTAAGAGGACTTCAGATTGTTGGCCGCTAAAGCATTTCTCGATTATCTCTTATTCTGTTTACGTCCCGACGGACAAGCCGTAGTATTCTAGGAATGGCTTGCGCATGTCAACCCTCCCCCGCTCACGCATCAAACCAGTTGTTGACCTACCCCCTCCCCGTTAGGTGAACACATTAAGCTAGCGATCACACCTGCTTTCTCGACCTTCATGCGCTCCATTCATACCCAGGTGGAGAAGCAGAGGATGAACATGACGCTCAAGACACAGCAGAGCGAGGAGGCAAAGACCGAGTACGCCAATCAGCTGCAGAAGACAAACGACATGCAGACGCTGCATTATCACACGGCCATGCCAGAAGTCTTCCAGCACCTTCAGGTAATTCTATCGACTGGCCTTCGAGACCCATGTACCTTGACACCTACCGCGTCCACAGTTCTCATTCTAATGCTTGGAGCTCGCCTGGCAACGAGCAGCTTGGATCTTTACCGTCCATACTAACGTCTGACCGTTTATTACAGGAGCTGGACGAGAAGAGAATAAAGAACATGAGGAACTACATGCTGAAGTCCGTGGAGATAGAGCGAGCGGTGGCGCCCATAATCGCCCAGTGCCTGGACGGCATCGAGAAGGCGGCGAACGAGATAAACGAGAAGGAGGACACGCTGCTGGTGATCGAACGTTACAAAAGCGGCTTCCAGCCGCCCGGTGACTTCCCGTTCGAGGACCTCTCGGTGGCGAAAACGTACGACAGTAATAGTCAATTGTCGCAGCCGGTGATGCAGCCCATACACAACCACCTGACGGCCAAGGGCACCGTTTCCGGCGGCAAGATCAAGAAGAGGGTCGGCCTCTTCGGCATATTCAGCAGCAACAAGGTAAATGCTGTTCGTCCACGGGATTCCGGGGCCGTAGGTCTCTCCAATTGTGTCACGAATCCACGACTGTGCGAACCGAGCTCCATCCTCCTCTCACACCGTCGATGCATCACGACGCACGCGCACACGACGCAAGGACTCTTCTCATCGTTTCCCTTTTTGTTTTTTCAATTGTGAGATATATTATCGTTCGGAATGCGTGTTTGCATCGTCGTTGGTCGAACAGACCCGGTATTTATGCGCGCACCCCGTTACCCCGTCCAGCGAATTCGTTCGCGGTTTTGAAAGCGAAACGTCAGTAAGCCGAGTCGCAAGCATAACTTATCTTTCTTCTGTACTTTCTATTAATTTTGGTGGATGGTTCTGATCTGCCTGCGGTCTCTTATTCCAATTCCGCCCGTGGACTGTGAATTTGGATGCCGTTGCACTTAGTAAGTACGTTATAGATCGCTTGCTCGCTTGAACAGTTGTGTGCCCAGCGCACCAGCAAACATTACTCCATCCGAGTATAGAACCCGATGCGCGTGTCGCTAGACGAGACGCGCATTGCTTTGTGCCGGCCGAGTACAAACTCAGACGGCCGCGAGGGTGTTCGAATGGTTCACGCGCGATCCCATTGGCGAAGGAAACAGAATACATAATGCGTAGACCACTGTGTACTATCGTGGACGTTCCCACTGAGTTTCTACTCGACGCCCCCACCGCCTGAGATCGTTACCGATCCCATTCGCTGAATGACATGCTTTTGGAATTTGTTTCATGCGAACGACAGAAGTTGGTCGAGGTGTGCATAGCTTTAAAGGTCTGTCCTTCTATTTACAATCCCCGTTGTCTTTACTTCAAAACGGCCCCTTCTGATCCCACGGGATCCGTGCAATACACTTTTCTTTCTTCTTTTTTTTTTTTTTTTCTTAATGCGAATTTCTTCTCCACTGGTAGTTTCTTGAGCTACGAGCGCGCTCGCAATAGCGACGCATAACAATTAGGGCTGGGACTATTTGTCGAATTTTTCGGTATTCGAATATTCGAGTGCTTCGGTTGCTCAATTACTTGGCGAATATAATTCGAATATCCAAGTATTCGAATACTATTCGAATATTTAAGTATTCGAATACTGATGTATTCTGTGAATTATAAATCAAGTTCTTTAGGTTAATTTATTTTACAAGCTTTTATTTAGTTTCAGTTGTGAGTTCGTTAGTTTGTCAGGGTGAAATCTTGTACCATAATCTTCACACCATACTATTCGAATACTGAAATATTCCAGTACTATTCGAATACTGAAATATTCCAGTAGTATTCAGTACTTAAATATTCGAATAGTATGCGAACACTGAAATATTCGAGTAGTATTCGAATACTTAAATATTCAAGTAGTATTCGAATACTGAAATATTCGAGTAGTATTCGAATACTGAAATATTCGAGTAGTATTCGAATACTGAAATATTCAAGTAGTATTCGAATACTGAAATATTCAAATAGTATTCGAATACTTAAATATTCAAATACTGAAATATTCGAGTAGTATTCGAATACTTAAATATTCGAATAGTATTCGAATACTTAAATATTCGAATAATAACATTCGAATGCTCAAATATTCGAGGTTTATTCGCAGCATTCGAATACTTGTAAAATATTCGAATATTAAATTATTCGAATAGTCCCAGCCCCAATAACAATGGCGAGCGTTGAGTTTCTGTGTTCTCTAACGTAGAAATTAACTGGCGTACCCGTCAACTATCGCGTGCTTACTTCTCCTTCGGTATCTATCCTAGCGTGGCGGATGAGTCTCCCTGTACTAAACTCCAACGATTGCAGAATAACGTGCCGGGGTATGGGGACGGCGCGAAGGAGGACTGCAGCGATCTACCGCCGAACCAGCGCAAGAAGAGGCTTCAGCAGAGGCTCGACGAGATCCAGGCGAAGATCCAGCAGGAGACCGCTGCGAGGGACGGTCTGATGAAGATGAAGGGCGTGTACGAACAGAACCCAGCGCTAGGGGATCCTATGAGCATAGAGGGGCAACTGAATCAATCGAGCAACAAGCTGGACAAACTCGGCGCCGAGCTGGCAAAGTTCCAGGGATATCTCGAAGAAGCGATGCGCGCTGGCGTCAGTCTGTCCAGGTGACCTTGCTGACTTCGTAGACTCTCTACTTACAAAGGGGAAATCAGGCCCTGGACGAGTGCTTTTCTTAGATTTAATAGATCGTTGGAACCGATAAGAGTGTACAGGTCTTGGAATGTTAGTTGATAGAACTGAGCTGGTCCGGGTCGTGGCATTCTCTGGTTAAGATTCGTGGTAATTATACGATGAAAACTCTTGCAGCCCCAGTCAAGCACCACGGAAACCAACCAGTAACGGCTCAGCGACGAGACCGTTGAGTTCAAGAAGATCCAGCCATTCAGGAGGAGAGGAGAGCCTGTCGAGATCGGCGTCCGATTCCAGCGTGAGCAACGCGAACGCTAACCAACCTGTGCACAAGAAGAGTGCTCCGGGCACGCCGCAACCCACGCACGGGTAAGTTCTAATTGATAGTTGCCTGCGTTTCGGATCGTACTCGCGGACTTGTTTGGCTCAGGATCCGAGACGGCGCAGTGGGTCCCCTCTCTCCCTCCTACGTTTCGTTTCTCTTCTCTCTCCTTTTCGTCAAACGGAAGGAATCGGTAGCGATAATTGCGAGCCTCTGACACCCGTATAAATACAGATGAGAATTTTTAACTAGACCAATTAGACACGCTTTTCGCTTTACGGTACTGATGCACAGTTCCACGAATAGCCCGGAATCTGGTCTCGGGGAATCGAGGACGTCTCTTCCTGGCAGCGGCGGCGAGGAGTATTACGTCGACGAGATCGACGCCCAGCCACCATTGGGGACGTGTAGGGCACTTTACCCCTTCGATGGTACGTGCCGCGAGCCAATGATATTATTCCTCTTTCGTTCCCTCGTTTCGGAATGGTAAATGGTACATTTGAGATTCCGTGTGTTGTTGCAGCGACCAGCGAGGGCTCCATACCGATGTACGACGGAGAGGAGCTGTACATGATCGAGCTGGACCAAGGGGACGGCTGGACGCGGGTCAGGCGCATCTCTCAGCCGATCGAGGGCTTCGTACCGACGTCTTACATAGAGTGTCATCTTTACAACACTTAGCCACTTCCATTGGGACATTGAACGATTACGAAGTGGAGAGATTTCAGGGATTGGCGCTATCAGTTCAATACGGTACATTGGACGGCGAAGGATAGCAACCTTATGAGATTTCATGATCATCGTGGGTGTTGTGTTGGTTGATTGGCGCAGGATTTCAGGACAGTCAGTTGTTGAATCGTGGGCCTAAAGTGTTACTAAACGATTTCGTACGAACGAAAATTAACAATGTGCCAACCGGTTCGACATTTGGTAATGCCTGCTCGTCGAACGTTTAGTCAATTACGCCCAGCAGCGCGCTTCCCTCTGTTCTCCGCCAGCTTATCGAACAAGGAGCAACGGAAATGAGTGGGCGAGCTTACACGTTTTGTTCTTTTGGAGATCCAGCGAAGTATGGTCGCGATGTTCCGCTCGATTCAATTCTGAATAGGATAATTAAGATCGCTACAATTAATTAGGAATGAAGTTATATCCAACCGCGTAAAGAGGGGCTCGGTAACGATCGTGCGCGATGGTCCTGATTAATGTGCCTCTGTACTGTATTCGTGCGCAAACGAGACGATTTGCAACTACGTTGAAAGAAAGTAACAGAAAGATAATTGTCGTGTATGTAATACGCGCTCCGCCTACACGTCACAGACAAAATTCGCGATTGTTGTGTAACCGCGCGAGAGTCTTGTCCACCCGTTTTCTTTCAGCGTGGACTCGATTGTAAAGCGACCGACTCACGGGCGATTCCCGCGCTATCTTCGCGGATGGCTAAGAAACTAAGTTTTTTTTTTTTTTTTTTTTTTAATTTCTGTCTATCTTTTACTTGTAATGGAATGCATGTGCAAAGAGACAGATGACGGAAATGCATCGTTCGTGGGAGCGTATCGATGCCCGTTTCTTGCCTCTGCCGAAGATAAAAAGGTGACGGCGCTATTTTACAATCGGTTTCGGTGGTTCCACTCGTCTGAATTCGCTGCATTCTAGTTTCTTCACTGACCACTTCGTGCGAAACGCGAGGGACAAAGAAAGGACGGTGATTAGGTGGTGCTCTGTACAGCAAGTAGATCGCGGAGATTTTTTGGTCAGCCCAGTTTTGTTTATGACGTTGCCTGATGATGTGAGTTTAGTTAGAATACATTTCTGTACATATTGCAAGGGATATGGGAGGAAGAACGAAGCGAGTGGTACGTGTGTGAGTGCCAGATGTATCATGCGAAGCGACGAATTCCCTTCCACGCTTGCATGTAATAAGTGCGAAGCAGTGGCGTTTACATTTTCGCTTTTCTTTTTCTCTCGACAGAAAGAAACGCCCCTGGTCTCCACGTTATTGGAAGGAAATTTGAGCTTCGATGTTACAAAAGCCTAGATTCGTCCTAGATTCGATTGCGATGTATCGAAAACGTGTAGTCGTATATATTCTCGCGTATTAAAAATATGTATATGTATATAATTATATATATATATATATAACATACTATAATCACTCATTAAAAAATGTAGCTTCGGTATATAAGACACGCAGGTACACGCGAAAGCGAGAGAAAAAGGATCGGTGGCCCTCTTTTCTGCCAGTTCATTCGCTCCGACTTCTTTTGCTCTCCGACATGTATTCAGGGTACTTCAGAATTTAACTGGTTAATAGAACACACGAAAAAAAACAAGGGAGCTCGAATAAACGTGGTTTATTTGAGCAGCAATTGTTAGTAAGATTACAGGTACTGTAGATTGACCACTGTTGCGAAAGTTCAACGTGTCATCGACTAATGGGTTGACGTCCGAATGAATTTTCATTGAATATTCCTCGATTACCGTGTAACAGATCTCGCTATAGATCTGAATTTTTATACCGAAGGACTGAATATCTCAAGAATGATTAGTCCACTGACCTATGTATATTAAGACTTTTTTTTACAAGTTCTATTACCTAGTGGATTTTTTTAGCCACAGGTTCTGAAATACCCTGTCTATTTTATAGTTGTCTTGCTATGGTTTCGAGTGGTCGCTAGCGCACGCGTCTTCATGCTCGCAACTTACGAGACTTTTCTCTTTTGTTTTTTTTTTATATTCCTTTTTTTTTAAAGGTACCGCGCAGTGAAAGCGCCGAGAGGTTTGTGAATCGCGAGAGTCGAGGCAGCATCTTCGCGAAGCGCGCGTGCCCATCGGCTCGGGCGGCAAGTGAACCGAGGAACTATTTTTCGCTCGTGCGAACCGATAGGCTGTATCACTTTGCGAAAGTGAGACGGGAATTCATTTAGAGTAAAGACAAAGGGAGAAGAGCAAACGGTCCGTATGTCTACCTTTAATTCTTAACATTAAACCGCGTCCATTCTATGTATATTTTGTGATTTTATATCCATGAACAAGTATTGTAGATAATTAACTCTGTGACTCATTATACGTTTAATTATTATTAATTATTATTAATATTGAAAAATATAGGTACTAAACCAATGTATTGCGTTTGGACCGTGCAAGTCGAGTCCCCGGCCTCTTCTGACTTACCTGAAACCAACGTCGCCGCATAAAATTAAACGTTTAAGAGGGTATTCGTTCGAGGGAATAGAAAAACAAAGTGAGCACTGTTTCTTAAAGTATATTGCAACATTTCGCGGACAATTGACTAGATCGCAAGTACAGAGTAATACATTCTGACGCGCGTTGTGCATTCACACATAGCTACGTATAAATTAAATACAAATTGTGTATATATAAATATATACGTATCACCTAAACACAGAAAAAGCTGTCAATTCTCGCGGCGTTAATAATTGTACTTGGTTCACGATTTTTCATAGCTCTCTCCTAGGTTCTCTTGCGCGTTAAAAAAAATCAGAGCAACGATCGATCATGGCGAGAGGGGGTGTCGACGGTCGATCGTCCGTACATTGGCAGTACGACTCGTTATTATACACAGTATAGTCGCAATATGTGTCAAGTCCACGCATAAAATGTAATAAAACGTATCTTAAATTTACAGGATACTTGTTCGGAGTTAGTAGAAAGTACGATAGTAAGTTTGGATCGGCAGCTCGCTACGTTACGCTTACACATCAATCACAGCAGCGCAGAGGCGGGATAAAATCTATGAGAGGAAAAGGGGGGAGAAAGAAAGCGCACACGATACAAAACGGGAGGAGGAAGCGACGACTGATCGATATATTCATTCGCGAGATCAATGAAGAGAGTCTCAGGTACGCGGCGAACTATGCTGTTTAAGTACCGATCGCGAGGATCGTTGACTGGCGAACAGTTACGTTTCCCGGCGGTCCTTGCCGCTTAATCGCCACAGCCCGTTGTCGGTCCAATCATCCACGGTCACTGTACAAAGCCAAGTTTCTTCTCCTTATCCGCGCGACGACCCGTTCGCGAACTCTTGGACGACCTCGGTCGAGAAACGTGGGCGAAAGCAAGTGTCCGCGCGGGAGGAGCATTCCGACGAGCAGGGCCCTTTCGGCAGATTTGATTGTTTTCCTTGAGCTACGGAGCCGCTTCAGATGGTAAGGTCTTCCCATTCCTCCACTTGCCTGGGCGTCAGTTCGATTCTGATTCGGGTCAAGGTGCCGAGAAGATCGTGCATCCTGGCCGTTAAAGGATTAGCTTGGAGGTCAATGAACTCCAAAACAGGGGCGTGCCTCAGTATTTCCACGTCTACGTCTGTAAACATACAGAGATTATAACACCGATATGATCGTTTAAATCGAAGCGCCTCGAGCTACAGACACTGGCACCTACCAACGATGGAGTTGTTGTTGGCGAGGAGATGCTTCAGTTGCGGTATCCGACAAGTAACAGGTGGCAGAGCTATGAACGTATTATGCGAAATATCCAGCCTTTCCAGGGCTTGCAATTCAGAGAGTTCCTCTGGCAGCTTGCTCATCTGATTGTGACTCAAATTCAGTTCTAGAAACGATTACGGTTTTGAATACGTATTACAGTAACATCTTGTAGCTTAAATCAGAAAAAAATGCATCAGATTTAAAGAAGAACGCATAGCAGAGAAGAGGGACGACGCTTAAAGATCGGGCGACAGGAGAATCTCGCTGTTAGACTTACCGGTGATCAGTGAGAATTTCACTGCGAATTTAGGTGGGATCTTTGTTATCACATTCCCAGAGAGATCGCACCTCTTCAATTCTGTGTGTCTCATTAAGTGATAAACTGCGTCGGGTACCTGCATCAACTGGCATTCGGACAGATCTGGAACAGTAATAGGAAGATAATATTGAAAATTGCTATACAATTACATTTCTTATACACATAGATTACTATCAAAAAGTGTATATTCAAGCGATAAACAAATTCTTGACCTCTCACGCATATTATTAACTCTATGTATTTAGGAGATCGTGAGATAAGTCCACGCAATTGTCCCGACCGAAGCACGCAGGCAATTGCATCCCTCTCATTCTGCTCTTGATAGATCGCCTGTAGAACTAGGTCAGTGTATCAATCATTAATACCGCGATAACTCAAAACTCCCACTTTCGAAGTGTTGCCCATCGCGTCATTAAGTCCGTATAATCTGTATCCAAACGTATAAGCTAGAAAGTGCACCGAAGAAACGGAACGATCGAATAAATAGGCAGAATTTCGTTTTCATAAAAGCCGCGATGCACCTGTGGCAGCGAGAACTAGGTCGTGAACTAGATCGAAGTATCAGCGTCTCGTAACGGCTATCTTAAACAGACTAGATCGAAAATTTCACGAGAATCAGAGTAGTAACAGTTTGCCCCATCGATCTTGCGGGTCGTTGTAAAAAAACAATTTACCGAGACTCTCGTTTTCCTGTGCATCCTCGCAGCGCAATATCACTCTCGTAACGGCGTTCGCCATCTTGCCAGGGCGGACTTTGTCGGACTGACTCACTGCGAGCTCTCGAAACTGCCGCCCGACCGTCTTGCTACCAAACATTTATTTTCGGTGAATTTCAGAAATAAATAGCGCCCGCTCGCTGGCCTTGGCGTTCATTCTATTTTCTGGAAGTGCACGCGTCCCGAGAACGGCGCGCAGAGAGCCAGTAACGATAACATTGTCCTTAAAACGTTCCTGTGGTTTGCATATTTTCATTTAAACAATTGTCCCGTTTCGAGGAGAGTTTCTAAATTTGTGATTTGAATTTTAACGAGCCAGGGAATTGGGTTGGAGGCGTCTCAGCTGTATGAAAATAGACGCGGGACGCTCGTTTGTTCGATATCCCGCTAGAAATTCGTAGACGCCATGTTTCCCGCGCGTGCGCGTTCAGTGTGACCGGTGAGCCTCGTCGCGCTTTCCGCCGATTCGGGTCGCGTAATATTTTATAATTTACGCTGTTGCAGATATTTCCAGGTGAATTAAGTTTCATTAGCAGTGCCTTGATTATTGTTAAGAAGCTGCTAAATGCTACGTCGTTGCTCGAACGATGCGAGGTGACGTGTTACGGGTTACTTTCTTAATTGAACGTTAGGGTAGGGTATGATTCGAAAAGTTCCGACGGGGCCGCATTTTTCCTCTAGCATCCCAGCTCGATTAAGCGGTTTCTTTGCCGCGTGAGACGCGTCGCATTCACAGAATTCCAGCATTATTAACTGGCTGAAATAGCCGACTATGTTTTACTACATGTATTGACAGTGACGCTGACTTTTTGCAGTAAAGTGGTAAACGACTTCGATGGGCAAGCTACCTTTTAAGGTTACGTTCCCATAAATGGTGGCGCCCCTGGTACCTGGTTCGCGTAGCACTCGCCGTGAATGCAATGTGTCGCGTATGCGTCGGACACGTGAAATAATTGTTAATTAAATCGCAGCTGAAACTTCGTCAGCTAGGCAGGCAGGTTTCCTTGAATAGGTGTAGTTCTATTCGTACTAATACGCATTTTATTGGAGCGTACACAAATATAAATATCTCTTACAAAGCAACGTGCGTGGCTGTGAGCTGTCACTCGTTAGAAGATAAGCTTCTAGCCTTAAAATTTAGAATCTAAGGGACAAGTGACACTAGGAGGAAGTAGCGCGCATGCAACGCGTCTATCGGTGAGTCGGAGGCGTTTTTACTTATAGGCAGCCGTATAATAAGAGAAAGTTAATTAACGCGGCGTTGAAGATTTGTTATTAATTCTCTCGACGCTGTAATTTAAACGCCCAATGTATGCCACGCGCGGGCTCCGCTAATTGACCGAGCGCGAAGGGATAATGTGGGTTGGCTTTCAATCTCCACCAAGACAATGGAATGAATAGCCAGCCGACGTGATTAGCGATTAATTCAGCGACACTTTGTTACGAGTGCATGGAAAAAGGATCAGGAAGAAGGAACGACCGCCGCGCGGCATGCAAAGCGCGTGCAGCCGCGTTGCCAAGGCCTCGTAGCGGTTCACTATTCCGAGAGTGACCTTTCCTCCACGCGGATGCCTCCGAAACGTGCGACGGATCCCTCTGTTGCCCGTCTATCGGTTTATCCACGACGAAATATAAATCGAACGTCAACGGTCCGAAGACACTCCCAAAATACAGAGATATATCTCTGATACGCGATTGGAGAGACCGAGCATCTTCCTGGAATATTTCCCCTGGCAAAGTTGCGCCGCGTTTTCACACGTTACGGTAGCCACAAAGGGAAAAGCACGTAGAAGGCGTAGCGGTACTATAAAACTCGCATTGTCTCGCGCTGCACGGCTCCCTATCATTTCCACGCGTTTGCTAAGGGACTCGTGAAATTTGCTGCAACGCTCGTCTAAATGGCATCGCGGTTTAAGGATGTATCGGACGTACAGTATTAGTCAAGAGTATATGAAATTTGAAATACTTGAATATCTACGTGTTACGCATAGTGAATCTAGATGTAAGGAACTCGAACGACAGTTGGAGTCTTATTTTTACTCCTAGGAAGGTATTTTTCATTTTACAAATACTTTCTCAAGCATTATTTGCTAAACTTCTGGCAGTGGAAATGCCCAGAATTCACAATTTTCTCAAGTTATAATTTATTTCTTTAAAACCGTGTAGTGAAAAGAATTGAAACTCGGCAGATATTTTCATCCACCCATATACTACATGTAAAAAAAAAATTGGAGACATTCGTAACATTTCTTCAACATTTTTTCAGCTGTTTTATCGGTCTGTTCCCATAAGAGTACGTGTAAAATCAGTGAAAATTAAAATCGTTATAACTCAGCAACCGTTTAGCGAATTCGTATAAAATTTTCGGAGCACATCAGGAAGATTAGAAAGAACAATCTCACAAATTTTCATCAACTTGGTACCATTTTGAAAATAGGTCCAATACATTTTTAAGCTAGGTTTTCCTGTACGCGACTAAGCGCAACGTCAAGAATTTCAAAGTCGATTTTCTCGAAAATGAAGCGCGATATGAAAAAAAGTTACTCTCCCTTTTTGATTTGTAACAAGTAAATAAGTCGAGAAAAAGGAATAAAATTTTTTGTTATTGCGCTTCATTTTCGAGAAAATCGACTTTGAAATTCCTGGCGATGCGTCCAGTCGCGTACAGGAAAACCTAGCTTAATGAAAATCACGGGCGATTTGGGCGTAAGTGGAATTCGCCCAAGATCGTCTCTTTCCACAAGAGTACGTGTAAAATCAGTGGAAATTACAATCGTTATAACCCAGCAACCGTTTAGCGAATTCGTATAAAATTTTCGGAGCACATCAGGAGGATTAGAAAGAACAATCTCACAAATTTTCATGAACTTGGTACCATTTCGAAGATAGGTCCGATGCATCCTTGAAGCCGCGCTCACGAAAACAACGCGTGCGTGTGCCCGAGCCGGTGCAGAAGTCAGCCTAAGGAACAAAGACCGGACACGGGTTGCGCAACGCAATGTTTATCCAGGCAATTATCTATGCTAGGGTCCCGGCAGCGAGCATTTCACTTTTATTCGAACCGATGGCCGCGGCGAGGAACCGCCACCTGTTACGTCTGCCTACCTGGCGCGCTCAACTTGCGCTCGCTGCCTATCACCTGGCACGAACCGCTCGAGTTAAACGAGTTACGAGGCTTCTGGCAGACCTCTGCGCAGAAGTGCGTTATCTCGAGGAGGCGAAATTATCGGAGAGTGCCGCGAATCGAGCATTCGATTTAGCAGAGCGACGTCTCTGCGGCTAATGGCCCCGGGGCGCGGGAAGCACCTGTTCTCGTTGCTTCGAGGAGTTACAAACATCCCAGCCGAGAAATTCCAAGGTTCTGGTCCAACGGGATGGTCTGGCTTAACCCACAAAGGCGTCTATCCTCCGAGGAGCGTTAACGAGTGTTATTACAAAGCAACGCGCGCACGGGGACTCCTTGAGCGTGGCTGCCAACTGCCTCTCGCTCTCGTTTTCTCCGCTTCGAGAGACTTTCGCCAGCTACCGATTAGAAACCTCGTATTTACTTCTCGCGGCTCGGTCGTACGGTTTTCAGCGGCGGTTCAAGAGCCATCGGAAGACCAGAGAGGAGCAACGTGTTCGAGGCAGAGGAACGCGAGATTTTTCGCGCGGCGGAACGGAGGAGGCTCCTCCCGTGCAGCGATCTGCTCGCGGATGATGCAGGGTACCTACGCCGGAGCCACGAGGCGAGCGGCGGCATTGAGAGAGAGGTCTGAGAAATCTATCCGGATGGACGGATAAGGCAAGGGCAGAGACTCGTTCTCTGCTTCGGCTCGAATCAGGAAGCGAGGCCCGCGATATACTCGGTGCTCCGAAGGTAGAACGTAGACGCATCGACCGGTTCTCCAGCGTCAACGCTCGCTCCCCCGACGACGTAACGGCGTGCTGGCGAATTTGTCACGCTACTTTGAAAGTCGAGCTCGCTCGGTCGAATCGACGAATCAAGGCCGGCCAGAAACTCGTATCGCGTTGCCAACATCCATTAGTCATCTAACCGAACGAACTTTAAGGTCGCCCTGCTGACACGTATCTGCCGACTGACATTGTCCCCGGTGCACCTTCCTCGGCGCCGACACCTTCGCCTCAGAAGCGGGCCCTAAGCCGGGGGAACAGACTCGATTTCGATCTTATCGCGCGCGCGAACCACACGCAAGTGGATATTCCGAATTGTACAACGCGATCGCCTTCCCCTTTCGCGATTTTGCACGCGTTACAAAACTGTACTTTCGATTCCTCCCGTGGATAGGGTGGCCCCGGTTGCGTCACCGTCGAACCTACCAAGGCGGATGACGCCAGTAGGGGAGCAGACCGCGCGCCGAGAGCCAGCCTAAAGCCGGGAATCCACCGGGAAGTTAACCTATGCTATGCGATGCTTCAATAGATTCTTATGGAACCGTTTCCACCAGAAGCTAAGTTAAAACGCAGCGTAGCTTAGCTCCCCGGCTTAAATCTACCTGTACCTCGCGGCTTCCCTCGTCTCCGTCGCACGGCTCGCGATTCCGTCCGTGCAGTTATTGGGAAAGCTCGAGCGACTGTAGCAAGACGATTAATTCTCCGTCGACGATTTCGCGTTGCATGCTTGCTGCTCCCCGATATCTTATCAGGGAAGCCTTATCGATGACTAACTCCGCAGCCCGTTCTCTACCATCTGTTTTCTTTTCGGCCTCGCGAAACTCCCACGTTCTTCGACGCGAGGCAGCGCGAAAGAAAGCGCCCGGGGCACCTCGATCCGCGTCGGATAACGGAGGTGCATCGGCGTTGCTCGAACGAAATCCTCGCGGAGCGAAAGCGTAATACCGCGAAGCAGGAAAAGATATCGTAGAAAGTGTAAAGCGCGAGGGGAAACAATTACGCTCCGATTCTGGCGAGTTCCTTTTACTTCGCTGCGACTTGATCGAAGGTGTCCCAAGCCGCGAATCCACCGGAAAGCTAAGCTAAGTTATGCTATGCTACGGTTTAACTTAGCGCATCGGTGGAAACGGTTCCATAAGAATGTATCGAAGTTAATTTTTTTAAAACGTAGCATCGCATAGCTCAGCTTAGCTTCCCGGTGGATTCCCGGCTTAAAGGCCGTCGCGCGTTTTGGCGATGAAATTGATAACGATTAATTTAATTGTCTCTGCGCAATCGTTTCATAAACTTTGCTCTGCGCTTTGGCAAAATGCGCGGCGACCTTTGCTGAACTACCGTTTCGCATTCAACGTTCCAAGAACCAGCTTTAATCACCGCTGAAGCGAGAAGGAAGTTTCCCCAGATCCAGTAGAGCGGGCGAAGTCGATGGTTAGCAAGATTGGTCCACCGCGATGTATCTGACCTACCTAGATTGCAATTGTCCTGAGCCTCCTCGCAGCGGGAAACTACCCTGATTATCGCCCGGCCCGCCAGCTGCACGCAAACGGCCATGGCCACGTTCCTCTCTCCTTGCTCCTGCGAGATCTGTTGCACTTCCTCGGCATTGTACGCTGGCGGTCTCATCTCTACTATCCCAGGGAAGTCAGACAAGATGCCGAGCAGTCCTCTGTTTCGTGAGAATCCTTTCGCTTCTCCTCACCGAGCGCGACGCAGCTATTGGATACACGCGCGCCCCTGCGTCCTCTTCCTCGACGTATCAACAGCACAGCACCTCCGTCTCAATTGTCAGGAGACGAGCATGTCTCGAACGGCGACCAGTAGGTACTCGTGCACGAAGGAAGCCTCGAATCGCACTGTACAACAGAGACGTGCCCGCGTGGATGGATCTTGAGCGGTGGAAGCCGCAGGGACCAACTATTTTCGCGGAGAACGTACGAGGCTCTGGAACATCGACTGAACGGCGATCTTTCGCAGAGCCCGGAGATCTCCGTTTTGCGCTGCACTGGACGCTGGGCGGTGGGCGAGAGGGCCTCGAAACGGGAGCGTTTCAGGTGACGCTGCTCTGGCACTGACGCGCGGAACTCCACGCGGTGCTATTTAAGCCCTCGCCCGAGGCCCTCCCACCAGAGATGCATCTCGGATCAGCTGACTACTTTGTTTCGATTCCCTCTCTTTGTTTGAAAACAACCGCGTGCGCGCAGATCAGGTGCAGCTGCATCGGCCCCCTCGACCTGTCGAAATTGGCGTTCCCCGCGCGGGCAAGGTCGCGCCGCGATCTAGGGCGGCTCGCACCAGGGTCCCCCTCGACCTCTCCGCCGTCACCGCGCGCATGGAAGCTTGACGCGGGTCTAGCTGCTTCCGCGTCTGGCCTCTTTGATCCACGCGGCATTGAAGCCTCCCCTGTTCGGAAATAAATAAACGTGGCCGAAGGCCTCCGATCGGATCGACGGAAGCAGGAAGAGATCCGTCGAGCCGCGCCGTGCAAAAAGTTCTCCGCGGGGATGACTCATCTCTAATTGCGCGCGCCATCGAAAGGGACGCGCGCCGGATGGATCCAGCAACCGGCGATCGCTCGGGTTTCGAAAGCGGGCCCGCGCGCGTTTACGTGACTCCCCGAGCGACGCTGGGCGAACTTCCTGCCGGCCCTCGGTTACAGAGCTTGGCGCTCAATGCTTTCATTTATTCCAAGTTTTTCTAGCATCTTTAATTCATGACGCCGATGAAGCCGATTCGGCGGGACGATCCGCTTTTGAATCTTATCTGACCGTTAGGGGTTGCGCAATAGGTAACGGAAGCGCTCGACGATAGAGCACTTTGCGCGCGCGATATTATACAACGTTCCGCGGAGCGATTCCCCGATTGTCGTCGGTGGGATATGCTGTCCATCCCGTGCTTACGTAAACGCGCAATTAACGGCCGTGTTGAGGACGAGGAAGCGTCGGGAAAACGATCGAGTTTAGCGCGCTTCCGGTGCCGAAAGCGAAAGCTTTGTTCGCCTACCGTTCTAAGGCGTGCCGGAATATTCGCTAAAAGCGTCGCGAGAAAACCAAGGTCGAGGGACACGACGAACCACGGCGCGTCGATTCGGCACGATGCCTACTGCGCCACCGCGAACGCTCGTTACTGCCGTCGTCCAGATCAAGCACCGACTTTTCCAGCGGTCTTATTCTTTTCTTCCTGCTTCTAAAAACGACCCAGGCGGGGGTATGCGGGGAAGAGCGACGCGCGCGCGTGTCGCCTCGTTGCGCTAATGACAGCGGACCGTGTACTCGAAGATCGAGGGGTTGCTGATCAATGATAGATCGCTCCTAAGTGGCGAACAACTCCCACCGCCTAGCTTCACTTTTACCTTGAAGATCGAGTAACGCTCTTGAAATTCACCTAAGGTAGAGCGAAGCAAGTGTTCTAGTTAGAAGATTGAACATTAGGGCAGATTTCAACTAGGGCTGGGACTATTTGTCGAATTTTTCGGTATTCGAATACTTCAGTTGCTCAATTATTTGGCGAATATAATATCCAAGTATTCCAACATTTAACTATTCACACCATACTATTCGAATAGTATTCGAATACTGAAATATTTGAGTAATATTCGAATACTTAAATATTCAAATACTTAAATATTCGAATACTTAAATATTCAAATACTTATATATTCGAATACTTAAATATTCAAATAGTATTCGAATACTTAAATATTAGAATAATAACATTCGAAGTTTATTCGTAGCATTCGAATACTTGTAAAATATTCGAATGTTAAATTATTCGGATATTTCCGACCCAAATTTGAACGTGCCTCGCTGAATTTCCAAAGATGTACGATACACTTGGCATTGTCCTTCCTCGCAGGCGTGAAAACGGCCCTCTTCCCGCGACAGTCTTGGCACCGCGCGCAAAGAGACGTTGAACCATCTGCTCCTTCCTACGCATCTCATCAAACCAGAAAATACAGTGAACGAGGCGAAGCGTTTAAAAATGAACCGCGCAGAAGCACGTGCATCGCCGTTTCGACGCGGCGATAAACAGCGAAACGAGCGTCTGGAGGAGCCGTCGGAACTGTTGGCTCGTGTCTCTCCCAGACAAAAGAGAACACGCATCGCGCGCGAGTAGCAATCGCCTAATCAAAGATTTGGATTTAAATCGCATCAAGCATTTCTGCCAACAAATAATCTACGTCCAGAAGATTCTCGGACGCAAGACGATCAGTGGACTGGCAATAATTCGCAGAGTATTCGAGCCGATCGATCTCGCGCCTTTTCCTCCCGAGGCCAAAGGACTTTGCTCTCCATTCATCGTGGAGGCGAGTGCCCAACAGGGATAAAATGTTTATACGATTGCTCGGGTATGCTTGGCACGCGGCCAGTGGATACTGCGCGTGCATTTCGCGAACGAGAATAGAATCGCGGGCCAAAATCCCCCATGACTTCTCTTTCCTCGTGCTCCTGTTGACTCTCGCGGGATAAAAGCTCGCGTCGGTGCATCGAGATCGATGCTCGCCGGTGGCTCGTGCACGTGTGCCTCTCCCACCGTGCATCTCTCCGCGCACGTCAACAGAGAAACACGTTCTCGCTTCTCCAGTCCACGCCAGGTCTCCTCGATTAATTAGATCCCTGCTAATTAATTCATCGATGCACAGGGTGTTTCAGTTTCCTTTTATATCACAGCGTTAATCCCTTGAATTACGATTATGAAACGCCTTGTACGCCGTCTTCTTTGTGACGCTCGATGACGTCGCGTTTCCGAAAACGATGCGCAATTTTACATCCGCCCGGCTGGGACCAGCGGGCTCTGATTTTACGCCAACTGCGGCCTGGCAGCGCGCGACAGAAAGAAACATCGCGTTCCACGAATAATCCCGGCGCAACGAAATTTCCTCGACGCGTGGAAAGTATCAGGGTACAGGGGCATTCGTTCGGGCCACGATTTAATTTCGCACAGGATACAAAACGAGACGCTGGGCGCTCGGAGACATCTATCGAAAACGCAGAGGAGACTTCTCTCCAGAGAAATAAATAGCAGTGGCGTGATTCTCTATCTGCCCGAGAGAAATCTCCTCCTGGGCCACGGCCACGTGCTCTGGCACACCTCGTATAAATTGTAAACAATTTCACCCCGTGCTTTTCGTGGTGCAATCTGCGAGTCTTCCGCTGCAGACGCCGCTTCGTTGTGCGAGAAACATAGGCGCTCGACCGGGAACGTTGGCCCTGTAGGATCGTTTGGCTTTGACGTAGATTCTTTGTGCGAGCGCGGGCAACTGCGCCTCCGTTTTTCGAGTATTTTCATATTTACCGAGAACTCGGATGAACGGAGACGTCGTCGGTGGTTATAGACGCGGCGCGTCCCGCCCGACCTCGATCTTCCACGCGCGCCATTGCTCGTCGCGCCGCCGATGAAATACTCTCGTTACAGTAAAAGCACGCATCCCAGAGAAAATAAATGGCCCCGCTGGGCGTGAACGCGGTGCAAGCTCTACAAATCACATATCGCCACGCTTGTTTAACAATCTATATTCATCTTCATATAATTCGTTTTACATATTAACAATGAGCCGTAATAACATGCGAAGCGACGAGACACACATCGACACCCCGACCTGTGAAGTGTTTACCTGCGGATGGAATCCTATCTGTATCGCTATTCGCATAGGCAACACGCATCGATCGATTCACTCGCGACTCGCGCGTTTCGTTGCAGACGATTTCACGATCGCTAAAACGCGATTCGGTAGAAAAGAGAGCGGGGAGAAGGCGAAATGCGGCCGAGCTGCTTAATCTCCAGATTTACACGCTAATGTTGATATGAGGGTGGATAAATTCCTGCTCGAGTAAGCCGTCGAGCGCTACGGTTAAGTACCTAATTAGCCCGTTACCTTGCGCTTCAACTCGATACACCGTATTGGGAAACCAAGTGGAGGCGTGGCTTAGATTTCAGCGCTGTGGTGGTAAGTTGGCAAACTATTGAAAGTAGGCACGGATCCCACCAAACATTCCGAATAAGTATTTATTAATCGAATAAGTAAAAATTTAGTGTTCAAAAACGTTTAAAAACACTCGTTTTTTCACAACATGTCTGTATAAACACTGATAATCGTATGGACTTCGACGGATGTCGGCCTACTCTCAGTAGTTCAACTTTCTGTCACTAGTTGGCGTATCGAAATTCTTGGTTTCCCCAATTCCCTTTAACCCTAAGTGTTCTATACCACGACTATTAGCCTATATACCGATCAAAATACTCTACTTACTCGCGTAAACACACCCGGCGATACGTCGTATTCTGCCATCTACCGATATACAATAGTACATAGAGTCCGTAAATACAAGTCTTAGCATTTGGTGTTCTCTGGTAAGCTACGATAAACGGTAATATCACGATTCAACTCACGAGTATTACTTTGAGACCTGTTATATGAATATCACTGAATCGAGGGATTTATTGTATTTTAAAAAAAGAAAATGAAGCTCAAGTCGTGTGTACGCTTGTACGAATCTCTGAATGAGAATATAATTGATCGAGTCGATGAGAATATTCGTTAGTTTAGACCGACGACAAGAGGCGGAATTACGGATCGACAGCGCGTGCCGGTCGTTTTTCGGTGTCTGCTCGTGGAACTCGGACCCGTTAAGACTCCTTGCTGGCCTGCGATCGGTCTAATGCTTCCTGCGCGTGTTGCAAGCCGGCGCAGTAATGCAGAAGCAGCACACTCAGCGCCTGCACCCGCAAATCGCTCTGAGCGATCCGCTTAATACTGTCCATGTCTCCGCTCTGCGACAACTCTAATCTTGAGGTAGTTTCCGCGTCGAGCGCTGTTTTCAGCTTCCCCATCTGCGCGTTTACAAATCGGTTAAGTGAGGTCGGCGGTAAAATCTGCGTACAGTCAGTCGCAGAAATCCACAGAGGGTAGTTGATATTCGAAATATCCAGGAGAAATTTATAGTAAAAGAACAATTTTTTTTAAGAACAAGCTTTTATTGAAATGTACTAAACAGGAAAAATATAATTTTTATACCGACTAACTAACAAAGGTAGTTAGTGAAGGTAGATAATAATAGGGCTGGGCTATTTGTCGAATTTTTCGGTATTCGAATATTCGAATACTTCAGTTGCTTAATTATTTGAGGAATATAATTCCAATATCCAAGTATCCAAATACTATTCGAATATTTAAGTATTCGAATACTGATCTATTCGAATAGTATTCGAATACTGAAATATTCGAATAGTATTCGAATACTGAAATATTCGAATAATAACATTCGAATACTCAAGTATTCGAAGTTTATTCGTACGATTCGAATACTTGTAAAATATTCGAATATTAAATTATTCGAATAGTCCCAGCCCTAGTAGATAAAAGCTTGTGAAATGATTCCGTACGACTGACTGTATTTATAAATGTTTATTCCGCGTGTTTACCATGTCGTTGATCTTTCCAACCCGCTCCTGCGGCTCCAGGAACTTGTACAGAAACTTGCCGGTGTCTTTAGCCCTGGACATTAGGCCGTCGTCGAAATCCCCGGCTACCAGAGGAGCCGCCACGCTGGGTTCAGCGCCGTCCAACAGGTCGGGGCTTATGCACAAGCCCCCGACCAACGAGCTCTAAACGTTTCAACAATTTCATCAGATTTCATCGGAGCAAAATATCGTTCGCGTTGAATTCTTGATCCTAGAGAGAATGATGCGCCCGGTTCGAACTGATAGTTAAACAGCGCGAGGAAAGTAACGCAATCAAAGCATCCGTCTGTTGTTAATCTTGTTAATGCGTTGTCGTGTGTAATAACAAGCGTGTGCGATCTGCGGATCCATCGTCCAAACTAAGAACCGGTGCCATGACCAACAGAAAAATGCCGTGTGATCATCTAGCCGGCGGGAGAGGGGAAGTGCAAGCCAGTGTAGACGCGAGGACAGTCTCTCGACATACAAAGCAACATTGCGCGCGATGAAGTGAACGTGAGATGGATGAAAGAAGCTCGAGAAGCTGGACGCTGAGTACCTTAAATTCCACAAGCGTGTGTCGTTTGTTATAAAATGCGAATGGCTGGTTTAAAGAAAAGGGCGAAGCAGAGAAGGGTAGACCAGAGAAGGCCCCAAATTGCGTATCGCTAATCAGCAAAGAGATCATCCTGGTTGTTCCGATCGGCAAACGGAATTATTGCGCAAAGGGGGAATTTCAAGTCAATCTGATCCTTCTCCGTTCCAACTGAGCAAATCTGTAGGTATGAGATTCTACCTTGCGGGATGCGCAGGGACTTGGGGGCAGACTTCTAGATGCCAGACCAGTACCGGAAGCCGGTGGGGCCAAGCAACTGGTGCTCCCAGCCTTCTTCAGGCCCAACAGAGTGTTAGCTATACTGGCCTTCATGGCCATCATAGTCGCACCCTGATTGATCGATCAACGGATTTCAAATTGATTAATACTCCTTCACTTGTCCGCTCGCAAGTTATCCGATAAGAGAATTAATGGTACTAATACGGAACGGACAATAGCGCTCTCTAGCCTCGTTTAAAGTTATGTACTTTCTGTGCAATGGTACTTCTACGTCGTCGGGCAAACAGTAAAGCAACAATATTCACTTACAATGTTCACAGATACTGAACGTTCAAAGCAAGGTCAAGGTGCAACCCTACAAAAAAAAAACCTTCACCTCCCTATGTATGCGGACGATCAGTTTTATTGCCAACAGTAAAAGTGAATTCACACTTAACAGTTCTTCTCTCTATATGTACAAAGTACCAAGAATATGTACTCTCTAAGTATTTAAAGTATACATTAGTCCTCGCCCGGCAACTGCAATCCCATCATCGCGGCATCGCGTATTGTACAATAAAAAATATGACTAGTAAAGTGTAGATATGCGCACGAGTTACGTTTCTCTTAAGGATCTATTCTTACGAGTAATAGTGAGATTGAATAACAGAGATCCGTCTTTGGAAGTCAACGTAGATATCCCATTTTCGTAGAAAATATAATCAACACACTCGAGAGGGACTCGACTAGAAATCCTAGACTATCTCCGGATGTAATCATTGCTTCTGGAATGTGATATTTGAATGGGCTTGCCAACCGAGATTGCTGTTTAAATTGCGCGCGAGCTGGCAATACCATTCTCGTGTAAAGAAATACTTTTACTACGTCTTGAGTACCTGTACATTATCTTCGCAACTGGTTAGAGATATTTCTGGACCTGATTCTCCGATTAGAGCGTTAGGCTCTATTTCGTCAGTTTCTAAAGCCATCGTTGCTATGGTCTCCGCCCCGCAGGTCCCGGCCGCTTGGCAGCGGACCTCGCACTTCTTGTGACACACCATGCCGCAGTCTCTGCACTGTACGGCGTCCTTCAACCAAATCTGCGTGACGAGAACACAAAGCTTTAGTACCTAGCTGGATATACACAGGCGAAAGCTCGCGATTAATCGGGGCTCGAACCTTTTTTGTACAAAAATCACAATGCGTTGCTCTATGGAAGTGTGTCCTAATAAAATCGTGCGTCTTCTTGTCAGTGATCTCTTCGCTCAGTGCTGGCTGTGCTTTGGCAGTCTCCGTAGTCTCCTTCTTCCCGGTGTCGCCGCTGACCACGTCGCGATTCGGATAACTGGACTCCCACACGTAGGACAGTAAAATGTCACCGTAGCAGAGCGTCGGATCGAATCCTGAATATCCCTGCAGCTTCGCGTGGACCGTCGTCGAAGAGGCTTTCGAAAAGGCAAGTGAGATTAACATAAAACACGTGGAAGGCATATATAGACGGCTGTGTCGGATTTATCAATAAGCGTACGTACGACTGTCGGGCGGTAACAGAGCGTGGCATTTAAGGTAATGGCCAGTCGAAGATGTGTAACATTGCGCTAGAATTAATTTCATGGGGACGTTTATGTAGCCTAATAATTTCGCTGAGAACTCCCCTCTGACACGGCCCCACACGCCTATGTTCAAATACTGCAGCTCCGAGTCTATCTGAAAGTTCCTAGTCTCCTCGAAAGTGATCAGCGACGCGTATTCCCTCTCCTTCGTGGTATGGTACAAATCCGTGATATTCACCACGCACATGTCATCGGTGAAGCAGAATTGGGAGCCGCTCGACATTATCGATTGATTCGAAGCGGTTGAGATCTTCCTAGACGGCGTGGAGTCGGGAGTGTGAGTATAATCGTCTCCAATGTGCGCGCTACTTTTCCTCCTTCTAAAAAATTTGCTACCCATGTCCAGCTTGTCGGAAATCTCATTCTCCGAATCTCTCAAGTCCGAGAACTTGATCTGGCTCTCGAACTTAATTCTGCCGCTGTCTTCCGCATTTGGCGTATCCCCCCTGCTCGTCAAGTCACTTTTCAACGGTTTTCTATCCACCCCCTTCTCTGCGGATATCTTTTCGCTCTCCAGCTTCATATTAATCTGCTTCTCCAGATCCACTTTCGAATACTTCCTCTCGACTCTTATGATGAAACGCCTCTGCACAGCGCCCTTCACGAATTTGGCTACTTGATTCATACTGGATACCTTTTTACCATCTACCGCTACTAAAACGTCCCCTTTTCGCATCTCAGCGATCGCCGCGGGACTTCCAGCTACTATAGTTTCGACTAGCACGCAGAGGTGCCCTATTTCCGGCACTAGCTCTTGTTTAAATACCACGCCGAGCTGCTGCGATCCGACTTTGCTAATAATTAGGTCCAACACCATATAAGGAACTCCAGTATATTGAGTTAGATATACCCAGGGCGTTGAGTCCACGCTGACCGTACAGTACACCTCGATTTGTGACTTCTCCTCCGCGTTGAGCATATTTTGTCCGAGATTCAATCTACTCACTTCCAGCAATGATACTTCCAGGTATCCCGGCGTCAATTGCACGTTAGCAACCTAAGCAAACATCTAACGGTTTATAACTGCTTCTACATCCCCGTAATCCTGGGAAATAAAAGCGGACATCTTACTTCCGATAAATCTACGGCTTCGTCGTTCAGTCTGCGGAAGAATGGTTTATAGCGCAATTTGTAACGAGGTAGCGTGTGCTTCCGGCGCACTGCCCGCCGAATCTGCCCTGTGATCAGAGAAATAATCTGCGGCTGTAATTGACGACCTTGAAATTGAGACTGCACCTCTAATTCAAGTATAGGGTCCGAATAAAAACTTAAGGACCAGTGAGTGTATGGAACTCGCGTAAATTGTAATCTAGCTCTACCGCTGATACGTTTCACTGAAAACGTCATAGAAGGAAGTTAGCGGAAGCTTAGCAGGGTTGCATCGTTCGGGGCAGTTTCTTAGCTACCGCTGTACCTTGTAAAGCCATATAGGCAGTCTTGCCTAAGAACATTTTAACGTCTATCGATAATTGAAAATTCCCAGAGTAATGTAAATCTAAAGATAAATCCAACGATTCCAGTAAACCGGTGTCAGCGTCTATTTTGGAGTCCGCAACTTCTAGACCCTTTATGGTGGGGAATTGCGTTCCCAGATTTAAATCCCTCAGCTGAAAACATGCGTGATTTAATATTCTTACGTTTATCTTTGTCGACGTTACCTCGTTTTACTTACCTTCACACTGTCCAACAGTTTAGCTGTAGTGGACTGAGTCAAGAGTTCCTTGAACTCATTATTCAATTTCCTATACAGCCAGAGTCGAACCCGCTCTGCATTTCTCAGTTCATTAAACAGAAACTGCAACGTCAAATTGATCGCCAAGTTCTCGTTCCCTTGGCACATACCTTGCCTCGCCATACCCGTGGCGGTGCTCGTCTTTTCATCCTGAATCTTATCGAGCAGTTCCTTAGGTAATTGAGCCTTGCCATGTTGGATCGGTCTTTTTGGCGGAGTTGCTTCGGGTGCCTCCTCCAAATACCTTTTGAACAGGTAGAACTCCAGCGCTAGCGTACATATTATACCGCACACGAATGTGATCACAGACACGCAAACGAATTCAAAAATGTTCATATTAAAGTCTCGCCTATCGGAGCTTAATGACTTCTTTGGTTGATCTCTGTCCCTTTGATATCAAGGAAACGTTGTAAAAATAGGCACTCTCTTGTATGACAAGAAATAAGAATTGTGTAAAAAAATATTTAAATATAGCTGGAAGTCTCTTCTTTAAATTAACGCTCCGGACAAATATACCTGCGACGTCCGTTCGAAATGTTAGGAACTCCTGTAATATCTATGTTTCCGAGTGATTATTAAAAAACCCTATTGCTTGTTCCGACGCCGAATTACATTGTTGTGAATCACCCTCTTCTCACGGGTCAACAGTTATTCAGAACACTTTCACCTATCATTACGACGCTCAGAGTTATGACATCTTCACCGGCGATATAAAAAAGCTTCGTGGCCACTTAAAAAGGTACATGTTCAGAAGAAGTCTTTCGCGCGAAGCATTTTGGAAAATCTAATAACGCCGACGACTACGGGCGAAGCGTATCATGACAGTTCTCTATTGATCTCGGCAGCCATGTTAGTGCCAGACGAGCTTGTCAATTTGACAGCTCCTCCGATTGTCAATCCCACATGTTATCGTAAGCATAGAAATGCTCACCCTCGATGTATTTTCCGATATGTTACGCTGCATTAAATTACAAAAATACGAACGTCATTATTAATAGTTTTTAGGTATATTTGTCATACATCAACCTACATCAACCATAAAAGTTTTTTTTCTGGTCATTATTGTATACAATTAATATACAGGAACAAATGATGATTGTAAGTTGGGTCTAGATAAAGTAGATAAAAATATAAACATTCTTAAGTATTTCGTGCATCAGTATATTTGAACAGTCTAGGAAATCGTTAAATTCGATTTTAAAATATCAAGTATGTTATTAATAATTACGTAGATTAATGTAATAAATAATGTTATATTGTTGATAAAAAATTAATCACGTTGACTACCACAGTAGACATGTATGTATAACATCAGCTGATTGACCATACTTTCATAATTCTATGTTTAGAACAAAGTATTTTCGCAATTTAAACTCCGAATACAATTTACAATATTAAAAATACAAATGTAACTTGTATAAGCAAATGAATAATAATTTATAGATTCTACGAGGAAGAAAAAGTTAGTAATTGGGTGCAATACACGTGTAAATAGCGGAAAAGAATTGTAACCTCTAGAAACACTAGAGAACATAGCCTCAGTTTTCTGTCTGTAAACAAATGTATAGTACTTTATTAGTATGGCAGCTTTAATGAAGAAAAGGGTTTTAGCAGAATTTACACAAAGCCAGGTACGTTATACTTTATTCTGATCAAAGCAATTCTAACTGCAACCTTTTCCTCTGACTGTGTTTGTTCATAGGTTGTAAACGAGCCACCGCTAAAGAGGTTAAGAACATTACGCCTTGCGTCTACAGCGGGGAGTAAGAATGGGACAGAAGGCAGTTCGGCATTGGCTTACATAGAGTGCCTTGAAAAATGCAAATGCGGCAATGATGCTTTACAACTTCTCGTTCGTATATCCGATACCATTGCATATATCTCGTCGGAGGATGTACCCTCGGTCATGAAGAAATTGTCGGAAAGGTTCACCATAGAAACAGAGGCAGCGGTTCGTGCTAAAATACTTTGGATATTTGCAGAATTGGGAGAAGTAACCAATGATTCAGTAGAAAAGACACGGATCGTCAGTGAAACTGCTGAACTTTTACAAAACGAAGAATCGCATAGAGTAAAGAGCCAGGGTTTAGCGACATTATTAAAACTGGGGGATTATCATAGGTAGCCTTCAGATATTTGATATGCACCTTAATGTGTTACTAGAGGAGACTGAACTTTCCATTCGCAGGACTCTCGTTCTGAAGATCGCTCGTGAACATTTGCTAGACACCTGGCATGGTGTACAGACCCGCTGTCTTTCTATCATCGGCAGATACTTGACTGCGAATACCGCAGATGACACTTTAACATTTGTGGGGAATTACGCACGTTCTCAGGACCCAAGAGTGCGTGCTCAAGCGTTCGAAACAATGGCAGAGCTTCATTCTCACAGAGGATGCAGGCTACCAGCCAGTTTCTTTGGGGATGCTTGCGCCGCACTTCGAGACGATTACGAAATCGTTCGACGAGCTGTTCTGAAACTAATATGGCTCTTGGGTAGAGAATATCCTGAAAAGTATGCACCATGTAGCAATTCAAATGTTCTCTATTCGCTTTTGGCTGTTGCGCATTAACTGTACTCTTTCCTAGTATTATTGTGGGGACAGATGGCGAAGATATACGCATGGTGGACTGTGCGTTTTCCCAGATTTGCAGTCTCATGGGTGATTTGTCACCCAGAGTTAGAGCGTCGGCAATGTCTCTTCTAGGGACAATGAAAGTTGTATCGCAACGATACATAGAACAAGCATTGGACAAAAAGCAGAAGATCGTAGAAGCTGATAGACCAGAGGTGGAAGAAAAGAGTGGATCTTGTGGTGCATTTATTCACGGTTTGGAAGACGAGTTTCTCGAGGTAATATTCTCTTTTACACTTGCATACCATCGTCAATATGTTGAGCACTTATAATAGGATGTATCCAGGTACGAACTGCAGCGGTCGAAGCACTCTGTACTTTGTCTTTGGAGCAACCGAATATAGCCAGAGTCTCCTTAGACTTTATGGTAGATATGTTCAACGATGAAATTCAAGATGTGCGACTAAGAGCCATCGAGTCGTTGAGGAAGATGTCCGCGAGTGTTACGCTCCGCGAAGATCAATTAGAAACAATACTGGGCGCGCTGGAGGACTTCTCAGGTGAAGTGAGGGAAGGTCTGCATGCTACTTTAGCTGCTAGTCGGCTTGCAACGAGAAATTGCCTGCACATGTGCGTGAATCGTCTTCTGGATAACTTGAGCCGTTATCCGCAGGATAAAGAGAGTATCCGAAGTTGCTTAGCGGCACTGGGAGCTTCGCATCCATACTTGACGTTGCCCTTAGTGCCACAGCTCCTTGGTCGACACCCTTTCTTCGATACCCCAGAACCGGATGTCGACGAACCATCCTGTATCCTTTTCACGATCACTTTTACTTAATATAAGCTACAACGTTATTCCAAATGTTCTTAACTATCCGTAACAGATGCCAGCGTGCTGGTTCTTATATTCAATGCCGCGCTGCATTGCCCGAGCATGCATGCTCTTTTCACAGAGCACGCAGCTAAACATTATCACTATCTGCGCGACACAATGCCGCATCTAGTTCCCCGATTACGACCGTCGATAACCAGCGGCCCTGGTTTCGGGAAAGAGGACATAATCGACGACGAAGCCGAGCGTGGAAAAGAATTTCTAGAAAAGGTTGTAACGGGCGTCGAGAACGCAAGGCCTGGCGGCAGAGTTTATACTCAGCTTTTAGAAGCCGCGGCCATTGATCTGGATCGTTTAGCGGAAATGGATCGTCGACTGGAGGGAGCTGCTCGTTTCGCTGCTCTTTACATACGATGCTTGTTACTTTTGAAGTCCGTGCTGAAAGAGTTCTCCATTTCTTCGACAAACTCGGTATCGACGAACCCATTGCCGAATACGACCACCAACGTCTCGGTTCTTCTTCAGAATACTCAGAAGTACGTTTGCTTTTCGCTGCCTCGCTCGCGAATACACCTACCATGTCAGAATTTATGAACAAATAAATCAATTTACAGGCTACAGCGACTATTCAGTGGATTGGACGAGACTGACATGATACTGGCAAACGACGTGTGGTTGAAAGCGCTGGCGGTGGAGCTGATTCGAGTGACAAGAAGCGCGACAGGCAGAAGTGCTCTTCCATTAGCTCGTCACTTTCTGTCCGAGGCTGACACTCTACCTCAAGACACAACGAAGTTGCCGTCTTTCTCGAGGGCCCTGGTTCTCCAGATTCCAACTTTGGCCGACGTGAAGCCGGGATCCTTGACGCGACTGCTGTTGCCACTACTTTTAACACCGCCCTCGCAAGGAGAAGACCACCTCCCAAGACCAACGGTGTCTACTCGATTCTGCAGAGCAGTCATCGAAGAGCCCAGAGGCGACGCGGATGCCGCGCTCAAGTTTACCGGAGGTCTTCTACTGGGCATCTCCTTAACAGCCAAGATATCGAACTTACGCGATCCCAGTACATTGCGTATTAAGTTAAGGCATCCCGACCAACAAGTACAATTACTATTACCTCGACAATCAGACTTGCGGCTACAAAATACAGAGCAGAATGATTACAGACTAAAAACAACGGTTCTACTTTCACACCAAGTGTGGATGGAAGCTTGCAATGTAGAGATATCCCTCGCGCTACTTGTACCATCCTCGTCCCTGTGCTCGCACTCTCCTCTTGACGATCCGTGCGTCATCGATCTTTGTAAACCGACTAAAGTATCAATTGCACCGAAGCCTATAAAGAGGGGTATCTGAATATATTTTTATACAATACAATCTTATAAAATCTCTTTCCTTGTAAATAAAACTCGGAATAGAATACTAAATCGCGTCAACTTTCACATAATACGGATCCCAACAATATCTCAAAATCGATGGTGTACATTCTCTTTCGTAAAAAGTAATTATAAATACATGATCTACACTGATTGGGAAAGATGCGGAAATTATCCTATTTTGATTATAAAAATAACTTGTATTTAGGGGATGATATATTTAACTCGGATACTCGCAGACTACCGCCAACTGGAGAAGGAGCTTCCACTGTAACAGAGAAAAGGATAAAACAAATGAAACTTAGATGCTTTTTGGTTTATTACATCCCAACGAATAAATTTAAACGTTGCCTATTTACCCGGAGAATACCGGAGGCTTCTCTGCTTCCGGACTCTTCTGCGCCAAACTACTAAAGGTAAGACCTCCCGATTGGGTAGCCAACGTTTCGAATGTAGTGTTACCCCCTACATTTCCAAATACTTTCGACATGTTGTTGTCCACTGGGGCGGGATTTGCCCCCATCGCAGGTGGGCTTCCAAACGCCACTACATTCATATTTATTAATATAATTCTAATCTTCAACAGCATAAACTGATAAGTTGTAAATTAATTACCCGGAGGCGCTGGACTGGCTCCAAACGTTGACGCTCCAAACCCACCGCCGAAGATGGGCTTCGAGGACCCAAACGTAGGTGGTGATCCAAACACCGGTTTAGCTTCGATCGTAGGTGTTTGCCCAAAAGCAGGCTGCGCCCCTATTCCAGGCTGTTCCATGCCCATTGGCGACGCGTTAGCTCCACCACCAAAGACAGACGCAGTTCCAGGCGGAGCTACTCCTGGGGAAGCGTTACCAGCAGCCCCACCGAAGAACGACCCCGTGTTTGACGTCCCGCCAAATATCGAACCAGATTTCTGAGCGTTACTGTCGAAGATAGATTTCTGAGGTGTCCCAAACGTGTTCATCGAGGCTGAATTCCCTCCAAAAATTGAGCCAGCAGAGGTGGTTTGGGTATTCGCGCCAAAGATCGAAGCAGAATTATTTCCACTGAAGATTAAAGTGTTGACCGATGTCGTGGGCATACCGCCGAACATCGACGTGTTCGCGGGGCTTCCAAAGAGCGGAGCGGCGGTATTAGTTACTGGCTTTCCGAAGGCATTGGTTGTTGAAGAAACCACTGGCGGTGTACTTGGAAACTGGGCGTTCATTGTAAGAGCAGGTTTGCCGAATACTGAAGTAGCGGAGGTTGTTGCTGTGGTCGTTGTTGTAATGCTACCGAAGCTGAGCGTGGATGCAGTGCTGGTATTAGCATTGATAGAGCTTGGCGTGAACAAGGCCGTAGCTTCGCCAAATGTAGGCTTTGCCATTGAAGCTTGAAACGGAGACACCGCGCTGGATGTTGTGGTAGGCGTACTCGGTGTTGTACTCGTTACTGGGGTACCGAAACCGCTGAACATTGACGTGGGCGAGGTGGTTGCAGCCTGAATCCCGAATGTGCTGCTGTTAGTAGTGACGGTGAAGGTAGACGTAGCCGGTGCTGAGGTCCCACCGAATATAGAGATATTTGGGGGGTTCCTTAAGTATATAACTTGGTTGCTGTATAAAGGGCTGGCGGATGTTGCGGGCAAAGCTTGCACAGCGCTTGTTTGAAAGCTAGGAACTTTTAATTCAGCGGTAGCAGGTATTTGTTCGATAGTAACGGACGGCGTGACCGTGATAGTCTCTTTCGAGGAAGCCCCGCTTACGAGACTAATGGTAATTTCATTGCTGTTGGTTGCATCTTGCACTAACGACGCCTGGAAGCTGGGTGATCCGAATGTCGGCTTGTAGTTGTATTTCCCTTCGACATTAGCATTGCTGCTCGACACGGGTGATTGATTAGACGCTTGGAGTCCTGTACACAACCCTGATAAATCCAACGAGTCCTGCACTTGAGGTGCTGTTGCTGCCTGTGTTAGCTTCAAATTAAATGGAGTACTAGTGCTTGAAGGCTTCGCAGCGAAGGAAAAGGTTTGCGCGCTTGCTGCTTGTGGCGTGACATTTTGCGACGGACTCTTCGCAATTGCAGAAACTGTGCTCGGAGTGGCGAAGCTGAATGTGGCTGCTGAGTCAGTTTTCGCTAGTGTTGTAGCTGCGACCGGCAGTCCAAACTTTAGAGAAGTATTCGGTGTGGCTGCTTGCGCTTTCCCTGACGAAGCGTCTGGCGATAATGCATCTTTCAGTGCACCAGTGCCGAAGAAATTACTTTCTACTTTGAACGAATTAGTACTTGGCGCAGCTTCCTTGCCAGCTTTGGCAGCAGCTTCTTTAGGTGTAGGTTTCTGTGCAGAGGTTTCGTCAGGCTTCTGTATCGGTGCCCCAAATGAGATAGAATCAACCTTAGGGAAAGATTTTATTAAATTAGGCAGAGGATGAGTAGAAGCATTAACTTGACTGAATGTAATGGTGTCTTGTTTGGGTTTGATACTCTGAGGTACTACAGCAGTCACAGGCGGACTTGATTTCTTCTCCGTTTGCACAGGTTTATTCCCAGATGTAGCTGGGAAAGCAATAGTGAAAGCAGGCTGTTTACTCTGTGGCTTGCTTTGCGCAGGCACGTTATTAGCTTCATTTGTACCAATTCTTGCCACAATGCTGTTCAATAAAGCTAAAGGATTTTGCTGTTTCGGTTTCTCTGTAGCTTGCTTGGTAATTATAGCTTGCTCTGACACAGTCTCTTCTATCTTGCTCTTGGAATCAACGGTTGTAGTATCAGACATGGCGCTACGAGAGGCTAAAGAGGACAAAGTCGCCTCCAAGCGATCTTGAATCGGCGAGGGATTAACAGGTTTTATGATCCTCGGAGTAGAAGCGGCCAAGTGTTCTCTCAATTTGATCTGCTTCCCTTGAGTGAAGCTCAGAGTTTCCAAACCGATAGCCTTGCAGCGCCCTTCTATGATATTCGTGTTTCTTGGAAGAGAGACCGACGACTTCGAAGACGTTACGCTTAAATTGGACAACGAGCGATTCAATCCGAAGATGTTGTTATTGCGGGTAATTAACTTCCAATCTTTCTTCAGTTTCTTCAGCTTGCTCTTCTCCTTCTGAACGATTTTATTATGCAATATAAGGTTCTGATACACAAATTCCAAATGAGGGATTCTCATTCGTGACATTTCTTGGGACTTATTATCTAACCATTCTAAATCTAAAATCTTATTCGCTTGAGTTAGTTGCGTTTGCGTATAATAATACAGCTTCTGTAGATTAGATATTTTGTTGTTAACCCCACAGTTTCGTGTGGTAATGTCATTAGTAGCTGCATTCTTCGACTTGGTCTCTTCAACCCAAGCAAACGACTGCAAGAGCAACGCTTTTAAGTACGCGATATCGCTGGACAAACTGTTCGTGGTTTCGTTCAATTCACGTAGAAACTGATTTATTACAGCAGATGTTTGTACAAGCTTCTTGCGCTCTTCCTCTGTACCGCATTCCCAAGTTTGCGGCTCCAGTCTGTTCCGCAATTCTTTCTCGAACAAATTATGCTCTTCCATATAAGCTCGGATGTCTCTGCTCTCGTCCTCTATGGTGGGTTTTTGTTCCGCGGGTTCTTGCGGAGGAATTTCTTTAGCTTGTACCGATTTAATATCCGCTCTTACAGTTTCCTGTACATGGACCTCTTTCGGTGGTTCTATTTTCACTTCCATACTAGGGACCTCGAGTTTCTGTTCCTGCTGTATCGGTTTCTCGATCAAAGACTGCGTGAGGAAGCCACTTCCTTTGAGAAGTTTATCAAAAAGGTTTCCTGTAGGAGGTGGCTTTGGTCGTTCGGAAGGACTTTCTAGTTGCTTGGGTCGCGGAGTGCTGGTCACTACTCCGTTCATAATAATAGATGCTTCTGTCGGACCTATGCTTGCTCGCAGCTGCGGCGGAGGTGAAATAATTTCTGTAGGTGGAGAGTTAATCGCAGGGCAATTAGGAATCAGATTCGCCATGTGAAAGCTGCACAGTTGCCCAGACGTTGCGAGAACGTGAAGTATAGGAACTGGGTTAGGTAAAGTGGAATCTGCTCCCCATGGTAACAGTCGAGTCGGAGACTTATCTATAGCTAAACCAACCGGGTAGCTCTCGGAGGTGCAAATTAATGGTAATTCAGCTCTACCGCTGTCAACCAATTGCCACTGACTCCACGTAGCTCCTCCATCTGTAGACCCCAATACAGCTACCTCGCTACTGTTACTACTGGCTGCGATAATTAAACCCCATTCTGGCACATGATCGAAATAATAACTCGGAGGCAGTCTCTCTCCTTCCATATCTGCTATTCCGTAAGTGATGTCCTCGTAGCATGTGAAAATAGCGTTCGCTTCACCTTTAGGAGCATCCACGATAAGAACATTTATCCTTTGCTCGTTATCCAAATAAGCAGCGCAGAACTGATAATTGCTGATCCATAAGATAGAGATAACTCCTCCGATATATGGCACAGGACCAGGGATCATTCGTGCCGCTTTTAGATCGGGTTTCAATTGTATCATATTTCCATTTTTGCAGCCCACGACTATCTGCTTGCCTTTGGGGCTCCATGCTGCGCAGAGAACGTCTAGCCCGGTCAATTTCTCTAAAGCTTTCAATTCAATCGTCCTCTCCTTGTCCTTTATTTGAAAACTACCAATCGTGTAATCGCTAGCTACTGTACATAACATTCCCGGGATAGTGGGATTCCATTGTAGATCGTTTACAAACGCATCTATAGTCGACGAAGAAACTCTAATCTCGTGTAATAGTTGCAGATTCTGAAAAAGAACATAGAATAAGTTTTAGGCTATTTCGTCGATACGTTAAGGGGTCATGCCTAGTTGGCAGGCAAAAAAAAAACGTGATTTTCGGGAATTTTTTGTGGAAAATCTAATGTATATTTTTTAAAACTATTTGCTTATTTTAAAAGTACATATATTCAGCAACTCTCAGTAATTTTGTTATAGAAACATATTAAAAAATGAACGATTAACAGTCACTCTCCCGGAAACTATTTTTTTAGCGGTGAGCACGATTTCTCTGAGCCGGATCATTTGAAATCGGAAAGTGAAGAAGATTCTGTTAGTATATGAGTTTATCTAGTTCTTATCTTAGAATATATGTACTTTGAAAATAAGGAAATAGTTGTAAGAAACATACATCACATTTTTCACAAAAACATTCCCGAAACTGACGTTCTCTTTCGTCTGCCAACTAGACACCCCTTAAGAACATTGGGGAATGCAAATTTTAATAACGTACACTTTTAACAAGTGCATGTACATCGTAAATTAAGACCGAAGGTACATGTGGTACCACTGCTAAATAGGAACAATCGCAACTAAGCATCAGCTTAGAAATAGATACTGGTATATCGACTTCTATTCTCCATTCCGGATCACTGCTCTCTCCTGGTTTCAAGATAATTATTTTATTGTGTTGACCTATGTATAATAACCCTCTCCTTTTGTCTGCAGCCAGTAAGCTGCAGGCAAGCGATATGGATGTGAATGCATCGACGACTTGGGAGGTGTTTGACTGCTTAAATTGGAACTCCTGGAAAGGAAGAGTGAATTGTAAAAAAAACTCACATAACTGTAATAAGGATATGTTGGTGATAATGAGAAAAGTATTGCTTTCTTTACACTTCCATGTCCCCCTGTACTTCAACTAGTTATAGAACTATAAGTCTCAAACATGCTTGGTGCAAAAATATCTTCTTGACATTGATATAGTGTAGGAGGTATGTGCAACTGCACTTTTAGGAGATAACATCCCTCACCTGTACGTCTTTTGGATCAGGCGCTGTTTTCATGTTTAATTACTTCACGGCGACCTTCATATAAATAAACAATTTTCTTGAAACATAAATTCGCCGGATTATTGCTAGGTTAAATACGCGATAAAAGAAAGTAATTTACAGTCGCTAGCATAACTGTCGGTTACATGAATTTTGATTCGAGCACAGACGAGGTGCAGAATAGACTATGCATCCGATGTAAATTTTTGTCACACAGATCGGTCATTCTAGAGCCATGTTTCAATTCTAGTGTCGCATGCGACGTTACCGATTTAGAGCGGAATTATATCGCGACCTTTCTAGCTGTTAGAATAGAAACTAAATACAGTGAAAATTACCCAGGAAAACGCAAATGTAAATCGATTTGGATACACCGTTTCAACATCATTGCTACGGTCTTTCAACATTACTGCTAAACCATTCTCACATAGTTTCTACGCTATTTCAACACTGTTTCAACATCATTTTCACATGGCTATTTCCAAAATCTTCCAATATCATTTTCAGCCTATTCCGACCATTAAAATATTTACCACTTTAGAACTTCTTTATTTATTAATATATATATATTCTGAGAATCTGAATCTATTATAGACTGGCTGTAAAATATTGTGCGACTACTTTCAATAATAAAATTGTTTATTTCTTGACATAAAAAGTGTTTTTAATTTTTTTTCAGTTTGTGGGCACTGAGGCGCAGCCAATCAAAATTTGGATCGAGGAGCAAGAAGCAGCCGGGAGCCAATGAGAATGCACCGAGGACTCCGAAGACAGAATAAATGAAATATACTGCTTCATTGTTACTGCTCATTATTTATTTCTTGAATAAAATGTTTTAATAATAACTATTCCTATGACATTCCTACACTATCCCTAAACTACTTCAATACAACTCCTACACTACTCCTATTGCTGCCTAGTTGAAATTAAGCGTCCCGCGAAAACGCAACAAAGTTGCAAAGGACAAATTTTTTGCAACAATGTTGCAAATGAAAATGGCCTGTTCGCGAAACAAAATCCCGGTTTGCAACTTTGTTGAGTTACCGTGGGAAGTCAAATTTCGGTTTGCAACTTTGTTAAGGGTCAAGATCTTCCAATATTATTTTTAGACTATTCCGACTGAACCGAAATTGGGCGTCCCGCGAAAACGCAACAAAGTTGCAAAGCACAAATATTTGGCAACAATGTTGCAAATGAAAATGGCCTGTTCGCGAAACAAAATTCCGGTTTGCAACTTTGTTGGGCCCCCGCGGGGAACCAACAAAGTTGCAAACCGGAATTTGACTTCCCGCGGCAGCTCAACAAAGTTGCAAACCGGGATTTTGTTTCGCGAACAGGCCATTTTCAATTGCAACATTGTTGCAAAATTTTTGTCCTTTGCAACTTTGTTGCGTTTTCGTGGGACGCCCAATTTCGGTTCAGTCGGAATAGTTTAAAAATGATATTGGAAGATCTTGATGCTTAACAAAGTTGCAAACCGAAATTTGACTTCCAGCGGCAACTCAACAAAGTTGCAAACCGGGATTTTGTTTCGCGAACAGGCCATTTTCAATTGCAACATTGTTGCAAAAAATTTGTCCTTTGCAACTTTGTTGCGTTTTCGCGGGACGCTTAATTTCAACTAGGCAGCAATAGGAGTTGTATTGAAGTAGTTTAGGGATAGTGTAGGAATGTCATAGGAATAGTAATGAAAAAACACTGTCATAATTATTATTAAAACATTTTATTCAAGAAATAAATAATGAGCAGTAACAACAAAGCAGTATATTTCATTTATTCTGTCTTCGGAGTCCTCGGTGCATTCTCATTAGCTCCCGGCTGCTTCTTGCTCCTGGATCCAAGTTTTGATTGGCTGCGCCTCAATGTCCACAAACTGAAAAAAAATTAAAAATACTTTTTATGTCAAGAAATAAACAATTTTATTATCGAAAGTAGACGCACAATATTTTACAGTCACTCTGTAATAGATCCAGATGCTCAGAATTTATAAATATTAGTAAATAAAGAAGTTCTAAAGTGGTGGGTATTTTAATGGTCCCCCAATTTTCCCTTTAACAAATATGGCGTCGAATGGTTGTACACGTGTTTTTGTTAGAAGTGTTTTGATACAGTGAAACGCGTAACTTGTTGTAAAGTAATGATATAACGACCAAAGTTACAGCTAAAGGAGCACCATGAAGCAAACAAGTACGCCTTAAATTATATTAATTATACTTACTCTTCTTTTATACTTCGCACGTGCGCGAAGGCGATAGTTATCCCGCCCGTGTTGTTTACAGGAGGTAAATACAAAAGCGATCGACCGCCAATCCCCAAGGATAAACTAAGGAAACACAGTAAGGGCACAGGACTCGATCTCAAAGCAAAAACATCTAGCATAAGGAATAAAGTGCAAAGGAAGAAGTTGAAATCAAAGGAGAAGGTTATACACAACTCTATAAAGGCTGCTGCGCGCACAGAGTTGCTCTTGACAGAAGACTATGGTTGCCTGGAAGCCGACGAGGGGGAAGTGACAATACAGTACAAGCAAAGACAAATCGCGGACAATGTAGACATAACTAGCGCTGCTAAGCACTTCAACGTGCAGCTCCAGTTCGGTCCTTACAGTATAGGGTACACAAGAAATGGTAGACACTTAGTTCTGGGTGGACGGAAGGGTCACGTGGCTGCTCTAGATTGGGTGACAAAAAAATTGGCTTGCGAGATGAACGTAATGGAATCGGTCCATGACGTATCATGGTTGCACATAGAGACAATGTTCGCTGTGGCGCAGAAGAAATGGGTCTACATATACGATAACGAGGGAATCGAACTTCATTGTTTAAAAGCAATGGACGCAGTCAATAAGCTAGAATTTTTACCCTATCACTTTCTACTCGCCAGTGGATCCAGAAACGGTTATCTATCTTGGCTCGATGTTTCTATAGGCGAATTTATATCCTCTTACAATTCCAAACTAGGAAACATATCGGTAAGCATAAAGGTATGATCGATGCAGCATTGTGTGAGTGAAGTAATCAATTATTTACAGGTGATGACACAAAACCCAGGTAACGCTGTGCTTTGTGTGGGCACTTCCCAGGGAGCAGTATCCATGTGGTCCCCGAATTCTAAAGACCCGTTAGCAAAAATGTTATGCCACGTTCAGGCAGTAACAGCTTGCGCCGTTCATCCGTATGGAACTTACATGGCAACTAGTTGCCCAACCAAGTCTGTTAAGATTTGGGATATCAGGAGGCTGGCGGGCCCACTGCACGACTATATTGCACGTTCTCCGGTTCAGCAGTTATCTTACAGTCAGTGTGGCCAGCTGGCAATGGGAATGGGGAATGTAGTAGAGGTTTATCGGTAAATATTATACGAGAATTCGTGTTTCTACGATAATAAGGATAAATGTATACCTTCGTTTTTATTATCAGAGCGTCGACGGATGTATTGAAACCATATTTGCGGCACAAAGCCGATGGGACTGTGACGAGTATGCAGTTTTGTCCATACGAAGATGTACTGGGTATCGGTACGGTGCGAGGATTCTCCTCGCTTTTAGTACCTGGAAGCGGAGAAGCTAACTTCGATGGTCTTGAGAACAATCCGTTGCAGACTAAGAGCCAGAGACGCGAGGCTGAGGTGAAGGCTCTGCTGGACAAGATCCAGCCGGAATTAATTACTTTGGATCCAATTGCTATTACGGAAGTAGACACCCCGACTTTGAAAGACAAGATAGAGGCAAAGAAGAAGCTTCTGGTGAGTACCTGATCTTCAATTAGTCTTTTGCAGGTATCTCGTCCATTCTATGAACGTATTACTTACGTATTACATTTGCAGTACCTTAAACCGAAGGCTATAGACTACAGACCTCGTAGAACGAAAGCTAAAGGGAAGGGAGGAACGGCTAAAGTGATTAAAACGAAGAAGATACTCAAGGACTTGAATCGAAGGGTAAATATCTAAATATTCTTAATTTATACGCGCAGTGTAAATACTTAAACTTAATTGTTTCAGGAAACCATTGACATCCTTCGTCAATCGGATGCACGATCGGACGCAAAGAAAGCGGAAGAACCCGCAAAGGATTACGGAGTATTAAACAGATTTCTGACAAAGCTTAGGAAAAGTACTAGATAACACGGCGCTGTGTACTTTAAAACATATTTTATCTCTATGTATATTCGACTGTAAATTATAATTTGTAATTGAAATCTGAAAATAAATCTTTCTGAAAGAAAAACGAGTGTACTTAATGCATTCCTTTAATGGTCTAGTACTGCACAGAATCTGGAGCTTCTATTTGTTATACATGTAACGTGTCTACATTCTACTTTAAATGCATAATTCATATCCACGAGATTGCTCGTGGACGTTTAATATACCGGTACAAAGAACAATGGGCGCCATGTGGCGTGCTGTGAATAAAACCAAGATTAATAATGCGTAATATCGAGAGTTTACACATGTCACATTAATGTAGCAAGGTATTGCAAAGAAATAAGCATCTCACATTTCTGCTGTGATAATTTAATAACTGCCGTATTAAAAGGTGAATAACTTATGCGATTTGCGATTCTAATTTTGGAAGAGGGTGCGAGTAAATTCAATGTAATCCAACGCTCCTGTAATCGGTCTCTCTGTTTTCGGGTCGACGTACGGTTTCATGCGCGCCACGCAATAATCGGCCATCTCCTTGGTAAGGTTCTAGAAAATAACGGTATAACATTACATAAAGCAAATGCAAGTGGACAATCGTGCATCGTGGGGATTCTACGTACAGCATATAATTCCTCCTTCGTAACGTATGGCCGATCCGCGGCGGTGATAGCGCGGAAAGCGTTCTCGATCTCCTCCGAGCTCTGCACGTTCTCCGTTTCCTTGCTGATCATGAAAGCCATGTATTCTTGCAACGACACGTAGCCATCTCTATTAGGATCGACGATATCTGGGGGAAGAAAATAAATGAAACCTCTGTCTCATGATTGATTAGCGTGAAACGATTAAATGCAAAACGAACCAAGAATGTTCTCGAATTCTGGATCGGGCTGACCCTCCTCCACCATAGGTAGATCGTACCCCAACGCTCTCAAGCACGACTTGAACTCCTGGTGATTCAGACGACCGCTCTTGTCCTTGTCGAAGTGCTTGAACATCATAGAGAATTCTTTGAGAGCATCCTCAGACACACCCGACTGATTGCGCGCCTGTATCTGTTGCTCCAAGTTGTGCTGCATACGCATTCCCAGCTGGTCCAGCTGGTCCCACTGTTGGGCCAGTCCCACTGTACTGTGCTCCGTGTAGCGATTGTCGAGGATCAAATGCTCCTCTAAAATCGCCCCTAGATCCTCGATCTTCTTCAGATCTTGACGACGAGCGCGAACCTCCTGAGTCTTTCTCTTGGTAGCTTCCAGCTGTTGCTCCAACGACCCTGATCCTTCCATCATGGACGTCCTCGTCTCTGCCAGCCATTGGTGGAACGCGTTGGCATACTTAGCGAACTCCTTACGCGATTTGTCGTTCTCCTCCTGCCGCTGTGCTTCTTTCGCCAGCTCCACGTCGCGTTCCTTGATGATCTTCTGCAGGTTACGCCACGTATCCTCTAACGCCTCCATCGTGAACCAGGTATACGGGTTGGGGCCAACGTTGAAGCTCTTGATCTGCCTGTCCAGAGCAGCTAGAGCCTCGAAGTCCGCTTCGGCAGAGGACAGGCTAGCTTGGAACTGAGCGTGAGCTTCTCTCAACGCCCGAATCTCCTCGATGCTGTTGCAGCGCACAGGATCGGTCAGATCTTCCTCCGCGTTCTCGAACCAGGAGTTGAAGGCAGAGGCCTTTTTGGCGAACGTCAGGTAGAGCTCCTCGATCTGCCTGAACTGGTCTTGCATCCTCAGCAGACGTTGCTTCCTCGCGTCAGAGTCGGCGAGGAGCTTTTGCCAGCGAGCAATCACGTCAGCGTGCCGCTTCTGAATACTAGGCGTCTGGTCGTGTCCAGAGTCGACCAGCATCTCCTTCAAGGACGTGATGTTCTGGATCCCCTCGTGCTCGAAGGCGTGCAGCCCCGCGTCGAAGGTTTCCTGCTTGGTGAGCAGGGTCTGGACAGTGGATAGATCTCTTCCGAATTCCTCAGAGCGCACATGGGTCTCCTTGTCCGCGATCCAGGACTCGACCACGTCAGCCTTCCACATGAACTGCAGGTACGCCGAGTTGTCGTTGAGTCGAGTCTTCCTCCTAGCCGCAAGGGCGCCAAGCTGCTCCAGCTTATTGCGAAGCTGCGCGCATCTCTGGCCTATGGCGTCAGCGCGATGGTTCCCAGCTACGATCAGAGCCTCTCCAGCCTCGCAGATGTCCTTGCAGCGCTCGCCGTGGGCCGCGAAGTCGGTCTCGAACGCGTCGTGTTTCTTCAGCAAGCCTTGAACGGCAGCCATGGTGTCTCCGTAATCTTCCACGGAGAGCAGCTGCTGTTTCTCGGTGATCCAAGCTTCCTCCTCCTCCACTTTGGCGAGGAACTGCTGGTAGGTCAGAGACTCGTCCAGCTTCTGTCCTCTGTTGGCGGCCAGCTGCTTCAACTCGGCCCAAGCCTGGTTCAAAAGTTTCAGGCGTTGCTCGATTTCAGGCACCCCTAAGTTGGAGACGTCCATCAACTTCTCCCCTGCTTCCTGAACAGCTTGTATAGCTGGCTCGTGACTGCCCAATTCAGCTTCCAACCTCTTGTGCTTCTTCTTCAGATTTTGAACCCCGGTTAGATCGCGGCCGTAGTCGTCAGAGCCGACCAGTAGCTTCTTCTCCTTGATCCACGACTCCTCATCGGCAATGTCCCTGAAGAACTGGTGCAGGGTGTTGGCCTCGTTGAGTCTTGCCTGTCTGTGCGCGGCAAGGTTGCGAATTCTCTCGTAGCGCTCATTTATACTCTGTCGTTTCTCCTGAATGCCAGCTGCATCGAACTGTCCACTCTCGATCAAAGAGTCTGCTTGCGCGTTCATATCCTTGATCCTCTCCTCGTGCGCCTGGATATCGGCCTCGACCAGCTGATGCTTCTTCATCAGATTTTGCACGGACGCTAAGTCCTTGCCTGCATCCTCTGATGTAAGCAGACTTTCCACCTCGCCGAGCCAGAAGTCGAGATCCTTAACAGCGGCGATGTAGGTGCGCTGCTTGTTGGCCTCTTTCAGCTTCATCGACTTCTCCGTGGTCTTCTGGGTGAGATACTCCCACTGGTCGGCGATCGAGGCCAGCCTCTTCTGGACAGCGTCCTCAGAACCAGCGCACTGGTGTTTCTCGATCAAGTTACCGCCCATCGCAAGCACAGACTGAATCCTGTCAGCGTTCGCTGCCAATTCAGCCTCGAAAGCTTGATGCTTCTGGTGTTTGGATTGTATATTCGCTGGGTCCTTGTAGTTCTCCTCGGTGGCCAGCTGTAGCTTCTCGGCGATCCAGTTCTCCATCTCGTCAGCGTCACGCGAGAATTGCTGCAGAGTCTGGGATTCTCCCAGCCTGGAGCGTTTCTCGATAAGAGCGTCCTTCAGATGCCTCCAGCGGTCCAAGACTTGGCAGCGTCTGTCGTCGATCGGCTTCGCGGCATAGTGTTCCGCCGCGATCAGCTGATCGGCGAGTGTCTGCAAGGTGGCGATCTTCTCCTCGTGGGCGTTAATGGCTTTATCGAAGTCCTCGTGTTTCTTGATAAGAGCCTCCACGTTGTCGCTGCTGTCGACGGTGTCCGCGCTGCTCAAGAAAGCTTCCCGAGCGCTCATCCAGTTCTCGGCTTGCTCGCAGTCCCTGCAGAACAGTTGCAGCTCCAGATTCTGGTCGAGTTGCATGCGTCGCTGGATCCAAGCCTTCTCTAATTCCTGTCGCGCCTCAGCCATGGATTCAAGCTTCTCTTGGATCTCCACACTGGCGTAGTGGCTGGATTGTAGAAGCTGCTGGCCAAAGAGTTCGAATGCTTGGAAGGTACCGGCTCTGGCGTCGATCTCCATTCGATGCTCCTGTAACACAACGACGCGGAGATTTAGGTGAATCTCTTTGCGCTACTTTAAGAGCCTCGGTGAAACCTCACAGCAATATTTTGCATATGTTGCAACCCACTCGACAATATACACTACGGTAAGCAGAAAAGGCAGCAATTACACTATGAGAAGCATTGAAAATATTCAAAGTGTTAATAGGCGGTATCTCCATTACAAAACATCGACCTGCCAATATCTTCTGTTTTATATGTCACAAACAACAAAAAGAACGAAATAGTATATACCAACAAGAGATTAATCGTAAGACTATATTCAGAGGCAATGTCGAACATCTTTCGATTCATGCTCAAACACTTTGATACCTCTGGAAGTATGCCGTAACGTGCGTCTATCTCTGCTCTGTGATTCTACAATTCAAATTACTAGTGAACCACTGTGCGATCGCTGGATTATCTCACTACTGCCATTGATTATCGAAACGAGTCAGCTCACCTGGTGGCGTTCAAGCAGAGCTTCAGCGCCGGTGACGTCGGAAGCGAGCTCTTCGGAGGCGACCAGGCCCATCATCGAGTTTATCCAGGCCATCAGATCTCGGTAATCGCTGAGGAAACGTTGCAGATCATAAGAATCCAGCAGCTTCTCCTTCCTACTGTTAGCCTTTGCGGTCAACTGAGTCCATTCCTCGTTGATCTCCTTCTGTTTCGCGTAGGTCTGTTCAGCGGTTTCAGGGTGAGACTGCATCAGACGATTGGCCGTCTCGTCTAGCTGTTTTATCTTGTCTCCCAAGGCAGCCAAGTCTCTCTCGAGGCCCTCGTGCTTGCGTTGCAGGGCCTGGACGCTGCGCAAATCCTTCCCGAGGTCGTCGTTGTTCAACGCCGCATCCTTCTCTCGAATCCAGTCCTTGGTCTCGTCGACGTCGCGATGGAAACGTTGGACTTCATGAGCAGAGCCCAACTGGCTCGCGCGCTCCGCGGTGAGAGTCTGCAAACTGGTCCACTTCTCGTTCAGGTCCTGTATCTGCGTCTGGATCTTTAACGCTGCCTCCGTCTGCCCAAGGCTCATCAACTGAACAGCGATCTCGTTCATCTCCGCCAGCCGCACCTCGTTAGCCTTCAAGTCTGCCTGGAAATCGTCGAACTTCTTCTGCATTACCTCCACCTGCTCCAGGTCCTCGCCAACGTCTTGCACCTGAGCGTGATTCTCTTTATCCTTGAT
This sequence comes from Andrena camellia, assembly GCA_029448645.1. Classification (NCBI taxonomy): domain Eukaryota; kingdom Metazoa; phylum Arthropoda; class Insecta; order Hymenoptera; family Andrenidae; genus Andrena; species Andrena camellia. The sequence continues at coordinate 35,513,557 of CM055680.1, forward strand.
CCAAGTAGCCAATTCCGCGGCTTCCCTCACGAGCACGTAGGCCTTAGCAGTCTCGTTCAGCTTGTTCTGCCGTTCGCGTGCAAGTCTCAGCAGGTCGTCGTACTGAGCTTGAATCTGCGCCTGCCTAGCAGCGATAGAGCTCTGCTCCCTGGCCAAGTTCTGCTGGGACGCGCTCAACCCTGCTTCAGGCTCTACGCGTTTCACGTAAGCAGCTGGGACGAAACCCTGGCGATCGTTCACTTCCACCTTCCACCAGTCCTTGTTGTTGGAATTCAGAAGGGTCAAGGTATCGCCCTTCTTCATGGACACCTCCCTGGGAGACTTCTCGGTGTAGTCGTACAGAGCAACCACGCACTCCTTGCCAGTGATGTCAATGGTAGGAGTCTCCTGCTGGCGGCAAGACGCAGCTTGCTCCCTGAGCGCGGCTATCGTGCTAGCGAATGCTTCCAAGTCGCTGACCAACGCCTCGTGCTTCTTCAGCAGAGCTTCAGAGCTATCTTCGTCCTTCCCGTAATCAGCGTTCATGACGATGGGCCTCTTCTCCTTCACCCAAGACTCCGCCTCGTTGGCGTCTGCAAAGTACTGATGCGCCTGGAGAGAGTCGTCCAGGTCGGTCTTGCGCTGTCTGGCTTTCTCCTTCAATTGCCCCCAGTGCTCGTCTAAAGCCACCACTCGTTGGCTGATCTCCTGGGTAGCGAAGTGGCTGTCCTGCAACATCGCCACGCCTGACTGGCAAACAGCGACCACGCGTGGCTCGTGGTTATTGATCTCTGCCAGGACCGCCTGGTGTTTCTTCTGCAAGTTCTGAACGCCGATTAGATCACGGCCGCGATTGGTGGAAGCGGCTACTGGCTCCTTCTCGCGGATCCAGGCTTCCTCGTCTTCGATGTCTCTAAATAATTGCTGAGCCTGGAGAGAGGTGAGCAGTCGTTGCTTACGAATACTCATTGGCCGTTGCAGAGCCGCGTACCGTGCCTGCAGCTGGTCCTGCTTCGCCTTGATGTTGTTCGCGTCGAAGTGGCCCGAATTCACGAACTGCTCCGCAGCTTGGGCTATGCTCTCGATCCTGTCCGAGTGAGAGGCGACGTCGGCTTCGAGTAGGGCGTGCTTCTTCTGGAGGTTCTGCACGCTGGTCAAGTCTTTGCCGTAATCCTCCGATAACAGCTGTCCCTCGACCTCCGACAGCCACAGCTCGATGTCCTCGACGGTGCGATTGAACTGCTGTTGCTGGGAAGCTTCCTGCAGCTTCGCGCCTTTCTTCTCAGTGGCGTGCGTGAGGCTCTCCCAGAGGGACATGATCTCGTCCGTGCGAGTGCGAATCCGGTCGCTGGCGTAGTGGTCGCCCTCGATCAGCTCCTGCCCAGTGGCCACCATCTCCTCCATGCGAGTCCTATTCGCGTTCAACTCTTGCTCGAAATTCTGGTGCTTCTGCACCTTGCCGTTCAAATTGGTGGGATCCAAGTAGCTGTCGTCGGTGGCGAATTTCAACTTCTCGTTCACCCAGCCCTTTGTCTCGTCGCAGTCGCGCTCGAACTGCTGCAGCTTGTAGGCGTCTTCCAAGCGACGTCTCCTTTGAGCAGACTTCTCCTGGAGAACCGCGCGCCTTTCCAGCAGAAGCTTGCGCCTCTGCGCTACATCGTTTGCTGCGTAGTGTTCACCCACGATCAGCTGACCAGCAAATCCGTCCAGCGCAGTGATCTTCTCCTCCTGGGCGGCCAATGACTTCTCGAAGTCCTCGTGCTTCTTTATGAGAGCTTCCACGCTGTCCAGTGAATCCCCCAGGTCTTCGTTCGCCAAGAATGCTTCCTGCTTGGCCATCCACGCGTCTGCCTGCTCCGTATCTCGGTAGAACAACTGCAGGTCCATGCACTGCTCGTACAAGATTCTTCTCTTCTCCCAGAGGCTCAGAAGGGATTGCTTGTCTTCCGCGAGGGAGCTCAACTTCCGTGCTACCTCCTCCGCGGCGTAGTGCTTCTTATCCAGGAGGCTGTTACCAGCCATCGTAGTCGCGTTGAAGCTGTCGGCTCTGGCGTCGATCTCTCCCTTGTGTTCCTGGTGTCTCTCGACAAGGGCTTCAGCGCCAGCCACGTCCTTTGCCAATTCGTCCGCCGATATGATAGCGCGCATATCGTTCATCCACGACACCAAGTCTCTGTAGTCAGCCAAGAATCTGTGCAGATAGTAAGACTCGTCCAGCTTCAAGCGTCGCTCCTTCGCTTTCGCCGTCAGGCTCTCCCAAGATTGCAGAATCTCCGCGCGCTTAGCTTGGATCTGCGTGGAATGGTCCGCTTGATGGATAGCTGCCAGACGATCAGCCTCCGCACCCAACGTGTACACTTTGTCTTCCAGGGCTGCCAAGTCGCGTTCTATTCCCTCGTGCTTTCTCTGCAAAGTCTGCACACTCGCAAGATCTCGTCCAAAATCGTCCGAAGACAGCACAACGTCCTTCTCAGCGATCCACGCCATCGTCTCGTCCGCGTCGCGATTGAATCTCTGAATCTCGTGCGCACCAAACAGTTTCTCCTGTCTCAAGACAGCCAACTGCTTCAACCTCTGCCAGGACTCGTTCAGTTCCTCTTTCCTACGCAGAATGGTGTCGCGCTCGGGATGTCCGTCTAAGAGAAGCTTGTCAGCTAGCTCGTTTACTTCCGTAACTCTGTACTCCTGGCTAGCCATATCCTTCTGGAATTCGTCAAATTTCCTTTGAAGCACTTCGACGTGTTCCAAGTCGTGTCCGAACTCGTCGGAAGTTACGAACGCTTCCTTGTCGTGGATCCAAAACATCACTTCGTCGCAGTGTCTGAGAAACTGCACCAGAACCAGTGCTTGTTGTAATTTAAGGCCCTTGTCTGCCAATCGCGAGAGCAGCAATTCCCACAGACGATGGAGATCCTCTACGAAGCGCAACAGAAAACAGTTCTGTTACAGCTAGCCTCCATGCTACGAAGTGAGTAACAAAAGTAGCTCAATATCGACTTACCCAATCGTTTGCGAATGACATCGCTAGCAAAGTGATGCTGAGCTATCATCTCAGTGCCGGTGTTATCGAGCGACACTATGGCATTGGAATGAGCAGCGACTTCCGCTTCGAATGCTTGATGCTTCTGTATCTTCGCCTGAAGGTTGGTCGGATCCTTGTAACTCTCGTCCGAAGCAGCTTGCAGTTTCTCATAGATCCATCCTTCGAGTTCATCCGCATCTCGCTTAAAGTACTGCACCGCAAGCAAGAGATAAAAAAAACCACACATAGGCACACCAGATTCGCTAGATAATTAAAAGAGCCGTACCTGAAAGCGACGGGAGTCCTCGAGCTTGTCTCTCTTGTTGCGTGCTTCTGACTTGAAGTTCGAGTAGCGACTCAGCACCTGCTCTCGCCTCTCTTGGATATCCTCGGGATTCTCCAAGATCTTCACCTCTTTCGGTGTGATCTGATCCATCTTGACCGTTATTTATCGTTCGATGTTTATGGAAGGGATCTCTTCCGCCCAAAATGGCCACGGGGTGTGGCAAACTCGATTGTCGCTGTGAAATCAACAACTACAGCTACGATAATACGCCTGCTCTTTACTCTTTACTACTAGCTACTAAAATTAGTAATCGTAATACTCAATTGTTTATAGTTTAAACAATAGAAAAGTGACGCATACCTCGGAAAATTAACTGCAATCTGACAGCCACAATAACGCCACCCTCGCTTCGAGGTTCGATACGGACTGCGGGCGCAGCTACGTGTCTAGCCGCTCGGAAGTCAGAGCGCGTGATTGGCGGAGGAAACGAGAGCCAGCCAATCAGGCGCCCTCTCAACGGCGCGCTTTATCAATTGGGCTTATATATAAGCGTTACGTCACCGCGTAATCATTCTGATGAGCGACGATCAAAAAATGTCCCTGGGACTTTAAACTTGACAATCAGATGATTTGTTTCGACTCTATTTTTGGGAATTTATCTTCCTCTACTCGCTGTACTTCCGTCCTTTCCCAACTGCCACTGTCTTCGGGGTGTCAGTTCGACTTTGTTGAATTATATAATTTTAAATAACAAGGGTACAAACGGGTGGCTCGTTATGATACAGTAATCTTTTATTAAATTTCACCTACAAACAACGAATCACAGAACGTTACATTAGAGTTCATTACGTCAATCCATCGTGTCTTCGTATTATTTTACAGGTAAATAATCATAGATTTATCCCTATTACAGTAAAGTCTTATCTGTTAAAATATCTTGTAGCGTAGTCGATCGTTTATGTATAATGTAAATTTAATTTACCTAAAAATAGGATTTTTTTTTCTTGTTGCAGTTGTCATCGTTCATTGTTTATAAGTGGATGTTATCGTGTATAGAAGTGGTACTATTTAATAGGTACTTGCTTTCTTTTTGTCCATTGTACTCTGATGTGTTCCATTTTTTTTTCATCTCTCTCTCTATCTCTCTCTCTCTTTCGCTCTATCTTCATTTTCGTCTTATATTTTTAAATATATATCTTCTTCATCCGATACGCGTATGCAAAGAGTGCGATATGAAAAAGTCTTCGTGTACCAAAAATGTTTTTGAATATCTTTTTTTTCTTGACAAAATTACAAAATTCTATGCAGACAAGGGGGTCGGGGGGCAGGGTGTAATACAGGGGCGGGGGGCGCGTGAGGTTCACTTTAAGTACCTGGACAAAGAGTAGTCGATGGTATTATACGATACAAATTGCTAGAACATTTCTTTTTAATATGTTTTTCTTTGTTAGAAGGCAACAACGTCTTTGTTAATTACGAGAAGGCAATTCGCTTTGTATCATCGGTATGTCTGGCGTCCCAAGACATTCTTTTTTTTCGTGTGTCTTTCATCAGTCGAACAACGTCGCGCACTCATGCATGCTATCTTTCCACGTTTTCTTTTTTAACCAATAGGAAAATGCAAGGGACTCGTATTACAGGCATTATTGGCAGCACTCGATCGTTTCGTATGTACTTCACTGTGTTTCCTTTTTCATTCAATCGAAATAATGTGTTGGAGGTGGATCGTCAAAGGACCGGGGCGGCGTCGGAGAGGTGGCGAACCGCGATACGCTCTCGAAGCGTATCTCGCCGGCTCCCCCTCTCCTCTCTCTCTCTCTCTCTCGCCCCCTTATCACTGCGCTCCTGTTTCTCTTTATCTTCCACAGTTACGAAGTTAACCAACGTAATGTTCTTCCTAAGTATGTTCTCAACGAATCTTTTATGTACAAAAACTTATCAGCTATAGGATACGCTTGCACTCGCACGTCACGTCCTCCGAGGGTTGGGGGTGGATCCGGGGAGAGAGGGGGGGGGGGCGTCAATAAATTAAATTTCACTCTAACTTATCGTGTTCGAACGCCCCGGGTGCCCGAGAAGGCTATCTACGCCCAAATAACGTGACCAGATGGCGCGGATTTTAAATATTTGGCAGTTGGACAGATTCACACACCGCACCGTATATATTGCTTGTAGTTATTTGTCGTCCACTCTATTGGTACTTCGTACAATTCAACTGTACGGGGGAGGGGAGGGGGTCGAGGGAGGGTACATTTCAGTTCGTGCTGTCCCACATTGGAATTTCATAGATCTGGTCACATTATACTTAAAACAGCCCTGTCCGCGGATCCTGCGCTTCGCCTCTCGTTACCCCACCCTTCGGGTGGGCCATGTGGATCAAATACAAACAGAAATACGCGTAACAGACGAGTGTCGCGCGAGGGGCTCTACCCGCGGACAGGGCCGACTTAACCCATTTATACCCGTCTCTGCGTTCACGCGAAACTTGCCCGGCTTCGTTTCGAACTGCCAACCTACCCGCGTTCATGTCTCGACAGTTACCAACTTCACCGAAGTCGAAGTAACTCTTTTACTCGCGGGTATAAACGAGTTAAAGCTGTACGATGCCTCTGATTCGGATGAGCATGAGGGACACGCCATGAAGTAGTGTGCGTTTAAGGGCGTGCGAGCGCTTCGAAAGATCGATATAAAAAGAAGGGCAGAGTAACAATTATGTTCCTGGCGATGTCTGTTCGCGCGACGGGGGAGAGAGGGTGGTGGGGGTGGGGCGGGGGGGGGGGCAGAGGCATCGTACAGAGAGACGGTTTTGCGCGACTGTATTCATACACGAACGTGACGGAAAAATCTCATAGAGACACATTAACTCGCTCTCCATTTACTACATAACATACAATATATATTCATATAATATATATATAATATTCAATAATATATACTAAAGGTGTACTTTTTATATATACAGAGATATATAATGTCTGTTTTCAATAATCTTTTTTTTTTATGAATTAGTAACACTAGCTTGCTAAATAACATTCTTGGACCTCGTGTGTATAGCCAGCACCGTACGTTGTTGAACCCTCAGCTCGAATAGAAGAGTCGCCCTTTTTCGCTTATATTTAAAAAAATATAGTGTGTATGTTGCGGGTGAATCGTGTTCGGTGTCTGTTCCTGTGTCGCGTATATGCACGTGGCACCCCTCCCTGAGCTCGCCTCCATGAAACTCGTTAAACAACGCTCTTTACCGCCTTCCGCCTCTGTCCTTATTCCCATCCGCTTCTGAACCTTTTCACAGCCCTCATTTCGTTTCGATTTTTTTTGTGTTTGTTCGTCTCTTCAATAAAAACCTTTGAAAACATTCCACGTCGCGTGTGTGTACGTGTGTGTGTGTGTGTTCTTTTTCCCTTTTCTCTTTCTCGTATCTCCGTTCGTCGACACGTATATAACAATTTTCTTTTTTTTCTTTTTCTAGGTAACATATATAATCGTCTAATATACAATAAATAATTTATCGCGCTCTCGAATGTACAATATCCCCCGTCTATACTTTACGTTTAAGTAATTTGTCCATACTAGATTCATCTTTTTCTCTCTCGATTAAAATACATTTAATAACACTTGTGCCGTAGCATCCTTTCCGTTTTAAGAACTAAATTTTGTACAAATTTGAACGAGCTCAACGCGTATATGTATATGTGTATATATATATATATACTTCTTTATATATATATATATATATATAAACGTTGTAAAGCTTAGTACGATTACCATTGACCTGTACCGTCAAAGGGTAACAAAAAAAAAGAAGTATAAGAAGAAGAAATAGAAGAAGAAAGACCAAAGGAGGACGAAACTGTACGGTATACGGATGGTATACCGTGGCGCGGTTCCCGCGTCGACAAAATAAGAACATTCATCATTTATCCTCTCGCGACAGCGTTCGTACGCGCACCACGTTAATATACATCTCTATAGGATATATCGACGCGCGTTACGAAAAGTAGCACGATTCATTTTTTCTACATACAGGTGTCCGTAAGAAAAAAATGAAACGTGCTACTCTTCGTAACGCGCGTCGATATATATATATATATATATATATATATATATATATATATAATACAAGGAATAAACGAAGTCAGAGAGAGGGCATACATGGTTTTAGATCGTCTGAGGGGTATGCCAAGTGGGCACGTTGTGGCAGGAAGAGCTGCTCGACGACGTCATCTGACGGACCGTCCCGTTATCAATCCGCGAACGATTCTTCTCCCGTACAGCTCGTACTCTCTCGTGCTGTTCCCTGGAGGGTCGAGCCCTGTCTCACGCGCCGGTACAGTCGATTTCTATAATATCCTTCGGCACGTCGACGAACTGATAGACCAGCCTCTGGCCGTCGACCTTCGCGAGGATGCCGCGCTGGTAGTAGTAGCGCAGGGCGCGGCCCATCGTCTCGTAGTTCATGTCCGGCTTGTTCTTGTGCAGGCCCCACAGGCGAGACACCGCCTTGCTGTCGACCAGCTTGAAGACTCCCCGCTCGCGGTTCGTCCACTTGATGTACCGAGGGCAGTACTCCCGGTCCTGCAGCAACTTCAAGAGAAACTCCCACAGATACGTGGTGGATCCCTCGCGGGACTTCCTCTTCACCGCGGCGCCGTCCCCTTGGCGCGGCTTCTTCAGCTTGTTCTTCTTCGACCGTGGCGGGAAGCCCAGCTCCAGGAGGTACAGGTCGTCGGACACAGAGCTGGTGGCTGCTTGGATCACGCTGGTCGGGACCCCGCCGGGTCCCCGCGGCGGGCTCGGGGTGCAGGGGGTCGCGAACTGCCCCCCGTTTGCGTACATCGAGTTCACGTAACTGCTGTAGCTCTCGGACACTGCAAACAGAGAAACGAGGAGGGGTCGTTTAGTATCGGGACTGTCTATAGTTGTTAGTTCGATATAGTTACGGTTTTAATTAGAAGGGAACGCGATGGTAATCGGGGAACGGATTTACAATTTAACATGCAAGTTATCGGCGCGCCGCAGAGGCACCGCGTTTTACCCAGTCTCCGCCAGATGGCGTCGCCCAGCGTACCCTACCATTAGCGGATAATGTAGATGCTCATCGAATTAATTATAGGGTAAGTCCGGTTATTACATTTTTTACCATTGAAATTGGAGCGCACTCGTTACCTACGGAAGAATGAAATTTAGTGGGACGCGAACCAGTTCCTTTTAACGTGCGTTTTAATCGAACTTAATTTACCGTGTGGATATTCCCCGCTAATTGGATTCACATCACGCTCGATTCATTTTTTAACGTCCGCTACTTCGATTAACGCTGCGTAGAAACGCCCCGGAGGAACGTATACCATAGAAGAGCAACGTTCCACTGTCTCTTCCATTTCACGCTCGTATTTACCGGAAATTCGATCTTTTCGAAACCTCGCCATCGATATAATGCTTACGCGGACGATAAAATATTGAAACTCTACGCCGGAGAGTTGTACGAAACAAGGCGCGAGTAGAATTTTTTCGTCGCCGGGGACCTAACCTGTCCGTCCAAAAGGAGGCCTCCTCATTCTACTCGCGCTTACCGCCAATGGGAGTGCAAGGTTTGCCGAAGACCGAGACACTTCGCGTCTCGAGAATCCTTCCGACCGAAATAAATTTACGAATCGACTCCTGCTACTCGTCAACCCGCCGCGTGGCATCGAGTCAGCCGCCTATCTCGAACGTTTTCGCGTCGCGCCTCTCAAGTACACGCGTATCGTACTTAACCGTGCAGTGAACTATTAATAGCTGTCCACGAAGGCATCGTTGCTGGTACTTGGCCGTTTCTGTCACAGGATGATTGATGCTTTGGGACAGCCTTTCGGCTCGTCTCCGATAACCTTTTTCCCCTCTGTCCGCCGCGATCGATCTCGATTCCCGCGGCTTCTTGCACCGCGGCGCGCACCACAGACGGCCCAGCTTTACATGTATGCGTATCCCGTCGAATCAGATACGCGATCTACGAACGATGGAAACATCCTTCACGCTCTCGCGGCAGGGAGGCCGGTCGCGTCGTCCGCGCAGAAACGTCCCCGGTGCAGGTCGCACACGGACGCGAGTGTACAGGATGATATCGGCGAGTACGTCGGAAAGCGTGAAGGGTGTAGTCGCGATAGTAACGAGGATTAATGTGTTTTTTAAAATCGATTTACGAGTTGGCCCTCTTAATACTGTAACCTGTGGCACGCTCGAGAAAGTTCAGTGCCATTTCTCTCGATATGTAGTTTTGCACACCCAGGGCTCCGTAGAGTCGTCGCAAAATTTCGTCGCGGAATGATTCCCCGGGTTCTGCGAAAAGAAGCAACTCTCCCGGGAGGATGCCTCGAAATAGAAAGTATTCGTACGCCACTGGTCGTGTGGCCAGTACCGTGTGTGCGCGCGCGATGAGGGGGCAGAGGAGTCGGCCGGGGGGGGGGGCAGAGGAGTCGGCCGGGGCGGGGGGGGGGCAGAGACGCGGAGAGACGAGGAGAGGGTTAAGCGGAGCCAAACGAACGTGGCAGAGGGAGACGCGGGGGGATCGCCACTCGTCGAGCAGGAGAGAGAACGGAAAAAGCGACGGAGAAGGAGACGAAAAACAAAAGGGGTAGGGGAACTCTGGCTGCAGTATGATAGAGGACTGACCCGAGCCAAGGTTGCACGGGTGACGCCATCAAGCTACTAGTGCATAATAGCGCCGCTCGTTCGGAGGCCGCCGCGACTGCGCTAAAATCGGAACTCGTTCTGCCGCCCCTGCCCCCTCTCTCTCTCTCTCCCGCCCCTCGCGGCTCGTTGGCTGCACGTCGTTCCCCGTAGTTCCGTGGAGGCGCGCTCGCGCTCGCGGTCCGACGATTCCTCGTCTCTCTATTCTCGAGAAGCTTTTCTGCTTCCGAGCTCGGAGAGGGAACGCAGGAAAAGGAAGAGAAAAAGGGGATACGAGCGAGCAGCGGACAAAAAGATGAGGGCGAGGGAGGGGGGGGGGGAGGCAACCGAATTCTCGAGGTGCCTCTAAAAATAAAGAGAACGCCCCGTTGTTCTCTCAAGATCCGTGTACATAGACCCGCGAGAGAATGGGGGAAAGACGGGGACAGACGGAGAGGGCAGATGGAAGGAGAAAGAGGAAGAAGGGAAGGAGAGAGAGAGAGAGAGAGAGAGAGAGAGAGAGAGAGAGAGACCAAGCACGCCGAGGGATAGAGAGTAAAAGAGCGCGCAGAGAAACAGCTGGAGCGGATCGTGTTTACGCGCCGTATGACTGGCTAGATGAGTCAATCGTAGACCCGTTGTCTAGGAGCCGCGTGGTGGGGGAGCCACTACTTCACTGACCTATACCACTGACGTTGTATATAGCGAAGGGAGACCGCTAGAGACGATGCATCGCGTACGCATGACTGTTTCCGTGACGCATAGACCCGCCGCCCGCTCTCCTGCATAGACGGAGAGGTAGCGGTGGGAGGGCCAGGGGGTTCTGCATGCTATGACGATTCTCTATTGACGCTAGAACGTTTGCACAATAGAAACGCCGGCTGGGGGGGGGGGGGGGGAACTGTTACGAGATCTGGCCCGCGACGTGCGCGTTCCACGGCCGCGATTCAAATTCAAACGGTGCGCCGTTACCGCGGAGCTTTTAAATACCTTTGGAGCGGAGGGGGGCCGTAAGGACGGGGCGGGGTTATTCGAAGACCGGAAGCAGGAGATTCGCGAGGGAAAGGAGCGCGAACGAACAAGTGGGTTCCTCCGACGTTTTCGTCGACGACATCGTTCTTCCTGACACCGGCGGCAGGAAGTTTAGGCGAAGCGGCCTATAACGAGTCGATAGTTAAAAATACGTAGAACAGAGGGACCGGGGCGGGGGGCGGGCTGGAGGATCGGGGAGTTATCCACGGAGCCGTGCCTCCCCGTTTATTTTGCGAGAATTTCGCGTTAGCCTCGCGGCCGGAAGTACAAGTATAGCGAGGAGGGAGGGATAAAGACAGCGCGAGCGAGAGAAAAAAGAGGGGAAGCGAGGGGGCAGATGATCTCCCTCGGTGGTGGGGGTTATCCAGGAACGTACGAATGGACGACGAGGGACGGACGGGATAAAAAGACACCACGAAGATGACGGAAGAATGTTTGTAGTGGGAACGGGTTCTCGCGTACCCTCGCAACGAATCATTGTTTAAAATTCAAATTTCAGGAATGTCTACGATTAATTTGAACCCGCTATACAGGGTGTTGGAAGTTGAAATGCGGTCTGTTGAATCTGAAGATAGTAACGCGGTACCTTCGGTTTAGTTTCTCGAAAGGGAACCACCTTGTTTCGGGTCGCGCCGTGTATTTCGGGGCATCTCGTGCGCGTATCTCCCGTTCAGCAATCACGAGAAGTCAAAGTGACAGCGGATCGTACTAATTTTATCTTTTCCGCGGCGGCAAAAATACCCAAGGCGATACATACGAGCGGCTGATACTGCGGATCAGCCGCGGCGAGCAAAAATGAGGGAGAGAGAGAGGAGAGGAGAGGAGCGATAGATACACCGCGGCGGGATGACGTTAACACCCGTGAACCCCGTCATTTAGCGAGACGCCTGTAAACGCGAGCGTGCCATTATCGCGGGAACTCGTGTTGGCTGTCCAATCGGAGCCTCAGATACACGGACGAGAGTTATCGCGCGATTTCCTTGGGACGAGTTACTGTACCAATAAACGGCATCGTTATTTCTTCCCCAGATATCGGCTATCGGTGCCCGCGATATTGTTCTTAAACGCGATCCAGCGACGAAGGGGGGTATAAAAAAAATCGAACGATTTACAACGGCGATAGCGCGGCGTTACGCGGATGACGAACGTTTAAGAAACGAACTACAGCGAGAGAGATAGAGAAGGAGCACCGTCGGTATCAGGGCTTTCGCCAGAACAGTCCAGCGATACCGCGATCGGTGACGTTTAGAATCAAGGCTGCTCCTCCGTGTACCTATACGAGAATATTATTTTTAAACGTTCTTTTGACCACTGCGTCGCGTCTAGCCGGGAGAGTTTAAAAAAAAAAGCCCTCGAGCAGAAACGCGAATTTCGATCGGACGAGGTGTCTACGAGGAGCGGCGCTCGAGCGCGCACAGACGGCGGCGATGAGGACGAAAAGAAACACGGCTCCGCGGAGGGTATACCGCCGTGTAAGACGAGTTCTCACGTACCAGGACTTGGAGGCGGAATTCCGCGTGCACCTAAGTGCACGAATGACCCTCAACCCGCCGAGAGAGAGCACCGAGCGGGCAAGGGGCGGAAGGGGTTTGGTGGAGGGGGCTCGAAGGGGGGCGGAAGAAGGATGGAGTGACACGGTGCGAAGAGAAAAGGCACCGAAAGTGTTCGTACGGCATAAACAAAGCGATCGTGGATACGGCGGTGGCCGTGTGCACGTATGCGCCCGTGCGCGCTCTGACGATATAGGTTTGGGAGCGGTGTGTACAGCGGTACGAGTGCATATACACGCGGGGGTATCGCGAAGAATACACGCGAGATGAAGAAGGAAGGAGAGGAACAGGGATAGGACAAAGATGGGCCGGGCGACAGGCGTGTGCGTGTTTGAATATACGTGCGCGTTAGCGTAGAGGCCGTAGAGCGTGTGGTAGCGGCTGGAGAGGCAACGGCAGCGGTTCAGCGGGTGGTGGAGTGGGTAGGAGGAAGAGAAGAAGAAGCGGAGGAGGGGGTGGATGAGGAGGATGAGGTCGAGAGAAGGGGAGAGTTGACCTTCAGCTGCGCCGGGAAAGTCAGGCAGTCACTGACCGACAGACTAACTTAACTACTCTATCCTTCTCCTCCTTCTCTCTTCTCCACCTCCATTCGCGACTGGCTAGTCCGATGCACCGTGCTGCACACACACACACACACACACACACACACACGTAAGTGCGCACACACCCGACGTCTCCTCTATCTGTCTCGCTCGGCCTGCCCCTTCAGGCACCGCAACCCGTCTCCCTTCCGCGCGTTCCTTCTGCATCTCTCTAGTCCCGACGTCGAGTCCGTTCTCCTCTCCTCTGTCCTCGTACCCCTTTTTCTCTTTCTCTCGTTAGACCCAGACCCCCATCCCGGCCTATTATGTTACCCTACTGCCTCAGGATACTATCTTTAACCCCGAAACCCGTTCAAATTGCGAACCGCTTTGCAGCCGCACGTGTATCTGCGTCTACGTCCGTCTCGCTCCTATCTGCCCCCACCCCCCTCCCGCTCCTCCCTCCCTCCTGCCACCCGGAAAGGGATAAAGGGATAAGTATGCCGGCGGGGAATAGGGAAACGATGCCTCGCTCGGGTGGCGAGCCGAATCCAGCGGAACCAGAGTTCGGGACTGCGTGTACCCTCCCCGAGAAGCATAGTTTCTACGCTTGTCTTCTCGTGGGTTTCGAAGGCATTCCGCGGCGATACAAAGGTACCTTCGTGCACGCGATATGGGTAGAATAGTTCGAGCACAGGGTGACACGATTCTAGCCGCTGATCATCGGGATATTCGCGTCGAAGGACTTCCTTGATTCACTCGCATAGAAAAATAGAAGTTAAATGTCCCCCGCGATTCCAGTGGAATATACAATTACTCCTTGGAAGTGGCGGAGAGGAGTGCTCGTTCAGCCTGTTCGAAGCTAACGAAAAGAAAGGAGATTCACGCGCGGTGATGAGCGCGAGCTCGGTTTTTCTACGTGTCCACCTTGGCTGGCTATAAAGCGTACGCCAAACGTGTGGGCACCGGTGTGCTTCTATCCCTTCCACCGTGCGAGCCCGCTCCTCCGTCGCCGCCTTCTCTCCGCGAAACGGAAATACTTGGGGGAAAAATCAAGCGACCAAGGAGCCACGCTCGACCGCCCCGCGAATAACAGGGAAACGCTTCGAGATATCCTGCGAGACTACGCGACATTTCGCGGTTCTCGAGAGGCGAGGAAATGAGGCAACAGCGGAGCGGGGCAGCTCGTAGACAGGGGGAGCAGTTGTTCTTCGGATCCGCGAGTATCGCGAGCGTGCATCGTTTGCAGGATACGTTTCTTCGCGAGTTCGTCGATCGTTCGATGGGATTCTTATTACTAGTTTCCTGCTGCACGTATCGCGGTGGGCAAGCTCTTCGTAGCCTGGCTGCTCGGCATCCGGAAGCGTGGATGCAACGACGGCGGTGCACCCATGTTCCCTCGCGGGCCATTATTCTGCTTACACGCGGAGACATGTGCGCGTCTGTGCGCGACGCTCCGAAACTACTGTGCCGGGGCAGCTAGCATCCACCCCCCCCCCTCCCGCCATTCCGAGATCGAATCACCGAAGGGACCATTGACGTCGCTGCCCGTCGGACCTGAGCTTCCGCCAGGACACCATTGATCCACTTAATCGTTTCAATTCCTCTCGGTATCGCTGATTTCCGATACAAAGCCCCCATTGTCTCGCCAAATACCCCGAGAGATTCCTCAGGCCCTAAGGGATTTACCGACGCCGCGCTGCATCTAGGCTGCATTACGGATGCGCCGCGCGTCCAGCCGCGCGTTTGCATCTCCAGACTGGTCTAGCGCGCGTTCCCGGCTACTTGGTAGTCGTTAACTCTGTCGTCGGCAGACGTCGATCGCCAGAACGCAGGGGGAATAAAAAGGCGGCGTATCGTTTCGTCGTCGCGCAGACAGCGAGCGAAACGTCTAAAGGTACGCTCTCCTATACGCCGCTGGACGTTAAGAATTTCAAAATCGATTTTCTCGAAAATGAAGCACGATAACAAAAAAAGTTACTCTTTCTTATCGATTTACAACAAGCAAATAAGTCGAGAAAAAGGAGTAAAATTTTTCGACATTGCGCCTCATTTTCGAGAAAATCGACTTCGAAGTTCCTAACCGTTGCGTGCAAGTCGCGTACAGGAAAATCTACCTTGAGCCTCGTCTCCCGAGGCGCCGAGAGCAAGATTGGTTAGTCCCAGGACCTGTCCTTCCTCCAGGGGAGGGCCGGGGGAAGGTGGAAACTTTCGGGACACCCAGTGAACCGGGCGTCCACGTTCCCGGACCAATCCAACGCTCTTTAGCTGCCTACGCCGCTTGCGTTCTTTTCGCTCGCCGGCGGACAGGGGTCAAGACGACGACGGGCGAATGGGAAGAATGCGTGACTCCTCTTCCGTCGTCGCGGACACGACGTGTGCGAGGTCAGTGACCATCGCGCGCACTCTCGGTGGGCGCAACTTCTTGCAGCCGCGAACGAGCGTGTGCGCGCCTCCTCCGAGAGGACGAGGAGGAACGGGGGATGGGGGGGGGGAGGAGGACCGGCGAAGGAGCTTTTCGCGGCGCGACCTATCTACCCAGGGGATGCTTAATGCTCGGCTGATACCGAATTTAGAGGCAGCGAAGAGAGAGAGAGAGAGACCGAGAGGGGAGCCTAATACCAGCAAAATAGTCTGTATAAATTGTGGCGAGAGACGGAGCTCGCTGGCGAGGGCCAAGGAAGCTGCGCCTTGGGCCCCTTGATACCATGGCCTCTTAATTGAGCCAACGCGAAGAACCCCGGGGTACGGTTTGATTTATTTTCGTCCCGCCTGCGCATATATCTCGCACTGCTACCGGTCCTTTACGCGCACCGAGTCAGGAATAAGCTACTCGAAACGGTTTCTTTCCGGGAAGTGTCCCCCCGCTTCCCCCCGCGGCTCTCGTTGGACAGGAGAATTACGCAAACGCGGAGGGCGAGCGAGGCTCCTCGAAGATATTACGCAAGCAATTATCTGACAACGCGCGAGTGGAGTGTGATCTACGGTCTGGCGGATAGTGCAGCCGCGAAATTTCTGGGGGAAGTGCGGGGGCGCTATCAGTCGCGCCAAAGATAACCCGTGCGCCGGCAAACTTCGCCGAAACCGTCCTGTCGGCTCCCCGTTCTCTGTTCACCGCGGGCGTCTAGATGCCGATAAAACGATCGGGCCGGATGATTTGGGTCAGCGGCATTGACATGGATATATCGCGTGGAAGGAGTGTCTTATCACCGCGGGGTATAATAATTACAATAATAAGATAACGATTGCAGCGGTAATGTAAATAAGTTGAGCCGCCCCGAGGAGCGGGCGATCGCCGGGCGTTCCTCGCGATATTATATAACCGAAGGAAAGTGAAATTCGCGAGGGAAGCCGGGCACATCCGGCGGAAGGAGGGGCGGGCGTTCCTGACACGGCTTCCCGGCGGAGTGAGGCGTCGCGACGTTGGATAATGCGTTATCGAAATTCCGCCGAGCCACGAAACGGGGTGGCGGGAAGAGAGAGCTCTCGAGGGTCGAGCTCGATGGCACGGAACGACGTATCTCGGCCACTTGACTCGCAAGGTCGTGGCTCCTGGTCTTCCGCCCGCCAGGGTTACTCTGCCGCGAGCTGCGACTCGTGGAAGCCGTTCGATGGACAGTGGAGGGCCATGGCGACGCATTTTCACTGGCGCGAAATGACCTGAGTTCGTTAGGTAACGAGCACCCTCGAAATTCGATTCTCGACCCCTCCAAGCCGCTTTGTGCCCTTTAAACTCCGCGGCCGCGCATCGCGTTATCGCGCGAAACTGTTACCGAGATACATTTTATCGCCGCAACGTAACTCGGCCTTTGTCGCTGGCTTCCAGCGAAACGGAGCGGGTGCAGGAAGAGAGGGGGAGAGGGGGGGGGGAGGGGCGGGGGTGGGACGAGGGAAAAGTCGGGGGGAGAGGGATCGCGTGACACGAAAAGTTTCGTGCGCGTGCAACCAGCCGGGGGCCGTCGTAGTACTCGATGCCCGTTCACTTTCTCCGATAGTACTAGAGGCAGCCCCCGTTCCTCGCCGCCCCGTTCTTCCCTCCTCATCTTCCTGTTCCTCCCCACCAGACCATATATATCCGCGGGTCTAGGCTAGCTCAGTGGGTCTAGGTCTAGGCTGGCTGCAGCGTCGCGTGTGCGTGCAGTATGCACCGACGCGACGCGGCTGCGTGCACTCTCGCGTCGCTGGGTGGACGACGGCGATCACGATCATGGGAGTAGAGACGGAGGGAGAGAAAGAGAGAGAGAGAGAGAGAGAGAGAGAGAAAGAAATACCACGCTCGCGCATTATATTTAGACGGGAGACTGTGTGTTCGCGTACGTGTGTTTGCGTGATTTCGCGTCGAGATACGCGACGGTTGGACCCCCGTCTGTGTGTCGTCTCTTTTCCTCACTCCTTCTTCCTTTCTCTCTTATCGTCCCGTCTCCGTTTTTTGTTTCATTACGCTGCTCTCTCTCTCTCTCTCTCTCTCTCTCTCTCTCTGTCTCTCGCTCGCTCGCTATCTTTGTGGCGGCTGGAACGACGAGACAACGGGAAGGAGAGCCGGTCCCCACGGAGGAGCCGGAGCGCCGGAAATGAATCATTTGAAATTGTCAATTTTCGAGCGCGGTACACGCACGGCAGAGGCGCGTTAGGGGCCAGCAACGCGTGCCCCCGAGCATCCAGGAGGGCCCATGGGGGCGAGGAGGATTCGCGGACGGCGAGATCAGAGCTGCGTGGCCCAGGGTATGTATCCGAGGAGGTCTGGTGTGCTACAAGCGGCAACCCGGAGAAATCATCGCGAACAGACGGGGGTGTTGCGTCACGCGGTGGGGCCTTTGCGCGGATTTACTTTTTCGACGATTCGCGTCGTGTTGCGTAACCCCTTTCCTCTTACTAATTTCTCTCTCTCTCTCTCTTTCTTTCTTGATAACGGTGCTTCTCTCCTTTCCTCCCTCCTCTTATCCGTGGCTCGATAAACGTCCCCAAGGGCGCGAAATTCGCTGATTGGTGCCGAGGAAGGGAAACAGCTCGTAGGCACGATTTTTCCTCCTCCTTCCCTGTTTCGATTTTCAGTGCTGGTCGCGTGCTCGAACCTCGCCGTATCGTCGATTCCTCCTGAGTCAATTATGAAATCCGACTCGCGCTCTCGATTACCGGAGCCGCGGCGGAATTCTCGCGGCGGATAGTTGCATAAATAAAACGGAGACGCGTGCGCGCGTTGCGTCGAACCGATCAGCGTTTTCCTGCTACTTGGGTGCGCGAGCCGTCGATGCACAGGGAGAGCTTAAAACGGTTGGCTTTGCTTCGGCGTACTATTGTCTCTGAGAGAAAGAAAAAAGAGTGGAGCGCTACGATCGGAAGGGGTGTGATTCTAAAACTATACGTGCTCCTTCGAGACCTAAGACGAGCAGAGTGAAGCCAGAACTGCATTCGAGGCGATGAATACGCGGGGCGAGATGAACGTCCAAAAGATCTCGGCATACGTGACAAAAGTCTCGTTCGAGACGTACACGCTCTCCGTTATCAAACTTTCTTATGTACACTCGAGGATACGCCAGGCTCGACCGAGGACTAGCAAGATCACCTAAAAGTGTAGCAATCGCTTGCAGAATAGCAGAGCGAGAATAAGTCGACGCGGAACAGAGCGTAGCAACGAAAGTGAACGCACGAGTGAAAGTCAGACATTTTGTGGCATTCAAAACAAAAGCGGACTAACCCCCATTTTTTGCGAAATTAAGTTACTAACAATAATGTACTCCAATAGGCTCTGCTAATTATATAAAATAGAGAAAAAAAATGAATTCTTTCTCAATGCGCGTTAGTCCGCTTTTGCTCTCAACGCCTGATTTTATACCTCGCGGTATCACTGCCAGCGAGGTCTGC
This sequence comes from Andrena camellia, assembly GCA_029448645.1. Lineage (NCBI taxonomy): Eukaryota > Metazoa > Arthropoda > Insecta > Hymenoptera > Andrenidae > Andrena > Andrena camellia. Next base: position 35,532,454 of record CM055680.1, read on the forward strand.
GAACGAAAGGGAGGCCTTTAACTTCAGAGGGGAGAACAGTTCCGTGTCCACGCGAGGAACGAAGAGGAGCGACGGCACGGCTTAAGGGGAAAGGGATGACGGTAGACAGACGAAATGGTCTATGCCCGAGGCGAGAAGTCCGGCGACCGAGGCTGGTTCTACTTAATCCCGCGCAGTGAAATGAGTAGCGTTAGAGGAAGACAAACTGACGCAGGAGTACGATCAATCACTGGGCCGTCCCGCAGTTCCGATTCTCATTTCTCATGCATCCAACCCCAGTTCCGCTTTATTACCTCCACTGACTTCTTTCCTAATCTATCCACGAGTGTGTATTCTCGCACAGCTTTTGCGCAACGGTGCACCACAGAACAAGGAAGGGAGAAGGGAAGAGCTCGCAGACTCGAGCGTGACGCGGGAGAAGCTGGAAGAGGCCGGGAAGAAGCGGAGGAAGCCGAAGGCGCGAGGGAAGAAGGAAGGACGTTGTCGCATAAAAGATTCGTACGGTACGAACGCGAAAGAGAAGGAGAGGGGCGCGGTGACGTCGACGGGCGACTAGCGCGACGAGGATAATACGCGTCCACGGTGCATCCGTGGAGGGACGAGGGAAGAGGGGGGATGCCGGGATCGCACCATCCCGAGGGGGAGACGGAAGAAGAGGCCGAGAGCGAAGAGGGGTGCAGCGAGCGACGTTGGGAGAGGGTCAATGGAGGGAAAGAAAGGGGAGAGCCGCGGTTAGAGAAAGAGGGAGAGAGAAAGGAGAGACAGACGGGGTGAATTGCCGGCGACAAGGTCACCGTCTATACCTCGCTAAAACCGCCAATACGTGCCTTCGGCGTTATACTCGCGCGGTACTCTAGCTGCAGCTCTTTTCCCTCTCCCCTCTAACCCCCGCCGACCCCGCCCCTCCACCATCCCTCCCGCGCTATTCTTCCCTCCTCGCCTTTCGACGGCGGAGCGCGCGCGCGCGTGTGTGCATCGGCCCCTCGGTGCACGCGCGAGCACGCGAGAGTGTGCGCGAGCTAGTATAATAGGAATAAGGAAAGCGATCCCCACGACTGCTTCGCCAGGCGACTCGAGGATTTCGAGAAGGATCGAACGAAAAATATTTGCACGGCGCCACCTGCGCGCGCGCGCGCGCCCGCAGCCGGGGAAAATATTTTCCGCGGCAATTAGCGGCGGATACACGGAAACCGATAGGAAAACGATTAACGCGCACCTGGACTGGATGGAAGTGCGAAGAGATCCAGCGATAATGTGATTTCGATCGATCGCCAGAGGAGGGCCAGTGGAGCGCGTAAGAGATAGCGATTAACGGGGCAGCTATCTGCGCATCTGAATCAGATAGTCGTTTCGAGGGCGATAAGGAAACCGGGAGCCCGTCGAGGTATAAATGTTGCTGGTAGACAATATCGCGCGCGGTGCCTTGCAAATAAACTTCATTGTTAATCGACCGATCGGTTAAGGTACTATCATGACGCGACGGGTCAAGTTTAGAGCGACCGTTACTTTTACATCTGCGCCGCGAGGAGAAGCGTGTAAACTGTAAAAGCTTCCTTCCGAAGAGAATAACCCTGGCCGAGGTCGACAGGCGAGGCGTAGCTTAAGAAAACGAGTGAACGCTTAACGGAAGTCATCAGCTGGACCCCATAAAAACTCCAAGGCTAACGGAAGGCTCGGCAATTCGCCCGGCTGACGAATCGTTATCGCCCGCGGATCGTGACACGAGGAATGAGAGATCCATTGTAATTATCGTCGAGGGGAGGTGGAAAGTAATCCGCGGGACACGGTGAGCCGGGCGAAAGGTTAAGACGAGAGCAAATCAGACGTGGCCCGATGATAGTGGTCGTCGAAACGAGGAGGAGGAGGAGGAGGAGGCCTTGAAGAGGCATCGTTTATTCGCCGCTTACACAGACTTCCCCCACCGGCCCCTCCCGCCTCCCCTTCTCGCGCTCTTCACCCGTCTCATCATGCTGCGCTCCGATTAATTTTATCATCGTAACATCATCAGCGCATCGCAAATATTTTCCCCGCGGATTCGCTGGGTTCCGAGGGAACCGCGGCGGTGAACGGTTCCCCTTCGGGTAATCGATTCGGCTCACTGTCTCGCCGATAAGCCGGATCAGGCTGCGATGACTTTTACGTGGGCCCTCTATCGCGCGCGCGCGCGCGCGCGTCACAAAGAGAGACAGAGTGGGAGCAACGGCGAGGAGAGGGAGAGAGAGAGAGAGAAAGAGAGACGAGAGAAGTCTGTCCGGTTGAGAACCGTCTGGTGCAACAGCGCTATGCATTTTTGCCGGCGGCGGTGGCGGTGGCGGCGGCGTCGGCGCTGCATACACGCAACAAGAGCGCGCTGGCGCGCGAGCGGTCGGCAGTGTGCAGGATCGCGAGGCGCACAGACGAGGCGCGCACACGGAGGCACGCGCTCTGATAATATGTACACAGCAAATATACAATACTACAATACACATACGTCGGTAGGGGCAGAGACCCAGGAAGGACGCTCGCTACGAGGCGAGGCGAGGCGAGGCGAGGCGAGGCGAGGCTCTCTGGCCGGCTGCCTGCCTGCTCGCTTCTTCGCCAGCCTGGCAGGCACAGCCTCTGGCCTATCTGTAAACCCGTGTCTCCTTTCCTTCTCTTTCGTTCCTCCTTCCCTCCCCTCCCATCTTCCTTCCTTTCTTTCTTTCTCACCAAACGACCGCCCATAGTCCTGTTCCATCGCGCGCCCATTTCTTGCCTTCTTCCTCCTCGCATACCTACGGGGTGGGCCCGGCCGAAAATCGCCGCGCAGAATATCGCGCCACTTCCGGGCCGACCGGCCATTTACGAGCCTACGTAAGCACAGCCGCGCGCAGCTGGGCACGTAAGCGCGACGACACCTCGCTCCGCATTCGCCGCTGGGAGCCAGCCGCGTTACCGGGTGACACGGTAATTTTTCGGGGCCGTCTTCAAGGTAAGACTGTCTCGACACCGCGCAGCTTGCGCGGAGATCCTTTAGGTCAGCGAAAGTGAAACGCGAACGGGACTCGCGGGGACGCGCCGGATGAATTTAGAGAAACAATGGAGAGGAAGTCTAGCGGGTAATGGGAATTCACCGGTGGCAGGCTAACAGGACTACGATTTGTAGGTTTTCATGTTCCAGATGGTCCCGGATCGCCCCGTAACTGGCGAGAAGTGGCTAACGCGATTACTCGCCGATATGCGCGTTAGGACGAAAGGAACGCACGCGGAGGCAATAAACGTAGAGACTTTCGAGCGATTTATCGCGGGTCACGTCAGTTTTTTCCCCTCGGTTTAATCACTCCCCCCACCCCACCACCACCCCCACCACCCCACCCCACCCTGTCCCGAAGCGCGAGGTGTCCGCCGAACAATTGAAACTCGGCAAGCTTCCCCGGTGGTGTAGCGAAGAATTCCGCGCCGAGGTTCGACTTAGTTCATGAATATGCGATGCGGCACGCTATTTAAAGCAACTATGCACTTATTATTGGATCACGGAGTTCGTAACGAGCGACGTGTATCGCTTCCAATTACGTTCTTGCGTATACACGCGGGCGACATTGGGTCAACGAGGAAAACACCGCGAAAATAATGCTTCCTCCTCGAGGAAAACCTGAGAATGAAAGGGAAACGAGGTAAGAATTGGCGCGCGGCTGTAAAACGGCGGGGCACCGCGGTGTCGATTCCCAGGTTCCAAAATCGTATCAAATTCAGGGCGAAGCTTTAGTTCCTGCTTCACGGTGCAGTTTATAATATCCCCCGTGTGCCTTTTCGCTCATAATAAAATCGGACACCGTCTGCGCTTCCGGAGCGACGAGAGGACATTAATCAGCGCCGACCGCAGCGTAACTGTCACGTGCGATCGGTGTGAATGCACTTCGCGGCTCGACGCATTCGTTTTCCGGGTGACTCTTTCCACGCGAGCGGCGCCGTTTGCCACGAGCATTGAAAATTCCTCGCCGAGAGATCGAGGCGTTCTCTATCGAGTTTCGACGGACAGCCATGGGGAGAGGTGGAAGAGAAAGAGCGATTCCCTGGCCGCCAGGCCAGGAAGTAAACCGGCGCACCCGTTCCCAGTCGACCTAGACCTACACCTAGACCTAGGCTCGCTAGCCTAGGCCCCCACAGCCGGCGGTCCCGCGCGCGGCGCAGCTCCTTTTGTTTTTGCTCGGGGCCCCCTTTGTGCCCCACCTGCTCGGGCTACCGGGCCCGCCTAGACTTTTCCTCTCTTCCGCGGAGAAACGAGGTGAGCGGCCGGTTAAGGAAATGGCGCACGCTCTCGCGGGTCGCACTTTCGCACGCTCGGAAACCCGAGCGGGCCTAACCGCCGCGCGCCCTCCGACCAGCGGCGCGCTGGTCGGGGGCTTTTATGCTAATTCGCGCGTCTGCGATTCGCTCGGTATTGCGCGGCGGTCGGGACGGACGGCAGGCTGAGCACACACGGCGGACGTGCAATCGTCCCGCATTGAACGATGCAACAATTTGCTCAGCGATAGCGGGGCCCCGTCGATGGTGACGTAAGAAATTCTGCACGAGAGATGTCTCCCCGAGTGCAAACACGATTGCAAACGAACGTAAATTGTCTTTCGCTTGCCCGACCGTTTCAACGTTCGACCTCCGCGAGATTAAACGCGCCGCGGAGGTGTATCGCGGAGCGGCGAAACGAGCGCGGAGATCGACCCCCTCGCGAGGAAATGGAACTAGCCCGCGCGCGTACACGGCCGCGTACGCGCATATAACCCATAGACGCCCCGCCTAGTCGACCTAGACCTAGACCCAGTCTATGCTCAGAATCCGCTCTCCGCATCGCTGTCCGTTCCTTTATTTTTGCCCGCCGCTGCTAGGCGGACCGTTACGTAACAGCACGCACCGAGCATCGCTCCCCCCCCCCCCCCCTCTGCTCACGATTCGATCCTCCATCATTTTTCTGTCCGCGATGCTGTCCGTCGTCCCACCTCCTTCGTTCCACTTCCTCCGAGCGAGCCGTCCCGACGGATAATTTATGGCCACCGAAATACCGTGACGCGATTTTTCAGCCCGCTAACCGCGAGCCACGCGCGCGTTTTGGACAAACGAATGTATGATCGATCCGCGATGCGTCCCAGGAGACGTTATCGTCTACCGCGGATTACACGCATCGCACGAGATTCCCATCGCGTAAGTCGTCCGAGGGGGCATGAAAAGTATCTGAATGTTGCCGACTGGTTCTCCCGCGGCTGATAACGAGCAGCTGTGTAAGTGGCTTTATTTGCATCCAGATCCTCCGCGGCGGACGCCGATCGCGAGAATCTGTCTGGATCGTCGACAGGCAAATTGTACCGCGCTCATCACGGAGATACCTACCAGTCGCCAGGAAAGGAACGAGCAACCGGGGAACTTTCCATCTCGGACAGGGAAGAATGGAGGAAACAATTGTATAGCTCGCGCGGTGTTGTATCCTTGAATCGAATTTGTAAATGACACCTTGGAGGAAGTTTAAAATCTATATATATATATATAAAAAAAGAAGATGTCCTCACTGACAGGCTCATCGAGCGGAGGAGCTCCGCGGGACAACAAATAACTCGGCCATATTTTTGTACAGTATTTACACAATATATGCACTAATACGTGATCTACGCATAAGAAATAAAGAAATTAATTTTCAACCTCGTAGCACCTGCAAAAAAAATTCGTCTAGTTTCGACCGTCTCAGGGTGGCGTAACCCCTTAACCTAGGAACGTGAAGTCTGGAAGGTACATTTTTTTCATAACGTAGGCACCCGCTACGGAAGGATTTTTGAAAATTCCATCCGCAAGGGGCTGAAAAAGGGGGTAACATGTATTTTCTCGGACTCCGTAATTTCTCTTAGGCTCGATTAGATATGAACTTGGTTATTACTCAGAAAGATTACCCACAGAAATGCCTCAAAAGCAATTGCAGGATTTTGCCCTGACCAACTCCTAAGCGGGGGCGAAAAGCGCGGGGGTATTTTGCTGGTCGATAATAAACCGTGGAGCATAGTCGCTCCTACTGTTCACAGACGTGAATGTTTCTTGGAACCATCACTGCCGAGTAAGATCACAAGCCGAAGTGGTAAGTTTATTAGGAAGTCTACCGTGGGCGCGTCTTTCCGTCGTTGTTTTTCCTTAGCCGAGCTCGTAAGCGCTTATTATTCGACGTCGATCCCGACCCGCGGCGCGTTCTATTTTTTCCCTCGATTTCCCCGATAACACACCTTTTCACCATCCTCTTCCTCTTCCTCGCCGTCCGCCGTCCCTCTGCCCGCAGCCTTCGCGTGTTCGAATTACGTCGGTGGTGCCCGCGATGATCTTTTAAAAATATCCCGACGAGTACTTGATCTAGGGCAACCAGGACATCCTCGATCCGCGGCGGCGGCTCGGTTCACTCGGCCCCCAGAAGCGCTCGCGTTTTCGCGGATTTTTTTGGTACCCGCGCCAGAATGCCCGCCAGGCGCCACAGACGAAAAATTCGCTCGCGGAGTCGCATGCCCGGTTTCCGGGAAACCGACGCCGAGAGCGTGTTGTTACGCGTAAACTCGGGAGGCGCACCGAGGGAAGTTTTAAATAAACTGCACGCCGGCTGTTTGCAGAATCGCGGGGCAGGGCGGCGAGGAGCGAGCGGGCGAAGAAGAAGGAAAAATAAGAAAGACGCGGACGAGGAAAACAGAATCGGCCGAGGCCGGCGCGGTCTCGACGCCATTGAAATGCTAATCGATTCCGGGGGAGGGACGGACGTTACGAGCGCGTTAATTAATATTCAAAAATTCTAATGAAAAATTCGGGCCTCACCTTGACACTCGGGCTTGGCGACGCGAGCGTGAATAAAAGCGTCGCGTTTCGGAAACGGCACCTCATCCGCCGCTGGATTTATTTCGGCGTTTTACGACGCCGAGCGAGATTTTTTTTCCACGGGATGAAAATTATTTTCAGCAGCTGTTGAATCGGTCCCTCTCCCCTGTGCCGATCGAATTACAATTAAAATGGTGAAACGCTCGGCGAACGAGGTGGCCGTCGGTCGAAGAGCGAACTCGATCCCCCGTTTCACTTCGAAGCGAATCGAGCGTGCAGCGTTGGCAGACGAGCAACTGTTGGTCTACGTGCTGTAACGAAGGGCTAATCGGGACTTGATCGGTCCGCGGAGCCTTGTAACGCTTTGCCCAAGCGATTCGTCCTCAACATTAAAATGTGTGCCAGGTCGGTTGGCAGCGCGAGCCGCGGGACGCGCGAAAACTTTCGTTCTCGGCGCGCCTCAAGGGTCTTTCACACGTTCCCGAGCCACGGACAGGCCGAATCGCAGTTCGATGATGATCCAAGCGAAAATAGCCGGCCGGTGCCTATTCTTCGCCGCGTTTCTATTCCGGTCGTACGGTGGCGCCTACCATCCAATTAGCCCGCGGGGCTCGCGCCTCGTTAATAGTTTAATCGTCCCGACGCCGCTTTCACCCGCTTTACGGGCCTCGGAAGCGATTCGAGGAAACGCGGGCTTCGGATCCTCCTGCAGGAACTACAGTAGAGTAGAGCGGGGGTAAAAGTTCCGGGCGGGCAAAAGCTCGCACTGTGTGAATCTCAGTGTTCGAGTCGTGGTACTTGGCTGTACTGATTGTCAGTCAATTGTCAATCGAGGTAGAGTCACCAGTGCGGAATTATGTAGCTGTACTTCGTTTTATTATCGTACAATGTTCATTAGTTTCGTTGTAATAGTATCGATAGTACATGCAATTAGTTTATGTATATACTTGTATACCAAGGGTTTTTCCCGTTAATTATAATAATAATAATAATAATAAAAATAATATTCTTATTTGTAGGAATCATTATTTTCAATTACTTTGGGAATTATTTTTATAAGGGACAGTAGTTATTATTTCTTACACAATGATATGTTGCTTTCTTCCTTTTCTTATATCGCGGCTCACTATTATAATTCCCTTCCACCTGATATTCGAGGGCTAAATTCGTTTCCTGATTTTAAACGCAAAGCTCGACGATATATACATTTCTACATTATTAAATCTAAGGCACCTCTATATTCCTTCTTTTCCTTGTCTCGTCTCGTAATTTTTTCTGTTTCTACTTCTCTTCTCTAGTTTTAGTTTTATTTTTAGTCATTTCTGTCTTTGTATTAATGTTCTTTGATGTTTCCAAGTAATAAAGACGATCAACAACAATAATAATAATAATATGTGCTATCAGTGTAATACCAAGGATTTTAGGAAAGTCTAAATTTTAGGTGCGCGCTCTTTCCCTACTCTACTCTACCTAGTCGGTTAGTAGTGACAAGTAGATACAGCGGAGTTGGCCGGCTTACAACTGCGGTATCTAACTATCAACTAGATCGCCGCAGCTCTCCACGGGCATGTCCCTTTGGATTTTTAACTCTGTTGCAGAGGAAAGATCGCGGGAGCGGAGTGTATAGGTATGCCAGATCAGCTGGCGGATGCAAAGATTTTCCCCCGCGTCGGGACACCCATGGCTAACGACGACGGTCTCTAGGCTATTTCCGATGTTTATTTGGTACGCCGTTCTAGATAGAGGCGGATGGCGGATCATGGTTTGGCAAAATCGCGGAAAAACTCCGGGGCCACTTGGCAACGTGCGAAAGTTCGCGCACGCGGAGCGCATTCCCGGTGCAGCGGCCCGGATCCGGATTCTAGAATGGCGGTGATTCGAGGGAAACGGATCGCGCGACAGGGGACGAAGGGAGCGCGCGCGCGTGTGTGTGTGTGTGTGTCCACCGTCGCCTCTTATCGACTCCTATCGGTGACATATCGCGAGCCGGTCAACGCGATTTATGCTCCTTTCCAGCGAGTGGCGCGAGACTTGCGAAAACATTCATTTCCAAAGCGTCTGTAACGCCGCTCGCCGATGCATCTTTCATATCCGTAAATATCTCGCTGATATCGAAGGCGGGCAGCAGGGTTTCTGTGCAGGTACGCTTTAGGTACCATCATAGAAGCGGAGTCGTCTTTGGAGGGGAAGAATAGTGCTCGCGTAGAAATATTTGCACTGCAAGGTGTCTCTTTGCTGATTAAATTTGCAGATGCAATCGGTCACCTTTCGATTCAGAATTTCGCCGATATATATATATATACGGGGCGGACGGTTGAAAGCGGGACACCGCGTATGCGACGAGTGTAACGCAATCTTGTAACCGATCGGTCGAACAGCGACAGAAAGTGCATTCGCGGTGCCGCGCCGAGGGGCCCTTACAACAGGTCGAGTTTTCCTTCGACCGAGTTCGCCTCCTCCACCGGCGTCCACCGCAATGGGAACACGGTCGCCGCTGGCTGGTGGGGCGCCCCGCAAAGTTACCAAATCGCTATGGCGTAACATTTTGCTTATTCACGTTCGATTATACAATCCGGCACACTTTTACTCCTCGAACGGTCTGCCGAGTACAGCTCCCACCATCCCTCTCCCACCTCCTCTATCGCCGTGTCCCCAGAAGCATTTGGTTGGCTGTACACAGATTTTTTTCCCCCCCCAGCGGATCGGGCGGGGGGGGGGGGAGAGGACCCGCTGCAATCTGGAGACATTAAAGCCTTCCCAGCTGTTCGTCCCAATTAAATAATTACAGTGCACACGCCGCTGGAACGTGGCATTAAGAAATATCAGCTTCCATGCAGTTTCGAACATTTCGTTCTCGCGCTGATTTTTCTCGGCCCAGCTGCTCCGTCCGGTTACTCAATCGTGTTTCGTCACGCGGGGCCGTGAAACGGTCACCCCTGACGGCGGCGTCGTCCGTGGTACAGCGGATACTTGAAGCAGCGCGGCGTTTCACGACGGATAGCGGACTTTCTTTCGCCTGATTTTCCGCCGGAAGATTCGCCGGGAACGAGGTTAAACGCGTTGCCACGCTTCGGGAACACTTTCAATCAGGGAAAGTCACGGCGCGCGTCTTATTGTCGGTTAGCGGAGGAGCGAGCGTGCCGAGCGATCGATGCGCGACGGCCGCGATAAAATAGAGGAGAAAGGGGGAGGCCTTCGAATTATCCGTTTCCGCCACTCGTTGGCTTGCGCCGCGGTTGGTCGAATTGATAACCGGCCGCGCTCGAGCGGAGAGCTAATTTCACCGGGTCGCGGGCGGCTCGAGCCACTCGCCAGCTTTCCAGCTCGCGAGCGCGCCCCGTTTCGGCCGCGGAGAACTCGCACGCGCGGAGCAACCTTGGCGGCGGACCAATTCGAGCGCCGCTGGCTTGGAAATCACGACGGGGCCAGGTGTGTCCCCGGCGAGATCAGCTGTCGCTTAGGTCCGTGAAGTTGACGCGCCTCAAAATGCAATTTTTTGGGGAAAAAAATCGATGGCATTCGTTTGTCCACGTCCCTTCAGAAAAAAGTTATGACAATATTAAAAAATTCGTCATCAACATTTACCACTTGAATTTTTTAATTTTGTCGTAACTTTTTTCTGAAGGGTGGACAAACGAAAATTTTGCGTGTACAACCGTGGGCAATCACTTCCCACTGACAAAGCATTAAAAAGTTTTCATGGGGGTGCGCTGGTGATTTCTTTTTTTATTTCTTTATAACTTTTTTTTTTAAAAGGTGGACAAACGAAAGCCATCGATTGTTTGCAAAAATTCGCATTTGGGGGTGCCAACTTCGCTAGACCCCTGGTCGCTTCCATCGATCGCGATTAGAGAGACGAAAAGGAGCGGCGGCGTGGGTCGCGATCGTTAATCGTCGTTAACCGATTCCTCCGAGGCTCTCCAGCTTCGACGGTAGCACCGATGATCGACGGGGGCTGCTCCGCTTCCCAGGGACGTGGCGACGGGGATCAACGTGCCGACGCGTGACTCCAAGTCAGAGCTCGAGGAAAGAGTCGAAGCCGAGGCGAATTAAAATTACAGCGGGTCTCGTTTGGAGCTTCCAGCGTGTCGACGCAGATCCCTGCCATCTTCCATCCACTCTGCCCCGAGGATACTCTCTCCCGCGATCCCGTGTGTACACCCTTTCTGGCCTCCGTTGCGTAACGACGACGAAAGGGACGCGGAGACGGAATTCGCCCGGCGGTAGCCGTAAATAGGACGATAAAAGCGACGCGACGGGACGAAGAGAAGATCGTTCGGCGGATCGAGCCGATCCTATCGACGCGAGCGACGGCAGGAAGCGAATCTGGGCCGTCGAATCAGGGAAAAGTAAGTGGGTCAAGAGAACGAATGCTCGGCTGATGTCGGCGTCGTTGCGACTTCGGCCGACGAGGAGGATGACGGCACGCTCGATGTGCACAGGTACACCAAAACATCGACGCCACCGACGCGTGTATGCACCTCTCTTTCGACTTCTTTGCCTCCACCCCCCGCCCCCCCCCCCCGCCCAAATCCCCGGGCTGCAACCGCGGTCCTTTCACTTCGCATCTGCCACGAGGAAGTCGCGAGTCTCTCTTTCTCTTTCGCGCGCCGAGCCCCAGCTAGACGACGCTTCCTGCTGGCGTTCGCTCGACGGTTACGTGGAAATTGAGCACGGGCCTTGGCTTGACCGATATTCCTAGCGGGCCGACCAGCCCCAGCGTCGTTTTAATTGGACCGTTCTCGCGCTGGTCCGCGGGCGAGCGCAATTAAATTCTCGCGCTACGAGACCAGAGGCTTTTCTTCTCGCTGATCGAGGATGCCCCGTCCTCCACTCTAGATACGAGGTCGTCTCGAGTTTCCGTCGCGTGCGAAGCGCCGTTTAACCCCTCGGCGACCCAGCCAGCGATTCGCTCCTCGGCTCTCCGCGAGGATCCTCGATGAGGGCTCCGAGCATTGTGCGAAAAGACTCGCGGCGACGGAGCAACGATAGATTCAGCTGAGCGTGGCGCACGCGAGCGCTGTTTTTTTACTTATGCGAGAAAGTGGATGGCCCGCTGCTCCACGCGCGGCGTTGGACGAGGGGACACGACGATAGAGTCGTAGCACGCGGATTACGGGTATTTATCGGGATTCGTAATGCCGTCGAACGCGGTCGCTGGTTGCCTCCCGCCGACCGGTTGACGCGAAGCTTCTACAAGCTGTTTCCTTCCTCGAAACACCGCCGGTCTGCTTTTAGCCGAACCAGCCTGCGCGCGAGCGTGCTGCGTGACTTATGCGCCCCGGTGCGTGTAAGCTTCTTTACTGGCTGTTGGTCGCCGATCGATATCAAACAATAGCGGAAGACCGCCGTAACGTCAACAAGGAACAGCCGCGGTTCGAATTGAAACGGCGACTTGTGTCCTGTTCCGTGTCCGCGGTGCAGGCTCCGGTTCCAATGATTACGTAGCTAATAATTCCGAGGGAGACGGCTCGTAACACCGACCCCCACCCCGACACGACTGATCGATTCGAGCGTTCGAGCGATCCAGCGAAATTACGTATCCGGTATAATTACCTAAGAACCTGAGACGCCTCTCCCCCCCCCCCACCCACCCCCCGCCCTTCGGGCCGAATCAATCGATACGCGGCGGGCCGAAATAAACCCGAGCGTGTCGCTGCGTCACGACTGTCGAATCGCACGATGAGGCTACCGATTTATCGGCCCGCTTCGAGTCTAGCTACCTGTCGAGATCGTCGCAGTGTCTAAGTACCCCGCGATCAACGGACGAGGCTCGCATGGCGTCGCTACTTTCGTCAATCGTAACTTTCCTACGCTCCGAAACGCAGTATCGATTCAGCCGTGACGCAACGGGTGTCGTTCTCCCAGAACTTGAAGCTGGATTTATAAATTTCAATGCCCATCGGCCCTGCGGCAATGTCGCGACGTTCTGCGCTGTTCATGTCGCGCGTACATTTGTAATTCCAAATGCGACGGGCACGTTCTCGCGTCACGCGCCTCTCTTGGAGGCTGCTCGACATCTTCCATAAATGCGAGGTCACCGCGCGCGACGGATGGAAACGCGACGGAGCAAGAGCGTAAGGGTAAGTTCACGTTGGAGCCGCGATGAGAGCGAGGCGCAGAAATATATTCTACAGTTTTGTAATGAAAGTGTTTACATTGAAGCAGCGAGCTGAGCTACGTTTATTAAGGCAGTGATGGAGCAACCCGCGGGTCCACGTTTGACTTTCCAGCCACTGACCTGCGGCCCGTAATTCTTTCAATTGTGATGCTGTGTCAGAAGTAACAAATTTTCACCCCAGAAATTAAAATTCTCTGATTGGTATATTTAAGTATTTAATATTGCGGCCCGTAATTCTTTCAATTGTGATGCTGTGTCAGAAGTAACAAATTTTCACCCCAGAAATTAAAATTCTCTGATTGGTATATTTAAGTATTTAATATTGTGGCTGTCAATGGTAAATCTATGTTAGAAATAACAAATTCACCGCAGAAATTAAAATTCTCTGATTGGTATATTTAAGTATTTAATATTGTGGCTGTCAATGGTAAATCTATGTTAGAAATAACAAATTCACCGCAGAAATTAAAATTCTCTGATTAGTATATTCAAGTATTTAATATTGCGGCCCGTAATTCTTTCAATTGAAATAACAAATTTTCACCCCAGAAATTAAAATTCCCTGATTGGTATATTTAAGTATTTAATATTGCGGCTGTCGATTGTAAATCTATGTCAGAAATAACAAATTTTCACCCCAGAAATTAAAATTCTCTGATTAGTATAATTAAGTATTTAATATTGCGGCCGCGCACAGGTTTCCATTTTTGGTCCACTGCAGATCAAAAGTTACTCATCACTGTACCAAGAGAAGATGAACGACACACAAGCGTCCGATCGACGCTGTTCTAGCCTCTACCGCAGCTCCAACGCGAACATCCCCTAAGACAGAAATTTTTGACTCACGTGTAGGTGGCTGGCGGTAATGCAGGTGCTGAAGACTCTGCGTCTGATGGTGGTGGTGGTGATGGGGAGGTCCCATCGTCGGGCCCATCGCGTGGTTGCCGTGCTGATGGTGTGGCGAGCTCCCTCTGTGCGGATGGTACTGGGAGGGATGATGCTGATGGGGATGGTAGGAGGGCGGCAGGAAGCCCGCCGTCGACGGATAAACGCCAGGGCTGTGACAGGCCGTCCTGCCTAATGCTGCTGTTCAACATTCCACCAGAAAGGCTCCATGAGAAAACACCACTTACAAACTTGCCCAGCTCTCGGGGGAAACTAATAACCCAGACCGCTCCGACAGGATCGCCGTCCGAACGTTTCTGCCAGACGGTTTCCGCGGGTGAATCGCGCGCGCGGCTGCTTTAATTTTCATCGCTCGCCGGCGATCAATCGAATCCGACGGCCATCAATGATTCACCGAAGAGATTTCGAAGTTATCGCGGCCGGATCGGGAACGAAATTAGGACGATCGGTCTGTCGATCGCACGCGAATTACATACGGTCCGCATTTAGACCGTCTGCGTGTCGTCTAGGGCAATTCGTCTGGTTCGATCGGCGAACCGCGGGCCGAGGGAATCGAGAGGAGGACGGCGATGCTGCGCCGCTGCTGGTACGATGACACGCGCTTACCTGACGACAGATGAGAATGATGGGACGCCAGACTCGGCTGAAGGGACGTGTTAGGGTTGAGCCTCGCCTTCAGCAAGAGATTCGCGTCCTCGTTACCGCCGGAGGACGTGCTGGACTCCACGTCGCTGACTCCGCTGTCCGCGGGACTCGCTGGCAGTGATCCGCTTCCTGTCGTCGCATTCAACAAAAGAGAAACACCAGTTTTGGTAACTGTGCCTAGAAAAACGTCCGATGGAAACACACACACACACACACACACAACGCCGCCGGCAACCTCAACGGCTCGTTCGAAATTCTACCTTACTATTTAACGATCGACCGCTGGAACGCTCTATAATAAGAGTATACATCTTCGGGCGTTAAAATTTCAATCATCCCTGTGAATTTAATGCCGAATCGAGCTCGGGGCACTCGAGCCAGCCACTCCAAACCGCCTCAATTTTAATCCCTCGTTATCGAGGACCGCGCGCGATTTAATCTGGCCAAATGGAAAGCCCCGTCGCGAATCGACCGTGTCCGAAACGGGGATGCCTCGCAATTAGCAGAATCCCATAAACCGCTCGGAGGGGCGCGGGGGGGGGGGGGGAGAGAGAAGGAGGAGGTGGAATTCGACGGAACCGGAGGACGCGGCCGGAGACTCTTCCGCTCAGGCTCTCTGGGTCTTTGTGCGCCTCGATCGAATTAGAGGCAGCTCCGAGGTGGTCCACGGCGAGCGGGGCTGGCCTGCCTCCTCGCTTTATCGAGCACCGGACCGGCCAACGTGTTTTCGCGTGCGCCGTCAATTAAAGGCATCTTTATGCAACGGGCGAAGGTCATCCGGTCATTGGGTATGCATATCGCTGGCGCTTCCCACGGTCTCTGTCTCCCCCCCCCCCCCCCCCCCTCGCACTCTCTATCTATCTCCTTCTCCAGCGTCGCTGATCCCCGAGATGGAGCCGAAGCGAGAGGCAGAGAGAAAGCCAAGGGCCTGAAACCAGTCCCAAATGGTCCCTGGTGTTCGCGACGAGTGGTCGTCTTCGGCTGGCTCGCTCGCCACCTCCGCAGACGTTCCCAACGTGACCGTCGCCGCGTTATGCAAAGCTCGGGTCCGTGCAGGGGACGGTAGGCCAGCTCGATAGCCGCGAATCTCGCGCGCGCTTTATGCAACGGCCGATTATTTCGGTAATCGACCTCCCCGGCGAGTTCGTTTCGCCGAGGAACTCCTGAACCGGATCGCTCGTGAAACAGACACACTCTCCCGTCCCTCGTGCCGTTGCGCAACGCTGTTTTGCAAAAAGTATCCGGGGGGGGGGGGGGGGATCGGTTGCGACGTACCGCTCGACGCGCCGCGCCCCCTCGCCCGCACCTGATCGCGCTGCAGATGTAGATCCTCGGGAAAATCCCCCGGTGCAAGCGAGAATGCTTACGTTTAGGTTCTAGGGTTGAGTGACACAGGGTGCAGGATAGGATAGCGGTGCTTAGAATACAACGGGGCCTCAGTAAAATTTCATTACATCTCATAATGTTTCGGAGATTGCTACCCGCTTATTAATATTTTAAATGTAATTGTATTTTTTGCTCAAGACAAATTGGCGTCGTTATATCAAGAATTTCCCCTTCAGCACATGGCAACCCGCCTTAACAGCTTAGGCTGAGAAGCATTACTACTACGTAGACTTTTATAAATATGAATTGGCTATTTTCAAAGGTGCTGGTTCACAGATTTACTTTGTAATATATTACTTTGTAGTTTAAAAAATATAACACGTCGCAAAGAAAGTTGCGACTTTTATTCTTAAATGGCACGAAATTCAATGCCTGGTAGCAACCCCCAAAAACTAACTAAAAAAATCATTAAACACCACATTACTTACTCATAAGAGTGGAAACACATTGAAACGGTGCCCCGTGGAAAGATGCAAAAAGTTTTTCTTTTTTGCGATCAAATAAGCACCACCCTAATGCAGGGTTCGCTTTCTAATTGAATAATCCGAGGCTCTAAGAGCGGAAGTGTCCGAGTAGTCTAGCTCGAGCGCAATGTCACGGGGCTCTCTGCCGCGAACCCTGCTGAGCAGAGGGGAGAAGAAAGAAGAGCGAGCGCGGAGTGAAATCTTTCGTCGAGGAGGCCACGGGGAAGCCGAGAAATCGATATCGCCGGTCTGCGCCACGGCTAAACAGGAATTTTCGCCTTTTTATTGCCACCTCGTCGTCTCCGGCGATTAATGTCAGCGACGGGGAGGGGGGGGGGGGGGTGCTAGTCGAGCGGGCGACCGAGAAACGGCCAATGGAGGCGCGCGGTAAACGCTACGAACGGCATGCCCATGAAAACTCGCCTGAGAGGAAAGTCAAACGCGCGGAGCGGCGGCGTGGCCACGCTCGCGCCCGGCCGGAAGTGATTTCCTGTCGGCGCGCAGTCGATATCGCTTATTAAATATCATTACTGGCCGAGGCGCGGTTGTCCAGTGGGGAAATCCGTGGCTGTTTTGCTCGCGGGAAGTCGAATCGCGGATGGATATACTCTTACTCGAGGCGTTCTCGTTAAGTATCTCGGGAGATGGCTATGGCGACAGACCTGGGGTATTGGTGGTGGCGATAGTGGCAGTGGTGTAGGGCGGCTGGCCCATCTGAGCATGGCCCGCCAAGTGACGGCCGAATCCATTCTGCACACCTAGACCGTGCTGCTGGGGATGTTGGGAGAGAATGCCGTGCAACAGACGAGTCCCCGCGGTGGTGGTCGTCGTCCCGGTTGATCCTGGCTCGGCCTTAACGCTCGCGAGGCCCAGCTGCTCCTTCTCGGTGGCGTCGTGGGGCTGCACCTCCCTGGTGTCCACTGAAACACACAAAGCATTCGGAAACGTTAGCGTCGCTAGGAAGAATAAAGAGCTTTCCTTGTCCGCCGTAAATGTCCGCTCGATATTCTAAAATTATTCCCCACCGTCGCGAGTAGCCCACCGACTATCTCCGCTCCCGTCTGATCGCAGAAGGAAATCGAGCCTGGACCAAGCGAGGAGACGCGACGGATCGCGCTTCCTAACGGTAGCGCCGAGCGAGCCGAGGATACGCGAAAGAGAAGGAACGAAAAAAAAAAAGGAAAAAGAAAGAGAGGCATGGGAGGTGTTCTCGAGGGGCATAGCGCGCGGCGCTGCGGAGAGGAAGTGAAAGCCGGTGTCTCTCCTTGACCCACTGCAACGTTTCTACCTTCCTTTCAGGCAGTGCCAACCTCGCGGCTTCATTAAGCAATTTCTCGCGGCGGTGGCGGGGAAAAATCGACTCGCCGTGGAAAATCGACCCAAGCCGCCGGATGCTGCGAATCTACCGCGGAGTCGCGCTGCTTTCTTCCAGCCTCGTGCTACCCGCCCCTCTGCTCCCTCCGTTCTCTTCCCGCCCTCGGCTAACAACTTCGGGGGCCAGAGGAGGAGCTCGTCGACCGATTTTTAACGCGTTTATTACATTTCGGCGCCCCCCCCCCCGCCTCCCGCGCGAGACCCACGGAGACCAGAGGTTGCGCAAACGGATGAGGCTCGCGATATTTGCGCTCCAGACGCGTCTGGGCGTCTTGTGAGAAAGCCGATGACGAAACTGTGCCACGGGGATCGGGAGAAAGAGCGAGCGTTACGTTCGATTTCCTTCTCTCGATCCGAGTGGAAGCACGTGAAGCGGCTCCAGTTTCGATCGCTTCTGACGCAATTATGCGATCTTATTTAATTACTTTGCATTTAATTGCACGCACCAGCAGAACGATTTCGATCTCGGTTACGTATTAACGCGAGGCGAAGGGACAACGAGTGTACGCGCGCAGGAAGCGCGGGTCAAAATTCTCAAGGAAGTCGATCATCACGGGTAAAGAGGAGCGCGCCAACTCGCAAGGGCCCGGCACTCCGATCCGCGATAAATAATCTCGGGATCCGACTTCCACGGACGGATCCGTGAATTGAATCGGCAATTATGATCACGTAGAGATCGAGAGCCCCGCGGCTGTGCTTAGCTGGCGAGCCGGAGAACGGCAAACGATCGGGTTCTTCTGCGAGGGAAACAGATGCCAGCCTGCCAGCAGGAGACGAGGGAGGAAGGGTAGGCCGGGCAAAGGGAAAAACAGAAGAGGCGAAAGAGTCGAGGAGGGCAGAATAATGAGAGAAGTCACGGACGGAGGAGCGAAACCAGCACCGGCGAGACTGGTGCTCGTAATTTTCTGAAACGCCTGCGTTCGGTCCGACGATATCCGGTTCCACCGAATACACACCGTCCCGAATTTTCCTCCGCGACTGATGTCACGCCTATTTCTTCGAACGCAGTTGTCACAATTTCAAGCCAATTTTCAATCAGCTGCTTTTTAAAAACTATCTGCTAAATTAAGTCGCGAAAATTCTGAGATAACGTTAAATTGAGTTAAAATTAAATTAAGATTTAAACTATCGCCAGGTTTAAACAGTAGTGCCATTTCCAATGGTAGCTCGAAGTTAAATTGTGGGGCGCTAGAAGCAGGGATGCGAGTGATAATGAAGAAGCTGGAATTTCGAGCGGGAAGGATTCCGTTTGACCTCCGTTAACCCTGAAGCACACCCTTAACGAGGGTGCATTTCGGATCGAGCTTGAATTACTGGCGCACGCTCCTCGACTTCTTCGAAGGAATCATCAAAGTTGCAAATGTACGGCTTGTTACAACATTACGCTGAACCACGCTCGTTTTCTATTCGCGTCGTCGTCGGTCTGGCCCGTAATAATATCGATTCCGACTCGATTCGCCGACAATTTTGTCCACGAACCTACTAGTTTTCTGGCGACCGCTTCCTCTGTAGAAGCAGTCGATAGGGATGACCGACGCGACGTCGACGGCTCGCGAAAATATTCCCATGAAACTTGCATGAAAATGGCGAAGCCTATACTGCTGGAATTAACCCCGCTCTGGGGGGGGGGGCAACTTCCCCGTGGGAGTTTTAGTAAAATTGCACGTGAACTCTGCGTGGACGTTACTGAAACAGTATGCAACCACTACTAATCTTGGACGTCAGTTCGAAGTGCATGTTTGATTAGTTCATTACCGACGACTGTTGCTCGAGGTCTAAGGAGTCGGAGTAAAGGCAGGGGCTACGGTAAAATGCCGGGCGCACGAGGAAGGGTTAAACGCCTCCTTTGAAGCTCCAGGCGTAGGATCGTTTCGCAGCCGGTCTCGAGGATCGCTTTTCACGATCTTCAGCCCATCTTAATTGCCGCGCCGCCTCGTTAGCCACGAATCGAAGCCTCCGCGGAGTGGTTCGACCTTGCTTGACCTTGACTCGCCCTCCGCGGCAGCAGGAAAGGGTGGGCGTCTAGCCGCATCGACCGAACGTGTCCCTCTCCGCTTCGACCTGCCCGCGAGTTTCGCGATCGAAGCGAATTTTTCATCGAGTTCGCTCTCAGCCTCCTCGCTCACCCTAAATAACACATGCACCGGCTACCAACGCCCAATTTCATCCGCGGAACGTCCTCGGGCTCCAATCGAAAACAATTTAATTCCTGGCGCTTAGCGTAATCGATGGAAGGATCTTTTTATCGGCGAGAGGAATTTCCACAGAAATTCAATGGCTCGGTATATGCAAAGGAGAGGTTGCATCTGCGCGGTGTTCCGCTTTCCTCACTTCCTCTGACGAAAGAGCGGCGCGGGGCGCATCGTGTCGTCCGCCGTGCAATCGTCCGTTCGCGAATCGGGCCCGTTCGATTCTGCCGCGCGCGTACACGTACACGCGCAGTACGTAAGGTCAGCGTTTGCCCGGGCCACGCAACTTTCTCGTGGCGCGCGCAAACACGCGCGCGCGCGCGCACGCCACACACACACACACACACACACACCTTCCGGCCGAGCGGGCATTGCGTAACGGTAACGACTCTCTCTTTCTATGTGACATCACGCGCGCGCGCCTGCCTCGGTTACATGTGTCGGTCATCCGGCAACGAAAGCGACAGCGCAACCGATTTCGTGAATCGACTGCCGGCCGGGCGATTGGGCCCGTTCGATCGGCGCATGCGCGTCACCTCGGGCGGTGGGCCGTGCTCGGCGAGCACTTGGAGAGTCGCCACGTTGATCTATGGGATCTTTGGGGCGGGGAGAGGGGATCCTGGGATGAGTCGATTGAATATTAGAGGTGTCCAAATAAGGAGGCTTTCGTATTAGGCCCGTGGACCACGTAACAGAGATACCAATCTGCCGTTGAATGAACGAGTTCTTTCGTCAACCACTTAACGAGCGGGCTTATCAAAATCGCGAAAGCAAAAAACACCTGCGATCCCCGGGGCCCGACGTCACGCGTCGAGAAAGCGTTTTGCTGGCGGGATTCCTCAAGCATCGACGAGTCAAGGTTCCTCGACGAACGACAGAAGGGAGCTGCGGCTGCGAAATGAGTAAAACGTTTTCGCGACCGTTGCAGGTGCAGGCTGCCCGCACCTGTGGCTGAGCACACGAGGGAAAGAGCATCGTGGGCGTGCAATCACTGCTCTGTAATTCTTTCGAGAAAGTAATCTTCAGAATTTTAATTTCATTAGTTCATTAGTTCTATTATTTTCTTGTTTTATTTCTTGATTACTTTTGTACCGACTTTGCTTTTAGTATTATTATTATTATTGTCGTTTCTTTCACACTGTTTATTTGTTAACTTTATTAATTGTACATTGTAAACTAAAGTGTCTTTACCCTTGGAATAAATAAAAATAAAAATAACAATAATAATAATAATGTATTGTTATTTAGACTTGTCGACGATTAAGAACACACTCGAGACTGGGGACTTGATATTTTTAATTAATCAAGAGACCCGATCTGTACGTCGAAGGTTGAAGATCGGTGATCGAAAAATCTCGATCAACTTCACCTCATCGACAGACAACCGTCGCGACTCGTCGTTACCCACGTTACGTAATTTCTCCGGCACGCGAGCCGTGGCATGCTTTCTCGATCGCGATCGGGATCGACGAAGACGATGTAAAAATTTCGTCGCGACGCCGACGGTTGGGGATCGATGGCGGACGGCGAATTGCCTGTAATTAACCATCCCGCTCGCCTCTGAATGTTTGATGTCCTAGACGATCGTGTTTAATTCATGAGAGGCAGGTGAGGCAGCGTCTTTCGCGCCGCGACTGGAATTTAAACGTTTCCTCTTTTTCGAAGCCAGCCGAGAAACGATCGCTCCGACGTTCCGCCGTACTCTCTTGGATTCCGAACCGCCAGGAAGCGTTCTAGCGGGCGATCGTTGACTTTAAAACGCCCGCGCATCCGCGAGAGGGGAATCCACGGGCGCCGATAAGTGGCAGACGTCGGTTTCCGTTTCGTCGACGGAGCAAACGACGGGGAGAGAGAGAGAGAGAGAGGGGGGAGGGAGGAGAGAGAGAGAGAGAGAGAGAGAGAGTCGACGTCTACGTGGCAAGATCGACGGTGCCAATGGTTGTAGGACGTCGAGACGATCGATAGTCGCCCGAGCCATCGCGACGCTAATTAGCCGGGTTAATGCATCGTTGATGGGGCGTGCAGACACACGGCCGACTACAAAGTCTCTCCTCTGACGTCGCGAATTGCCAAAGCCGGAAATTTCGATACCGGAAACGACGCGCCTCGGCGTGCATGTGCGCGACCCACTTGCTCCGTCGAAACCGAGAGTGCCTCCTCGCTGCCTCGTGTGTCGTCGCTCCGCCACGTAGGTGCGCGTGTGTGCCTGTACGCGCACTGTAAGCGCGGCGAGTGGGTGGCACCGCGTAAAGAGCCCTGTGCCGTTATCGCCGCGGAGAAGCGATCGAGAGCGGCGAAGCCCGTCTCTCTGGGCCAAACAGGAAACGTTCGATTCCACGGAAGTCTCGTTACGTCCGTCCTCCCTGCTCCCCCAGCCGTGCCCTTTCTTTTCGGCGGCCGGTCGAAGCGTCATTGGCTTTTAAAGGCCGCTCCGCTGCGGGCCAGATTGATGTCAATTGGCGGGACTTGGCTTCTGCGCAGCCTTTCATTTGTCGAGGCTTTTTTCTATCTGTTCACGCGCCGGCGGGACGGCTTTATCTTAGGGGAATGCGCGGCGAAGTCCTTTCTTCGTATTTGCGCCCGAAGAAACGAAAGGAAGCGATCGTAACGCGCGTCACGCGTTCAGCGCGTAATTAATCCGAACGCAGCTTTCCACATTACCGAGCGGAACTCTCCTGGGCGCTGTGAAAAGCGGTGGAAGAATGGAAAACAGGGAGAACGAAGGATACAATGACTCCTTATCGCGCCCGGTATCGCGAGGCCCGAATAACGCCGAGATTCGGTCCCACTAACCGAGTACAGACGCTCGAACGCAGCGTTTCTCATCTCGCAATAAAGTTTAAATATTCAAAAAGTGTGCAAAATTATTCAACGAGAAACGTACCTACACCGTATTAGGATGTTACGACTCTACCTGTATAAAGAAAAAAACTATCGAGGTTGGGGGTTTCGCCAAAGTTCAGCGGCAGAATTTAATTGGGAAACGCAGCTGGTCTAATGAAAGTAACGAGCGCGCGAGAGGCAAACTCGTGGAGGAAATCCCGTTTCCACGAGGAAACGAATCTCGGGGTGGAAAATCAGCGTGACCAGGTGCGCGTAGGCAGAGTTCCACCAATCGCTTTGTAATTCGAGTTGCTGAATTCGAAAGGCTCCGCCGGAGAAGTGGGTCAACAGAGGCGATCACGCGGGTGCGTATCGAAACACCGTCGGGGGTTCCATTGAACCGGGAAACTCGAGGAGCCCGCCACCCCTGGGCAGCCTTGAGAAACACCAAGGGATCCGCGACCTACCTACTCGCCCCCTCGCCGCCTGCGACCTCACCGCCTGCTCTCACCGTGACATTTCTCGTCGCTCCGCCGTAGGAAAGAGGAAACGACTGCGCCCGCGAGAGCGTCCCTGACCTATTTGGTCGGCCGGCTGAATGGTCGTCGACGAGCAGCCGCGCTTCATCCACCCATTGTCCCGTCGAGAGGGTAGGATCTCGCCCAGGGGGATGCTGAAGGGGCTCGCGGATACCGCCCACGCTTCCCCTTTCACCCGATCGAAAGAAAGGAGGAAAGAAATTGGAAACGTGCTCGGGGGATGAAGCGAAGGAACGGTAAAAAGTATAACGCGCGGCTGCCGGGAATCTTCGAGTTTACGGCTGAGAGGAGAGGTTGCTGATAATTGTGTCACGTTCGAGGAGCCACGTGGGACACCCACGTAGATCCTTGACGGGGGAGAGGGGTACAGATATCGAGGCGAACGAGTGGGAGAGGAGATGCATATGTGCTTTTGGGTAGCCCGACACCGTGCGCATAGAAGATTGAATAGAAATGAATTCTGTCGGTCGAGGTTAATTCAGCACTGCGCCGAGAATTCCGTTCTCACGACGGGGTGGGCGCCTTTCCTCCCCTCTCGTTAGCACATCGCTCGCGAGGATGTCCCGTTAAAAGCCAGCGAAGGAAACTGGGTTATCCTTCGAGGGTCGGCGGCGTTTCGTGTCTAACGGTACGTAGCCAGAATCCAGGTAGAAGAAGCTACGTGGCTTTTCCACGAGGATGCTGGGGCCAGATGGTGCGCGGATGCTTTTAAGCGTTATCTCTTCTCCTCCTTACGGTATCCTACGCTGGGATGCGCGATCCCTGTCTTCCTTCCACCCTCGCGGTCTCCACAATCGACCGGGGGATCTCTAGAAATCGTGCGGGGTCGGGGGGAGGGGCAGAGAAAGCAGTCGTTTCACCTGGCTTCGTTCGGGAAAACTCTTCCGGCTCGGGGAAAGAATTTAAACGAAGGACCGCCTCGTTATACCGTCTGCCATTAACAATCCGACAAGCCCGCTCGGGTCGCGGCGAGCCGGGGCCACCGTTAAGGGCAGGTTGCGCAACCTAACGACGCAGAGAATCTAATTTCTTAATTGCGTAACGCGCTGGTCCGAGGGGGACACGCGCTGGAATTTCGCGGACTTTCCTTTCTTCGCCGCCTCCGAGTTTCGGCCCCGACCGAGATCGCTGGGCTCTCGGTATCGAGTAGCTTGGCTGATAGAGAAGGAAAGGGGGACCGTTTCGTCGAAAAGGTCAGTGGCCAGTTTGCGAATACGGCCGGGTCGAGGTCCACGTTGTCGTCGGGCGGCCCGTTAATTCCCGTCGACGGCGACGGGCCGAGCGGCACGGCGAGGGAGCCGGGAAAAGGTGTCAAGGACGCGGCCGGCCAGGAACACGACGCGGAGGCGCGCAGCACGTAACGCCCCCGTCCAACGAGGAATCGCGCCCCATTCTCCGCGGAACGAGCGGCGGATTATGCTCGCGTTTGATTAGAGAAAAGCGGCCTACTCAGGAGCAGTGGTTCGAGAGTATTGTGCAACGAGAGCGGGAGCCTGGTTGGTAACGAGCCTCTCGCGGACCGCGTATACGCGCGAGTTCTGCGTATTACATAACGTTAAATGCCGCACCACTGTCCGCGAGATGATATAATAACGCGAGTCGTCCAACACGCTCGCGTCCACGCGTCTCTACGTGACCGTTGCTCGCGTAACGGACAGTTAACTGGGAAATTATCGGTCGTTATACTTAGCTTCAATTTTTCTGACCGCCCCGGCTTATCGCCGCGCGGCTGGGGTTCGATGGTCGCCGACGATGGACGATTTTTAAATTTCAAATATCAAGCTACTTCTGCTGTGCCCGCGTCATTGTTGTTGCCAGCGATACGACTTCGCGGAATCCTAACACACTTCTGACTACGAATTAGACTCGCCACTTTGCGGAAAAGATCGAATTGGAGAGGGTAGCGGGGGGGGGGGGACATTCCTCGGTCCTATTATAAAGTATTATCTATGATAAGTACCTCGGCAAATTCGAGGATTAATTAAGAAAGAAGAAGGAAGAGGAGAAGTGTCGCGTATAAATCGTACCGTGGCATTTTCACAACTTTTCCCTCGACCGGTGCGTCACAGATGGAAGGAAAAAGCCGTGAACCCGATTGCACAGAGAATCTCGGCTGCGTATGCCCACGTCGCATCTGCCGGCGAGATGAACGCGAGCAGAGGGGCGCACACCGCGCGTACACCTCGTTGCTATAATAGTCTAGGTAGCTCTAGCGTAGGCTCGCCTAGCCCACAACACGCTTTACTATGTAGGTCAGGGCTGGTGCATTCAACGAGCGCGCTGCTCTTCCTCTATGCACCGTTCGCGCCTACCTATAGCGAGCGATCGAGCCAGCTCCTCTCTCCTCTCCTCACCGCGCCGCGCCAGGCCCCAGCGCGGCGTTCCTTTCCTTCGCTTCGACGCGCATCTAGCGGGTGTTTCGTTTTCTTCTGCCTGTTCGATGGCCTTCCAGCAGGGCCCGACGGAAACGAGGAAATGGTCCCATTTCCTCGAGCACTTTCTACGACCTCAGACCCTCTCATGCTCCTCACATCTCCATACAATTATGCAGCTGCTACGAGCGTATAGAGGAGAAAGAGTGGCTCAGTGCCTGGTGCCTTTAATACCGCGGCGACGTTGGCTAATTAATCGGCCAGCTTCCGAGCGATTCTTCCAGGGCCGATGGTAATTAACGCGGCCCCTTTGCGCGAGATATCGATCCCCGGCCCAGAGTGTCGCGTTGTACCGACCACGGCTCGCGATTCACCCGGTTTCCACGTACGCAATCGACCAGCGGCGAGAGGTGTCGGATGGATCTTTCGAGATCGAGCGCCGAGG
The DNA here is from genome assembly GCA_029448645.1 of Andrena camellia. Classification (NCBI taxonomy): domain Eukaryota; kingdom Metazoa; phylum Arthropoda; class Insecta; order Hymenoptera; family Andrenidae; genus Andrena; species Andrena camellia. Next base: position 35,558,507 of record CM055680.1, read on the forward strand.
AACGCGCGCCGACCGTGAAACAATGGTGCGGGCAACAATCGTGCCCCCTCTCCCCCCCGCCCCTCCCGTCCCGCTGGTGCGTTATCGATCGGATCCAATATTTATTCTCGATAGCGAGAGAGGGTATCGCGTTTCCACGGGCAGGTTCGATGCACCGAGTCCGCCCGGGTTTCGCGGATAGAAGAACGGGCGACGATGGTACCCCTGGGCGAGCTGATTTGCCGTGACGCGATGCAAATGACCCTAGGCGGGCGTACGCGTGGACGTTGACGATCCCCTCGCGGTAATTCGGACGCCGTAAAAGCCGCAGACGATTGTGTCAAGGTGAGGTCAATTGCTCCTCGAGAAGGAATCGTTTAAACGCGCGCGAGCGGGAGGGCTCACCCATTCCGAACGGGGCGGCATCTTCGATTAACTGCCTCTCCAGTGGCCGGAGTCTTTGCCCCAGATCCTCCTGCGAGCTTCAGTTTTCCGTATTGGAGCACACCGGAGGAATTCGATTAATTCCGACCCCATAAGTGGGATTTGTAACTCTGCCAGAGACGCTCGAACTGACCTATACTCTCGGACGCTTTGGAGTTATAGGCAATCTGCGTGCTGATGGAGGAGGGGTCCTTTGCTATAACACTTCTCCTGGCGATTAAGACACTTACACTTTGGACGAAATCTTGGAGACGCTCGTGTGCAGAGAGGCTACGTGCTAAGTAGAATTTATAATGTGAAGGGTACGGGGGAAATAACAGGGAATGCCATGAAGCAGTTTTATCGAGAAAATTAAGTTTTAGTAATTTAGTCCATCAGTAAAGAAACAAGGCTCGATGAATTTAATTGTCTTATATAATTTTCTCCTTAAACAATTTCTCGTTTTACCTGGACGACAGAAGCTTGAAGCTTATGCTTAGGTAAAGAGTGGGGACGTTATCTTACGGGGGTATTTGATCTTTAGAACCCTTTGTGACTCGACAGTTCTGTAGTCCCAGTTGCCACCAACAAAATCTGAAAATGGACATTCCCCGCTTTTCGCCGTTACCCTTCATCTTACCTGCTTCAGATCAATTCGTTGAATCCAAGACAACTACTCAATTATCATTTACGTCCTTAAGGGACACTTATCCGAGGCCCACGTATCTGTCCACCTAATCTATCCGTCTATTTTTACGAAGCACCACGCTCCACTTTCATTAACCGTCGCGCGTGCCAAGTGTCAGGCGTCCGTGCAATTGGGACACCCGGTAGACGAAGGTAAGCGTCTCCGTGCCAACGTTCCAATAACCACCCAAGAGCACAAGGACAGTCTACCCCAGTTTTCCTATTGCGACCGCCTACGGCACACGTCCTTCACCCCCTCCGGCACCACCCCCACCCCCCTTCACACCCTCCTATTCTGAGCGGGGCGCTCTCTCTCTCTTCCGGGCCGATCGGCGCGGAAAATGCCGCGGGAAATCGATCCAGGCCGGACGAGAGGAAATTCGTGAGGCGTGAGACCACGCCGCGCGGATAAAAGGGTGGACCGCGGCGCGGAAAGGGCGACAGGACCAGAACGAAGCCGAGGGTGATCATCCCCCTTCGTCAAAGACGGACCAAGAAACCGCTAGCCACCGCTCCAAGGAGGGGGTGGAAAAAAAAGAAGGGACAGGGACTTGCTGCTCCTCGACAGAAAAGTTCCACGACCGAGTCGAAGGATTGACTTTTGTTTTGGAAGCTTACTATGTAACTGATAATACCTCGACATTACATCGCGCTCGTAACTAAGCCCGCGTTCATCCCCGAATTCCCGCTGTTTGCTCCGTGATTGTGCCATTTTTATGGCTGTCTGATGCAACGTGACGGTACAGTTATTGTTTGTGTGTGCATTCCAAAGTCCTGCTGTTTACCAGCCACGTTGCACGCAGTAAGAAAGACACATAAATGACTGATAAGTGGAGTGACGGAGAGTGTACGTGCGCACCCGGGCGTCCCGTGCACCGACTTTTTGCCTAACTTCCAGTGCAGAGGATCGAGACGAAGGAGAGGATTAATCAGGTGGCGATCTGTTGACTAGATCGAGTCTGACGGGGATCGTTATCGAAGATACGCTCCAGAGAGATTTTAATATTTTTGTCCCTTCGCTCTTTTCGGTCGGGAAGAAACTTGCGGGTACTTAGGAGGCTTCCTAAAATCGTCCACGGTCTGCGCCACGATCGAGACGGGATCTGAATCTCTCGCCTGGGCGAGAGTCGTTCCACGGATTCAACTTTCTACGAGCGATCAGGGGAGAAAATTTTCCGCGCAAGTTCGTGAAAGCTGGGACAATTAGTCTCTGGGCGGACTTCGTTTCGAAGGCTACGCGCTAGGAAGCTATTTTCTGCGGGGAGACTTGGCGATGGGCTCTGAAGGAGCGAACAGTAGTAAAAGCTAACTGAGTGCGATACAACTGTGACACCAATAAACGGTGGTGCTGCGGGACGGCAGATTGGAAAGTAAGTAGGTACGAAAAAAAAACAAAAAAAACGGACGGTCTAGGATTCATCCACGGAGAAAAGGGGGGAAAGGTGTCGGCGCGAGTGGAGAAGGTATACGAAGGAGGGTAGAGCCGCAGACAGGAAGTTAGTCCTTCCTTCCTCGCCGGGCCAATATCCTGAATCACAATGAGCCGGCGCGCTTCCTCGAAGCGTCTGCTATTTAAATACAGCCACCCGCTGGCGACGCTTTCCATATGTCGTCTCAACAGAGCGACACTCCTTATCAGCCCGCGAACAATGAACAACTTCGCGAAGGCTTCCTTTGGATCACAATTTAAATTACTGCGGTTGGAAACGGTTTCGGGGACATGGAAGACCGACACCTTTAATGCGCCAGAATTAACTTGATGCTCAAGGTCGTCGCGGAGAAAGCGAATATATGTATAATACTAGCTTTACTACCCGGCTTCGCCCGGATTCATTTTTTATTTATCTGGATTAGCCAGGCATAATGGGCTGAGGCGCAATTCGTGATCCCAGAGTTTACAGTTCCAAAGGTTTTAGGCCGCGGAGAAATGCACGAACATGTAAACTTTCTGTTTTATATATTAACTACTTAGGGCTGTAACGAATAAATTATTCGAACAAATTATTCGCATTATTCGAGTAGTTTAATAATTACAGCTCTAACATTAACCCTTTAGCGCGGGTATTTAAATCCCGTTGAAGGAAAAATATCCCGTTTTTTATCGTTAAAAATTGTCTGAATATTTATATTTTTAAACGATTTTATTCAGCTTCGATCCTCTGTATGTTTGTTTGTATCGTCCAAATCTGGCCACTCAAATTTAACCCACTTCCTACTATCCAATTGTCTTGAAACATTGCAGGCGTGCGTAGTTTGGATGACGATACAATATTAAAAAAAAAAAAAATGAACCCCGAGCGGGTGAAAAAATTACCCAGTCATTAATAAATATAACCCATAACCACAAATCCAAACGACTTGAAATCAGCCACTCGCGTTCTTTACGAAAACGACAAAAAGCCGCTGCGTTCAGGACGCTAGTCGCATCGCCATTACCGAAAATACACAATTTATCGAGAAATGATCCGTCACGTATGTACGAAACTAAAACTTTGCAGGCGTTCGTAGTATATCACCATCGAAATTGTAGTACAAGAAAAGAATTATTTTTTAATGACTGTAGCACTATAGCGTTTATTCTATACAGCAATAAAACATATTTGCAAAGAAGTCTGTGCTATGAAATGTAAATCCAAAAACACTAGAAATCAGAAAATAAAAAATATATAAAAAAAATTTATGTTAAACGATTTTATTAAAAATGCACTAGAAACTAAAAAAGAATTATTTTCTTGTACTACAATTTCGATGTTGTTTTTTCACTTTAAATAAAATCGTGGAGCACGATATAACGGAATATGAATCAATTTAATACAGAATCAATCGTCGAAATGAATTTGTTGTGACATATCCTGCTCCACGATTTTATTTAAAGTGAAAAAACACCATCGAAATTGTAGTACAAGAAAAGAATTCTTTTTTAGTTTTTAGTGCATTTTTAATAAAATCGTTTAACATAAAATTCTTTATTTTTTTTTTTATAATTTGTTTTCAGAGGTTAAAATGCATAAATCAATGAATAAAACTACTCTAAACATGTACTAATCTGGTGTAAACTGCAAATTTGTACCACTTTTGAAAGGAAAACTTTGGTATACTACTCTTCTATTGTGATTATATTTTTTTCTGTATTTTAAAAGGTTTCCCATCAATAATAATAATAATAAAAAACTATCAGCTACCAGTGGAACTAAGTATGAAGAATTGCATGTTGATTGAAATGACGGAGTGTCCGGAAGCAGAGGGGGCTACCGATTTTTCCTTTCGGGGATGGTCGAAGGGTAAACGAAGAATTACCGATCGCACTCGTCGAAGTACCTATGCACCGTTTGCAGTGGAGAAAACGATTTAATTCGCTTTCGTTCGCTTTCGAGGATAAAAGGGTGTCTCTTTCTGTCCGAGGAGCGACCCAGTTAACAGGTGAAACAAGGAGGGTTTCCTCGAGCACGAAGGCGCGTTTCGTCGATCGCCAGGGCGTGTCCGTTCTTCTTCTTTTTTTTTTTTTTTTTTCTTGCCCCGTCCCAGCCGCGTTGATCCGAGAACGATCTCGCAACCCCCCTCTGATTAACCCTGCCTGCTGGCTGCTCAATCGACAGACACTGTTTTCTTCCCCCTCGAGGCGATCGAACGGTCTTCATTTCCTGATTAACCCGACCGAACCGATCGGCCGACCGGCCTCGTCCCTCCTGCCGCCTCGCGCGCCGAGGAGGAAGAAGACGAAGAAGAAGAAGAGAGCAGCACAGCCGGAAGTAATCTGTCTTCCTCCGCTCGTGGCGAGGCACTCTCGCGAAAGGAGAGGTCGAGAGGGAGCGGAGAGAAAGAGGCTGAGGGAGGAACGGAAGGATAGAAGGACGGAGAGGAACGTCCGCTCGAATTCACTTGGAGTGATTTAAAGGCTGGAATTATCCTTTCCCCCCCTTCCACGAGGGCCGTCCTCTCTCTATCTCCTTGCTGGCCATTATATATCTTTCGCTGGCCTGCCTCCCTCGACTCTTTTATATCGTAACACGCCGATGATCCTCCTCCTCCTCCTCCTTCACCTTCCACCTTCCTCCATCTGCCTCGTTCGCGTGAGCAGAGTGTGGCCTTCCCCTCCCAAGCCTGACAGAAGGAGAAACGCGGGACAGAATCGTTAGAAGGACTCCTCTCTATTCCTCTTGATCCTCCGGCGTGGAAACCGTCCATCGACGGCCACGTAATTTCTCCCGATCCGATAAATCACGCCCGAGTGGGCTTATCTTCCTCGCCGGGTCGCGTAGCCTACATTACGCGCTCGCAATCGGCTGCTCTCGTTATCGGCTCGGGATCAGAAAGATTGCGAATTTCTGATGACAAAGCCCAGCCGTACCTAGTCCCGACGGATACCCCCCCCCCCCCCCCCCCGGTGGCAAGTAACGACCCCGGCGTTGACGCTCGCCGTCAGACTCCGAGGAGCGCGCAACCGGTTGCGTAAGATTTATCGTCAGCCTGGCAAACTACTAATCGCGTTAATTTATTATGCTGTTATTACCGCTATCGCTGTCTCTTTAAAGCTATCGCCGCTCGGTGTCCTTAAAAAACACGGTCCTAAGCAAATAGATCTATCTGTCCATCGATAAGTGTTATAACGAGCGATCGGGCGGTCACCGCGTCGCGGCACCGTGTTTATCGGCTCGAGTATTAATAATCGCCCGAGAGAGACACTCCGGAGCATTCGACGGACGCCACGGCGTGTATCCCTCCAAAGGACGAGAATAATCGCGGCGATTAGCGCGCAACGGATATCCTCGGTCGCCTAACAGCTCCGAGCGCAGCCGGCGATCCGTGGGTCGCCGGTGCAGATGAATTTATAATCCGCGGTCGTGGTCGGCGGCTACCTGGCCCGTGAAAGCTTTCGAAAGTTTTTCCGGGTGCGGGTGGAACGGGGGAGGGGGGGGGGGGGGGGTAAAGACCGCAAAAGCCAACAAGCCGGCCACGGTAGCGCCCGAAAGTAAACTGTCGACTGCCTGCGGCACCCGGAGACTCTCCCTTTCTCCATTTTCCCTTTTCGCCTTCCTAGGAAAAGGACGGGATGTTCGATCGACGCTGCGAGCGATAAAGAGGCGGTGTCTCCTCGCCTCTATCCGGGGAAAGGGTTCGAACGCCACGCTTCCATTTATTCCACCTCGCAAACGAACCCTCGCCCGGCCCTTTCCTCGGGTCGGGCACCCCGAGAAAAAGAAGAGACAACAAAAAATGTTGACGTCTCGACGGTGTAAAATGCGTTTGCTTTTTTACGACCAAGGATTTAGGGGAAACAGCTCCTTTTTTTTTAACTGCCTTCCAACACGTGCGGCGAAAGGATCGGTCGATGATCGGTAGCTTCTCGGGAATCGTATCGTTTGGACGGTCGAATGTTTTCTCTTTTAAGCCTGCCCTTTGCAAGGTCCCCCAAGGAACTAAAGTTTTCCTACTTTCTACGGGGCTTCGTAGTCTGCCTACGAATCGCGGCTAATTTGGGAGCTGGAAAATCGGCCGGCTGCCGCGGGGTCGGGTGAAAGTTTGAAGAATCGATGGGAATACGGGAAAAGCCCTATGGGGGCGCGTGGACGACGGCCACCGATGGCATTCGTCGCGCGAGGACTGTGACTAAAATGAAAAATGAGAGAAATTCTTCCCGAAAAACCCGCCGCCGCTTTCTCCTCGCCCTCAAGGGCCACGCCTCTGCTCCATTGGGATCCTAGCGAAAGGCAGCCCCTGCTGAGTCGGGACCGACACGAACTCGAAAGGGTTAAAAATGTTTACCCGAACTTCCGGAATCTTCGTTTAGGTAAACACAATCATGGGCGGACCCTACAATCCTTTGAGAATTCCATTGTCACCACTTTTGCCTAAAAAGGCACCGCAACTGCCAGGCATAAATTAATTCTACTCTAAAGCGAGTCGAGACGAGCGCGGAGAAGAGGAGGAATGATTTTAAAAGAAGACGTGGAGCAGGAGAGAAGCGCGATACGAGAGACTAATTTCGTTGGGGTTGGGGCAGGTCACAAGGTATTATCTCCCTGCCGTGTCTCGAGAAGCAGCGCGGGGGGAGGTAGAGGGTGGAGGAGCGGCGGGAGGCGGAAGGGGAGGGCCCGATAACGGGAGAAATTGCAAAATTATTTGAACAGCCGAATATCTCTGCGAGTTTACCGTCACCCGACGAGGCCCCGTAGTCGAACGACCTTCGCGGGCTGGCTTGCGTAATATTTTTATCGGCCGAAATTACACATACACGTACACACTCTCGCGCTCGGCATACGTCCACGCACGCACGCGCTCTCCCTCTCTGTCTGTTTAACTGTCTGTCTCGCGGGCTACCGAACCAAGGAGGAGCCAGGGGCACGTATTTCGGTTGGTCGAGTACATATGTACGGCACGCACTCCTGCTGTACCGCTCTTTCCCTTTTTTCTTTTTCCCTTCTCGGCGCATACGCGTGCCTGCGCCGCTCGGATCGCGCGGGCACGCGCACACTGGGTCACGAAAGCGTTCAAACGCCATAGAATACCATTAGACCGATAGAATATTGCGCGTATCGACGAGGTTTTAGGCTTCTGACGCGGAGCTATAGCAGAGTGTGCTACGAGCGTTTGAATTAGGCGCCAAGAATGTCTTAGGGAGTACGTAAACAGACGATATAAGTATATCCTATTATTCCCAATGTCGAGAGGAGAATTACACAATATTACGGCGAATAAACTGTACCATCTAGATGACGATAAGAATTCAATCGCGATCCCCAAGATGGTATAAGAAAAAAATGGACAATTGAGAAATAGAGTAATAGGTACTGGATCGCGCCGCGCGCAATGGCGGCGAAAACCGCGCGAAACTAGAGAAAGTGATGGGAGGTTTGGGACTCACGGTATCGTCGCATAAGATTCTTCTTGTAGGGCTTGGTGCCCGGCGGCCTGGACCTTGACCTCGTGGTGGCATCCTTTTGATTGTTGTCGGAGCACGAGTCGTCCGAGTCCTCGGAACAGGTACGATCCTCCCTCTCCTGGGAGTAATCGGTGGACGTGGCGGCGACGAAGCATCCTCGTAACCTGAGCGCGGCCGCGGCGTTCCCGTAGTCGTCGATCGGCTCCTTGCGATCCTGATCCTGGTCGTTCTCCTCGCGACCGAACTCCGCGTAATCTCCCACCCTCACGCTCAGATCCAACGGTTGATCCTCGAGCATCGTTTCTACGTTTGCCACCTCCTCCGCCACCTCGTTTCCTTGCCTGCCAGTCTGTCCCGCGCGCAGATCCACGGCTACCACCACAGCACAGTTGCCATCTTGATCTTTTCAACGGTCCTTGCTCGACACCCCGCCGAAACAATGTAACATTACACAACGCGGCTCCTTGTTCCCGACTAGTCCCCAACTGTTTTCACCGTCACTCGAGAGGCCGCACAGCCGCGAGAGTCCGCGTATCAAAACAACGGCGATCGATCCGATGGATCGAGGGGATCGAAGAACGGTGGTCGGGGATAATCGCGGGCGGTCAGATGTCACCGACCGAGACGTATCTCCTCCAAGTTCGTCCTGCTTTATACTTTTCTGCGCGCTCGAATCAACCGGGGAAATCCGATTGTACCAGCACTTTCGGCGTGGTCGCCGGAGGGAACTCGCGGCGATAAGGGAGATCGAAAACTCGGGCGGGAACTGGCGCGAGGGAGTAGGACAGATATCTTCGTGGGAGGTAGAACTCTTCCGGCGGTGTGTTCGTCCCGTGTGGCACGCGTGACGCACAGCCCGATACTCTGACCGGCAAAGAAAGATCAGGGCAGCTTCTCTTCTTCCGAGAAGAATTCTCGATAGCGGGCAACGTTCACGCGGGTTCCGTTCAATCGCCGTGTTTCGACCGGTCGATCATTCCCTCGTGCTTACTCCCCGTTCGCTCTGCGGCAGTCGCAGCGATCGCAGAAATTGCGGCACCACTGATGTAGGTTATTCGTTGCACTTGTCGCGAGAAGAGGAGAGTGACAGGGACCGGCCGATCGGTGGATCGCGGCGCGGTTTCATCGAGCGGAATCCCTCGAGCCTTAAACGGTCCCGTCACGCGGATCACTTCTAACCGAAGAGCGGTTTCGTTGTTCGCTGCACTGCACGGGGCGTCGCGGCCTGCCACCGTATGTACGACGTGTGTGCGTTCTCGCGGAGGGCAGGGGAGAAGGAGAGAGAGAGAAAAAAAGCGCGAGAGCAGAAACTATCGAAGCGTATCCACGTTCTCCGCGGCGAGGCTACGGTCGCCGGTGGCACACTGACTGACTCGGAACCGGGCTAGCCCGCTAGTCCAGACTCGTTCACTCACTACTCCAGACTCACACTCCGACTCCGTGCGGCGGACTCGACTCGGTCTCGCTCGCGCTCGTGTACCGCGCACTACTCTTCACCGTGCGCCGCCGGCCGACCGCGTTCGGCACTCTCCGTCGGCCGCCTTCGGTTCTTTTCGGCCCGTACGCCGCGCCTCGGATCACAGTCGCCGGCGCGCGCGAGCACCTATACACACGACGAACACACAGAAGCTTCGGATGCGCGAATGCGTAGCCTACCGCAATGTTCGAGCCTCGCGATCCTGCCACCCCCCCCCCCCCCCCGCCACCGCCCCACCTACCACTACCCCTATACCCTCCTCGCTTTCAGCTCTTTTCTCACCCTCCCGTGTCTTTTCTCTCTCTTCCCATTTTCTTCGCCGTCGAATTCTGTGCCTCTATCTCGCTCGGGCGAGAGACCTCCCACATCATCTCCCTATACTTTCGCTCTTTCCGTTCCCTCGTCGCTGGCGGACTATTTCGACGAGGCTATTATTTTTCCGTCTATTGGGATAGGACACAGGAACGCGCCAGCGAGCGTTGGCGTAGCCCCGCTGTCATGACATTAACCTTCGATCGTCGACAGTGAAATACGAGTTGTTTTAACTCGGGGAACAGACGCTTTTTTCTACAAAGTGGTCCGTGACGGATCGAGAGAGAGGGAGAGGAGGGGATCCGCGAGGTTCCAAGGCCGGCGATGATTTAACGGACGGTTGAATTAAATTATCCTCCTAGGCGAGTCTCTGCGGCATTGTGGTTCTCGGGAGGGTGAATCGGTAGCGCCTCGTACAGGAAGAAGACGGGCGCAGTAAACGAGACTGGAGGGATTGTGTATGCACGGTACACAATAGGTGAACGTGCGTACGAGGTCGCGGCGGAAAGGAACTTCCAATTCGACGTGTCTCGTTGCAGCCGGTAAACACAGGTGCAACGAGACACGTCGGAAGTGTGTGTGCTTTTGCAAGCGGACGTACACAAAGCGAACCTTGAGAGCGACGGATTTCGTAACCTCTGCTCGGTGATTCTTTGACCTCGTGTTGACCGTACAACTCTCGTCGAGCAAATAAACAGATAAACAGAGCCCGGATTCACCTTCCTCGTTATTCCAGTGTGAACCGCACGAGTCAGAACGATGATTTTCAGATCGACGCTCGTGGCGCTAGTACCGTGCGGATCCAGGACGGATATTCTATCCTCCTTATTTGGATTCTCCAAATGACCTACTATCGATACCCCTTTCATAGCAATGTCCATAGATCAACGCGTCCGTACACCTTCGTTTTTATCGCGGTAATGTATTAAAAGACCCGACCCATTAACACGAATGGATGAGAATAAATGAAAATACTCTCCTCCTTTCTACTGCCCGCAAAACTTTTTGCGAGAAACTAGCTCCTTCGCGATAAGTCCCTCGCGCTCGGTCAGCGCGTTTTTGTACTCGTTAAGCTGAGAAGCCAGCTGTTGAATCTCTCGCGCGAGCCTCGTACGTGCTCGATCGTCGTAGACGTAGCGACAACGATACGAATCGTACATAAATCGTCGCCGATTATCAGCGGGCTGCTTATCGGTTTGCTATCTCCTCGAGGGGAAGAGAGATGGAGGGAGAAGGAGATAGAGAGAAAGAGAAAGAGAGAGAGAGAGAGAGACGTGCACGCACAATGCGCGAAAGAAGAAAATCGCGGCTGGCGATATCGCCTCGACCCGGGGCCGGTGCTCGATAAATCGCGATTCTCCTCTCCCCATTTTTTTTCCTCTCACCGTTCTGCGCCGAGCGCAACCGTGCGTTATCCCGACGATATCGTCGACGATTTCGAGATTCCATCCTGGAAACGTAACGAGCCACGAAGCGAGGGGTTACTCGTAAGGGCCTCCTCTCGCGGCGAGCGAAGGTTTCGACCGACCCGATCCGTTTCCCCGATAACGAGGAAACAGGCTGGCCTTAATTGCATTTCCTGCGGCCGGAGGATGTGATTCCCATTGTTGCCGAAAAGCGGTCGAAAACAGCGGGGCAGCCTGCCGTTTTCCGCGGACTTCACGCGCCAGGATCAACGACTTCGCGGAACACGGCTATTTCAAAGAGAGCCGGCCGCTTCGCGCCGATGCATTTGCATCCAACAAACCGACCGACACGGCTTATCGGTGGCCCGTGCAACTCGAGGTTACCTACTCTCGCCAAAGGCGGGCTGAGAATCGGTTTCACCCACCGATGGGTTATCCTATGACCTAAGAGTATCTCAGGTTTTTTTTTTGGAAGATGAGGTATCCGTTTAGTATCGAGCATCACTGTTACTGCCTGGATAACTAATACCTATGTACAGAGAGGGTTTTGGAGATTTAGTGCTCCTAAGCTAACAAGTGTCTGTTGCCCTTTCCGCGAAATATCATCAAATATTTTAATTTGAAAGAGTCGAGGCAATTTCAAAATTAATTCAATACCTATGATTACTAATATATGAGTTGTTAACTATATGAAATAGAAATGAATGGTTTTTAAAGTTGTTTCAAGTTTATGTGTTTAAACCTTTCCTAATTTCTTTTGCTCAAAATTTGTCCCTCCCCCAAATTTTTCACTTCCCAAAATTTACCGCTCCCCAAAATTTGACGCTCCCTAAATGTTGACGCTCCCAAAATTTTGCCACCTCCCAAATTTTGTCGCTTCCCAAAATTTGATGCTCCCCAAATTTTGACGCTCCCCAAAATTTGCCACTCCCCAAAAATTGTCGCCTCCCGAATTTGCCGCGCCCTAAAATTTACCGCTCCCTCAAATCTGTCGCTCCCAAAAGTTGTCGCTCCTCAAAATTTGACGCTCCCCAAATTTTGCCACCTCCCAAAATTGTCGCTCCCCAAATTTTGCCGCCCACCAAAATTTAACGCTCCCCAAAATGTGCCACTCCCCAAAATTTGCCACTCGCACAAATGTTCAGCGCCCCAAAATTTGTCACTCTCCAAAATTTGCCACTCGCACAAATTTGTCGCTCCCCAAATTCGACGCTCCCCAAAATTTGACGCTCCCCAAATTTTGCCGCCCCCATTTTTACCGCCATAGGCTGGAGCCTACTTACAATTTCACTATACGCAAATCCCCCGATGCCTATGCAGGTACTTTGATGTTCTACCTATTACCACTACTATTACTATTCGATCGTCTACTATATTTTATATGGAACTTCTGTTGTCGAGTTTCCAAAGGGACGACGCACGATGATGCAGAAGTTCAGTGTCGCTAGTGGCCAGGAACGCGGCTCGTCACCGCTGGATTTGCTACCTACGCGACGAAAGGGAGGAAGGAAGGAACATCTGCATTAAAGGGTCCCCAGACCAGAAACCCGTGTCACTATCCTCGATTTGTCGTTCCATCGTGGCGCAGAGTCACCGTGCGCGCTGCTCGGGGGACAGGCCGAGAGTTATTTTAGCGCAAAAACGGTGGACGCTGCCGGCCTCGGAGAGAAAACCTCGTAACTCTCGCCGATCTCGGAACGGGACGACGCCCAATCCAGGAAAACCGCGATTTCTAATCCATCGCAGAGCTTCGCGACCTCGTCGGTCGCGTTTCTTCGATAGGATCTCGCTTAGAAGCCTCTCCAGCCGCTACTCCGTTTCCGATCTTCGGAATAAAATCAATTTCGAACTTCGCAGCGCGCGCGCGACGAGAATAAACCGCGATCGCGTATACTTGGAATCCGCGTTCTGCGCCCAGAGCGCAAGTGGACGCGCAGAAATTCCCCAAGTCTCTCTACTCCCGTTCGAAGAAAAGTTTCTAATTAATACGCCAGCCGATCGCGTACATCTATATCGCAAAGATGAATTCGTATCTTCACTTTCATTCTCGCGGCTCGCGTCCTTAGTCCAGTTTTTATCCGCGGCGATTTTCCACGAGCAGATGTCGCGTTCCCTTTCCTCCGCTTTCTACTAGAACCATCGATCACTCGATCCGCGTTTCTCGGCCAGTCGGATTTTCGACTATTAGCGAAAGGAGAGAGAAAGGAAGGCGGCAGGGAAATGCTGGAAGGAGGGCATCGAAAGAGAAATGCCGGTTTTTATAGGGCAGCGAGCGCGCGACGCGACGTTTCCTGTCCGAGAGACGGTGAAGAAAGTGTATCTAGGCCTTTTTTCCAGCCGCATGTTCCCCAGCAATTACAATATCTAGTGTGGCGCTTCGATTAACCGGCTCGCTGCCGACAAAGAATCGCCAGCCGTTTCTACTGACACGCATTCGAGCCGTGTCTCTCGATAAATGCACCATGCGATTGCCAGCAAACCTGGCTACTGCCTCGTTCTCCGTCCAACTTTTACCGCGAATAAACAGAGCCGAAGCGATCTCTTCAATTCCGTTCACCGCGGAACCATGAAAACTATCACCGAACACAGTGAATCAAAATGCGAGCACAATATATACCAGCAGAGTTTTCAACCGCAGAAAGCGAAATGACCGAGGTATCTCTCACCAAGCCGGAGCCTAACTTTCGTTAAAGCGTCGCAGCGCGTGCCGCGGGATGGCGATTTTAATTTCTTCTTTGCCGAGGAGACGAAAGGGACGTGGGAGAGGTATTAGCCGGCGATTCAGGCCGAGACTAACGCGCACTTTTCCTCGACAACACGTTTCTCCCGACGACGCGGATGATTTCTTCCCTCCGCGCCGATCGTTCTTCAGCCACAGACCTCTGTCGCCATCCTGCCGCGATCTTGTCTCCGAGAGAATTCGACTGGAAGCGGTTTGCGGGTCGATTAGAATCGAGAGGAGAAGCGAAGTAGCTGGCCAGTTCCGTGGTTGCCATGCCGAATGGTACGACGGGGCGAGCGAACGGGCGAGTATGTATAAGCGAGCGAGAGAACGAGCGAGCCTGCCTCCAAGTGCCAGAAACCGTGAAGGAGCCTCTCGTGATCGGGACTTTCCAAGGACACGAGGGTGCGTGGATCCGTGGCGTGCGTGCCGGCTCGTTTTCCATTTCGCGGGCGCAAAATCATAAGCCGCGGCGAGCAAAAGAGAGAGGGAAAAGCCGCCGGTACGGTCGCCCGTTCGCGCGGGCGAAATCGCCGCCACGTTCCACATAACACACTGGCTATTATGGCAATTTCCCTATCGTGAGGATTTTTCTCTCGCGCCATAGACCTAACCCCCCCCCCCCCGCCCCCACCCGCAGCCTCCCACCCGCCACCCATGCTTTCTTCATCGTCGCGTTCCGAACTGACGGCCGCTAATAATCCAATTAGAGGTAGGCGCCGATCGAGAGCCGCAGATAGCGCTGCTTTTACTATGTAGAATGCAAATGATTGGATTTAGGCGCGAAACCTCTCGCTCCAATTTCCCCGGATCGAAGAAAGCATTTTTCCTAGCGCGGCCGAGCGAGCGGCCGATGGCCAGGGCATGCAAATAACCTGCGCTCGCGCGAGGAGCGCCGAAAGCCGAGATGAGGAGCGGCAGGATTAGGGGGAGGAAAAGGGAAACGGAGGGAGGAGAGGACGACCATGACGGCGACCAAGAAGAAGCAGAAGAAGAAGAAGAAGAAGAATCCCCCTTTGGCTCACGTCCGCGAGAACCGGAAAGATTCCCTCGATCCGCTACGAACGGCTTCCAAGGTCCGCAGTCCGCATTCGAACGACCCCAACGCACACGGACGAGCGGGGAACGGCGGCTTGGCTCGCGCTCGCGCGCGTTCGCGCCCTCTCACACGCGTGCTTCAGACGCACGTCCGGCCAAACGAGCCGCGAGGTTGTTGTTTAAAGCGTTCCCCTTTATTGTGTCTACAATGTGCTCGGTCACACGCGGCCGGAACAGCCCAGCCGCCAGCGCGGGCCTCCTCCTCGCTAAACGAGCGCTCTTTTTATTTTATTATTCTATTCGGTGGCTGCACCTCGCGGCCGACCACCGCTCTGGGCGTTGCCCGCCTCTCACGACGCGTCCAGGACTTTTCAGCCGAGGATCGTCTTTACCTTCCGACCTAGCCCACCTAAAAATCGACACTTCCACATGCTCAACTGGATCTAGGAAATCTCTGGCGCGCTAATCATAGCCAAACACGACGGGCCAAACAAACAAGCGACGAGGAAAAGAGCTGTCGCGCCAGAAAATCGAGGGAAATCCGTGGAGGAGAGCCGCGCGATTTTCACGGCACTAGGAAGAGGCGAGGTCGTTGCCAATTGGCAACGTCCAACCTGGCCCCCGATGGCCGAGCGGCTTCCCTCCGGGCCTCGTCGATACCGGCGATCCTAGATCATCGATCGATAAGTTTCCTTGTTTTAGACTGTCGATTCGTAACGCCGCTATCGCGCTAAATATAGCCGCGAATTTATAAATAGCCCCGGCGAATTCGTGGGCAGCGGCGAGCGTATGGTAAATTAAATGCGATTCAACTTCCTGCCAAGAAGCAGCGGCTCTCCGAGAGAGGGAGAGAGGGAGGGAGAGCGATTGCACACGGTCGGCCACGTATGTACGTGGAGCCGTGCCAAGCATCGTGTGCCCGCGATCGACATTGTAGACACAATAAGCAATGTTCTCCAGTAATAATCGCTGACCTGCCTCGGCGCTCGCTCGCTCGCTCGCGCGCTCGCCCGTCCCGCTGGAAGCCGCGAGAGGGAACCGCGCAGGTGCGCGCGCCGGGAGATGCGGCTCCGATAAAGCGTTTACAGCCGCGCAGCCAGCCAGCGCGCACCGCCAAATTATTCCCGCGCGTAAACGCCGCGCGCGAATGAGTTATATCCTCCGCGCGCGACGGCGCGGCGCTCCGGCCGATTGCGATCTTCGCGGAGCGTGGAACGTGGACCGAGGCGGCGTGAGAACCATCGCGGACGCGAAAGTGTATGCCTGACGATATGGGAGGGACGCGAGGGTGGCTTCGAGATCACCTATGGCGCGGGAGGATAGGTACGTCATCCATGAGGATGATACGTTGATGGATCGCGGTGGGAATAATCGAAAGGGGCACCCCGGTCGTGGAATCCACAGCGGTGCACGGTGGAGGCGCGCGTCGACTCGCGTTGCCCAAAGATCGTGTCGTATCTCTTTCTTGAAGCGACCGAAGGCGTCGAGGGGAGGACGGAGAAGCGGGAGGAGTGGCTGGCGAGCTGGGACTAGCTCGCGCGTATATACACGCGCAAGCGTGTCCGCTAGGAGAGAGAACGCGAGCGTAGAGTCGCGTTGCATCGCGTGCGTGCATGTGCGAAACTAGCGGCCGGTTGCATGTGCACGTCTCGGCCGGCGACATGGAAAGGGGAAGTCGTCGACGGCCGAGGATCGAGAGAACGAGCTTGAAGAAGAAGAAGAAGAAGGAGGAGGAGGAGGAGGAGGAGGAGGTGGCGGTGGTGCGGCGGGGCGGCAGGGAGGACGGACAGACGGACGGACGGACTCGAGAGGTGCAGCGAACTCTCCCAAGGCCTGCGTACCCCCACCGAGCGTGCAACTGCAACTGCAACTCTCGCGGACCGAGTCGAAGGAGCTGGAAAGTCGGGGGAGCCGTGGGCCACGCACACAACCGCCGCACGATCGCGGCGACCAACAGAGAGGACGGAGAGGATCGCACAACGGACAGACAGAGACGGACAAAGGGACTAGAAGGTGCTACCAAGAAGACCAACACCTTCCGCCAGTCTTATTTTTCACATCCTGGTGGCCGACGACCTATTTTTAAGGGGGGATTCTCCTGTAACAGCCCCTGAAATTTATGAATTTTTTTTTAAGAAATTATTGTTAATATTGCATTAAACTCTTCTGAGATGTAAGGAGGCATCTTTAAACTTGCAGAATTTTTTTTATATCGATCCTTCTGATTATTTAGTAATTACTGTGGAATCGTGTTAACCTCTTCGAGGACATTGGCGTCAGGTGTAGCACCTGTGACAGTCATTTGATTGCAAAAAGAAGAAAATTTTCTTAAAGTTAAATAATTTACGCTGGGACTGGACCTAAAATTTTAATTTTAGTTTTTATTCGTAATACTTTTTTCGTCGATATAAAGAATAATATGAAAAATTTGTCTAAGGAAAAAGCTTACTTTTTCTTTCAAACGTTATAACTCTTTCAATTTTTCTTTTTTTTTCTTCTTTAAAGTGGTCCAATCCCAGCGTGAACTATCTAACTTTCAGAAAATTCTATTTCTTTTGCAATTAGATGACTGTGATAGGAGTTACACATCCCGCCAACAGGAGTTAGATTGTCGAACAAGTGGACAAGATTCCACAGTAATTAATAAATAATAAGGATCGACATAAAAAAAATATTTTCTTGCAAGTTTATAGATGCCTCCTTATATCCCAAAAGAGTTTAATCCAATATGACCAACAGTTTTTTTTAAAAAAATTCTTAAATATCAGTTACTTTTGGGGCTGTCAGACGAGAATCCCCCCTTAAGGCGATGGCCTGCGATCCAGCCGAGAGAAGCGAAAAAGAGCTGGACGCGGGACGAACGCTGAGCGGGATAATCGTATCGAATTTCGTCTGCAAATGTACCTCTCCACGGGTAAAATAATAATCAAAAGAACGTGAAATCCCCCATTTTCCTGGACTCTCAATTTTCGAGACTTTCGCGCAGCCTCCGCGTTCCAATTAAGAGGGTCGAGCAGCGTCGCATGTTTCGAGCAACGTATCCACTCCTATCCTCCGCGTTGCGTGCCTCCCGAAGCATTGACGTCACAGAGTGCACCGACGCCGCGAACGTCCGTCGAATTTCAAATCTTCCCCGGAACGATTTCGAACGCGTCGCGCATCTCCGATGCGACGGGGCATAGCGAAAAAGCCACGGGGATGGTGACGCGGCACGGTGGCTGGCCGGCCAGCGAAGCTCTCCCCTTTCGTTCGCGCAAAAATACGCTTCATTTGTGTCACGGCGCGACAGCGCGGCTGTCATGCACGCTGCGTCATGCAACGCGGTTAAAAGTGACTCAGGTTTTATTTCCTGCTTCGAGTTCTAGTTACCTCGCTGGCCGAGCCAGCGGCCAAGCTCGCAACAATCAATAGGAAACGAAGCGATTCCGAGCTGCTGCGTGGACACGCGTAGCTTCTCCTTCGATTGTTGATCGCCGGAGCCCGCTCGACTCGTCCTTCCCCTCGATATCTCCTCCTTCCCCCCCCCCCCCGCCCCCCAGGCCGAGCGGCTCAGGCTCGTTAAATTTGCTCGCTGGCGTAACCTGTCGCGGAATGTTCTAGACGGCGAATTAATGAAAATTAGGAGGAGGATCAAACGTTCCCTCTTCTCCTTTCTCTGCGCTTTTTTCACCGCCCGACGATCTTGTAAACGAGTGTAAACGAATCCCCCAGCGTTCCGTGTCACGGCGAACCGCTGGCGAATCGTCAGCAAACACGCGGAGAAGATCGAGGGGGCCACCGAGTTGTTGACGCCAAAATAGTATAATCGTCCCGTAGCCGGCGACGAGACGTTATCGCCCTGCCCAAGATCCGTGACGATGTTTATTCGTGATGCCTCGGGAAACTCCGGCAATAAAGTTGCACGGTAATTCGCAAGATAAACAGCGCGGTTGCGAGCGGAGTTTACGTAACGGGGACGCGAGCGGACTAAAGTTCGCGCGTCGAACCGAAATCGAATTCCACGTAGACACCCGTGGATCGAGCCGCGTAAATCACCGCGGCGGATCCTTTTTTTTTCTCCGACGGCCGTCGCGGACGCTTTACCCGGAATCGCGTTCGAGGGGGCCGCGTCAACCGGCAACAATTTACTAATAAAACAACGCTCGGCCAGCAGCTCCAGGGACGGGCAGATAAGAGTTCGCCGAGGCATAGGCGAACGCCCGTAAAACTGTCAGCCGTTTTTGCGGAGACGGGGCTGACGATCTGAACGTACCGTGTGCAAGATAACGCGTGGATTCTACGCACGACAGATGCAACGAGTTTGTTTTTTTATAGAAATTTTTTAATTTTATTTTATAGAATATTTTTTATAGCTTTACTACCCCGCTTCGCCTAGAATTTAGATTCTGCATTTAATCAAATTTTTTTTGTGAAAATAGTCACATTCATATGAATTACATTTCGTCCTTACATTTCGTCACCCCACAGTTTACCGTTCGAAAGTTCTCAGGCGAGAGGCTAACACACAACACAAACATATAAAATTCCTGCTTTATATATTAACCCTTCGTGGTCACACGGAGTCTATTGAAACCCCAGGCAATTTTTTTTTCTTTGCCAATATTTCTGTAAATTCTTAGAGTAACATTACAATTTAAAAATTTGGTGAATTTTAAAACAAAAAAAAATCGCTTTTTTCCACAACAATCTTTTCAACTACAAATATCATCATATGAAAATTTACATTTCTAGAAAAAGACTATTATCATTGAAAGGTGAAAAGATTCAAAATTACTAAAATGTTAACTGAAAAATGACGCTGGGGCGCAGTGAACCTCATGTGACCAATTTATGATCATAAGAAGGTGTGACCACGAAGGGTTAATATATTATCTGCTTTATATAGGTACTAAGATTTCCCGGATATCATTGCCATAATCCTCGCACCGTGCTGCAACCCCATCGAAACAGAGAGCCCTATCTCTATTGAATAAAAAAGAAACCGATTCGATGGTACACGAAAGCAAGAGCCCAAGTTAGTCGATCCGTCGGCTCGCGGGATGACGCGTTCTCGGTGTCGTCGGAACAAGTTAAAGTGGCACACGAGCGCGGGCACAGGTGATCGCAGGTGGAAATCGTGGATGGGACGGTGCTCGGGGGATCTATGTGGCGCAAATCGAAAGTGAGATCGAGATCACCGGCTGGCGGTGTGCCGTGTCGGTGCGTGTCGGTGGAGGGGCGACGGTGGCGTGTACGTGCGGAGTAGCGGGTCTAGTTAAGGAGATAGTGCCAAGTAGGTAGGTAGAAGCTCGCACGAGACTCTCGACGACATTTCGGGCCGGTAACGCGCGCGTGATCCTCCGTTTCGATTGGTGCACGCGCGTCCGTGCAGCTGAGGCGCACGTATGCATGCACGTGCAGCCTATACGAGAGCTGGTTGGTTAGGTCGCTCGTTCGCTCACTCGCCACGCTAGCCCTGGCCTAGATAAGCCCCGGCTGCTCGGCTTTGCATCGTTGCATCGCTTTAAGCCTCGCGCACCGATCTATCGTCGTCCTTTTCCTCGTTCGAGCCCGGGTCGATACGCGTCCCTGTATCCCTAATACGTCTCGTGCTCGCCTAATTTTGCCACGCGTGTCTCTGCGGCTGATCCGCACCGACTCGCTCCGTTCAAACGCGAGCGGCTAATTTCCGCGACTCGTTCCCGTGACACCGTTTCCCCGGCGCGTTATCGTCGACGTTCGTATGGTTACGAAAGAAGTCGATACGCTGTAAATTATAATGTTGCTACGTCCCCTCCCCTCTGTTGCGCCGCGCTTTTGCCGTTGAAAACGAGCGCTCCTTTGATATCTGGCGCCGTGGACGTTCGAGGGAAAAGCGAGCGTTTTCCTCGTCCAAGCAGAGATAACGGACAAAGGAACTATTTAGTGTAATTGTGGTATCGATCGTAATTGCGAAATTTAGGTTGGCGACGAGATTAGGAGCAGAGAGAAAGAGAAAAGAAATCTCGGTCGGAGGTAGCTCCGCGGGGTACTCCGGGCGGTGGGAACTCGGCTTAAGGTCGCGTGAATCCGCGCATCGCAACAGCGGACAGTGAAACTATGCCGTTTTTTCCACGGCTCTTTCCTTTTCTTCGACCGGCAGGCACCGATTCATTCGCCTTTCCCTCGCCGCGAACCCGCCGCCTCGTGGAACGCCACTTTTCCCGGCGCGCGGCGGCGCGCCAAACGAAATCGACACTTTTCGGCGAGAAACTGGACTCCGTACAGAGCCGATTCGACTCGCGTTACCCGGGGACCGGTTCCGAGACGCGTGTCGCCATTAGTCCGCTATTAAGTAATGCCCTGCGACCGTGTTTTTCGCGCGCGGTAACGAAGAATGAAGCACGGTCGCCGAAGATTCTGTTTTTGCGATGCATCCATGAGAACGCGGCGGAGCGAGCAGAGGGCAGAGGAACACGCTGGAAGACGAGCGAGCAGATAGGTGGTGCACACGCTCGATGCGCGCAGCCATCCCAGATGTATAATACCGTAATAACCTCGATTCCAATGAAAACGGTGTTACGCCATTTTCCCTGCCAGTGAAATGCGATCTATTTTCACGGAATTCGCTGCTTCGTTTTTCCAGCGATGCGAGACCGAGCGCGATTAAAGTACAGCCGCGCTTTGTGACGCGCGTTCGTGCACGCGTTTTCGAGAAAGGGGAGGGAGAAGTGCAGCGAAAAACTGAACGAGGGCGCCTCGCTTGTTTTGGAATTCGCTCGAGCATCGACGGACCGAGTCGCTTTTACAGTTTTTTACCGCGAAGCACCGGGCATTACGACGTAAATTGGGTCGAACCCACCCCGAAATCGCGACGCGACCCTTCGCCTCGCCCCCCCCATCCCCCCCCCCCACCGCCCCACGCGATCCGCCGATAATGCTCGAGTTCATTAATTACTCGGCTCTCGCGTTCACTTAACGGCTCGCGACCGAGCGTCGCACGGTCATTGGACGCGCGCGACGGCGATTGCCGTTTAACCGAGGCGAATTTCGCGGGAAAATCGATTGCGAAACGGGTGTCGTTTCGCGTCTAATAACGCTGACAGTCGGTCGAGCGACGGTCGGCTTCGATCTTAATTTAAAGGCTGACGAAACGCGCGCGATGCATTTGCATAATCCGCGCACCTTCGCGAAACCGTTACGCTGTCTGTTTTTATGCAGTCATTAAGTTTCGTGGCTTAATTCGTACACACTGTGACCCGCACGTCTGCGGTCACTAGGGGGAGTTCCCCTAGTGCTGGACGCCTGAGGCTTTTCTCGCGTGAAAAACATAATATGTAATAAAATAATATAAAGAAATACGGTCGAACCTCGATAACTCGAAAACCTCTATAAGACGAAAACTTTCTTCATTCCCTTCCACTTAGCTGTAAACACCTCTACAACTCGAAATAAAACTTCCTTAACCAGAACTATATTTTGCATGTTACATTATGTATTTCATCTCCACAACTCGAATTTATAAGAATTCCGACCTCTACAAGTCTAAGTTTACTTCTACATATCTATGTATTACGCGTAGAAAGATCTGAAAATATCGAGGAAAATGTTTTCTTTGCATTATTCACGATTAATAATGCTATTGATTTAAAATACACTAAAAGACTAGCACAAAGCAAAATCACATTTTTTTTTTAATACGTAACAAAGAGTAATATTTCGAGTATAAAATGTGTCTTACGATTATTTTTACACACACACACACACACACACACACACACATATAGGTATATTTGATTATAAGTATACAATAAACAGTTCACTTTTAAAATCTGAATTTGCCCTGCTTTACAGCTTCACAAGTCGAAAAATTAACAGTCGTACAAAGCCTCTATAAGTCGAATTTTCGTTTGTTGAACGTCTCTTATTCGCAAACTCGATAAGCCGAAAGCTCTATACAAATTCGAAGATTTTTTCCGTTCCCTTGAGGTTCGAGTTATCGAGGTTCGACTGTAATAATAATAAATAATATAATTTAAAATTCGACCGTAAAGAATTAGTAAAGAACCAGTGCGCCGAAATCATTTACTTCTAATGTAATAATAATATTAAATCACACGCGACTGGCACGTGTCGGAACCTAATTGTTGTTTTTTTTTTCCACCCCCTCTATGGTTTACGCGGAATAACGGCTCGGTAGCGTTTCGAATATCACAGATATAGCTAATGCCCGGTATTAGGTGCCGTCGGGCGTTAAGGGAACTCCCCCTACACTTTGCGTGGAAAGCCC
The DNA here is from genome assembly GCA_029448645.1 of Andrena camellia. Classification (NCBI taxonomy): domain Eukaryota; kingdom Metazoa; phylum Arthropoda; class Insecta; order Hymenoptera; family Andrenidae; genus Andrena; species Andrena camellia. Next base: position 35,581,679 of record CM055680.1, read on the forward strand.
TTTTTCCCCGTTGTTGAAACGTGAAAAAAAAAGACAAGAAAATAAAAAGCTCTACCCGTCAAAGAAGTCCAACTACCACCGCGGTACAAAGGACCGGCCCTCCCACTGAAAAAACTAAATTAGAAGGTACGGAGAAGAGTTTGATGGGCGTTCGCCCGTCCGTTTTGGCGGGATGCAAGGCGCGCGATGGCTCGTCGCGCGCGGCACCGCGGTGCATCGAAGACGAGGCGGACGGCGCATGCGCCGGACGGCCGATGCACGTGGTAAGTACAAGTATGTCAAGGCGCGACCTGAATTTTCCTACTCTTAGTGCCCCCTACCGTACACTCGGCCCCCTCCCTCGCGACCGCCGCCGTTGCTCCACGCTTACTCCCCGATGCAACCGCTCCTCTCTCTCTCTCTCTCTATCTCTCTCCCTTGACAACCCCTTCCCCGTGCTGGCGGCACGGTGCAGCGCGGTTGCATCTACCTGTGCGCGCTCGTGAATGCCGGCTCGCCACCAACACGCACGTGCGTGCCCCGCGCCGCGCCGCGCCGCGGCGAACGGACGAGGCGGCCCGCGTCCGTGTGCACGCGCGACGGCACATGACTTTTCACCGATGCACCCGGGCGCGCGCGTATGCGTGAGAGGCGCGTTTCTCTGGGAACGCAAAAATAGCGTGGCGGCCGTCGAAAGCGATTCCTTATCCTCCTCTTCCGCTCGCTTGCCCGCCCGCCGGAGATCTCGCCTCGTCCGCTCTGCGCCGCGCAAAAGGACGATCCGGCGCGGAGATATTAACGAGGAGGTAATTACGCGCGGGTCAGTACGAGAGGCGCTCGTGGGTCGCCCGACATTTTCACGTGCTGGCCGAGGAAAAAAGGACGACAATCTGCTTAGAGCGTGTCGGTGGGTTCCAGAGAGTTCCAGAGGTGGATGGGTGTCTCGGTAGATTCATCGGTAGCCTCTGCTCCTTTCTCGCGGCGTGTCTGTTTACGAATGGATCGCCTCGGGCCGATCGCCGATATCCTATTCGAGATCACGTTCCTATTCTCGGCGAACGTTGCAGCCGAGTTTTCCTCGTCAATTTGTCACGGAAAAGGAAAGCGTTACGGTATATCTACCGATCGATCGATCGCTCGATGTCGCCAGAGCCACGGGCCCATAGAAAGTCCGACTACCGCGAGCCAAAGGGACGTTCGCCGCTGCCATTTTTCCCGTGGTAATCGAGAAAATCAAGAAACTCGTCATCTTACTCCGACGCGAACTTCTGCCGGAAAATCGATCGTCTCTTCGTTTATATCAGCCCGCCAGTCCCTTCTGTTTCCGCGGCTGTTCGCTTTCACGTGACCCGAATAGAGTCAGCTGTGGATGCACGTTTTCCATAGTGTTCCCGGTGGCTCGTGGAAATCGTCTCTCTCGAAGCCAATCGGCGCGCGGTGTCGACCGCGTTGCCCTCGATCGGGCCCGCCGACATTTCCAGGGCAGTTTGCAAATTTCGCGAACGCGACTCTTGTTCTCGTTCCCCTTGGACGAATGCGCGCGGGCAATTGAAAACGTATCTCAGCCGCCACCGGTTGCGTTACGCAATCCGGATTCCTCGGGAATTTCGCGGCGCCTGAGCGTTTACACGCTTTCGGGCCGCCTGCGATTAAACGGGAACCTGTTTGCCGATGGCCCCCCTTGCGCGGCTGAGCCGCCAAGGAGGAACCTGCGCGCACGCTGCTACTTACGAACGGTACACAAATCGATACGAGACGACAACGATTCCCTAAATCATCATACCGCTCCGAGTACTCCATGAATCGCGAGATTAGGTTCGACGGGAGGCCTCTGCCGATTCAATATCAACCGAAACCTTCGATTTAATTCGCTAATCTCCGCGCGTAACGATCCTTAATGGTAACATAGGAGCTCATTAATGAAGCTTAAGCGAGCGTGCTGCCACCGTAGTTACCATCACACCCCCCCCCCCACCGCCCCTCGTTTCACTATCAACGCACTCGGAACAGAAGAAATAGACTCCAAGAGGCAAGGAGAGAGCGGACGCACCGGGGGAGACAGAGGGAGGGGAGTAAATAACGAAATGGAGATGGAGGAAGCGAGAAAATGAAACGACTACGGAGAGGAATGGCGCGGGAGATAGGAAACGCGCGTACCCACACAGGCATACCACCTGGAAGACGACCGCGCGGGGCGGCGTGCTTGTTTTGCGTATGGACGACCAGCTGACGTTTTTACGACCGCGTGACGCTTTTACGATCCCGCGGCTAGTGCAACGTACGATTAGGAGCCAATTGAACGGGGCGAGCCTTTGGCGAGCCCTCCGCGGATTTCGACAAACTCGCCGCGGGGCACGTGGGAGATTGTCGTATCGCGCGAGCTCTCCTGGTTGAATCGGTGCTGCATAAATCATGAGGCGGTGTTACGCGAGCGCCTGACGGTCGTAAATACATACGTGGGTCGCGAGCGCGGATCAACCTATGGTCCCCGACGCCGTGCGCGTACGACGGTCGACGACGCGCAACCGCCGTGTTTCTGTTTTCTTCACGACGAAAGAATCTACTGGGAGAACATGGGAAATGAAGTTACTCTGAACATTCTTTCCGGCTCGCTGGTTGCGTCGCAGAAACTTAACTCCCGTCGGAGTGGCCGTTTTCCTCGGGACCTATTTTCCCAAGGTCGCGGGCCACCCCCCGTAAGACGTTCAGGAGCCATGGCAGCTCTATCGAGCGCCCTGAGCTCTGGCAACATCGACGGCGGCCGAGAGGGACGAGAAAAAGGGGTTCGGTGGAAGGGCGTGGATTTCTTTTTTGCCTCGAGGCTCGGTTACACGCGAGACACATAGGTGTATATGCCTGGGGGGGCTAAACGTTAGATCGAAGGGATATCGATTCGAGATGCGTAGGTGGGTGCTGACCTACCCCTACCCCCATCCACGTCCTCCGGTCGACCTTCTGGGCGCGTCCTACCCCAACCCAGACATCCGTTTCGCCGGCAAACAGCTTCTCTGCCAACACGAACGGAGAACCCTCGGGCCAGCCCCTACTCCCGCGCTTCGACCTCTATATCCCTTGGCGGGAGCAACCCTCGTCAGGAACGTCCTATCGAGGCCACCCTCGCAAAAACTAATCCAGGGTCGAACGCTTCTGCTCCCTCCCCTAGCCCCGACGTCGCTCCCTTTCTCACCCGCCAGCTAGAGAACTCCGACACAAGATGGAACGAACGCAGAAGCTCCATCCAACCGGATGACACCTGGTGAGAGGCTCCACTTTCCTCCCACGTCGGGGCACGCTCCTCTCTGCGGACGAGGACCATGTAGCAAAGGCGAAGGGAAAGGTGAACTTTCCCTGGCGGGGTCGATCGCTGCCTCGAACGTGAATTTCAATTGGGGTAATTGAATCTGGACGCCCACAGAGGACAGCTAACGTTGTTTCGGAAGCAAAGACGCTATACCGTCCCCCATCGATCCTCCTCCTCCTCCTCCTACGGCGCCTTTGTACGCGGCCACGTCGAAAGGGCCACACACCGTACGTAAATTGCTGCGTGCAGCACGCTCTCGTAATCGATGCTGGTCGCGGTAGCCTCGACGAAATTAGGCTACCAGCGGGAGATGCCCCTCTCGCGAAGCAACTCCGTCGTGCATCGGGGAACACTCGTGTGTCCCCACCTACGCTAAAGTCCTTCTCCAGGGGGGGGGGGGCCGATCGATCCGCGAAATCGAGAGTCTCGGGTTGGTAACCGGATCTGCTTACGCAACTTCTCGTAACGCTGGTGAGAGCGCGTTTTTGGGAAGCAGCGCGAACGGGGCCACGCTACCCTCGAAAAAAAATAGATCGGCCCGGCTAATTGGTACCGGTGAATTCTGACGCAATTCAAGGGAGCCTGAGAAGGGAACGAGAACGCCAGGGGTGGATTGTCCAGGGTCAGGGTCTAGGTGAAATCGTTCCTCTCCCGCGGGAAGCTGCACGGGCCCCCCCCCCCCCCCTCGGTTTCTGCCCGAGCGTACCTTTACATGTTACGTGTTGTATATTGCATCCACTAGCATCTCGCGCGCGCTGCCGCTCCGTGGGCTGTGCTAGAGAACCATCGCGGGCGGACTTTACGAGCGGCCGGTGTAATTTCGCTGAAAGATTCACGGGGATCCGGATCGATGTTTCAACTCTCCCTTTGCTGGCTGCACGTACCTACCTAGTTGCGGGACGCGAACGAACCAGATTGCGAGGATCATCTGGAATCTCGGTTGGATAGAATTTACGTACCCTTTGGTCAGGGGCGAGTGGGGGTGGGAATGTATTGGGGGAGGGGCGGATTGTTTTCCTTGGGGCGAGAGATACGAGGGAGGGCCCCTTTTTCGAGGTTTCTATGGGTCCTTAATAAGTTTCGTGCGATGTGGGCGGCTCGCGATATTCATCGGCGGTGGAACCTTTATTTCAAGGAAAAAACAATAACCGAAACCTAACCTTTATATATAAAAGGAGTCGGCCGTATAATAACGTAACATAAAATAAAACAGGTGTTCCTCGATTCAGCGTCGAGATCGAAGTAGAATATTTTTATATTCTGAAGTTACGGAGATTATTACGCGACTACTATTCTTCTATAACTGAATATCGCGAGTTAGTTTTCTCACCATCATTTATAATCCCTCCAGGCCCGGATTAAAGGGGGGGGGGCTAGGGGGGGCTGCAGCCCCGGGCCCCATTTTCCGGGCGGCGGCGTTCTAAGCGATTAGCTCACTCAGTCTTCATTGGAAATGTTGTATCAAATAAATTGTCTGAGTTCCACAACATCCTTAGCACGTTTAACGATTGAATCTGAATTATTAAGATCTATCGATTGTGAAGACTCGATACAAGAATTTGCAAAATTAAAGATAAGAAAAAAACATTTTAACTAAAAGTTAATTGTACAATATCTTTTTCACTCCCCCCCCCCCCCCCCCTCCCTCGCTGTTCAACCACGGTGGGCCGTCGAAGGTTTGATAGCCCCGGGCCCCAAAAATCTGAATCCGGGCCTGAATCCCTCCAAAAATCTAAATGTCTACTTGACGAGGGCGTCTAAATTATGGTGGACGTTACAGGGAGCCAGTGTTGGAGCTAATAGAAGACCACGCAGGTTTCAGACGCAGTCATGAAATTGTTAAGACGAAAGGACTCGCTCTGCCGCTCTCGTTTACAGAACCACCGGACTTCTCTCTGTATCCGACTGCTATCGGTGCGTGTTTTTTTTTTCTGGATTATTTGGCTTGCAATTCTTTTTTCTCGTCGTTTTAACAGCCAAGGCTCGCCCCTCGCGTCCCTCTCCACGGGTCCCAGTGCTCAACGTGTCGATAATGGCCGTGCTACCTATCTGAGGTCGAGGGTCAGCCCTCGCCGATGCACTTTACGTATTCGCGGAGATACCAGAGTCGCGCACGCGATCCAGTGAACGCTGTTAAAACGAGGAAACTATTTTTCGAAGGTTCGAACGGCGTTTCGGTGGAAATTTAGAATTCAAGAGACTCGGGGCCCTTCTGGCACTACGTGTCGCTTCGATATCCACGGCGTCACGTGTTCGTCTAATAAAACCTCCCCTTTCGATAAACACGGCGAGTGACCCACGTGGCAGGAAGCCTGCCAAAAGGCAATTACACGCCTCCGGTTTTACTGTGCAAACATATAAATACGGAACTCGATCGACGCTAATATAGTGCCTGGATGAAATATCGCCGATCTCGCAAGCGAAACGAGCGAGGGAGGTAAGCTAACCGATTGCGTTTATCCCACCTCGTACTTACCTATATAAATAGTGCCGCTTCTTCAGCGAGTAGAAAGATAGATAAATTGATTCAGCACGCAACGGGTTAGAGTTCGTTACGTCGCTGCACCGTGTCCTGCTCGTCCTAGCGAATCGAGCTTGCCCTTGGACGACGTTGATATATCTATATACAAGCGCTGCAAGCGGGGAAACGAGCGCGACTAGGAAAGAAACATCGGGAGAAAAGAAACGAGCCGACCAATACGTTAATCCCGATAACGTTTCATCTGCCCAGTGGGATAATCGAGTGCAAAACAGGAAGTCCGACCAAGTAGCGGAACTCTGTCCTCCCGAAAATGCACGGACGGTTTATCGTCGGCGGGTCGCGTTCCGTTGCCAGGGGCCTCGCGGCAATCTCTGCTCTACGGTGCACGCAATATTGTGTATCTGCAACATTCGCCACGTAAACAATCTCCGCGAAACTCGCCTCGCCCGGAGCCATTTATATCTCGTTACGCGTTTCGGTTACGCAATAGCGCGCGCGCGAGCGAAAATTCTGATCGCAGGCGGTTTCGCGCGTTAAGGACCAGCTGCGATAACAGGCGAATCGCGGCGACCACCCCGTCGTTCTCACCTGGAAACGGAGGCTTGAAACAGAACAGCCACGTGCTTGCCGAGCGTTGCACGTGCACCGCTGCACCAGCGTAGCTGCGCACGTGGGCAGAGATTCGCGGAAGCTGGATGCAGTTGCCAAGAAGCGCGACGACCTATTTGCGCGCCTATCCAACACCGATCGTGTCCACGGTTCCGCGATAACCCGGCCTTCCAGCCACTTTCCTCCGAGTCCAACGAACGGGGGATTTGTTTGGGCTGGGGTATCGCGCGGAGACATTCCGAGGATAAAGGAGACGGATGAGAGACATGGAGGAGAGACTGAGGGGAAGGTCGCGATGCCTTTTCTCCTTTGACGAATGTTTTTTTTTTCTCTTTAGAAGGAATGAAAAGTTTGCAGACCAGATCGCAGGAAAAGGCGGGCGCGGAGAACGCAGAGGGGATCAACTTTTACGCACGAATTAGTCAAGGAACGAGGAGGGCCAGCTGAAGGACGCGTTCCTGAAATTTAGGGGTTGTTTCCAGGCGATTTGCGAACTGCGTAGCGCCCAGTGAGAGGGGGCAGGGTCGTCGACGGGGTGGTGTACGGCAGACAGGGCGTGGTCGTCCTTGAACCTACCTATACAACCCCTCCGAACGACCCTCTCCTCCTCCTCCTCCTCCTCCTCCTCCTCTCACCCGGATACTACCCTCCCCGTCCGCCACCCCTCGCCGCGCCTTTTCCTCGCTTTCACTCTCCATCCCGTTTCAAACTTCCCCTCACTTTCTCTGCCGATTTCACTCCCTAGCTTCGCCCCTCGCTATCATCCGCGCCTCCCTTTTGTCTGCTTCGCGTACGAGCCGTGGAAACGAACAGCTACCTCCTGATGTACTTTTGATAGTCTCGCCGAGTCCTCTCGCCTGTCACTTGGAAAATTGCTCGCGATATTGCGAAACGATTCAGCCATTGATAGGTCGGGGTGAAGAAATTACGAGGGCGGCAATGGAACGACGCGATATTCTAAGCAGCTAAGTGATTAGACAGCGAGTTATAGCGACGGACTCCTTCTCAGGGTTTATTGCGAGCCGAACGTCCGGATTGCCCCCCCCCCCCCAGCCCCGCGCGTGGGAAGCGTCAGACGTCGCCCGGTTGAATTTCAGGAAAAATCGCTCGGTAGCTGGGTCTCGTTAAGTGGCCGTAAAAAGGGAAACTGAAAACGGGGAGGGATACGCGGCGCAATAAGCGATTCTCCCCACGGCAATTCCGCTTCGTCGCGGCATTACGGGAAATTATCGGGTTCGAGGGTCGCCAGCCGAGTAGTCTCATTAAATTGAACTACGTATCGGGCCGGCCATTAGACGTTAATAAATGATTTATCCGAGGGCCGGCCGCTCCGCCGTTTCCCTCTCATTTCCTCGTCGACGTTGCCACCCTACTACGTACGCTGTTAAGGTCGGTTAGGCATGAAATCCTCCACGCTACGACGTGTTTCTACCCTTCCGGTGGACGTTGCTACGTCTCCCCCAACGATTTTTCCATCGAGGGGTTTTCCGTGAAAATCGCTCCCCGAGCACGGCACGGGCGCTTCAGGCTTCCAGGAAAACAAAGTTCCCAGGTTCCAGATCCCGAGTAGCGTCGGGTGTATCAATTACCTCTTCGCCCGTCGCCTGTTACAGACTTTCCTCGCCGGGATGGGATCTTGGAAGGCCGGCGGGGCAAGCGGATTCGATTGCCGGCGGCTCGCAGAAGTTGAGGCTCGCGATCCTCGAGGTCGTCGCGTGGGAAGGAGCGGGGGAAAAAAAGGGGGAGAGGCGACGCGAGGGGCGGAATTCGCTTGGAATTTTCGCGACGGCGAGACGGAGGTAGAGGACCCTTCGTAGCCATGGCGACTGCCGGGTTCCGCCGACTGATCGATCCACCACGGTCAAGGTCATCCATGAAACCACAAAGCAGTGCGCTCTCGTCAGCCCCTCCGCCGACCCTGGCCGACGTTTGTCCCGCCGACCGCGGGGGACACACCCCGCCAGACGTTTCGTCGAGATTCGGCTCGATTACGCCTAATTGCGTAAACAAGCGACACCGCGCTCGCGCCTCCTGCGAGTAAACAATTATTATTGCAACACGCTCAGATACTGCCAACCGCGCCGCCTGCCTCTCTCGTCCTACCGACCGGCAAACAAAGGCGCGGTCGCCCCGGGCAGGACGGTTAAACTGTCTTTGTGTAATTAGGAGAGCGACGGGGGACGACAAAGAGGAGCACGATTCGCGGAAAATCCAAGAAATTTCAATGGAAGGCGCCTATTCCGAGATGGGAAGAAGATCCTCAGTTTTCCAGCCAGCGCGAGACGGTTCCTCGGACAAGGAGAGGTTTCTAAGTTTCCGCCTCCGACTGATTTGGTTCTCGGATATGTTTTAGAGGACCGAAAAGTAAGAAGTAGGTAGGTGCCCTTTTATTTCGGCTCATTTGCGTGTTTAGGGGCTGAAACCACCCCTCAAAGTTCATAAGAGGTAGAGAAGTTCCTGTTGTTAGTTTAAGGGGTCACGCGCAGTTAGGAGGTAGCAAAAGAACGATTCTTTGGGAATTTATTTCAGAAAGTACATGCATATTTTTATGCAAAGGTGTTCGTATGCAGACGAGGGACACTTTAACAGGTTATTATATTATGTTTTGGTGTAGAAGTATTTATTTATTGCAAAATTACAACTGATTTCCCGAAATGGGCTTTTCGATTGCGGTGACCACGATTTCTCAAAAACCGCTTAAAGAATTTTATAACATTGTGTTGAAGAAAACTCGATATATGCCACCATAATAGGCCAAAATAAAAAACACGGATCTCTTCATTTTCGGTCCTCTGAAACATATTCAAAAACCAAAGCAATCAGAGCCGGACACCTAAAAACCTCTCCTGGTGAGAGCCAAAGGATGACGCAACGTATGTCCGCGAAGAGAGAGCAGATAGGAAGACGTCGTCGAGCGTTATCGTTATCGCCGTCCGACATTCCACGTAATTTCGCGGCCCTTTCGTCATTCCCCTGCTTCCTCGGGGTAAATTCCAGCGTTTATCTTGGCGCAGCCTCTCCTCGCACGCGAGGAGCGGACGATTAGGGGAGATGGTCGCGGCAACGGAAACGATAGGATCGGTCTTAACGCGCGGCTGGTGTTTGCATGGACTGTGGCCGAACCGAGTCGCTCAGGGCCGCGGCGGCCATCTCCGGGCACGGATGCGCGTTTCGGTCGGAAAGTTCCTAGATTACCTCGCCCCGGCGACAAAACAAAAGGAAATTGCCGCGGATATCGGCTCCCATGGCTAGTAAGGCTAAGGTTGCACGATTAGATTAAACGAAAGCTCGAGCGGCTCGGCAGTGAGGACGAAGAAACGCGTCCAAGATAACTCCGAGCCGCTGCTAACCGAGCCTTGCCGCGCCGAAGCGTTCTATTTAAATATTCGCCCGTCTAACGATAAACGCCGGCAATTAGATAACCACCGACTCGCGTGCAAGTTTATTTCTTCGCCTGCTGACTCATTGAGAACGTCCGCGCGTTCCAATCGATCCCATCGCCCACTTAGCTCGCGCGCCGCTCCGAATCTGTCGCAGCATCGTTTCCGTAAAGCCGGCAATCCACCGGGAAGCTAAGCTAACCTATGCTATGCGATGTTACGTTTTAACTTAGCTTTTGGTGGAAACGGTTCCATAAGAATGTATTCAAGCTAATTAGTTTAAAACGTAGCATAGCATAGCATAGCTTCCCGGTGGATTTCCGGGCTTAACGCTGCAATTAACAAGTCGAGGGACAGTGAACCACCGAGCGGGCGTTTCGCGGCTTCCGTGTAACTCCGTCGCAGGGACGGGTTTGCCGGTCTATATACACCGCGACGATGTTTTCCCAGCGGCGAGAGAACGGGAAATAGAAAGGGGAGGATAGGTTTAGAGAAAGAGAAAAAGAGATAATGAAACGGGGAGATGTGGTAGCAGAAGAACGACGGTCTGGCTGTTGTCTGAGCATTTACACGCGACCTTTGACCCCGACGAGGCTCGCGCGACGGTAGACGCGAGCGTGGACGATTCCGTATCGTCCTAATAATCGTCTGAGCGTCGGGGGCGATAGCCATGGAGGGGGTTGCGAAAGGAGTAGGCGAGGAGCGAGAGGGTGGAGGGAGGCAGCGTCGCGGGGGTTGCTGGCTGCTAGAGGCCGCGACCACGGCCGTGACCTTGGCGCGGCTCGGGGGTGGTTTATCGAACGTCAAGACTTTCACTGCTATCCCCCCCCTGCCGCCGACGCCGTCTGCTCGCTTTCCCGCCGCCCGGCAGCACCGCGACGCCACCCACACTCCCCTTTCGCCCGCGGCCCATTCACGCAACTTTCTCCGCCGGAGCCGTAACTTCGACGGCTCAACCACCCCAACCACCACAACCACGAGGCCATCCCCCTCCAGCCAGGGCGAGGCTAGACGATTTCCTTGCAATCGTTTCCTTCTACCGCCCCCCACCTCCTTCAACCCCGCGCGCCGACCAGACGAGGGCTGGCAAGCCCCTTGCTTGTCCTTTTGTTATCGAATGACCGACACAATTTCGTCGCAGACGCGAGACACCGGGGATCCCGTGGGCAACGAACGGGATCCGCGGAAAGGATTCCTTCATCCCCCGGAGAAAGGAAAATACGCTCCATCTCCCCCCCCTCCCCCGATCCGTTTCGTGGGTGAGAGAACGTTCCAGCTACCTCCGGAGACGCAGCGTCGAGTTTCAGTTGATCTCTTTTATCGGATCTTCTCATACGGGGCCGGAGATTGGAGGGTGTTTTGTAAATCGAAGAGTGGGTTGGAGACTAAAACAGCGGAAGTCGCGAAGGAAAAATAGGGAGGAGCATTTGTTCGGAGAAGCATAAATCTAGAGAGCATCGATCGCACTCAGCAGGTGGGACGTTACGATCCGTCGCGGCGATTACGCGCAATTTTTCCTCCCATTAATGCGCGAAGACGTTCGACGGAGCGGGGAACGCGTGGGTGGAAGCGGTTTCTTGATAAAATTCTCCCCTATTCTGCCACGGGGGCGAGCGCGAGGGTTCGAAGTCTAGACAGCGACCCTCTCGCGCCCCTTGCTCGACCGCCCCCGGCGTTTCGTGCCGCGGCAAAAGCAAAGCCCGCTATGAAATAACGTTGTATACGCCGTCTGGACCGTTCGGAGCTCTTTCTCAGCCGCCGACGAGATCATCCGCGATGGGATCTGCGATAGGATCTCGACGAGACTCTTCTGCGGCGAGTGGCCCTTCTACGTCGAAATTCGAAAATCAAATCCGCAGGAACGGGTGCAAAGCGGCAGAGCCCTAAAGATGAGCAATACGAGCATGCTCCGAGTAACTCGAGACGTTAAATGCCGAAAACGTTAAGCGTCGGTTTCCAGGGCGTTGGTAGGAGAGGTCGCAGGCTGGCCGCAGGATCGATCTACCACGGCCTTGTCCCGGCCAAATCCATCGATATCAGCCTTCGAATCGGAAGCAGGCTAATCCGGAGACGTCGGCCAGGCTGGCCTCCTCGAGAGGCGGAGAGCCCACGGGGAAAGTGTCCTCGAGAGATCTATTACCCCCTACGTGCTCTTTGTCCACTCTCTTCTCCTCCTACTCATAATGGACCAGCTCCTCCCGGCGTCGATTTCTCATGAAATTCCCTTTATTCCACCCGTCAACCTCCACTCCAGCCCTTTCGACTTTTAATTCTACCCCTCCCCCCCCCCCCCCGCTAGTATCACACCTTCTTCAAGGACGTCTCTCTCCGAAGGACACACTCGCCAATTCCTCTTTCAATCTCCACACGGCTAGAGGATAATCTCCGCGGATGATTGGTTCCCCATCCTTGTTACCCGGATAGCGGATGATCTCGATTTCGACGGGCTTATACGACGCTCGACGGTAATCTGTCGGGGCGAGATAGGACGGGGGGAAAAAAACGGCGACCATGGTGTTTTCGAATCGACGAAGGTCGTCTGCCCTCGCGATCGATCCCCGGCGGCACCCTCGAGGCTCGGCGTAACCCGTTCGGAGTTCAAAATCCTGCGGCGACTGCGAAAACCTTTTGCTTCTTGTTCGTCGACCTTTCCACACCTTCCTGCGTGTCGCCGGTAAACCGAGTCTCCATTCGGCTCGCACACGATGGCGTGGTCCCGTATCCCCACCCACCCCCCAGCCCCTCTGTTCAAGGGGCTGCTCCCTGGGATTCCTGGCCGACTGATAAACTCTCGACGGCGCGCGGCAACGAAAACGGGTGTATCGATTGATTGAAAAACGGTAAGGGAAGGAGCGCACGACGACCATGGAATTTTAACCAGCGATCCCTTCCCCGTTCTCGATCTCGCCTGCCCTCGGCAGCCCCGAATCGTCCCTCGAAAATCCACTTACCCTCGCGTAATCGATTATGACGCATCACTAGAAGTCAAGCGGACGGCTCACCGAGGGTGGGCCGAGGCATTCGACGTACGAGAGTTCGGGGAAAGGACGAGCGCAGATGGAGGAGGGAGGATGTCACGGCGTGATTGTTCCGCAAGGATGACACTAATCAGGGATAAATACGCGTCGACGGTATGCGGCACACCTTGGTCAGCCTGGCTGAGCTGACCGACGCGCGGGTGACTCTCGGGCGTAGAAGCGTAACGCTGTCGACTCGAGCGACGTAGAATCGGTAGATAGTCACCAGAAGGTAATTGCTCGCATTTCCTAAAAAATTTTGGAAAGTACGGAGCAGAAGTGGAGGGGAATAAGGAGCAGTCACAGGTGCGGGAGAATCGCCCAGGGCCTCGAGGTAACGCGCCAAAGTTGACAGTTCGTCCGGGACAATTGACCCGAGGCCCAGCCTCTCGACGTTCTCTCGAGTGTCCGGCGAAAGCCACGGACGTGTTGCGGAGTACACCGAGACAAGGTGACACGTAAGGTACGCGAAGTGCTGGGGGTGAATCGATAAGGTCGCACCAGACGACCTTCGAGGATCAGCTCGCCTCGAGGGGTGTACAACCCCCGAATCCCAGCCGTGATAAAGCACGTAACGTCTTCCTTTCTCCTTATCGAACAGCCGTTCGTAAAAAAGGAACGCCTTTAGGCATTATATTCGACTTTCAATCGCCCATGAACTTCAAAATTGATCAGGTGAACTGGCCAGAGCTCGTGGCAGCACTAAGTTTTTTAGCCACAATAAGACAACTCCGACCCGGGCCCCTTTTAGAGTTTAAATTACCATCTTATGAACTACCATGAGTGAGGTAAATTGATGTCTCACTGCCATTCACGTGCTCTCAGTCTCTCTCAATACCTCCCGAAAGAGTGACCCAAACCAAAAATGAGGCCTTTCTTAGCCTCTTTTTGGTCCCACGATTTTGGAACTGAAGTTTGTGCCAAATGATACCTTACGACGAGACATCAATCACACGAAATTTTCAAGTTGAGGTGACAATTAGTTTCTGAGATATGGGAGGTCAAAGAAGTGAAAATTCGTTAACGCGTTAGACCATACGCTTCGATGTACGAACTTCTCTGCCAGTCCTATAATTTAAACAATTATTTCCAGGGGATTTGCTGACTGCTAACAACGAATTTTAACTTAGAATTTCAAAATTCACGGGAAAAAAATAAAAATCAAGAAATATAAATGTCTGTGTAGTGGGTGCTTTTTTTAAATATATCGTCCACCAAATTGAATCGGTCATTGTGAGTTTTTCTGACTGCCAACAACGAGTTTGAACTTAGATTTTCAAAATTCACGGGAAAAAAATCAAAATCAAGAAATATAAATGTCTGTGTAGTGGATGCTTTTTTGAATATATCGTCCACCATGTTGAATCGACCATTGTGAATTTTGAAAAACTAAGTTCAAATTCTTTGTTAGCAGTCAGCAAAACTCCTGGAAATAATTATTTAAATTATCGGACTGGCATAAAAGTCCGTACACCGAAGCGTATGGGCTAACGCGTTACCGAATTTTCACTTCTTTGACTTCCCATATCTCAGAAACTAATAGTCACCTCAACTTGAAAATTTCGTGTGATTGACGTCTCATCATAAGGTATCGTTTCGCATAAAACTCAGTTCCAAAATCGTGGGACCAAAAAGAGGCTATTTCTTGGGTCACTCTTTATTGCACAGTCGATTTGCCGCACGATTATCACCTGCGTAGATGCATTTACAGTAGGTATATTAAGTTCTTCAGACTGCCATTGTTATTTTTTATATTCTGCCATTGTTATTTTGTACATTCCTCTGTATTTTAAAGGGTTTCTCGTTGATAATAATCAGGTAATTAGGGGGAAGATGCCAATCAACCATAACTCAGAGTTTATCCAGTAGATGCTAACAAAATCGTGCGAGTTCTTTTCTTGTGTCCGCTACTGAAAGAGCTTACTTGGCATTTGTTTTATAATAATAATGATAATAATAAAATTCGGGAAACAAGCTAAGATTCGCCCTGCGTAACTTCAAACACCTTTCCCAGCAGGGTTCATAGTGTTTTCTATATAGCAGGAGCAAAATAACGAGAAAGTAGCCATTATAGACGCATCTCGATCGCGTTACGGTGGGCGAAAGTACACAGGCGCTTCCACCACGTTTCTTTCGTCCCCGAAAGTGGGTCACGAATTTTTTCTACGCCATTACCTCCGCCGACCGACCCGCCCCAGCCATCCGTCCTGCCCTACCCCACAACGCAACCACCTCAGCTCCCCCACGTCTGCGTGCTGTCCATCGATCTCTCCTCCACCGACGGACAGTCTGCTGACAGTCAAAATATCATCCCATTCCCGCAGCAATCGCAGAAGAACACCACGGCGCTCGATTAAACGTAGCCACCCCTTTAAACAACGGAGCCAAAAAGCTCTCCAAAATTACCACCGCGCACAGGTTTCCACGTCCAACGAGCGAATCGATTCACCCCCCCTCCCGACACTTCGCGCTCTTTTACGTCTCGCCGAGGGCAGAAGCGACGCAAAAGGTGGCGTGTTTCGTGGAAACGCCGTCTCTCTCGCCACCCTGTCCTACCTCACTGGACAACCCTGCGATTCCGCAGGTCGGAGCGCGCCGGCCAGACGAGAGCAGAGGAGCAAAAGGAGAGAGGCTCTCGAACAGGTTTCCACGTTCCCTCTCGCTTCCCTGTCTTCCGGAGGTGAACCAGCGCCGTGTGTATTTAAAGACGCGTGCAAAAGCCGCGCATCCGGTCGGCGAGTTCCACGTCGAGACCGATTCGCTCGCCCTCGGATCGAGACGAATCAGAGGGCGATAAAGCGTATTATCTCGGTGGTTTCGAGGAATGAAGAGCACCGGGTGGACGGAAAGCGCGGCCTCCGCGAAACTGTGCCATTTCTTGCGACTTTTCTCCGCGGCGATCTAGCGATTCCACCATCTTCTCGCCCTTTCTCCCCGACTTCTATCTTCCGGTTGTACCTACGTACTCGGATCGCGGCCTCGGGGACGCGCGTCGGCGGTCTCGGGCGCGAGCGAGCCCCGCTCCACTCCGCATTTGCATGCAGATTAAATTCTGAGAATAAGGTTAAGGTTACAGCTGTTCCAGTTCACGCCTCGAGCGCGGCTGAATTAGCGAGGATCGTTGGAGCGCGTTGGTGCTCCGGCGTAGCAAACAATCTCTGCCTCCCGTGGACGGTGCGCTGGCTGGTGAACACGCGTCGAGAGCTCCGTCCAGTTCATTTAACGCAGGGGCCTGTTTCAGCGAAGGGAGAAGCGGACGGGACTCGTGGATCTTCGTCCACCTGTGTCGCGAAATTATCTGCTATCCGAGGCTAATGAAATAAATCGATGGGATCGCGTGCACCTTTGTCATCTTCCCCGAACCGCTGCATTATTGATGAGCCCGCGGAGGAGGGTCGTCCGCAACTTTCGTTATGAGTTGGAGCAATGATTCGTCATCGTCGACGCGTCGACGGCTGGAAACTTTTCGCCGCTCCGTCCCCTGTCTTCGTACGCTCGTCCCTTTTTTCATATTTTTTTCTTTTTTCACATTCAATGGATCCTGGCTGGACAACTGTATGTACTTGGGAGCGATGCGTGCAACTCGGAAACTACGCCGCGAGCGGGCAACCGCACGAACTTCCGCGACGCGGTGAAACTTGCATGAGCCCTCGACGGGGGTTGGCCGGGGATGATTAAGCGGGCGCAGCCGGTTGTTACGGTCTTACAACCGAATTAGCATGTCTGAGCGAGCCTCGATCGTTACTAATACATTGGCTCTCTTTAAAAGGGAGAAAACGAACGTCGCGCGGCTCCTAGACAGTCGTTCCCGTCGCCTCCAGCGTCTGGATTCGACCGCGCGAGGTTCGCGGGCGCTTCCGAGATCGTCGAAGCGAGGGAAACCTCTGTCCAGGGGAAGATTTCACACGATCGAGAGCCAAAGGAGGCTCGAGCCCGTCCGAAGAAGTGGTACGTCGCCAAAGTTCGCGGCGGTTTCGCAAGGCGGAATGCGTGGAGTGGAGTAACAGCCCGCGAATGCCTGAGCAGGGACTTTGCGAAAGAGGCTTCTGCGCCGTTATCGTCGTTGGCGAATCGCTGGCCCCTCTGTGCCCCTCGCCGTCGAATTCCGTTTCCTCGTGTCGCCAGCGCAATCGAACCTTTGGAAACCACGAATGCCGAGCGTGCTTTAAATCCTCTCGCCTTAAATCCTCAGCGACGACTCTGCCCACCCTAGTTCCGCGGTAACTTCTCGTCTTTGCCATCCGAGACGACGCGCGGAGAGGCGATCGTTGCTGGAGTGTATCAGGGGATCCAGGAAACCGACGTTTCCCGCCAAAAGATTAATCTTTTAAGCCACCCCGTCAGAGGCTGCCCCGGATCGCGACCCGCCGACTTCCCTCCCCCGTCGGGCTAATTATTGGAAAGCCGATTAAACGCCAACTAGGTCGACACAGCGTGATGGTCTGCCCCGAGACCGAGGCTCGTCGAAAAATCACGAATCGCGGAAAACGGAAGGGTCTCGACAAGCGGAATCCGACCGGGTCACCTCAATCCTTAATATCCCTGTCGAATCGACATCGACAGCTCCGCTCCCTCCGCCCATCATCCCTCACCCAACGAACCAGACACCTCTGCAGCTGGCTCGTTCCTTCCTCGCCGAAGGTGCAACGCGAGACCGCGCATGCTGAAAATATCCCATGGCCCGCGCCGTTTGGTTACAGCGCCCTGCCGACGATACTCCACTAATCACGTAACGTTCCAATGCCTCATTATCGGAGTGTTTCGCGAGTGGAGCGGGCGCTCGCAGCTCGACCCGAGGATATTGGTAATTACGTTAGTGCCGGGCGATAAATTGGGAAGGAGCGCGCGACGATTAGAGACACGTTCTCGGACTCATCTGCATGTGTCGGTTTGAGAGAGCGTTTCTTTTCTTGCGGACAGGTGGATGGCAGATGGAAGGAGATTAGCGGTCGGATCGATGCTCCCTGTTTCAAATTTGGATCCCCCGGTTGCTCCGACAGACTGATACCTATATCTGCTACTCGAATCTAGTTCACCTGGGATCTCTTTCGGTGCAATGCTCCGAGATGGAAGGAACGGCAAGGAAGCGTCCCGATGCGGGATGAAATTTCTTCGAAACAGCAGCACCCACGCTCGCTATAAAATGGTGTAGGTATAGAGAGTTCAGTGGTTAGGTTGACAACAGCTGACAGCTGTGCCTCGGTATTTTACACTTTTCTACTTTTACACGTACTAACTATTCTTCTCTTTCTTGACTTCTTAGGTATTCACTTTCGTAATGTCTACTGTGCGATAAAGAATTATTATTATTATTATTCAGAGTACTGATGGGAAGGCAGGGCGCACAGTCGATACGGAGACAAAATCGGAGTATCGAAACGTTGCGCCACCGGAAGGGATTGCGTTATCAGATTACCTAGGAGAGCAACGATCCCCACGGCGACAGTCCAGCTAACCGCGACGCGGTGGAAACGAGACCGACAACGATACTCGCTGACCACGCGACAGGGAGCACGAATTATCCGTGCAGACCGAAGGGACTTGCACTTGGTCCGGTAAATCGGTAACGAAAGACGCTATCGTTCGTTTCCTTCGAGTAGGCTAACGTCACGGGGTCAACGACGCTCAGATGATCGACCCCTGAACCTTCGTTTCCGCGTGACTCAGAATCGGCGAACGAAGTTCCGGTTGCGCGTCCGAGGAATTGAGGGTGTCAGGGACGCGGTCGCGGCTCTATCGTGAATCAAGACGACATTGATAGCGGCGGGGACGCGCGTGCATAGCCCCCGCGTACGCGAAATCGCCGATAAAGCCTGATAAATAGATTGCGCTTTCCGCTATCGGCATGCAATGCCTGAGACACGCACTGTGTCAAGGCCCCGCTAGGCGTGCGCGCCCGATGCTAATAGACTCGCACAGCCAGAGGGAGACAGAGATGCCTGTCGAGCGACAGAGAGAGGGAGAGGAACAGAGGGGACCGGCTGCCTATCCTATAGCTCGAGAGCCGTTGCTTACACCGTTTCACTCTCTAAGCTACGTCTAGCCAGGGCTGTGCACACCGATCGAGCCCTGTGGAACCCTCGCTGGAAAGTCAACACCGATTAGAGCCGGGAATGCACCTGAAAGCTGAGCTAAGCTATGCTAAGTTTTAAAAAAATTTGACTTCAACACATCCTTACGTGGAACCGCTTCCACCAAAAGTTTTATTTGTGATTTATAACACAGCCAGACGTAGCGCAGCATAGCTTAGCTTCCAGACGGGTTCCCGGCATCGGAACTTGAACGATTGGTCGACGTCGGTGGATACGACCTACCCCGAAATTAAACTTAATACACTTACTTGGAAATATACTTCGAACCAATGGCGCACCCAGAGTGGGGAGCCAAGGGGCTCTGCACCTCCTAAAGAAGGGGCTTTGTAAGAAGAAAAGAGAACTGGATTTTATTCCTTAAATAAAGTTTCAAAAATATTTTAATCCGTTCAACTCGGCTCCCCCCAAGATTAAAAATTTTAATTCTCACTGCGGCACTGCTCCGAACAGTGATTTGATTTTAATTCGCGAAGATTTCAAGCGAAACCCTGGAGGCCACCCTCCACCCCGACAAACACGAGCAGATATCTCTGAATAACCCCGCGTCGATACACGAAATTTCGCAGGTGGCCCGAGGTGCTGTCCACCGACGCGCTTCTCAGAGAGCGATCGATCAAGTAAACGTAGCCAGAGTGTGGTGGTTCGCGGTGGTTAGCCACGGCCCTGCATCTGGGTCTAGGCGAGCTCGCGCGAGCGAGCGCAAGTTACCGCGACACAGCCGCGCGCGGAAAGGACGAGGCGAACGGTGGCTAGCCGCGAAACAGAGAGAGGAAGCAACCACGGCGAACTGTGTAATCAGTGACGCGCGCGCGCGCGCGCGCGATCCACCGCGACCCAATTTGCAAACTTCTTCCTACACGTTGGATCGTATCGCGACGGTTTTTCCAGCGCCCGCAGCTCGGCAGACCGGAAGCGCGCGTCTTCTTCGCTCCAACCGTTCGATTTTCACGGCGGGCGAAAGCCGAGAGCGTCCTTTCTCTTTTATTTGCCCGCGGCTCGTCATCAGGAGCGACATCCTCCGCGCAAAGTGTCGCGCAGGGCCACGCGCCCTCGTCCTGCCCGACTGTTGCACTTTTCATGAGCTCCGCGACTCTCGCGGACTCGCCAAACACGGAGAACTGCGCGCGTGCTGCCCGTTTTCGCGGTGTCCTCGGAACAATTCTCCTTCCAACGCTGCTCCTTGCCGTATTCTCGGCAATACGCGGCAAGGAGCGTTCGATCGACCTCTTCTCCATCCACGCGTCCGAGGGTACATACCTGTCTGTAAAGTGTAGGCGTAAAAAGGGAACTCCGCGATCTTCGGATCCACCGCGTTAATCGATTCCCACCAACGCCAACTCCCCAATAATCGCCCCCATAGACCTAAGCCCAAACGCTGAGTAAAAATGCCTAGACACCTCCTTCTCGAGCTTCTCGCTACGACCTCTACGTTTGGGGAAATTTTTAGAACGAAGCTTCCTGCCCCCGTGCACGCGACGTTTATTCCCCCGTCAACTGCATCGACCAGCGTTATTTGCGGACCAGTCGTCGCCGATGAATATCTCAGCGCGGCTCCTTGGCGCGATGGGCATTACCAGATGACAGAAGCGAAAAAATTATAGACGATCTCGAAATAGGCGATCGGGACAGAGAAGACGGTGGGGGGGACAGCTTTCCAGGCAATTATACCAGTCTCAGCGACGTCTGATGACCCAATTTGCACCGCCGCCGCCCGTCCCCACGTGGCCGTCGAAAATAATTCCTACGTAGTACTACATCGACCATGGGAGGATCGATCGCGGAAGAGGACGAAATCTATCGTCTGCGACGACGTAGGTATATACATTTCAACCGACGAAAATACCTCCGACTGATAAGAGCCTTCCGAGGAATCGATTCGTTACTAAATTCTTGGGAGCCAACCCTCATAAATTCAGTCTCCAGGCGACTTGTAACTTTGAAAAATTAACGTCGTCTCTCCCAATCTGTTCCCCGAGAGAACGGTTATCGAGAGAAGATTCGTTTGTTTTTTTTTTTTTTCTGACTCTCGGGTAGGATCTCTGTCACCCCGTGACGGAGTTGGGGAGACGGTGCTTTTCACGTGACGAGCCTCCGAGCGCGAACCTAACGACGCGTGAAGAGCGTTCATTAGTCGCTCCTGCACCGCGACACAACTACTCCCCCGATTTTTTTTTCTCGCACGGGGCGGAGGATTCTCTCGATAAGTTTTTTCGAGGCTCCTTTCGCCCTGGCCTGTCTCTCGGCACCCAGATGGCTGCGAGTGGCCAAGGGAGGGTGCCAGGTTGACGGGAGAACCTGGGATCGTCGGAGTAACGGGCGATTTCCGGTACACGAGGGCCCCGGGATTTGTAACGTCATCTCCCGAGGCGATACCCCGGGACCGAATGTAGGTCGATCCGTGGGAATAAATTATCGTCGGGAATTAGCAGCGGGACGTTGACCGATAAGGTCGGGCCTTTCTCCCCCGTTAAATTACCCGTCTACCATTCGACGACCTCTCCTAATTGCGCGGAACCATCAGCAGAGGCTTCGATGCTTCCCGGTGTGCCAGCAAAAAATTGATTAACCCGAATACGCTGCACGAGTTCAACCTACATTTCAGTGCGCTTTCCCTCTCCGGCTGACAGCGTGTTTGCTTCGCGCAACATGTTTGCCCCGGTCGCTTTTCTAAGCACGGTGAGCCGTTCGTCGAGGCCGAACCGCTGAAAGAAACGGGCCGCTGGTGGATCGAAGCCAAAGCGAAACTGGGATCGATCGCGGAGCAACGACTTCGCGCAACTCCGAGGATTAAACACTTTGAATACCCTCTATTCTTTTGAACATCCGGGGATGGTAGATCGTCCCGTGGTCCTGGATTCTGGCAGCCTGTTGAATATCCAATTCCAGTTCGTAGGAAAATCCACGAAGAAATCGTGGAAGAGGAGGAGCGAGGGAATGGCGGAAGAGCCGTGATTTATTTGATCGACGAGTGGCAGCAGCGCGGTCTCGGCGAGCGCGAGGAATTTCAAGGTGTAGGAGCTTGGAATCTAGATCGCAGGCAACCCTCGCTGGGCGGCCCTTCAAGGGCGCGTGTAAGTCCCATGACGGGGGCATAGGTACTTCCTGGGCGAAGCAAGTGCGTACGCGTTAACGCGCGATCGTGACACGAAGCAGACTTCCGTTCCGTGTATCTCTCTCTCCCGATGGTTTCCCTCGTTCTCATATCCGACCAGCTTTTCCTTTTCTTCGCGATACCCATCGAAACGAGGCTGTGCATTTAATTAGAGGCCGCGCCTGCTGCCATCCTGGCTCCACTCCAGCACCCGCAAAATCGTCAACGGGGTTCGACGAGCACGTCGGAATTCCGTATCGACCGTTTCCCTCGCCGTCTGTGCTCCTTTTCCGCCGATCCCCCCAAATATCTTCAGATTCTCCTTGCTGTGCCCATCAGCTGATTTAGATAGTTACTTAATAGTGTAGCGAGCACGTCGCCCAAAGAGATCGAAAGAAAGGAGTCGCCAGTAATAAAATTCGAGGGCCATTAGCCAGCGAGCTCCCAGCGATTATCTACGACGCGAATCGGCGTCCACGATTTATTCATGACGATCAGTCGCCTAATCCCCCGACCGTCGGTTATTCGCGGAGCTCGCTAAATAATTTCCCACCGATCCATCGGTAGTTTACCGCGACCGAAATACTCGGCAGAGAGTCTTCCGTCAGTTTCAGTATTAATTGGCCAGCCAGATCGTTTCCAGATGAAGCCAGGCGTTTCCAAAAACGAGATCCTCCTTTATCGGCCGCGGCTCTTAAATACCGATTGGTCCCGAGCGATCCGGACTTTGCCGCGATGGACGAGCGCCGGAGCGGCCTGGCAGAGCAGATAACCGAGGGGGCAGTCGAATTCTTCCGCCGACACTTTTATTGTAATTCTAATACCTCGGCCAGAGACGCTGGCTGCGAGCGGATTCTTTTATCTGCGCGGAATTGCGAGCCCGTCCTGACGTTGATTTATAGATGAGACATTACGCAAGCTCGACGTTATCACCGTGGCCGCAGAGTGGAGACACGAAGAGGAATAGAGAAGAGAGAGAGAGGGTAGCCTTTTCCTCCGTGCGCGCTTTCGTAAATTAATGGCCGTTCGTCCGTGCTATCGGGCCGCGCGACAGCAATAAAGGATTCAGGAGCGAGCGAGCGCTGGTGGTTTTTCGCGCGGGGCCTCGACCCGATTAGAAAGCATCCCGGAACGAGCTCGATCGCGCCTTTTCCGGGAACGCGTGTGTGTACCAGCCCCGCCGACTGTTTGGCAATCGCGAAACGGTCCTCAGGGTCGCGTGCCTCTTATGGAAAGCTACCGCTCTACGTGGGCGTGACAGACGAATCCACGGTGACCCGTGGTGCTCGCGATATGCATGAGTTACGGCGCTGCAACGGCCAAGGGAAAGCTCGGCTTCCGGAATTCCTGGGCGCACCGTTTACTCTTGCCTCTCGTCAGGGAGTCCAAATAGTATCGCTCGCGAGCACCGTGTATAACTTCAAACTTCACGTCCCGCTGGTGCGAGCATCGCGAGTTAGAACAGCCTTATTAATTTGCCGTCGATCGTCGCGGTACAGTCCCTGTTACCGCCACTTCGTTCATTTTACTTAATAAAAACGTAATGTATAAAGAATAGTGTAAAAGAAAATGTATTATAAAATTTATACGCCACGTTTTCTTTAAGTAAAATAAATAAAGTGACAGTAATAGTGTAATCGCAGTCCTGCAGTCTTCCATTCATATCGGTCCCCCAATTCCGCTCGAATGGAATTCAAATTCCAGGCAGATCTCCGGCGACGGGTCAGGGATGAAAGTCGGCAGGAATCGCGGCGATAGGTGCCAGTGGTGTCGTGGACGGTGGTCGGCCAAGGGAATCGATACGTCCCACGTAGCGAGACCGATCACCTTCTCCGCGTATCATATCCTGAACGGTGCATTCTTGGAGGAAGATGTCATCCGCGGCGGCCTAACAATATAAAGGCCGGGCGGATTCAGCGGCGGTATCTGGCGCGTCGAACGGCCGGCGATCACCGGACCGACCGGCCGTGTTCGCGACCGTTCCAGCCAGAGAATTTCCGCGGCTCGACTTCCTGCACGCGCGTGCACGCCTCTCCCGTCTCTTATTTACTCTCGATCGCAGCGGCCGCGCAGAGAGGGCGAAGGGCGAAAGGGGCAGAGTGGTCTGGGGCATTAAGCGACACGGAATTTCGTCTCGAGCAGCGGCGGCACCGCGTCGAACACCGTGCCTCCGCCTCCGTCGTGGGTTCGTCTTGGTTCGCGAGAGCTCCTCTCCACACCGCGGCGGAGGCTCGCTCGCTCACTCGCTCGCGCGGGCACACACGTGCGCCTGTATTTACACGCGGAGACAGGGCTCACAGGTTAGCCTCGGCCCACATTGGCATAACACTTTCACTGACGTAACACTTCACTCTAAAGTGTTGCGTTGCCATACACGTATCCCTCCCTGTCCCCCCCCCTTCCCCTCCGCCGTGATACTTAGCGATGGGAATGATGCCCTCGCAACCGGCCTATCGATACGGCTTTCCAGAAAACTCTCTGTGAACACCGCCTATTTAGCATCCCATCGGTTCCATTTGCGATCGATACTGGGAGAATCTTCGGGAAACATCTCGAGATTACGCGCCGCCACTTGGCCCTGTGAACGCTTCGATAGGAACTCCGCGAATTATCGTGGGGAGCAACAAGTGTTTAACAGAAACAAGAGCAACGGTCGCTACATTTCTACTCCTCTTGGAAGAAGACCCGCGGTTAGAAACGGAAACGGAAAGTCTCTCCTATCTGACTTGCTGCCAAGATGCCTCATCCAGTCGGGGCTGTAAATCTAACCGCGCAACGGAACATTAAACACGGCGATAATGTGTGTTCGTTCACGCCGTCGCGGCCGCAATCGTTTTGACATTTACATTCACCCGAGACGCTCGTCTCCGCGTTCGATCTTCCGCGTAAATCTTCGACGAAACAAAAAAAAATTCTGCCCGCTTGGAAAATCCTCGGGACTGTCATTATCGTGGTGACGTGAAAACCTCGAGGAACGATGCTCGCCTCCATTGAATGAATAATCCCAGGAGCAAGCTTAACGGCCTGCTAGATCGGTATTTCCCAACCTTCTTTCAGTCGCGACTCCTTTTTTTATATTATTCAAACAACCTGCGACCCCTTTCTATAAAATAAGGTAAATTTACTAAGGTAAAGAAAACATATTAAAAATCGATATTACAGAATATAATTCTAACTTAATAATATTTTTAAGAAAATAAACCGTCACGACCCTCCAGAAAACACTTCACGGCCCAACGGTTGGGAATGACTGTGCTGGATCGTTGGATCGAGAAAAATAGAACTGCGACACCCAAAGAACTCTAAATAACTTCTAAAAAATATATACAACATCCTACAATCAAAGGACCTACTGTACAACGACGGGCGATCCACTGAAACCAGTGAAACGAACGAAAGCTTGAAGGAACACAAGTGTCGCGTCCACCGAAGGACCGCGAGGCACGAAAATTTCCACTGGTACCTCTGGCCCGTGATTGCACAACAGTGTCGCTTCCCCCCCACGAGCAGCAAACTTTGAATCTCGTCGGTAAACAGCTACTGGTCGAAATTAATAAGGACGTTTAATTCGGGCGCGGCCCTCGGGACCGTCTCGACTAAGGAGGGCCAGAGGGGAGGAGGGTGCGGACTTATGACACCGGAAGCATCGCTTATTTGCGAAGGCACCTGCCGCGGTTAGATAGCGATCGACGAAGAAGCGGGCAGACAGGGGCCGACCGAAAGGATCGATCGATCGTTCGGCTGGCTAACCGTAACCCAATTTCAAGCCGACGCGGCGCGGCGATCGGGCCGTGTTCGTGTGCCCCCCCCCCCGTTCGGCGCGCGCACACATTTTCTACACGGTGTGACTCGTGTAGTATAAGGAAATTCCCGGTCTCGCGAGCCGTGACTCTGTTGCGAAACTGTTTACCTGCCGGCATATGGGATAGGTCCAAGGATAAAGGATTACACGAGGCACTCGGTGGCGTTGCCTCTTAAACCGAGCTCTCGCCTCCCTCCTTTTTTGTTTGTGTATTTCCCGCCGCTACTGAATTCGATCGGCCTACTTTCGCGGCTATTCTACTCGCGCGCGGATTATCTCTGGCCGATTTCGACGATCCAATCGCGTCGCACCGAGTAATTAACAGAGAGACGTATGTAGACAGCATCAGCTCGCGACAAGAGGGTCGCTATTTCGGGTTAGAGGCAGGTATGCACCAATAGAATTTCGGGGAGCAAGCGAGGACAGCGTCCGAGACCGTGGATCCGTTCAATTTCCCGGCCAAACTGCTTCTAATCGCTTCGACTGATAAGATTGCGAGATTAGTTAAGCAGCCGACTGGGGAGGCTCATTGTTTCCCCGTAAACCGTCCGGACCCTTCCTCGCGCGAGGCTAATTTCCATTGCGAAAAACGACGGCACAGCGCCGGGGAAATTGCATGGAAACGTAGGCGAGAAGTCACGAAGCCCCGCGTGCAGGCTGCTGCCCGTGGGAATCAAGTTACCGACCCGCGTGTCCTTCGCGCTTAATTATACCGAGCGCGCCGACGCTCGCATTGTCGGCCGGCGCGTGTTTTATTGTTAAGCAAAAAGGGAAGGAAGTATTGTATCGACACAATGAATGAAACCTTGGAGGTTTCCGCGCCGGGATAAGGCCTTCCTGGAACGAGATATCAAAACGATGAACCGCGTTTACTTGCTACGTAACTCGAACAAAGACACGACACTCCTTCGCTTCTGCTCTCGGACAATGCTGCTCCAAAGCCGCTTCTATATAATCGATCGCGTTCCGAGGATTCCTTGCCGCACAGATTTCCAGAATAACGAAGCCGCGGGAGATTGCTAGCCGGAAAGAGGACTCCCTCAAAGGGACTGGTAGGAAGTCTCTAGTGTAAACAGACCGCGTGCATTCGACTCCTAAAAACGGGGACCAACGATGCACGTGTTCCCCGTTAATACGCTTTAACTACTCTCGCAGGTCCACGCACGCCTCGCCCCTGTGTTATGTTTCCAGAGTTTTTTGTCAACCCTTCTGAACCGATCCTGGAAGCGAGGCGCACCTGTCACGACCCCTCGTCTCGACACTAAGGCTAACAGGGGACTTTGACGCCCTGCTTGGGTTATGGGAAGATATCTGGGATGCTCGAAGGGGTTTAGTCAGTGGCGGTTGATGAGCAGTTGCCGCCTGAGCCTCTGCCCAGAAGGTCTCCCGGGGCCCCATCTTCTAATCAAAATTCTTATCTTATCCAGAAACTATATTTTCTTCTGTTTCCACTAATTTTCATACCACGCGCGCGTAAATTTATTTCTAATTCTGTTACGTATACAGGGTGTCCCAGAACGTTCGTCACCTGGGCATTTTTCCTTAAATCCGCCACTGGGTTTAGTCCTTGCTTTCGTACGTGTCGATTCTGGTATTAGCTAAAGGAACAACTAATAGATCGAGTGTTTGCTCCGAGAGTTCCACTTGCATCTAGTTCTCTATTCCTGGCAGCCAAATCTAGCCTAGATTCTTCCGCAGCTACGCAGATCACTGTCCCACGATTTTAGTAGTAGGTTTAACACAGAGGACACCGGTGAACAAAGTATTCGAGAACTCTGCGAAAACATGGCTGCAGAGGCACCAGCGGATTTCCAACAGGTGGTTCTCGGCACACGTATCCCGAGTCGGCTGGACCCGGAAGCCTCCGAAGCTCGGATTTTCGAGTGGCTCTGTAAACCCAAGAAATTAGCGGAAGGACGAGGAACCGTCGGTCGGGCAGAGGTGGTCCTCGAGCAAATATTATTCCAAGTTTTTTACGGCGGAGAAATCGGAAGGGGGAAGCGTTAGCCGCGAGTTTCACCTCGGCTTCCGGGTCTCTGCTTTCGAAAACAATTCTTTCCCCGTGCGGTCCCGTCGGGGGAGGGACCGCGACGACGCTCCGCTCCGTGGAAAAACGACGTTTACTTTCCACGCTCGGAACGCTGATCTACATGGGCGAAACTGATCCCCAGAGAGAGGACAGTGGGGAAAGACGCGCTCGTGAAAGTAGAAAAAAAGGCCGTTAAGGGGACGTGGATGCTATGAAAGCGACTTCTAGCTCCCCGTTTGGTCGCCTGACCGCTGCGCGTTGTTTACGCGTTAATTTAATCCTTTCGCAAGGAAAAGCCACCGTCGATGACTCACCGCGTTGACGTTCGCTGGATCGGGGAACCTAATCACTACGATCGACCAAAAATCGATTCTCAAAAGCAAATACAGGATCACACGCAGTGACGCACCCAGAGGGTGGTGGTGGTAAGGGGTCCTGCCCCCCCCCCCCCAAGAAAGAGTTTTGCACAAAGAAAAGAAAACTGGGTTTTATTCTTTAAATAAATTTCTATAATCATCTAAAGAATTCTATTGAATTTGCATTAAAAATATTTTTATCCCTTCAACTCGGCTCCCCCCAAAGAAGGGGCTTTGAAAAAAGAAAAGAAAAACTGGATTTTATTATTTAAATAAATTTCTATAATCATCTAAAGAATTTTATTGAATTTGCATTAAAAATATTTGTATCCCTTCAACTTGGCTCCCCCCAAAGAAGGGGCTTTGAAAAAAGAAAAGAAAAAACTGAATTTTATTCTTTAAATAAAATTCTATAATCACCTAAAGAATTGTATTGAATTTGCATTAAAAATATTTTTATCCCTTCAACTCGGCTCCCCCCAAAGAAGGGGCTTTGAAAAAAGAAAAGAAAAAACTGGATTTTATTGTTTAAATAAATTTCTATAATCACCTAAAGAGTTTTATTGAATTTGCATTTAAAACATTTTTATCCGTTCAACTCGGCGCCCCCAAGATTAAATCCTGAGTGCGCCACTGATCATCCGTCTCCTGGTTATGTCGCTTACACCGAGGACCCTAAACGACGCAGAGAGACAGGCTCGAGCCTCTATCCTCCCTTTGGAGACCCTAAATCAGTGTACGCGAAGAGTAAAGCCGGGAGTGAAGCCGTTTCCAAGTTTCCCACGTTTTTAGGCCTCCTTCCAGCGCTACGAATTTCCTCGCGGGAAACTACAACAGGTATTTTCCCGTGCGGCGATCGAACGCAGCGTTCGCATCGCCTCGGGAGGGGTTATAGGTAATGCTGGAGTGCTCGGCAGGGGGCCCTGACCCGATTGCAGAAAATGTCAACACTCTCGTTACGTAGCTGCACTATCGCCGGGCGAAGCGAACGCACGCGCTCGCGCGCACGCACGCACGCACGAAAAGGCGCACACGCAAACGGGCACGCACCGTCGAGGCCGGTACGCGCGAACCGGGGGGCGTAGCCGTGGGTGTATGGGTGCGTGAACAGCAGCAGCAGCAGCAGCGCGCGCGTACGCTTTGGTGTCTTTAAAGTGGCCATCTTGACTTCACTTTCAAACGTTGCTATCGGGCTGGAAAGAACGAGCCAGCGAGCAGAACGGAGAGGGAGATAATCGGAGGTGGAGGAGAGAAGGTAAGACGGCGAGAGACTGGGGGAGGGGGAGTAGAGGACGCGGTGCGCGTTGTGGCACACAATGTGGCAATACGAGGAAGCCGATTACCCAACGAGCCCCGGGATCCCTCGAACCCGAGCACCCGTTACACGCGATTCCGCGTAATTCGCCCATTTGCGTGCCACTTCGATTCCATCGCGAGAAATCCCTTAGCTTTTCCCACCTCCGTCGATGATTAGACCGGGCAACCGACGGCGGGAACGATTATTAGGAGGCACCGTGTACCTAAGTATACACATCTTCGAATGGGAAAGGGTTGTTGAATGGAGCGTAGATGGTAACTAGGAAAGCGTGTGCAGGCATGACTCACTAGCCCGCGAGATATCCCTTTCGACGAGCCACTCGAAGAGAGCGTTCGAGATCGGCCACACCAATTACGGGTGTAATCTCTGATCAACGAGCACACGGCCGACAGATCGCGCGTTCTACCGACGGGCGTAACACTTTCGCGTTTTCGAAACACAGGGAGTCGACGGTCGTTGGAGGTTGCATCCTAGTAAAGGGCCATGGACCGTCGGCCACGTTATTGAAGAAGAAATAGGACGACTTACCGGTGCCGATACGTACGGTGCGCGGATATCGATTCGCAGCACCTGTTTGTTCCTCGGCCGAAGAGCAGAGTCGCGCTGCGAGGGGGTCGGGCGAGACAGAGAAGGAGAGAGGGGCAAAGTCGACGCCGGGTCTCGAATCTATTTCCGTGGGGCCCTAACCCGAGTGTCGAGAGACAGAAACCGACCAGGGGGGAGAGCGCGCAGACGGAGACAGAGAAAGAGGGGCAGAGGAGAATTTATGTGTTTGGAGAGGGTCAAGGGAACGAGGGTAGCGACAAGTGCAGCGGAGTCGTGCAGCTGGATGCAACAGGGGGTAAAGAACCGCGTAAACGGAGCTCCCTCGTTTGCATTATCAGGACCAAAACATTACTTTGCCGAAAGTTAGATATATCTTTTCCAATCAACTCGCGCAGTTCCTCCCTTCCTCCCTCTGTTGTACGGCTTCAGCGAATTACTGGACAACCCGTGTTCTCGATTTAAAGAAAGAAGTAGGTTAAAGCGACGTGGGAATCGAGCTATATGCCGTTTTTTCGCGGGTTCGTTGGACGCGTCGCCCAGGGTAACGACGTGAAAATCCACTTTTCGTCGGTTACGCAGGATGCACACGGCGAAAGTGATGCGTGTCGAAGAGACGAGACAGAGCGAGCAAAAGTGCACGCGAGAGCGTGGTGCGCGAGTTCTTTTCTCTTCTGCGAGTAAGGAGTTCACTGGGTGACACGGTGGTTCACGGACGCGAACCCAGAATTCGTTTGCACCGGCGAGCCGATTGTGCGTCGAGCCTCGCGACACAATGCGAGAGCGCGGCGCGGCGCGGTGTCGGTAACGGGGCTCCGTTGGAGATATTCTTAACGGAGATCGATCGGCCTGAGATGTACGACGGAAATGAACCGCCGACCGTGCGAATCGTTACCCCGCGGCAACTGGGTCACCGGCGCTCACCGGCGAATTGTCACATTTCGGTCGATATCCCCCTGGAAGCGCGTTCTAATCTGTGTTTATAATAGTTTTGCTAGAAAGTTCAGTTTCTCACTTTCCAACCGCTTTCTAAAAATGTGAAAAGAACAACGGCGAGCACCCATTCCGTTCTAACCGATTCGCGTTCTAACGGCACGTAATTGGCCGTCGTCGGGGCTCTCTGCGGTCGGGGTCCCCCGTGTTTACCGCGGGCCGCTCGGGCTCTCGGCGAAAATCACGTACCGAGGATATTTGCGCTTCGCCGTACGACACCCGCAAAAAAAGTGGAACGAATAAACAACGAGGCTCGGGGAGAGCTTTCGAGCCTCTCTCTGATAACGAAATCACCAACAGGCGAAACGAGAGCGACCCATTGTTGGAAATATTGCCGTCCGCCATTGTTATCGAATCAATATCCCGGAGACCTGTCCCTCCTTCTTCGGAGGCTCGCAACTTTTCATCGTTATCGTCCAACATTGACAGACGGAAAGACCCATCCGCCCCTTTGATCGTTTTAAATGCTCGGGTTAAAGGCTAAGCGTCTCACGCGGCCTACAAAAGGTCGTTACCACTTAAACCGTCTTAGCGCGCACGTTACGCGCGTGTATATGTAAGCCAGACGAGCTGGCGAGCGCCTGTGCCCGAGTATCGGAGCGAGGACGCTTCAGCAGGTACACACAACTGCTCCGCGTTATAGAGCACGACAGCTATGTGGTATAAGACGCGCGCGAAGCGGCGTCGTATTTGCGCCGCGGGTACGCGCTAAGGTCACGTAAATACACGCTCTTTCTCGACGGTCGTTGCACGCACCTCCGTCTGGGCGGGGAACCCGAAACAATCACGAAACCGTGTACGCGCGTAGTACGGTGGTTACGACACGGCTGTAAATTGTAAGAATTGGGCCACCGGCTGCACACACGCTTGCCTGGGCTGTGCGTGCACGCCCGCGGTTGCACACGCGCGCGCCCCAGCTCGCTGCTTTTTTTCCCCCGTCGACACAAGAACGCAGGCGCAATTATTGCTAACGCGGATGTCTGGTCGCGATTCGCGGGGCCTTGGCCGGTTTCCCTTTCGGAGTAGCGAATCGACATTGCTCGAATGCCGAGAGTAGTTCCTGCCGGTCGTGGCAAGTGGAGCCCTCGGTACGAGCCGCGCGCTCTTATCGATGTACGATACAAACTTCATGGTAAGGACGTATTAAAGCAGTAATTTCTACCGTACCGACAGAGTGGTGCTCGCTATGATAACCTCGAGTGAGGATAATTAGTCGCTGTAGGTAAATAGAACGTCTATGGTAACTGGTGTCGTCGGTAATGTAGAGTATACGAGTGATCTACCTAGGGTACAAGTGGAACCAGTTGGTCGAAAGTCTGTGCAATCCTACCTTTGCTGGTTTCTGGCTGGATACTCTCCGTCTTGATTTCCGCCCTCGTTGCGTAGGGGATGGAGGTTGGAGATGCTTGCGACGAAGGAGCTGCTAACTTTTCTGTCGCAGAGGAAAACAACAGATGAACGATCTTGTGGATGCTGAATGCTACTCGATTCGTGGCACACTACTCACCCGCTAATAAAGGATTGGCCGCCGCGATATTGTACCTCTGCCGTCTACAGGAGGATGTTACGGAAGTGGTGGTGGACGTGGGCTGACTTGCCTCGGCCAAATCGGCTTGCAATTCTCGGAGGAACGTGTCCAGCGTGTCAAAGGGTTCCTCCCCTGTGACACCGGCCATTCCTTCGCTCTCTTCCGCTGGCATGTTCGGAGCGGCCGGCGTCCCCACTAGGGCGCTCAATTCCATCGGGGAGAATTCTACTGACTGCCCTGTGCTGCTCTCCTAGTAAATACACAACAGTGAATGTTTATCGAGCCGAGGCCTTTCCCCACGATCGTGTAATTAATCTCGGAACGGAACCAACCTGGAGACACTGCGTCAAGTCGACCATCTTGCCGTCATTGTCAGGGCACCAGAGCAGCTCGTCGTCTATGAAGGGCATGTTTGACTCCTCCTTGGGCACGAGGGTGGAGGTTAGCGTGAGCGTTTGCGATACGGGGACCGGCATTGGGACCCGTACCCTGCGGTGGGGCCTCTCTAGCCACCCCCGCGCTTTCTAACATCCAAAACCACCTCTCAACCGTCCCCGCTCTTCGCCCCCTTCTTTTTCTGCGTAGCAGAAAATCCGCTTCGATCCTACGCGCTGCTCCGCTTCCCCTGAAACACAACACGCACATGGTTCGTTATGGACGGGGATGGCCACGGCAAGTCTCTCGGCGCGTAGCATGTTTGAAAATTACTTTCTCCCGTCACACGGAACGAACAGGTTCCTAGAGCGGCCATTTTGCGATCTATGGACGAATGTGCCCGTTGCTCGTCGATAATCGAGAAACGGATCCAATTCGATCTAATCACGGGGCAGCGATCGATGGTCGCCGGACGGTCGATGATACGCCGAACACCGATTGCAATAATCAACGAGCTAATATCATGCAGCGTACGCGGCGTGTAACGGAGGAGCTGGTAACGCTGGCATTTCCATGAAAGTGAAAACACCGAGTGAAAACTTTCTTTCTGGCTCGTAGGTTGTTTCACTTCCTGTGCGCGTAACCTCACTCTCCTGCCCGCCGCTTGCATTTCTATGCAGCTTCTACGCGCCGCTGTCTTTACGTAATCCACAGCCGCGAAAGAAAGTTTCTATCGTTCCGAAGAGGTTAACATCCTCTAGGCTCTCTACCTATTCGAGTATCGCTCGCTGGTAAAGGCGATCGAGAACCACAACGATTTCCCTATCGACTATGACGCAGAGGGCGATTTTAATCGCCCTTTAGTCTAATTGAATAAATGACAGTTACAATCGAACTTGAGGATAATAGCTTCCGGATCGCGGTATCGATCCACAACAAAGAATGTGTGAGAGAGAGAGAGAGAGAGAGAGAGAGAGAGAGAGAGAGAGAGAGAGCGAGAGAGAGAGTGAGTGAGTGAGAAGCAGGTTTTAAATCGCCCGCTGCAAACAGAGA
Organism: Andrena camellia; assembly: GCA_029448645.1. NCBI lineage: Eukaryota > Metazoa > Arthropoda > Insecta > Hymenoptera > Andrenidae > Andrena > Andrena camellia. Next base: position 35,615,627 of record CM055680.1, read on the forward strand.
CGGACAGTTTAGATATGGCAGACGATGAGAGCAGCACGACGTCCGATGAGAGTCTTGACGCGAAAAGTGAGAAATTCAATCCGATAAAAGCGCTGTACTCGTCCAAGATGCGGCTCTCGTCCTCGAAAGCACCGATTTACGACAATGTATCCAAGTTCGAATCCATACTGTCCGGTACGTCGAGACAATTGAAAGTGCGTATGCCATGAGTCACTACGCTCGCTCACGCTCGCCCTACCTCCGACCATTCTTCAGCTCCTCCGTTCTGGTTTCTTTCGTTATTTCAGAAGACTGATAAAACGCTCGACGTGAAGCAAGGGGGACGTTCGAAGCAACGATTTTTACCTCGTCAAGGTAAGACCCGGTCGCATCTATCAGCCGTGTCACACGTCCACGTGACGGTCTCGCCACCCTCGAGAGTGAGGTTATGTCAGCCGGTCGAGCCAACGTTTCTGTACCCGTCCAGAGATGGCGACCCTATGCAACCCCTGTGCTGCCGGGAGGTCGCAGTTTCATTCATGATAACTTGCACGTGGTATCAAATTTCAATACGCTTACGGTTAGCTAACACTACGAACCAGTGTGCGTACGCGGAAGTAGAACGGGAAAGACCCGTGAGACTTTACTGCGAGCCCTTCCAAACCGGGAAAATAAACACACTGCAGCCCCACGTTATTGTTCGTTAACAAAGATATCAGAAGTATTTTCCCCTCTGAGGTATTTCTCCCTGAAAATACTAGAATCTTCGCAGAGTTCCAGGGTTTTCGACTTTACAGGCGTAGAGGCCTCTGCGCGTTTAGAATTTCCAGCCTAACGAGACTGCAGGAAAGGCAATTCCCACATAATAGCTCTAAAGAGTACGACGCTCGGTAGTTTGCGCGTAGTTATCGACTGGACATCGCCGAGGTAGACTGTTCCATATTCGTGAGAGTCTCTCCAATGAATCATTAGGCTGTTTTTTCATCCCGCCCCCTGCCCTCGCCCCTTGCCGGTCTCGCGTTAATAGCGCGAACAAACGACGCCGGCGTTGGACTCTATATCCTAGATATTGGCACACTTTATTTACGATCGCCGACAAATACCACGAAGGCCGTCGCGTCGGTGTGCGCTCGCGGCTAACTTACTCGCGCGCGTGGTCGCGTGGAATTTGACCTCCGCGAAAGTGCGTCAACTGGTGGAAGGCCCCAGCGCGGGGCAGGGGAATGGAGGGGCGGAGGTGTCTTCTCATTGTTTCCTTCTTCTCCCGAGCAGCGTCCTTTTATCGCGTGCCTGCGCGCCCGCGGAGCGATCTCTAATGTCGCCGAGACCTTCCCCCGGGTGCGCTATTTGCAAACATCGCGGAAGGCCTACCGAAATGTTTCGCAACCGCGGAAGCTCGCGAGCCCGCGAATCCATACAGGGTCGCTGGATGCGAAGCTATATTCCCCTCGCCGTTTATGCAGCCCCGGCGGCTGCTTACCATCGAAATTCATTATCTATGCTGATCTCACAATAGAACCTGTTACAAGAGACCCACCGCTGTATCGCCCCGTCCCCATAGCGCCGTGTGCCTCGATCTAGCCCTCGTCGAAACTTGACCGAACTCCGCGTCGCTTCTTAACCGTGATTCTGACACGGTGCCAAGCGAGGTCGGCTTAGATTTTCAGTGAAAGTGGCGCGACGGTTACCGAGCGGCTGGACGCCACTCGGAGCAGAGATTTCGGCACCGCGACGCCAAAGGGGCTGTGTATTCGAAAATGAATAGACGCTTTGGGGGAAGGACACATTCGGTGGTCTATACCCTCAATGGAATAAGCTTTGCACTCAATTGTCCACTGTGTCTCGAGCACCTCGCTGGTATTCTCTCCACCCCCGTTACGTCGCGCCTGCCCCTTCCCCAGCGGCGTGTACGCGGAACGCAGACACCGAGGGTCGCGGAAAACTGAACGAAACAGGGGGAGGAGCGGACGCAGGGGGTTGGTCGGGTGCGCCGAGGCTCGGTAGACAGAGCTAGTTCCCTTCGTGTCCCACCGGATACCCCGGGGGTATGTATCTATTGGCCGGCAGCCAATTACACGAGGCAGCCGATAAATCACGGATCCCTGACCCAGTGCAGTTTTATATTTACAGGCGACGCTGGTGCGCGTGCGAAGCAGAGAAGAGGAGAGGAGGCGAGCTAGTGTGCGCGCCAGTACAACTCGTCGCTGCTGCATTCGCCTCCTCTCCTTCGCTCTTTCACTCTCTTCTCCTCGCTCTCCGTCCCTCGCACCCGTGTCTATGCGCGAATGTCTGCACGTGTCTGTGTGGCGCGTACAGGGTTCTCCTCGCGGCGATGCTCTCTCCCGCGACATCGTGTGGAAAGCCGCGGGAGAGCGAGAGAGAGAGAGAGAGAGAGAGGGAGATAGAGAAGAGGGCGAGAAAGATAGATAGAGAGAAGCCGAGAGAGGAAAGGGAAGACAGAGAGAGCTCCTCTTTGCAAAGGGGGTGGAGAGGGATTCTCCGCGCGGCTGTGTGAGTGAGCGGGGTGGGGTGTAGCGGCGTATACGTACGTAATGCAGCACTTGTTGCGCCCGGGCGTCGACCTCGGACTCAACCCGAGGCTCCGCGCCGGACTGACCGTCTTCTAGACCGAAAATTTTGCACGGCGCGCCGCGTAACCTCGACTGGAGGTCCTTCTGCTTCCGGTCGTTGCATCTCGCGGGACCCCTGTTTATCTCGCTCTCTCTTTCTCTCACTCTCTCTCTCTTTTCCGCATCGCGAAAGTGACATCGATGGTTCGTTTGGGAGGTCCGAGGGAAAGGGTCGAAACGGGGAAGTGGTTTCACGGCGAAAAAGAGCCTCGACGTTGGAAATCTGAGCGCGATATCGGGATAAGAAGATCGCGGGCTGGACGAGAGTCGCAGCAGCACTTGTTGCGTCCGGACGTCGACCTCGGGGCTCGACTCGAGCCTCCTCAGCTTCGTTCGGCCGGAACTGCGATTTTCGCGATCCCCGCGAGCACCCAGAACGCGATCGAACCTTGTCATCGTACGTTTCTGCCGACATTCCCCCGCGAGACGTTGCCGCGATGTATCGCCTGCTGTTCGCCGTGCAAGGAAGAGAAAGCTCGATGAAGATTGCGCGACACGGTCGAGGCTGCGAACGATTTTTCCCCGACCTAGGGCAACGCTGGCGTGCGTCGTTCCTCCGATAACGACGCTCCCTGGAACGCTAGAACGGGGCGACCCGCGAGACCGTCTAGCTAGGTCGATCTCTCGGCGTCGAAACCCCTCCCGGGCGTCTCCTTCGCCGGCGTTCCGCCGTTCTGGACGATCCTAAGCTCCGTTCGAGGAACGCGAGAAGGCACCAACACCGTTTCCCTGCCGCAAACGACGATGCAAAATTGCAAAGCAGGCGGCAGTCGTTCGCCCCGAGTAACGGAATACACGTCGCGCTGTCCATGTTTTCCCTTCGATCCTCGCCGTGTCGCGCAATATTTATACGCGCCGGTTGTATTCTCCTCTAGAAGAGCTTCCTTTCCTTTTCAATTCCCGCCCGTTTCGCTGCTATCCTCTCCTTCCTCCGTTCCATTGCATATACAACAATGTCAGTTCTTAGTTTTTCATTATCTATTTATTTATTTATTTCTTTAATCTATTTATTTAATTATCTTATATCGTTAAACACTACCTCCTCTTACTCCGTGGTCAATCGACCAATAGCGATCTGCCCGCCAGATGTCCCAGCGTTTTTACCCCCGGAGCATTATGAGACGCGGAAGGGTGCTCGACCAAAGTATCAAGCGACTCGCGCGACCGTGCTTTCGAGCGCTTTCGTTCGAGGCTACTGGCGACACCCGGTAGACTGGACGATCCAATTCCTCGGCCGTTCGTCGTGTGCACGTACACCGCCGCCTCGACCTATCCCAACGTAACAGATGACTATCGAGCACGCCGAAACGGTAGCGTTTCTCACCCTCGGAGAATCTAAAACGTATCCACCGTCCAGTTCCTCTTATGCCCGAACCGATGTCTCTCTGTCGCGCAGAAGGAGTCGAAGGAACTGTTCCGTGCCCCCCCCCCCCCCGGCAAGATCGATCAACACCAGCCCGCGGTCGGTGGGCAAAGACACACGAGTCCACCGCGGAATTATCCGTCGCGACTGTACGTGGAAACGCGCGGAACGATTCGGAGTGACGTTAATTGCGCCCGTCACTCGTCGATTCCCTCCGAGGAAACGAGAAGCACGGTTTTACCGCGAAGAGGAATGCGGCGTGCTTCCTAGATGCATATCAAGCCAGCCGCGACGTCATTGAGAACGATTCGTGAATCCAGCGACGCGACGCAGCGCGCCGATCTACTTTTTCCCCTCGACAGCGGCGCGTCGCCCCTGCTCCGGGGTAAAAGTGATTTCTCCTTTCTTCTGGAACCTCGCCGAGCCTCTTTCAGCGGACTTTCCTGCGGCTGGTTCACGCGGTCGGCCGCGATTTCCCACGCGGTCGCGACCAGGGGCCCCTGACTACCTCGAAACCGGTAAAACGCCGCGGAAAACACCGGCATCCCCCTCGAAATTCTCGGTGCGCTCTACCCCCGTGGTGGTTCTATCCGCTACGCGCGGCACGAAGAAAGCAAAGCGACCAACGGCGCGGGAGGCGCGGACGAGAAGGGATCGAAAGGGCCTGGTCGCAAAAGTAACAGTACCTACGGATAGTTCGCGTAAAGCAAACTCGCGGAGTGAACAAGCCTCGGCCACAGCGTTTCCTCGGTCGCGCTCGCGCGGGAGCGTGTGTGTGCGCGGAGACGCGTGTCCCCTCGTACACATCGCCACCCTCCCGTACACGTGAACGAAAAAACCCTGGGCTGTGTAGGAGAGCGCGTGCGCGTGCGCACACGTGCAATTCAGTGGAGCATAGGTACGTGTCGCGTGCGCGGGTATTCGCGATTGTGAGCACGTTTGCGCGCGTGTACGTGCACGTACACGGGTGTATGTGTCTGTAGAGAGGTCTGGTGGCTGCTCGGCTGCCTGCCTGCTTGCCTGCCTCGGCTCTCGGGTGCGCTGCCCGCCAGGACGTTGAACCCAGCGCGACTCAACCTGGGGATCATCCGCGGGTACAACCGGGCCTCCTCCTCCACCTCCACCTCCGCCACCTCCTTCTCCTCCAAACCCCGCCGTCCCCCTTCCCCGCAGATCTTCCTCCTCCGTTGCTTCCACTACCGTCTCCCTTCTCGTTCCCGCCTATCCTCCTCTCTCTCTCTCTCTCTCTCTCTCTCTCTCTCTCTCTCTCTCTCTCTCTCTCTCTCTCTCTCTCTAAGCTCCTAACCCTCTCCTCCGCCGATATTTCGTTCCCTGGCACCGCGACGGGGGTACCGCGTCGCCCCACCTGCCCCGCGTTGCGCGAGCTCGCGCGAACATTCTCCAGGGGCCGTCGTACCCACCTGCACAGGAGGATCCTCTGCTGCGAGGGACCAAGTGCTCCTTCGCACGCACGGTAAACATTTTTGCAGGTGAACACGTGAGATACGTTGCACGGACGCGAGCCAGCGAACGATCGAGCCCCGTGGCCATTCGCCACGCATACACGGGCACGCACATACGCGCTCGTGTATATGGGGGGACACGATAATTGCCGGTACGCCGGGCTTTCGACGATTTTCGATCGTCCAAGGGCCACGAGGTTTTATTCCGATTCTTCCCCGGGTGATTGCAACCCCGTGGCTGCTCTCGGTCCCTGGGAACTTGGAGCGGAACACGGAACCCTCCAGGAAGTCGCTACGGTGGAAGCCACTGCGATAGCAAGCTTACCCTCCGCGATAACGCTCACGTACCCACGGGTTTTCGCGACGCGACGACGAAACAAGAGGATAACGCCGTTTCGCGCCCCCCTGCGCCATTCCTTCCCTCCGCGGTTGCGATCCTAACGGTTCCCTCCGCGGTTCAAGCGCACGTGAACGTGCTCCCGGAGTGGCGCGTTATCGCCACGGCCCGGCCCGGCCCGTTGGTGTGTAACCGAGGATCGGAAAAAGGCTCTCACTAGGCGGGGAGGTGGAAAAAAATGACGGCACACCGCGGAGGTGGACCGGGCGTGTTTGCATCGCCTCCTCTCTTCCTCTTTCTCGGCCACCTTTCTCGAGCGCGCGAGATCGCTCGGGCCGATTGCATCCTCGCGCGGAGAACGAGAACCGACAGTGGAAAGCGACTATCGTAAACGAAGGAGCCGACCCTTCCGTGCCTCCACTCGATACTCCAGAGCTTTCGCCGGTATCGCTCGGGTACAGGGTGTTTCTTAGCACGTGGTCTGCCATTGGAAGCTTAGAACCAGCGAGCTGGCTGCATTCATTCCTTTTGGTACCATCGAAAAGCACCGTAAACTGGGGGAACATTGGCATCTACTTAACATCTATTAAAAAGGAATAGGAAATTTTTTTTATGTACTTTCACACTTGTAGTACAATCACAAACGATGCGATGTTATAATAGGATACCTAAACCAAATTTAAAAATATTAATTAAAAAAAATGAAAAAATAAAAAAAATAAAAAAGAGTGCATTGAACATGAAAAGAAACAAATTTAAGTGTTACTTTAAGTTCAGATGTGGTAAAACTTTAGTTGTTAATGCTATTTATATGATGTGCTAATGTTACCCGGTTACGGGGTAAGATTGGCAAATATTTAACATGTATTAAAGAAGGATAAGGACAACAATTTTATACATTTTGACACTTGTAGTGCATTCACAAAGGATGCAATGTTATGATAGGATACTTAAAGCAAATGTAAAAATGTTAATTTTTATATTATATAGCAAAATATTCCGAAAACATGCCAATGCTCCCCCAGTTTACGGTACCTAAACCAAATTTAAAAATGTTAATTAAAAAAATAAAAAATAAAACACTATAAAAGAGAGTGCATTGAACATAAAAAGAAACAAATTTAAGTGTTAGTGTAAGTTCAGATGTGGTAAAACTTTAGCTTTTTACGGGGTATTTAACATGTATTAAAGAAGGAAAAGGACAACAATTTTATGCATTTTGACACTTGTAGTACATTCACAAATATAAAAATATTAATTTTTATATTACATAGCAAAATGTTCTAAAAACATGTCAATGTTTCCCCAGTCTACGATATATATTGCTAAGACGTCCAGGTGTAATTTCGGTAATCCAATTCGCGAGCGAGTGACAAGCCTTTGAGCCTCCCGCGAGATCCTGTCCCCCAGGTTCGCGTGGAGCGAACGAGTCAGGGGGCCGTCTGTGCGCGGTAATCTTCGCGATTAGCCACGCGTGTACCGTAAACAAAGCAATTTCTAATTTCACCGCGGCAAGTGGGGGGCACGCACGGACGCGCTGGCGGTGCCCACCGAAAATCCATCGCGGCGCGCGTCCACCAGCGTCCACGGCTTCGGGGCGCGTATTTTTACTGACGGTCGGGCCGCGTTTCGAGCTTCTCCCATTCGGCGGCTTCTCTCGACTTTTTATTTTTAGAAATCGCCGGCGAACGCGCGCCACCCGTGGTCGAAAAATGCTCGCGCGAGCGGCGCGGTTAGAGTTTGAGGCTAGTCGCCTCGTCGAGTGGAATTGGATCGCGACGATAGTGAAAGTGGCGTGCTCGCGAGCGGGTTGGCGCAAGCGCGAGCGGTAGACACGGAAAGGAATAAAGAAAGGTGGAAAAGAAGCGGGCGAGCGCGCTCGGGTGGCAGGGGAGCAGCCGAGTCTGGTGCCTTAAGGTGGATGAAAGTTATCGGAGAAAGCCAATTGGCAGCGTCGAATCTGGCGAGCGCGCCTCGATCGACGGCTTGGCCCCCCCCGAGTCTCTCGCGCGGCGTACTCGCTCCTGCGCTCGCGCTCCCGCGAGCCGCTACGTGTGGGTAGGCCGGTCGCGCGAGCGCGCACACCAGCGAAATAAGTGCACTGGTGTGCGGCGCGTATAGCGGCCAGCCTTTACGTAACTTCGCGGTGTTCCTCTTTCCGCGCTGCACCGACACAGGGACGGACCTACGCTCTAGAGATCCCCACTCGCGATTCAAACTTCTTTTCAGATTTCCCCAACTGTCAGAGAATTCGTCAGAGAGTGGATATTGCCGCGTTCGAGGTTGCTTTCGCTATTCGTACACACGTCAGTGTTTCTCTCATTGTGCTTTAAAGAGTCGAGCAGTTATATAGCAGCCAGCCTTAGTGTATTACTTATTGATATGGAAAAAGTCCACCTTCCTATCGAACCACCCTATCCCACCAAACATTCCTACAGACCAGAACGCGAAGCTACTCGCGAAGCCTCAGACCGAGGCGGCCCAGTCATGCACGGTGAATACTTTCGCCGTTACGAATAGTTAACGAAACGTGTACCGGGAGGAAGTTATCGAGGGACGTTCGCGTGCCTTCCAGGCGGTACGTAATTTACCGTAATCAAATATTTATTGCCCGTGGATAACTGTCGCTGATGGAAGGAGACGATGTAGCTTTATCGCGGGGAGAGAAGAACGAGACCGTAATTCCGTGACAACGGAAATTCTGACCGCGACGAGTCTCGAGCGTACGAGTAGCCTTAAGAATCAAAAGAAACACGCATTTAAATCGCCGTCCTTTACCCTAAACCCTCCACCACTGGATTCCAACTAGGATTTTTCTGAATGAAGACCCAGCCGCGGTGCGTGCTCCGTTCGCGGGAACGGTGCCCGTATGCGTAATGGCTCGTCTGGACTCGCCAGGAAGAAGGAGCAAAAAGCGGAGAACTAGAAGCACGATGCTATCGACGCGCTTCCCTGCGCGCTCCGTGCAAAGATGAACGATGATTTGCCGGCGAACTCGACGAGCACCGAGTGCCACATAAATTCTTATTAGCACGCCGTTATGGCCGGCCGTAAAAATCTGGCAGGACGTTGCCGAACGCGTCCTCGCTCGTTAGGCTGATAACTGTCTCGGCCCGCGGCGAGTGCAAACCCCTCCTTGCTCTTTAATCAGCCGATCGATACGCGCTTTTCCACCTTCTCCCTTGTTTTCCCGGCATTGGCAAACGGATCCTGGCTCCGTTGCCCGACGACATGTCCCGCGTAAAGCCAGAAGCGTCGTTCGACCAGTTGGTCCCGACCGTCCAGGTCCTTGACCCTGTTTCACTTGAAGTTCGTCGGACGATAGCGCCTTGGCACGAGCAGCTATCGAGTCAGCGGTCTTTTTATGGTGTGCAGAAGCCGTGGCGGGCAGAAGGATGGGAGGGCAAACACGGAACACAGAGGAAAGGAACGTCCTCGCGAAGATGCAAAAGACCCTCGGCCCGTTAGGAGTGCTCCACGGATACATGGAAGGCCGGACTCGCGTTAAGGTAGGTCACGATCTCTCTGATACTCGTTTTTCGAAAGGGTAATCGATTACCCGGTCCCCGTGCCAAATAATAAACGCAAGCGAGGAGTGGCTGGTAACTTTTGGCTGCGAGCACAGCGCGCAACGCTCGCGCCTCCAATTAACAGATCGGAACCATTTTCTTCCGACGTGTTTCTGCGTGGAAAGGGATGGGTGAAGGATTGTTAACAGCGAGGGAGGAGGCTCGAAACGACAGACAATGGCGACTCGACGAGCATGGAGATTCGAGGGTTGCCCCGAAAGCGGCACCGTAAACACCCACGCCTCCCATTTCTGCCTGACCCCTGGCATTGTGCGCGCGCGCGCGCGCACGCACACGCGGCTGACACACTTTCCGCGGCCAGGGCGACACGTGCGCCTGGAGCCCTTCAAAGGTGAGGCAGGGAGGGTGCTGGGGAAAGCCCGAAAGGTACGACAGCAGGGGAGAAGGGACTAAACTGTTCGGGTCAACACGCGTCTCCATGGAGACGAGCCAGGGCCCTTCTCGTCCTGCTTACACCCCTGGATCTTCACCTCCAAGGGTCGCCCCTGCGAGACAAGGTCGCCCCCATTTCGGCAAGGGCCACTCTCCGTCAGAGCACTCTCGCCCTGTGTACCTCGAGGAATGCGGGGGCTACTTCATCCACCCGAATATCGCGTCCCCCGAAATCAGGGTAGCGTCGCAAGGGCTACTTCGCTCAGTAGAATCTTTCCCCTCTTCGCTCACCCCCCATTGCTATTCTATGGATCTCACGTGGGACTCCAGTGTTTCCTCCACCTTCGAACGCGATTAGCGCCCTAAGGGTGACCCCTGCCGATAACGTCCCAAACGCCGCACGAAACCTCTGTCCCCTTATCTCTCGAGGTTGCGTAACGAGAAAGCGAGGACGCGCGCCCGGTATCAAGCGTTTTTAATCCAACCAGCCCGCGGCGACGTAGGAGGGAGGGGAGGGGGGGGGGATGGGGAGGGAGACGGAATATCGCTCGCCTGACTCAGACACTGCGATCCGATGAAATCACCTGAAGACGTTTCTGGATCGTATCAGACCGCCGACAAAGATCGAATAAATCAACGGGCGAAGGTCTTTGTTTGCGTTTTACGCTCATTTACCCGCGCGCCGCTTCCCTAACGAAGAGAAATCGCGCGCGAGCCCACTCCCGTGTCCCATTCGAACCGAACGGCCGCGCGCCGGTCGGGAGGAGAGAAAATCCGCTTCCTGGCACTCGCGCTCCTTCCTACTCCCATAATTAGGCGATCGCGGAGTGAACGGGATGCCGCCCGCGATCGGAAGCAGGAAGTCCCGACGCTCGAATTTCCCGAACCGAGAGAAACGTCCTGGAAACCGGAATAAAAATATCCAGTATCGGTTTTCCATCGAAAGCCGCGCGGGGATCGCGTCGACCCGGAAACGGCCCGTCGACGCTATTCTTTGTTCGCTGAAAACGCCCGGTGGCATCTCGAGGCGGGCATCTCGCGGGGAAGAAAAGCTAATCGTTAAATTGATGCAATTGATCTTCCTGCGGAAGTGGCGGGCTATATTCGATACTCTCAACGAGCGGAGTCGGGCGCTGCTAATTGAACCTCTCCTTTCCGATCGGGAGCTTTCAATAAGAGACGGGAACGCGTCTCCCGCTTAATTACTTTCATTAACTTTCATTCGCCGCGTCGGCCGTCGTTCGTGTCGCGCTGCCCAGTCTCTTCCTCCTCCTGTTCCGCGACGCCTCTGCGTATAGCCTTCCCGCGGTGTTTCTTGAAACCACACCGACCGTCCTTGGGTACAGATCCTAATCTCCGACCTTCGGATGTGCCTGCATCCGGAAAGAAGATTTTTATCTCCGGCGATCGATCGCTCGGCCTTCGGCTGCTCCTCAAATTGCCGAAGAAAGTGCCGTTCTTTTCCACCAGGCCCCCGGTGTCATCTGGCGCGTGGCTGCCCGTTTCGACGCATTCCGACGTAACGTGGATAATAAACGGTTACGTCACGGGGGGGCGCGAAAAATATGGCGACTGACCGATGCGGGCGCGAGGGGGTGTACCATCGTCGTTACGCCATTTCTATTCTTCTCCGGCTGTTTATTGTTTCTCCGGCTTGTCATTTTTCCAGCTTTCTTGGAAAAGCGCCGATGATGCGCGAAAGATGTCCATAGTCCACCAGCTCGATCGCGGTGGCCGATATCGGCAGAAACCGGAGCACAGATGCTTTTCCACTTAGTCTTGAATTTTCCGGTCTAGTTGGAGCGACGAGTGGGAGCCTTGGTGTTCAGGCCAAGGAACGATTTTCGATTCCCTTGGAGCTAGGCCGGTGACGGCATTCCGAGTTTTCGTTCGCGGTGACGAGCGATCTCCTTGGGCCGGCGATTAAGCAAATCTACGAACGAGGCGACGACGACGCGGTCGTCCTTCGCGGTTAATCGACGAATCCTGGACCGGCAAGGATACGCTTCGAAGGAATCTTGAGGACTCTTAGAGTCGATTCCGGCTACATCTCTAACGACCCTCTCCTTAATGATCCTTCGCGCGTGTGCGTCAGAGTAACGGTGAAAGAGCAATCTGTGGCTCGTACCCTAGTGAAAAGAATATCTAGCACCTGCCTACTTAGCTCCGCTAAAAATCAGAAACGCCAGCTCGTAGACGTGCAAGTTTGCAGATTTCGAGCGATCCCACCGCATAGATTTCGAGCGAGATCTGGCAGAAATAGTGTTGAATGGTGGATGAATGCGTGCGTCGAGGGGCCGAGAGTGTGTGCGCTCGGGCGTGTGCATGTGAGAGAGAGAGAGAGAGAGAGAGAAACGAGTCACGCAATTAGTTTTCATTGCGACAAAGCCGGGTATATATCAGTGCGAAAGGCATTGAAGGGGGCCTTGCCACGGCCTGCACTTCCGCGTATCAGCCTGCTATCTTGTCTCGCGGGCATATCTACGCGACAAACAACGGGCTCACGCTCGTTTTCTCGTAGACACGGTCGTGCGAGCCGTCATTAATACAATTATCGTCTGGAAAATAGAGGAGTTCGCGTGAGTCGCGAGCACAACCACTTTCTACGAAACGATTTCTTTGCTATCCGGCGGGGACGACCCGTTATACAGTTCGATTCCCGCGATTATTTCCATCTTCCTGGCATCGATCCGCGCTCGCGCCAATCTTTTCGAATAATATGGAAAGATTCGATCCTACGAAACTTCCCTAAAATAGATTCGCCCAAAATTGAGATTGCGCGTTCCCACTGTACCCACGCAATCTGCCTTAATTAAACCCCTCTCCTTCGGCTGTTCCCCGTGAGAAAGAAACCGGCGTAATTAGCCCTAACAAATTATGCACGTACGCCGCGGGGCGGTGCGTGCAAAAAATCACTCTGGCCGCGGTTTTTCCCCGGCCCTTCGTTGCAGCGGAGTCATCGATCAACGGCGAGAGGAGGCAGCAGTGGCGAGGCGCGCGGTGTCCTCTTCATCGCGAGTACGGACACGTACGATCTGGATCTGGACTCGCGCTACGCTCGTGCGTTTATTTTCGAGCGGCGGAGGGAAAGAGAAGTGGCCGCTCGAAGGGAAGAGTACGGCGGCGCGGCGATGCACGGAACCTTTACCTGGAACGGTTGAACCGCCGCGGTGCGGGTAACACGAGACTCGCCACGATTTAAAAGGAATAATCGTTCGTCCTTTGTGCCGAAGGTCTACACGAGGAACGCGCGCGGCATAAGGGGACACGTGGAGGCATACGTGGCCGCCTTCGACAAGCACTGGAACCTCGCGCTCGAGGACTGCTTTGAGGTTTGGAGCCGTAAAGTCAAGAGGAAAGCGCCTGCCCTCGGTATATTCACACGTTCTATCTCTGTTCACTGTTCCGAGGTACTCTGTTCCCTTTCTTCGCTTCAATCTCTGTTGTTCCTGTGTTTTCCGTGTTTTCTATACCAACTGCCATCTGTCGCCTACTCCTCGATCCGCACGGCGTGACAAAGCCGCGGTTAAAATACCCGCGATGAATCAGAAATCATTGCTATGCTAATACGGTTTAATAAACGCGGCTGAAAGCTGTAACCTTCGACATTTTTAACGCGGCTCGTCCTGCTGTGCCTCGAACGGCAGGCGCGAGCTCGCGGCGCAGCCCTGAAAGAATCGAGCCTCCGACAGGCATCCAAGGCTGCTGCGCTTCGCTAGGAGCTGCCAGGCGGTTCTAAGCAACGCCGCGGGTTCAACGGAAAATCGGCTGACGATCGCTAGAAACTCGCGGCTTTATCCGCCTCTTCTTATCCTCGTAATTCCTGAGCAAAAAGAACCAGCATTTCTCCCGCCCCCCCCCCCCTCCCCCTCCGCCGAAAGTTACGCAACGCCCCCACCGCGAGCAGAACGCTTCCCGTCCGATACGAAACGGGAGAAACGTTCATCCGTCATTCGCTCAGGGTTAATCAGATTTCCAACGATTTCGAGGCGCGCCAATCGTTCGGCGTCCGTTCGTCGGCCTCGGATTCGCTCCCCGTGGCGGAATATACGAAACGACATGCAAATTTTTAAATTATACATAATGGACGAGTTGCGGCGCGGGCCCGGAATTTCAACGGGCGATGCTATCGATAGGCGTAGCGATGTTCGCGCGCGTGTACCGCTCTCCGAACCCAATTTAGTCCTTCCTACGCTCGCCTGGCCATGAATGACTCCTACTACTGGCCCCGTGTGTCAATGGAACGCGTCCGCGCGCCTCGCTGTTTACGAGGCTAATTGACGTGTACGGGGAAAAACAGTCTCTCGCTCCTCCGGCTGATGCTACGCGACTTTCCTCGCGCGAGCTTCTGTGCAGCTGGCGAAAAATTCGCGGGACAGCGAACGGAATTCAGCGGGGCGACGCGGTTCGTCCAGCGACTCGTTCAATCTTTCAACGGCTGCCTCTAATAATAGCCCTCTTCTTCCTTTCATTGATCCGTTTCCACCGATTCAACACGGTCCCACCATCCGCGGAGGAGCGCTCCGACGGGGATCGATAGGATTGTTGAGCGAGCGCTCTCCGACGCCGCGTATCACTAGCCCCGTTTATTTGCGCCGAAAGGAGGAAGCGCGGCGGGACGAGGGGGTCGGCCTGTACAGCAAGGGGGATACATCCCGAGGACGCCCCTTTACGCTAGGGGCAAGGACCGACCTTGACTACGTAGTGGTTGCTACGACGTTCGATACAAGGCCCATGTGCCTCGCGCGTCGTTCGTTTCCCTTTTTTCCCCTCTCTCGCTCGCTCTCCCTCCCCCTTCCTCCTCTCTCCCCCTGCGGGGGCAAAACGCTAGCCGCTAGAACCTTCCGTCTCTCTCCTCGGCTCCTTCTCCGCCACTTCGCGCTACTCCCGTTTCCCTCTTGCTCGCGCGCGCCTCTTCCTTCCGTTCCGCGGCTCTTCCTTCTCCTTTCCGCGTTGCAGCACGCGCTGCAACCCCGCGCGCAACCTTCGGCGCACGTTTTCATTCATTCGCGTGGTACGCTCGTCCGCACGTGCGTCCGCAATTGCATCTTTTGTCGACGTTTCGTCCGGCGCCAGAAACCGTTCAGCTTTGGCTCCCGTTCGTCGGGATTCTGGTGATCGAGGCCCGGTCGCCTCGCGACGCCCTCTTGCGCGTGCACGGCTGCCAGCCGACACCACGTTTTCGCGTTCCTCGGGGTTTACCGGCGCCCCGGCGATCAATCATGCCGCGGCCCAACGTCCGTCGTGTATTTTTCAATCGCCCCGTTCGAGTATCGCTCGCGATTCACCCCGCGATCACGAGCCCCCGAAGACCACGCGAGCCTCGGGAAGATCGATCCTCGCGACACCCACCCACCGAGTTTATCGCCCGTGAATCAACGAAACCCTTCCAACTACCTCTCGATACCCCGACCTCCCCTTCCGCGCGAGATAAAAATCTCGATAGCTACTCCCGGCGAGCTCGTAAATCAACGAAATGATTCAACGGTTCTTACCGTACAAAGTTGAGGGCGGCGGGGAGTGGAAGATTAATTAATTCGTGCGGAACCGCGACAACGGAAGAAGGGGCGAGGAAGAAACGGGGTACGACGGTGCCTCTGTGGCTGTGTGCGTGCGTTGTTCGCTCGAGTCTGAAAGGGTATCCCCCTCCCGGGAACAGTAATCGCGGTACACCGAGTTCAGGGTTAGTTGGCCTACTGACGTACTTTAGGATATCCTGAGGGGTCGAGAGGTCGTTGATACGAGGCGGCGAGGGTGGCAGGCCGAGCGACCTTGAAGAGCAACTTCCAGGATCGATGTCTGCCCGAGTACACGTGTCCCGTCGACTCCTCGTGCTCGGCTGCTCCCTCCTAACCGTATCGCCCTACGCCCTACGCCCTTCTGCTTCCCCTCCAGAGAAAGAGAGCGAGGGAGAGAGAGAGAGAGAGAGAGAGTGTCGGACACGTGCCAGCACATAAACAACCTTTCGAGACTTACCTCGTGACCCGTCCATCTTCTCTCTCTTCCTCTGTTCGCGGTTTCTCCGTGACGTCAAACCCCGTACTTCTTTTCGTTATTCCACTCTCTATCGTCGATACCTGCATCGATACTTCGACTATGTACCTCCCGGAGTGGTCCACTTCCATTAGACACTTTGTGTTCGAGTGTCTAATATCTGGAGCTTGTACCCGCGACGCGTAAAAGTTGTATTAAAGTGTATGTTCAGCCTGGAAGGGTTAGGTACGACGTCCGTGCTAACTTTGCCAGAGAGAAGTCTCGAAAGGTTTCGAACGCGAGTTTCTAGGAATCTCTATGTAGGGTTTATAAAAATGTTTCACGTTGACAATCCATTAGGTGGTGCGGCGTGCTTGGCGAGGACGTTGGAAGACTCGGCGCCCAAGGTGGTCGTGAGGAAGATCGAGGGGAAAACGGAGACCTTGGAGAGACACGTGCCGCAAATGCTGCTGAGGGGAGAACAGGTCGCTATAATCGTCAAAATCAATTGAGCCGGTGAATACGTCCAGGCAACGGACGGGAACGGACACCCGGCGACGTCACTCGATTCCTCGTCGCGACGCATCGAGCTGTGCGTAACGACCCGATGGACTACGGCGGGATATCTTCGTCGACGGTGTTATTTTTATTCCCCTTCATCGCCCACCCACGCTATTTGTACATTCCTACCAATAAACCACGTTCCTACCGTTCGATCGTTGAAGAATCGTTTCGAGTCGCGAGATCGCGGCCACCCGAAGCCTGCGAGTCGTCGGGCTATGACTTTCTCGCGCTGGACGGCAAGGACTGCCTCGGAAAAAAGAAGTTAATCTACATCGGCGTTTGGCCTTCGTGGCGGTGTGTAGTCGAAGAGAGCGAGAGGGTGACTCTAGTGGGAATCCAGATAGAAGAGAGAGAGAGAGAGAGAGAGAGAGAGAGGGAGGGGGGGAGGGGGGAAAAAGGCTGGCGGGAAGAAAAAGCACGCCGCTACCGCGCTGATAGGTCCGGCTAATCCGCAGCGTGACCATCGACGAGGAAGTTGTACAGAAGAAAGTAAATTCGTAATTGTTCTGGCTGCACGGTGTCGCTGCTGTAACTAACTCGCCACGAACACGGTGGTGTTTTTTCTTCGGCGATGCTTGTTGCACGCCGATTCGCCTCTTTCTCTACTTCCCTCCCACTCTCCCTTTCTCTGTTTCTTTCGCGTGCCCGCGCGGAATGCGCATCCTGGGAAATAAGAAAGTTTCGGTGGGACCCCTATAGGCGATGCAACGACCGTCACGAATACGCGAGCAGTCGGCGTCCAATTCGCTAAGGGTCATTGCTCTATTATCCATAGATTGGTAGAAGCTTTCCTTTGGGAGGAAGACTAGAGAGCTCCTATCCCGAAGATGAGGTGAGAACACGACCAAGTGCGATAGGGAACGGCGCGGGTTTCAGCGCGAGTTCTCGCAGCTGCGAAGCACGCGTCGGCCTAGTCATTAAATTTCGAACGATTTTCCCTGTCGGCCCAGGGGGGAGGGAGGGGGCAACGGAACGGGCATCCCCTCGGGACGGACACGGCCGACGTCTCACGCGAAACCCCTTTCCCTCGTGCGTGCCCTCTAATTGCTGGGGAGTGCGGCAGTTTTTTGTTTCTCGCGGAACGGGCACGATATCGCCGATAGCGGCGAGCTTCGTTTCTACGCGGCGGAAAAGTGCATCGGGCTTCGCTCGGGCCACGGTGAAAGCAAGAACCCTGCCCGCCCGCCCCCACCCCTCCGTCCCCACCTCGCCCCTAGATGCTGCAGAGGGGCGCGCACTCCCGGCAGGCCCTCTCACTTTCGCTCTCCGGAGAAAGTCTGCCGGTTGGCCGCCCCCTCTTTCCTGGCCCCCGCTGCGAACGTCGACGCGACGTCCCGGCGCATTTGACCAGCACCTTCCGCCTCCCTGAGCTTCCTCCCGCGACCGACGCGACCCCCTTCGGCCGTTCCTAGGCCGCCCCTGACTTCGCAAAATCGCTTAGCCGTTGTCGTACTCGCCAAGGCGAGGAGCACGACTCTGCTGTAGCCTCACGCTGCCGTGAGCACGACAGAGAGACAGCCAGCAGCGATGCAACGAGCACAGGGGATAGGATAGACCAGGGAGAGGGAGGAGAGTAAGGAGAGCAAGGGAGAGACATAGAAGACGATCTCTTTCTCTCTCTCTCTCTCGCTCCTCTTCGTTCCCCTTCTCGGCACTTGTGTGCACTTCTTCTCTACGGTGTGCTCTCGAGCCGACACGGGGGTTAATGCACTCCTAGAGCAAGGCATAACCTTAGCCGAGGTCTCAGAGAAGAAGCGCGGGAATCTCCGCGCCGTGGGGTCGGACGCTCCGTCAACGGCCGTGTTTACGGAATCGCCTATGATCGATAATTATGCACCGTCGGGGAAGATACGCGCGTGTTTTATGCGACGCAGAGTTACGCGCGTGCACGTCGCGTCACCTCTCCTCCAGCCACCGTACCCTAACCGCACGCAGCTCGCGCTCGAGTCACCCGCGAGCCACGCGATTTCTCGACAGACGCGAGAAGAACGCCATCCTCCACCGAGACCCCAGGTCCCAGAATCCTCTCGCGTCTCCGGCGCATTTTTCGCGTGCGTGTACCGTGAAACGCCACTCTGGAACGTCCCTCGAGCGACGCGCGAGATACGCGGCTGAAAAACGCGCCGGCGACGGTCATCGGGAGATTCGTGGACGCGAAACCTTGGGACTCATTGTCTACCAGCGATAATTGGATGTACTTGACTACAGATTCGACCGCGTGTGCGTGCCCATTGCGCGCACACGCGGCGGCGCGCTAGCTAGAGAGAGAATAGTCTCGCATCTCTCGTCTCTCTGGATCTGTCTCGCTCGGTTCGCGGCTGCTAGACGATAGAGCTGTACAGGCCGGGCGGTATATAGGCGCGCGACGGTCCAGGGCCGACGAGCGAGCGCCTTGGAGGCGTAATGACGATCGTAGAAACTCTCGAGGCCGGTCCACGAGGGCCGAGAGTTTTATGAATGCGCGAACGTGATAGAAGGCGCGAAGAAAGACGCGGGACATCGATATCGCGCGCACGGTATCGGGTTTTACGCTGCCTCCGATGGAAAATCCGACCAGCCCCGACGCGATAACGCGGCAATCCGACGAGATAAATCCACCCAGGAATCTTTCGCGGCGATCGACCGCGCCGATTACCGTTCACCGATCACCCGGGCGGGCGTCGATTTCGACCAGGGCGATCAAATCCGATTCGTCGCGCGCTCTCGGAATCGTCGAAATCTACAGTAATCTCGGCGCCCTCGGCTCCGCGATTTCGCAATGTTTCCCCTGGCCGGTGGCATCGGAAATATTTACCCAAAAACAACCGACGCTCGTGTACCCGCGGCTCGACGGCGTTGCAAAACGATCCGCCAGTCCATAAACAAACCAAGGTCGGAGCGAAATCGAACGAAACCGGGAGAGAGACGGCGCGGAAAATTCCAGATCGCGGTGTCCTCGAATTTAAACGATAATGAGCGAGAAATAGGAGATTACCGTGCACTATGAACCAACCGCTATACACTTCACTCCTAAATGAACCATCGATCTTTATCTAAACGAGCGCTCCGAGCCTAACAATGCGCCGCCTCCAAGACAGAGCTGCGATTACGGTGCGCGCCGAACGTGTCCATCGGTGGACGTCGAAAGGTGTTTCCCCCCGTTGAAGGAGGACACGCGCTTCCAGGGATCTCCATCGAGCGATTTTGAATCGAACGCGAGCCGCGAAACTTTCAATTTGTAAATTAAGGTCGCAGCGGCGGGGTGACGCTTTGCAGCCAAAGTGGCGAATTCGTGCGGCTTTCCCGCGCCAAGATCAACGGGAGCGGTGCTCGTGGACGCATCGATCCGCGAGCACATTTTCCGCGCGAATCTCGCGGAGCCGTTCGCGTGGTCCCGCGTGGGCACTCGAGCACACATGCACGCGCGTCTCATCCGCGGGGCGAAGTGTTGAAAATAACCTCTTAAACGTCCCTGACGAGGTGGGAATGTTGAGTTTGCCGCGAATACTGTGTTAGCTGGTGATTTGCACTTCCTAGTCGAGGCTCGTAGGCACCAACACACACCGAGAATATTCTCTACGCACCGTGCACCTGTGTGAGCGAGCCTGTACGTGCGCGCGAGAAAGAGAGACATAGAGAGAGAGAGAGAGAGAGAGAGAGAGAGAGAGAGAGCACGGTTCTCTATGTGTCGGTGTAAAACTAACAATAATAATAAGGTTGAGTCATGTGGGGCCTTCGAGAGCAAAGAAGGGCCTTGATTTGTGCCCCGGGCAAGGCAAAGATCTCTGTCGCTCCGTCCGCCGATCGTTTCTCTCCTTCCTCGATTCGACGTGCTTTTTTGGAGCTCCTCGCGCGATACTGGCCAGCTCTACGTCGCGTGGAAACCGACTCTAGGGCAAGAGGATCGTGAAACGCGTACTTATAGCTAAGAAATCCACCTCTCGTCGATCACGCTTTCTCAAAATCTCTTCCCCCTTTCTCTTTCAAACCCGTGACCCCAGAGCACACGCTCGTGCCGATCGTTTTGCGAGGCTACCTTCGATCGAGCTTCCTTCCCTCGCTATCGTAGACAATCCGTCACAGACCTCTCCCATCGGTTCGTTTCGAGATACACGCGCAGCTTTCTCGCGGTAAACGATCGCGCGAAAAGCGTCAAAATATTGCTCAGCTTCGTGGGGGATACCTAATCGGTTACGATCGCGCGGACGTCGTCGAAGCCACGCCGCGTTTAATGGTTATTGGCAAGCTGGACAAGCCTCCTTCTGTCGAAGGCGACGGACGCGTTTCAACGGGGGCTCGATGGACCTCGATGGACCGCGCGGGCGATCCACAAAGGACACGTTTTTATAATACGTGTGTACGCGAACGAGGGCCTGACAATTGCACGCCCGCCGAACGCTGTCAGCCGGGCTTGACTGGCCAACAATCGGGCGCGATGGGGGGGGGGCGACGATTGGCCGGATCGATCTTCGAATTCGAGCGCCTTCCATCTCGCCGCCAGCTTTCGGGGAACGTTCGAATCGCCGCGCGGCCGAGGAGAAGGTCGTTCACGTTCAGCGATCGCCGCGGCGCGCGACCATTCAAATCACGGACACGAGAGCTGAACGTGTGCCGTCATTTTCACCCAAAGCGCTGGCCGGCAACGACTGCTGAAAAGAACCGCCCAGCGACGGAGCGGGACGACGCATGCTAATTACTCTGTTTACGACGTTTACGTGGTGGCTCGTCGGCGACGGTCGTGATCCGACGCGACGTTACGTTTTCCACGCAATTATGTAAATACGAAACGAGTGTCAGAAAAAAGTAAGCGATTCAATTATTCAGAATCGCGCCCGTTATCGGCCTGCCACTCCGTGAAAACGCTCCGCGAGCAAAGCTGCTCGATGGGAGTGCAAAGATCGATACTTTGTTGCGGATCGCGGGGGCCACGATCGGCGAGCAAACGCGATACATACTTCTTATTTAATTTCTTGAATAATCTTGCAGATAGGCGTGTTTGTTTCGACGAGTGGGGACGAAAAGTGCGTGTGGCGTTTCTTCGACGATCGTACCTCTACGATTAGAGTATTATGAGGCAGTGGCGCACTCAGGATTTAATCTTGGGGGCAGCTGAGATGAAGGGATAGAAATATTTTTAATGCAAACTCGGTAGAATTCGTTAGGTGATTGTGAGAATTTATTTAAAGACCGTTTCTTTTTGAGCCCCTTTTTTGAGGAGAGCTGAGTTGAATGGATAAAAATATTTTTAATGCAAATTCGATCAAATTCATTAGGTGATTATAAGAATTTATTTAAAGAATGAAATCTAGTTTTCTTTTCTTTTTACAAAGCTCTCGAATTACTTCAATGATGATTACACTAAGAGGACTCCCTACTTTGACGGCCTGAAAAGGAGCGCGATATTGGGGATTTTTTTTTAAGAGAAACCCTCAAATTATATTAATTGAAAACTTTATGCTTGTATTTGTACATATTTAGGCAACATTTTAAAAAAATTTAATTTAAACAAACGGTACCTGAAACCTTAAGCGCTTTTTTTCTCAAAACGATGTTTTTCGAATTTGTTAGTATGCTATCTCAAAAATCAATCACCCGATTTACTTCAAACTTGGCATATATCTTCAGTAGATGTCCCATTCTCGACGGTACTAAAACTAAGTCGGTTTTTCCAAAATTAGACTCTTGCGACTTAAAAAACCAGCGAATTTTTTTGCAGAAATCGATGTCTGTTTTAGACGCTGCCATTTTTTTTCGGATATAGCCACTATTTTTGCATACAATTTTTTTTCATATTCTCTAAAGATTGACAAATGACGCCACAAAGCTGGAAGTAGATATATTTAATGCTTTTGTTGTAAAAAATTCCCAAAGTTCGCATCATTTTTCGTCCGTCAAGGTAGGGAGACCCCTAAATCTCCTTTTTCCTTTTTCTTTACGGGGTGCCACGGCCCCTTGGCTCCCCTTCTGGACGCGCCACTGCTACGAGGTAGACGCAGTGTGTAGAATTATTCGACTGCGTAAGGATAAGCCATGAAAAAGGAGAAACTTTCATCTACGATCTGCGGGGTATCGTGAGAAGATTCCTCTGTGTCAAGTCTGTTTATCCTCGATTACAGCGCAGACATTAGCTTCCTATAGCGATATCGGCCGCGAGGAATCGCGTCCGGTCGGGGAATCAGCGAGGGAACCAAGTTACGAGGTTCTATGGGGTAACGAAGCAGACGGAAAGAAGCTAAGCATGCATATTTATAATATAACGGAAACAAATAGGACTCGTAAAAGACGGGATGATCCTGGGTCTCAGTTACGCATAAAAATAGCTACCGCAACCGACATCACTTTTTCATTAAGTGCTCGATACTTTGTTGCCCGTTTCCTGCACCGCGAAACCGGTTAGATCGGAAGGATCATCTGGAACGATCTCGTCGCGTGCTTTTATTTACTCCGATTTCGACCGATCGACGGTCCCTTGGAACGGGTGGGAGGAGATCGAGGAACTCGGGACGACAAGGAAGATCGAAGGACATTACGCATACGAAAAACGGGCACTCGGACTTCTCTCGTCCAGTCACGTCCCCTCGCGAACCTGATCGTGAGTGGACTGTGAAAAGCGGAAGGGGAAGCAACGTAGTCTGTCGATCTTTGGTAACTGGGAACAGATATTCCTACTTCCATCCCCCACTCGAAATCACTTCTATTTATTTATTTATTTATTTATTACCTTTCACGGGAAGACCCCATTATTTACAAAGTTAAAACATATCAAAACAAACATTACCACGCACGAGAAATAATCCATCAAAACCCCGAGAACAAAATTAAAAGTAAAACAGGATACCACAATAAAGGAAAAACTAGAAAATACATTCGCGATTGAACGAGTAACCTTTCACGTAATAATCACTTCTAAACAGTGGCGCACGCAGGGGGAGTCAAAAGAGCCTGACACCCCCAAAGTAGAGAGGCTTTTTAAAAAGAAAAGAAAACTGAATTTTATTCTGTAAATAATTTTTTCTAATCACCTAAAGAATTTTATCGAATTTGCAGTAAAAATATTTTTATCTCTCCAACTCGGCTCCCCCAAAGGGGTCTGGTAAAATGAAAACAAAACTGGAGTTTATTCTTTAAATAAATTTTGATAATCACTTCATGAATTGTATTAAATTACATTCAACAAATTTATCCTAAAAATATTTTTATCCGTTCAACTCGACTCCCCCCAAAAGTAAATTCTCAGTGCCACTAAATCTATCGTCTCCTCTCCTACACCAAAATCTATCAGAAGACTGCACCCCCAATTCTCCAACGTTCAAAGTTTCGCGGCCCAAGCACCAGTCCCGTTTCGATTCCATCCGCGGTGTGAAGATTCGCGGTGCATCAATCGATCGCGACAGGAATGGCAGCGCGGACTGAAGCGCGCGAGTTAACTCGACGTGGGTATAGACGGTGGGTACTGCGAGAGCGACCTTCCTAGCTCGCAGCCTCCCGTTTTTATTGCGCTGCGAGTTATCGTAGTGCCGGTGCCGCGGCTAGCTCTCGGAGTGCCAAGTGAAACGATATCTCGCCGATGGACAAGCCGTGACACATCAGCCGGTCGGCAGATCGGCCCGCCAGGATCCCGAGCGCACTTCCCGCCAGTTCTATTTCCATCTTGGGAGAATTCGGACGTTTCCAGCGGGACGTCCTAGCCGCGCATTTAATAACCGGCCGCTCGGCTCGATGGGGCCATGAATGAAACCATTAACCCTGATGGATCCGTCCCGCCACGATTACCGTCAAGGATTCGCATTCAATGGGGCCCGCTTATTTATCCCCTTTCGACGGCACACGCGCCGTTTTCTCCACCCTTTTGGCAAAGATTCGTCGGCCGGTGGATAAATTTGACTCGCGGGTTGCATAATGAAAGGCGGCGAATAAAATCGCTATCGCGAATACGCGCAAACAAAACTGTTCTGGCCTGCACCGAAGTTGCGAGATAACCGACTCCACGTGTCGCGGCTGGCGTCCACGTGCCTGGCGCACAATAGAGCACAATCAAAGCCGTCTACACCGAAGCTCTTAATTTTTCCATAACGAGCAAACCGAGAAGGAACGATCAACGATATCTCCGCTCTGCTGTTTGAACCAACCTGTAGCACAGGCAGCGACGGGTATGGTTAATTCGTTATAGACAAGGAGCCGTGAGTCGTTGCGTGGTTGAAAAAAAAAGTTCCACTCGCGTGTTGGAAATCTCACGCCCTCGCGGCACACGCACGGTGCAATAACGCGCGCGAGCCGCTCCGCTTAACGGGCGTGCACGTTAATCGTACATGCTGCTGTTTTGAAGGTAAACCGTCCCAAGGTGAGCTAAACTCAGCCGAAGAATAATTGTTTGATCGACGCAACAATAACATTTGATTCAGCATTATTCTTGCCTCATAGCGGTCGCGCGCGAATCGTATCGACGGAAACGTCCTTAATCGGACGGCGGCGTCAATCTGGATGTTTGGTAAACAGGAGAAATGCGTGCTTAAATACGATTATCGCAACGGCGAATTAGCTTGCTCGGCATTCGATACATTTACTAAACACCCGGCTATAAAGTAGCTCATCTTGCTCAATGGCCGAGATACCTTTCGAGCAACGAGGAGGTGCCCGGTCTTCTCCAGTCAGCAGGTTAAAGTGTCACGTAACGATTAATTAATTCGCCTTCGATCGCGCGACGTCAGGTGACTCGGAGAGCGATGCGAGCGGAACGAGCGAAAGCGCGCGGGGAATTTTCGTTTTCTCGCGGGCTACCATTTCGATACCCTTGACCATGACCGCGTTTTTCATGGTCTTAGGGGCCGACCTACCTACCTACGCAGGGCGATCGCTCTCGGCGTTACGTCAGCCGAGCAGGGCACCGGGGGCCCTGCTCGAGAAAGGTTAGGTCCAGTCTACTTCGCGATCGGCGAAGGTCGCCGGTGCGTATGAACGGAGCCGCGTGCAGGGGCGGATATTCGAAAAACGCTGGAGGGGGCCGCGTGGAGGGAGAGGTCCAGGTGAGGCCCCCTACCTCCGAACTTGCCGATACCCGGGAGAGTCAAGGCTCTGGCCCAATTTGGGTTCGTAGACCTAGGCGGACGGATAGGTCGCTCGTACGATTACATCTTTTTTTTTTCTGCTTCTTCTCTCCCTCAGCTTCGCCTCTCGGCTTTAAGGTCATTTACTTTTACCAGGCTCCGCGTTCAAGGCTCGGGACTCCTTGTCCTCAAGTCTGAGAAGAGGAGCCTGCCTCCGCGGAATACATACAATTGTACGTGGAAACGCGGCTCCTGCGAGGCAGGTGCGGGAACGTGGGCGACCCATATTTCGACATTGCCCGGTGCCCTTCGACTGCGCGGAACGTTTGTTAAACAAAAGCTTGCC
Organism: Andrena camellia; assembly: GCA_029448645.1. Taxonomy (NCBI): domain Eukaryota; kingdom Metazoa; phylum Arthropoda; class Insecta; order Hymenoptera; family Andrenidae; genus Andrena; species Andrena camellia. The sequence continues at coordinate 35,641,267 of CM055680.1, forward strand.
GCGACGGCCGCGGAGGATGATGGGTCCGTTGGGCCATCGGTTTGCTTTGCTTAGCCGGTATAAAAGCATATAATCGCGCTGACCATTATTTTTGAATGTCGCGCAACAAAGTGCGCGCGAGTCGCGCGAAAACGTAAACACACATGCGGACCTTGTTACTCGAAAGCCAGACGCGTTACGCGTGCATCACGATCTTATCGAACTCGCATAATTGGTGTCGCGCGAACGTGAAAAGTCGAGGAGGCGAGGAACGGGGAGTAGACGATCGGGCAGCATCACGTGGAGGATAGAATCAGCTTCGCGTGACTTGTGCGGCTCTCTTTGAAACGCGGAAGCAAGCACCTTTCGCAGCTCGCGAAGCACACACGAGTGTTATAAGGCGCAAGCGTACGGAGGATTTAAGAATCTGCAATTTCGGTAGCAGAAGCAAGGCGGAGATGGGTTTTCCCATGAGCCAGCAAATCGTTTATTAGAAGCACCATCCTGGAGACGGAAATCGAGTGGCGGAGAGGACGGTAGGAGGAGATTGCGAAGCTCCACGTGGTACCAAACTTCAGGGACGCTGGTTTATATGGGGCGCGAGGCTACGGGGCCCTTATAGCGCGCCGGCATCTCAATATTTATCGAACGTATAGCGACGCTACACTAAACACACGTACACACGTACACAGAGTAGACGTTTTTGGCCCTCGGCCCTGGGTGCCACGAAGGTCGCCACGTAACCGGTCGCGCGCTACAGAATCAAAGAACGTCGGAGAGAGGGAACGCGAAACGCTAGCATACTAGCGCTACTATAAACCTCTTAACTATATTAGAGGGAGAGAGGGGGGGGGGGGGCAGAGCCATCGTGGAAGTCGGCTCTGAGTTGAAGCCAAGCGAGGGAACGAGTGGGAGAGGATTCGGAGAAAAAAGAAAGACAGAGATGGATACTCGAGGGCTGAAGGTTGGCCTAGGCTGAAAATACTTGGACAAAATATAGTTGCGTCTTATTTCAGCGCGTGGATATCGTGCACGAGCGCTCCGCGGCATCTGCGTATCCCGCGGTTCCTCTGTTTACATGCCCCTCGTCCCGTCCACGCAATCCCGCCAAATCACGAAGATGCAACTGTGCCACCTATAGTACAGGTTTATTGCTTTCCAGCGAAACTGTATGTAACCGATGGGAGGAGATCTGATCGAGAAGGGAAAATGTTCGGAGGCAACCGAATTGTTCCTCGCTTAAAAGATTCATTCATGAAAGCTCTAAGCAGTACCTTCTCCGCATAAGAAATGTTTATGCCACGTGTGGTTCGAAGATAAAAGTCCACAAGAGTCTCGGGCCGAATTCGCCGTTCGAATCAGCACGGAGACGGTTACGATAATTTTACATAATCGTCGGAATAGTAACGCGAGCCAGGCTCGCTCGAGGAGACAGAGAGAAAGGTATCGATTCGTAAAACGCTATTTAGAATTGCATCCATAAACTGGCCGTAGAAAACCGAGGCGTACACCATAGAATTTAATCGTTTTTATGTAAACCGATATATCTGGCGGTGTACCGAACCATAATGCGTGATCACTTCCTAGATCGTATGCGATTACCGTCCGGTTGCACATTTTCACCCCAGACGAGCGTGTGCCGCCACCACCACCGCTCCACGAGATTCGCTTTTACTCGGAGAAAAGTTACTGGTTAGGTAATCCCTGCCTAGCACATTCGATCGCCACGCTTTCATCCAATCGCGACTATTAATGCACGCACGTCAAAAGGATTTGCAACTTTAATCTCGCCGATCTTGCCTGCTACTGGAATATTTCATTGATAGACACACAATTAATCGATTGTCTATTTCGAAATTCTCGAATACCGCTGTCACGTTCGAATAGGAAGTCTCGGAAGACTTCATTATTCAACTATCAAAATGGACTCGCCCGTTGTGGAGGCATTCAAACGCGTTCAATTTTCCCGCCAAGTATAGCAAACATCCATAATGGAAGACCTAGTATGCCCTTCGAATTGTCATGCACGATTCTTCTACCGTACATTTCCGTTATACTGAGAAAGATCGTACACACTGTTTCGAGCAATCGAAATTGACGCGTTCTTACCTTTTCACGAAGTGTTAAGGTGTCTGTTGTGTACGCGGAAACGCCAGACGACTCTTTTGGGACGCATTCCTTAATAGAGCACCGGTGTCGCCCACATTGCCTCTAGCAACGGCAGCCTGTGTATCCGAGTCTTCACCTTACGACTCTCCTAGTCCTCACTTGTCGATGTATAACACTGATTACGAGCCACCCGACGACAACGTAAACAAACTCTCCGTGCCCGATCGCGTTCGCACGGTGACCCGTCAGCCACTTTCGACGATTCACCGTAGCAACAGACGAAACGACACGCGTTCCCTATTACGCCGAACTCGCGTCGTCCACGATTCGGCGTTTACCAGTTTCGATTCACGAGCCTTACGCGCGACGTATGTACCTACAACACACCGACGCGCACACGTAATCTCTGTCCTCGGTTCGCGCGACGAAGAGAAGAGAGAGAAAAAAAATGTCTCGTTCACTGGCAGCTTCTCATTTCACCACAACCAAGCGACTGTCCTGATCAACGACCGATCGAGGAATCAATCCTCGTGCCCGAAACCGCGCACCGAAAGCACCACGGATTTTTTAACGTCCAATCGACACGGCGCCGCGGCGATACTACTCGAGTCAAAATCGAGTCGCGGCTCGGCGAGGGATGGCGCGCGCAGTCGTCGAGGCTTCCTCAGCCGCGGGAAATTCAGGAAGCTCGGCGCTAATGGTGGTCCCCGCGATTATGCTCGCGATACTTCTTCTGGCCGGGATGGATTCTCTTTTCTCCTCCGTGGGGGCCGCGGAGGGAAGTTGGCCAGCGAAAGGGGAGAAAGAGGAGTCGCGTGACGAGCAGGCGGTGCGACGGTGTAAGAAAAGTCTTTGGCCGAAGCGCGAAGGAACACTGAACGTAACGCGCGAGCCGCGAGCCTCGGTTTGCCTAGCCTAGCCGCCACTAAACGCCACTATCCTAGGTTAGACACGCTCGCGACACTCTCCCTCCTCCCCCAACCTCACCCCACCCTCCCCCTGACGCCCTCCCTCTCCTAGCCCGAGCGCGCCTCGCTCTTTCTCTTTCGCGCTCGCCCGCACCCGCCTCTCTCGCTCCCGCTGTCCGTCCCGCTCTCACCTCACTCGCCATCTCGCGTCTCTCTCGGGCTCTAGCGATCTATGTACATAGAGTACCGGGGGGGTACACACGCCGCGCGGATTCGGAGCGGGCGCGTGGTGGGGGCTCGTAAGGCCATAGCCACGGCCACCGAGTCGCACACACTCGCGTCAAGAGCAGCGCATGCACGCACCTACACACACCAGCGAGCCGCTGTCGCTCCGCTTCTCTCGTGTGTGCGCCACAGCGACCTGAGCGCGCCCGCGCGCTATCCTAGCTCCACAACGCTTCGCCGAGATCTCGCGTAACGTCCGTATTACCGTAGCGCGGATGCTTTTCGCGGCACTATCTCGCACGGTGGCCCGAAATAGCCGTTACAATTCGCCGATCGACTCGGATTTTCGTTTATCCACGCGCACCATCGATTAGAGGGAAGAGAGAGGAGCAGACACGCGAACGCCCCGCGTGATTTAATCCCCGATCGCGAAATAAAGAGAACGTCTGTCTTCTTTACGATCGATTCTTCTACATCCACGTTGCGCTCGAACTCTTTTCGCCGAAGCCTAAGCTTCCCAGCCAAGTTGAAACGGAATATTGCATTACGAATCACGAATAGCCGAGACACTCCATTCTGACGAGGCTCCGCGTAGTACAGCCGACTGTAAACGCCGGAGTACCTCCGTGCTACGAATATACATACCTACACCCGCGCGTATATACGCGAGAACTTTAGCCGAGCCGTGGCGAGGAGAATATACGCTCCGTATGTAATTTGTTCTATATTCAAGAGGCACTCTAGCGCTCCGTCTATTGCACATATATGCACGGGAATATATGTCTTCATGGACGCGAGGGTGTACAAGAATGTAACCACCGTGCGACTGAGCGTAATAAGGGACAATGTCTTCTCCTCCAGCGACGTCTCTTCCATAAGAGCACGTTGGCATTCGAATTACTATTTACGCGCCCTGTTATTGCCATCAGCAGCGCCTCGCAGCATCGCTCTATCCGAATCCATTTAAAAGTCAAACGACACCGCGGACCTTCGAAGGACGATCGGTAGTTTCGCGAACTTCGCGCAAACTCGTGCCGGTAAGCAGCCTCCGCTCCACAGTTTCGTTGAAAAGCGCACGCAAACCCCCAATAAATGAATTTATATCTGACGCAAACGCGATCCAAGAGACGCGATCTCGTCTCCGTTATCGCCCAGGCACACGATGCACCCAGGGAATGCTCGATTAAGCGCCCGTTAATGATCGTTCGTCGCAGATATGATACCAAAACGTTGGATCGCGTTCAACGCGTTTATCATTAGCCTGTGTAATTTATGCTAATTGGCATTAGAAGGAGTGCTGCATGTTCCTTTGAAACGCTCGTCTCTGCGATTCGTTATCACAGCCGTGGAAACGCTGCCACGTGCGCTCGACTGGGAAATTATTGCGTTCCTAGGACGCGCCATTTCACGGTGGCTTTTCGACGCCTCGCGGGAACGGCGAACGCGGAATCGAGCCAGGCTCGCAAGGGCTAAGGGTAGAGTGAGTAGTGGGGCTCCGTGTTTGGTCAGACAGGCAGCGTTAATCCACGTTCACCGGTTAGGTTTGTCGACGGCTGCCACGGATGGCGGAGCCGATTCCCGAGACTTTCTAACGAAAGTGCAAGTCTTTTCTTCCAACTGGCTGCCGTGCCGCGTAACCGTCCTCGGCGCGACTTTCGCGCGTTTTCCGCGGTTTCCCGCCGAGGACGAAAACGCGCAACGCTTCCGGGGCTGAGTCAGCCCGTGCCCCTCGTTAGAACCGTCCGCGACGAACGCTGCGGAGCCTTCTAATTGGCGGCGCGTTCTTTCGCGTGACGCGCGTCTTCGCGGAATCGGCCGATCGGCCGGAGAAAGGGAACGAAAATCGGAAGGTCCCGCTCGAAGGCGAGGAGTCCTTTCGCCTCGGAAGAGAAGCAAAGTCCGATTTAGGAAGCCGCGATCGGCCTTCGCGCGGATTCACGGGGCCCGGCGCAGAAATTTCTAACATTTCGAGCGTGTAGGTGCGAGCGAAATCCGCGCCTGCGGCACGCGAGTCAAGGTCTCGGCTCTGTCGACTTTGCCGTGACATAAATATTCGGGGGCCTTTCTGGGCCCACGTTGATACCTCGCCCGAGATGGGGAGGGAGAGAGAGAGAGAGAGAGAGAGAGAGAGAGAGAGAGCCGCGCCGGAGGGAAAGAGAAAGGCGCAGGGGAGAGTGTGCCCGTGGAACAGAGACGAACTAGCCTTGCTTGTAATCGTCCACCCGGGAACCGACGACCCTGAGTGCGAACTCAAAGATTAAGCCATCATCGTCAAACAGAAACCTTCTCCTCGTCTATTTTTGAAACGCCAACAGTCTTCAGCTCTATTCACCGCGAAGAAGCACTCTCGCAGAGTGACGTAACCGCGCGACGATAATGCAAATTGAACAAAGCCTAAAGTATCCTCGCCGATTCCGCCTCTCGTGGCGCAGTGCAGATGCGTCTTGGGGCGAGGCAAGCTTCGACAGTGCCTGGGCGCGTAGAGAATCGTAATACATAATTCGATAGATCATCGATTCGCGCAGTTCCTTCAACGCTTGATAAGCTTCCACTTCCAACTAATCAACGTCCCAGCCATAAATTCGGTAGCCTCCACGTGACCCCGTCTCCTGCTTCGATCGTCGTGACGGACCCTCGCCGCCGGGTGCATCAGAAAAGAAAGGAGCAATGGATTCGGAACGTATAAATAAATGCACCTCAAAGCGTTCGTACCCCCGCGCTTCCGCTCCTCTCTCCGGCGGTCTCGCGCGTGGGACGTTGTCCCATTAGCGAAGCAGATATAAGTGCTCGCGAGAACGTAGTCAATTTAACGAGGTTAAAAAAAAATCCTCTCCGCGGCGTCAGGACGCCGGGGGTATCGCCGTACGGCTTCCCGAAGACGATCGTAGCTCGCGCTTTCGCGCGAACCTACGGCGACCACTCTCGCTTTTCACCTGGCCGGCTGACAAAGATTCCTCCGACCGGGTACCGGGTGTTAGAACTCGAGATATTTGAAAGGTAAAAGGCTGCGGGGTGCAGACATGGCTGGGGAACAGGGCTCATAAAGGGAAACGAAACAGTCTTAATCAACGCGCATCAGCTAACTAATAGTTCGTTAGTAAGAAGTTCCCTTTCAAGATTCGCGATACGATCGTCCTGGATTTAAGTGAACGTGAGTAGCTGCTATTGAGAATTCAAGGGGAATCTGTGCTACCGAGGTGGACGATAAGAACTGGCGGTGACTTGGAAATACCACAATCACTCAGTATGAAACTCTGTAGTATCAGAAATGTAAATACAACAGCCTATGTAGTAAAACAATTCCAAAGTCTCCTATTTTCAACCGCTCTATCAATCGATTAATCTAACAATAATAGCTCCAAGGTACCGTTTACACGGATCCTGCAGAGAACTATGCCTAACCATCTCTCCCCCCCACCCCCCACCCGAATTTAATATCCCTTCGAAGAACATACCGAAATCGTGGCGTAAATTTCAAACGTTGGACGAAGTCGAGTAGTCGAGTTAGTCACGAGGACGTACTCTCACTTTTCACCTTCCCAAAAGCGAGCCGCGTTCTCGGTCTTCCCGTCGACCCGAGCTCACGTTCGACCAGAGCTGGTGTTAATGCACGTATAGTGGGCCAGTGTCAGTCAACGACATCGTTTCGGCCGGCTGGCAGATTCAAAGTCAGGAAAGAAGGCTGACTATCGCGAGTCGCGGCCGGTGGTCGGGCGGCGCGGGGCCACTGGCCAATATTCGGGCCAATGTTAACGTTCACCTCTATAACGATTGCCTAATACAGGCTCGGGCGCAACACACCCGATAATGAGAGTGACGAGGAGGAACTTTCGTATACGAGACGCGTTACCCAACCTTCCACGTAACGATCTCTTTCGCGAGCGTGCGCGACCTTAGAGTGATCGGGCCCGTCCACGCGACGATCGTTTATTCGAGGGAACCGGTAGGCGATCGAATCCCAAACGCCTATCGAGTTACGCGGGTCAACAGCGGAAAAGCGGGATCGCTGAAGAGGCTGCAGAACTCTAATCGCTCTAAGCCGAAACGAGGGAAGCTATCGGATTTGACACGAAGCCTCGCTCCGTTGCCGGAAGAGACGAACCTCTACCACGTCCGTTGGCATTCGGAAGGCATTATCTAACCGGATCGCGGGAGCGTCGGCGAAACTTTCAAAATCTCGCTCTTGGCACTCGCTCTGCCTGCTCGGTGGCTTGTAACCGTGGGTCCTTGAAATTCACGCGAGAGCCTTTCTGCTTTGCCATGCTCTGCCCGTACCAGAGCAGAGTTACGTACGTTCTTTCGTGTATTTAGGGGACACGGGCCTGGATCGATCGGGCAAGTGGTTCTCGGCGATGTTCGTCACGCGTGCACGGGTCGAGAAGTCGAACGGCCAGGCAGACTCTCTCGCGAATACGCTCGCGGACAAGAGTGGCTCGCTGTTCGCTCGTTCGCTCTTAATGTCCGTGCCTGGTGACCCGTGGTGCAAACTAAACCCACCGGAGAAAGTTGCCAGATACTTTCTCGTAGCTCCTCTACCTCCTTGCACACCGGTCGATGCAGCAGTCGCTTAAATGGTCCCCCGTATCGCTGGCCGACCAGCGGCTCCGAGCTCCGTAACGCTTAAAACGCCGCCGATACGTATTAGAAATTTTTACATTCTACCGCTAAACTTTATATCTGCGATGCCGAACGTTGCACCGCTTCCCAGGCGCTTGGCGTATCTAAACTTCTAATGACCGCGCACTTTTCAGCAAAATAAATGACGAATCGTCGAGCGTCGCGGGAAATCAGCTATATAGGCACGTTCGTCGGGGCCGACGCTGGCACAGTAACGTCACGATGAATTGCGCGGATGCGCGCGGCAAGAATGGATCATGGGGCTGGCAAAAATGTCGAACCATTCTTGGCCAGTCTTACGGGCTCAAGGCATTCAGCCGCTTCGCGGACCAGCGACTTGATTTACTCGTTCGAGGGAACGAACTCGCCCGCGCTTGCATATACTACTTCAGAAAGGTATAGAGCCGTGGCTCGCTATCCAGCTCTCTCTCTCTCTCTCTCTCTCTCTCGCTCTCTCCCCTTCTACATCTATCTCTCTATGTATAACCGAGGCTATTATACTCGCAGGTACATCGCGCGCATAGTCGTCGGAGGAAAATCTTGGTCCTCCTACGCCCGTTCGTTAACTATTCATGCGCGTATACCCCGTGTAGCCCGCGGTCGACCGTGATGAATTGGAGGTTACGCGCGCGCAGCCGGGGTAAAAAAATTATTTAGCCAAGCTCCGGCGCGATAAGTCATCCGTTTCGACCGCTCTGCTCGGAGGAGATAACTCGCCCCGGGAGCCGGTTAACGCATGATAATGAGCGAATATACCGGTCGACCAGGTGTCGATGTTCTCGATATCCCTTGGCTGAAAAGCCGCGGCCACCTTTTTCTCTACGATTTCAGACCGAATTCTACCCCGGCGGACTGGCAAGATCGACGACCGAACGGGACGAATCCCGCGCGCTGCTTGGCCGCGGGTTCTTGCGCCGCGCCGCCGCGAGAAGAGTGCCAAGACAAGAAACTAGAGTCATTAGTCGGCGCTGAATGCGCTCGGATACCACTCGGGGGGGGGGGGAGGGAGGGAGCGGGAGGGGCGAGGGGGAGGGCTTCCGAGCGATAGAAAAGGAAGATTTTTCGAGGATGCATCTCCTCGAGGATGCAACCGACCGTGACGTAGCTTTCATGCAGCGAGCCCCGTGACGTCACTCATTCGATGACGTGTGGTCAACCGCGGTCAATGCACCAGGCCGACGTTTCTTGCAGGGCACTGTAATGCTCGGTTCACTGGCGTCGCCCTCGTGTGCGTTCGTTCACGTACACAGGCCTGCACCGGCGGTGCATGTACGCGCGTTACACCGCAAAATACCGGGTGTTCGCGAAATCCTCCCTCTCGCCGCGCGGATTAAGCCATTACACCCTCGCCCCCTTTCCTTATTCGTCCGAAGCACGCTCGCCCCGCCCTGCCCCGCGCCAACGTTCCTCTCCGGCTGTCGGTGGAGTACCCGCGGAAAGCGTGGCCGACACACGGGGACGCGGTTAAAAATTCATACGCGACGTGGCTGGGCGTCGCTTGAGATTCCTGCAGCGTGCAGCGCTTATGCCGGGCATCAAAAATTCACGCACGTCGCTGGCGCTGCTACCCTACATCCCCGTTTAATGACTGTATCCATTTACTTTTATTCTTCGACACCTATTTGCACGGGACGCCTCGGAACCATAGGTATACACTTAACTGGCTAATGGGACCCGTAAAACCGAGCAAAAACCTTCTTAACGACCGTAACCTGTTGGCACGTCCATCCTCTACGTTATCAATGTTTAATCGTCCACAGAGTAGTCACCAGTGCCTATGCGGCTTAAAGGTTGGGAACATCGGAAAACCTTTCTGCCCTGCACATTCGTTTCGTCTCTTAAATCTAGCTCTCCGCCAGTCAAGTGTCCATCTATAGTTCCGAAACACCGCGTATTTACGCGAATATCTGCCGCGAGACGAGCCACGAAGGTTAGGCGCGATAAAGTTCGAAGGTTTCAGCGAGCCGAGTCGTCGTTCACCGGCCACCAACGTCTCACCGCGGACAATGGCCCAATTACAATTGCCTTTTTTTTTGACCCCGTTGCCGTCTAATCGTTTAGCACCGGTGTGAAAAAAGCGCGCCCACAGCTGACGCCCACGCGTATAGGCGAAGCCCACTGGTCGCGGCAGGCAGTAGTAGGTGACGCGAGCTATCGGCCAAGTAGAATGGTCCGCGATATAGTCGGACAAGCCCCGATAATCGATGATCGGGCGGCGGTGTGGCCGATACGGGGATTGTTTACGAAGCGAGGGAGAAGCCGAGGGAAAATCGTACGGTGCACCGTGAACAAAGTGCGAAAGAGGAGCAGCACGTGCCGAGGTGAACGTTGCGTCAGCTCGCTACGCGGCCGCTCCCGATCGCTCGACGAAACCGAAGGCACGAAAATTGAAAGTCACTCTGCCGCGAGCTTCGTGCATCGAGACACGGAAATGCCGCTGTATTTCCGATTGCTAGCGAGGCGAGCGACAGAAGCGAAGCACAGGAACCGAACGGAACAAATCCGTTACGTAACCAGCCCCATCCACGCCAGCTCGCGGTGCGGTTTTGCTTTTTAAACGTTGTCTTCGAACACGCCCGTAATGGTTTCCTCTCGTTGCCGACCGTATCTTATCAAGATTCATGGAATTTAGCGCAAGAACGATGCCTCTCGTCGATTACTTGTCTTCGGAAACTCATGTAACGGTGTCTAGAAAGCATGTAGGCGAAAGGAGGTGCAACCGCGTTGCATAAGACCGGGCGAAAAAGCATTGTGGGGTATTAATCCTCGACAATTATCGCCGGCCGGCACTAAAAGTTGCTCGTTAGGAAAGAAATACGGGGTCCGGCGCGGGAACCAGTCGACGGTGTCCGTTGTTCGACGGGCGCCCGCTGGTTTTCGTGCTTTCTAAAAATGCTGTTTACGCGCGGCGCTTTGTTAAACATCGCCGCGCACATCTTCCGGAGCGTACTCACGAGGAACGAACACGCCGCTGCTCCCTTACCGAGAAGCTACGCCTGGCGAACTTCCTTCGAAGGGTTCCGCGAGCGATAGAAGGGACGGAATTGGTCGGACGCTCGATCGAACGGATCGGCCGAGGCACTCGCAGAAGTTAGGACGAATCGATGGGACGGGGCTGCGTCAGCCAATCGTAAACGCGAGGGAACGATGATCCATCGAGAGGGCAGGGAGGAAAGAAGGTCGGGATAGAGGCGAGTAAGTGCGGCGAACGACACGCGGCTGTGTCTCGGGGCTCTCTCCCCCTTTTGTCGGCCGAGAAGAGGGCTTTTCGCGAATTTCGTCGACGAGAGGCTCGCAGGAGAGACGGAAAGAGAGACGTGACTTTAGCCATAAGCCGTAGGTAGGCCGCGCAGAGCATGGACAAGCAAGTCGAGTTGAGAGGCGCGGACGGGCGGTCAGAGACCCCGCAGGGCCGGCGCAAACAGTACAGCATTACCCACTCGCTCCTTCTATCGCAACCTGGACCCAACAATGCTCGATAATCCTCCCTGCGATCGCGTCACCTTTTAACCGACAACCCGCAAAAATCGCCCGCCCTCTTCTCTTTCCCCTCCTTGCCGCAAGTCTGCTTCCACCCCGGGCGCCGCAGAAATGTACACGTTCGAGGGAAACGGCCGCGTAGCACGGGCGCTTCTTCCTTTTCCACTCGAAAACTGGCCGAACCGGGGGAGAAGGAAGGAGCGACGGGAAAAGCCTGCGCGAAAGGGGAAAGACGTTACGCGATCGAGGCTCGTCGTAGCGTGCTTCCGTTACGGGCGGCCCGCTCGATCGATGCCGTATAAAAAAAAAAGAGGAGAATGACTCAACGGCGATTCCGTTAATTTCACTTTTCATCGGACCTGCATTCTTTTACCTTTCGCGATCGAGCACTGGCCGAGCACGCGCGAGCTGTCCGCGGCGACTTTCTCTGTGATTCGCGCGGCATAGCGTCCTCGCGGAATTATGATTTCCGTAATTCGTTAGAAATATCGTTGGACGTGACGCCACGCGGTCATAACGCTCGCTCGTTTACGGTAACTTTCTGTAACCAGCCACGGCGCTCTTAATTTCGATGCTACTTTCTCTCTCTCTTTCCCTCGCCGCTCTGCTTTCTTCTTCCGGTGTGATTAGCGAGCATCGCGGGCATTGCGATTTTTAATGGAAACCGATGTGGACGGGATAAGGTATGCGAGATCGCGTGGCGTAAAGAAATCATCAGCGGCAATGGGAGAGCCATCGGCAGACGACAATGTCTCGTCATTATTATTATCCTGAACGGGGCAAGTCGGTACGTATGCAGCGCGATCGAAGTAACAACGAAAGTTGGATTACGGTTCGTTGATGGCCAAGACGGATAATGGTCCCTCAACGATAAATAGTCGCCAGGGTGGATATCCTCTACGGTCGAATCTCGAGAGAAATAGAGTCAGTTTGAAAGGCACCCCGAGAGAAAGCTAAATATTGACGCGGGCGGGGTTTAAGTTAAACGTAGAATGTTACGAATCTATTCTGGTAGCAAGTAAAGGAGCAGTTGTGCTCGTTCCAGCCTGTTTTGCTAGGAAAGTAAACAATGTACCGAGAATACTGAGGCGCAGAATCGAATCGTAATGCGTTCCGACGACCCCCCCCCCCCCCCCCGCGTGAGCCTAGCGATCGCTACGCTATCCGAGAAACGTTGGAAAAGTTCTCAAAGCAACTGGGTCGTTGCTGTCCAGTCTCGGGGAACCGACACTTTTTCCACGACTCGCCGAAACTTTCGACGATGTCCTAGTCCGTCTTAATCTGCACGGTCAATGATCCCTCCCTGCCCCGATTTCACAAATTTCGCTGAAAAAGGCCTCCGAGGCGCGCTACTATTTAGCGTCTACGACGGGCAATCGCCGAGGGAACGAGAAATGGAAGAAAAGTAGCAACGATACAAAACGGCACGATCTAAGCCCGAAAGCAGCTGAATTTCCAAAGTCTAAAGTCTCTTATTGCACAAGTAGAAGTTGCAATACTCGAACGACCATCCTAATCTACACGCAAGCGTATGTATTTCGATCACCCAGAGATTCACCGTTATCTAACGTTAACGTTAAGCTGAACACCGGGCCAGAGAGCTTCTAGTACCTAATAGTAGAAAGAAAACTTTTCACTCACCGATCGAAGACGCGCCCGTGACATCTGGATCCAGCGGTCCCTCGGGGTCTCTTCCTTTTCCCCCGATCGTCGCCACCGGGATCGCCGATCCTCCGTTTTGATCCTGGGTTCACTTCAAGTCACCAACTGACAAACCACCCACACACTGCACAGTCCTCGCCGAGACCCGGTTTCCTCTCTGTTCAGCCGCGTTGCACCCGGGGTGGGCTTCGAGCGCGGTGGGCCCTTCCCCAGGAGGCAGTAGCGCGGTGTCGAAGATAGCCGTCGACTGTCCGATGTCACACCTCCCGGGTGTGCGCGCGTGCCCGATCCCTCTTGTATCGCGCTCTGCTACGTTCCCGGCGGCTCTGCCGGCACGTGGTCGCGTACGAACGAAACACTTTCAGGCTGGCCGTCGAGAGAGCCCACGCGTCTCATGTGCTTGTAATCGCGCGTTCGACTGAGCGGCCGAGTACTCCCGAAGCCCCTGCCTCGCGCTCGTGCCGCTCTTCCTGCTCGCGCGCTCTCGCTCGCTCCGCTACCGCCGTCTCGCCTTCCCACCCTCTCTATCTCTCTTTCTCGCGCCAGAATACCACCTCCTTCTCTCTCGCTCCGAACACCTATCCCGTGCCTTCCTCCGCGAGCATCCCCGTCACCCTTCCACCGGCTTTCACGGTATTCCTTCTCCGTTATCATTCGATCCCCTACCCCCCCCCCCCCGCTGTTTCTCACTCACTCTCTCCCCCGGGTGAGAGCTTTTCCCCTTTCGCTCGCATAAACACGCTGCCATCGACGAGGAGAAGTTTTCGCGAATATTACGATCTCAAGGTTTGTTTGCATTGGGTCACGTCCAGCGAAGGTTCGCTTCCCACTCGATCACCGTGGTTTCTCGATTATCCTGATAACCGGAGCTCCTTATTCCGATTCCAGATCCGTGAAACCAGAGGTATGCTCGACGCGCGCTCGCCAAACTCCGATACGGCATTGAAGGAAGGTCTTTGTGTTTACACAAGTACTCGGAGTAAACGTCGCAGGTGTCCGTCCAGCGTTATTGCCTTATCATCTGCTTCTCGGAGAGGTGCGTTACCTACGGGATGACCCAATTTCCTCCTACTATTCCTTTAAATGCTCCGATTTAGCGTTCACTGTTTCTTCGAACGTCAGTGCCCCTTCCTCTCCCCCTGCTTTATTTCAATACTTTCCCTGCATTATTTCGCGACGCGTCTTCGATTGGCCATTGTTTCCCGATTAACGACAACGATTTCCTTGCAGAGTTGCAGGTCGCCCTCCAACGTGCAGCTCTCTGTCCCTCCTCACCGGTACGATGCTCGTTCTCCGCGGTGCACGCTCGCAGAAGGAGACGCTACGAGACCCCAGCGGCTCGTAATCGCCGAGAGAGAACCGTCTCGTCCATCTTCGTTCCCGACACTCTCATTTTCTTCCAGCTCGCTATCTCCTCGGCGCACTGAAACACGGGATTTATTATCTGTTACGTCGGTGCTGCGCCTTTTGAGGCAGGTTAGGGCGCTTAACTCGACATTAGCCGTTCAGCTCTACCCCCCCGCGGCGCCCAGCTTCTGCATCCTCCGATCGGTTAACGCGCGGATCCAGCCGTTCGCAGTGGCGGTACGAAAGTCGCTAATCGAACACGATCGCCGAGGGCTCGCAGCAGTTTCGAGGATGTCCAAGCCAAAAACAGCCGCGCGGACGCCGGCTCCAGGCGGCTCGTGGCTCGGAACCGGCGGTCTGGCCGCGACGTTAGAGAAATCGCGGGAAAGGGTGGACGTTGATATCGCTCCAAGGTTGGACTTACGTTTTAAAGCACCTACATGTGGGCCAGTGGGTCGACTCGACATTAGCGGGGACGCGAAGTGGATCGCGCGTGTCGAAATTGCTCGCGCGATACCAGCCCACCCGTGCGATGATTAAGATCCGCTATCGACCGATAAGTTAACGATCCCAGACATTAAGATTAGATTCCAACTGCACCGTCTGCTATCGCCCAAATCGTTGCCGCGAATTTCCCAAGCGCGCCGCGATCGGCCCGCGACGTTCACGCTAATGAATTTCGTGCGCGGAAACACGAACGAGTGTTCTGCTCTTTTCTTTTTATCGCCACTTCTGCGGGCAATAAAGATTGATCGCGGCGATCCACCGCGCCGCGACGGAATCGCGAAACGGCTGGATAATCCCGGTAGACGATTCCATCCACCTGAACGTTAAGATTTATGCGTCTAATATGACCGGCATTAATTCATAAATCCGGCGGGTATTACCATCTACGAAACTGCGCGATTCATAAATCCCGAGATTTATGCCCGCAACGCTAAGCGCTGCAGATGGAAATGCTCGCGCGACCGTGGTCCGCGCGAGCGAGCGCGCGCGGGCGAGCGAGGGGGGGGGGAGGGAGTTAAATTAACCTTGAAGCGATTCAATTGCTCGAATAAAAATTGCAAATCTCTGCTACTCGCTTTTAACCCGTTGCCCGTTATTAAACGCTCCCCGCGTGCTCTCGGACTCGCTCGACCCGCGGAAAACGCGAGCGTGGCCTCTCCAGGCTGAACCAGCGCGGCGGCGTTCAATGAAAATTTCGACCGACAGCGACCGGCCACGTTTCCGCGCTACTCTCTCGCGTCTCTCCCTTCTTTTTCTCTCCTCGGGCCAGCGCGTATTCCGAAAAGGTGAGGGGAAATTTGCAATTCCACGGCGTGACATCGGAGGCGAAGATCTTTAGCCGCGGAGGAGATGGAGGTCGTCGTTAGAGGAGGAGGTGGCGGAGAAAGAGAAAGAGGAGGTGGAGGAGGCACACGGGTTCGCTTTTGCCTGAGCGTACCCGTTCGTTCACCCTAGCGGGGGCACCAACCTGGCTTTACTTCAGTTACAAGCCGAGAGAGCCGGCGCTGTATATAGGTATATAATACATTCTCGCGTGTACTTACACCTAGTATAGGTAGGTATACGGAGTGTACAGAGAGTGTCCCGGTCGAGCATGATGCGGTTCCACGGCCCTTTACGAGCGAGGCGGGGTACCGACTTGCCCCGTTCTCCAAAGAGAAAGACCGAGACGCCCGGCAGAGAAAGGGACGGAGGCCCAGGCCCTTGTGTTCGATCGCTTTCGACCGGCCGCCGGATCGGACTTTGAAGGAAATTTTATATCCCGGCACGGACGCGTCACGATATCGATCCTGGGGCGTCGGGGATGAAATTCGCTCGCCAGCTACGAAACTTTGGGAAAGCTTCGAGCCTCCTGCCGTCGATCGGCCGCGGGTGTCCGGGGCTCGTCGAGGGGCGTGAAATTTCTGGCGAAAGATCGCGCGCATTCTTTGTCGTACGTGACTTTTCGGTGCCGCAGAATTTGCGTTGCTCGGCTCGTTCGTTCGAGGGGTCCTTGACCGAGCACGCGATGATACCGAAATGCTGACTATTCATAATAATGATGCTTACTTATGAGAGGATTGCCCGAATAGCCGAATACGTCGGGTTATCGTAATGCCACAGCATTCAAGGCTGGTAATATTGTATCATTTATCGTCGTGAGTGAAAAATTCTGCGCTTCTTTATTTATTCTCGTGTAGCCTTATCTATGTAGCGTTATATAAATAAGTCACTAAGCTATTAGTTCATTATCGATTCTTAATAAGTAAACGTACATCACATAATGCCTGAATCGCGAGAATTAGAATATACAAGGGGTCGGAGATGATCGAGAACTGCAGCGATTAGATTAAGAATAGCGACCAGTGTGTGTGCTGACCATTCTGATGGATACCGGATCTGTCACTGTGTCCGTCGGGCTGGATCTCTGCTGTTGATGCGAGTAACTCACTTCCATATCAATTTCGTCCAATTCTTCTTCCTCCTCTTCGTGGGTATCCGATTCCTCCTCTTCTTCTCCCTCGCCTTCCTCTTCCTCCTCTTCCTCCTCCTCCTCCTCCGATCCACGGAACTAAACACAATTACAATTACACCTGTACGCGACAATTCCTGTTTCACTTTCGACTAATCGAAATGCAACGTGGAAAACAAAATCACGTCTCCTGTCGTTTACACGGGGAATTCTTTTTTAGTGTGCGTACGTCGTCCAGTCCGGCAGTCGGTAAGAACGTCGCGCAGAGATTCGTTACCACGTATGGTAAACGCTTTGGTATTTCGCAAAGTAATTTTATTTCATTTCTATCGACAGGCTCCTGCGCCGTAGTATGATCAAGTGTAAGAATCGATGACGAAACGTTGTCAAATATGTGCGTAAAGTATGACATGCGTAAGGGAAACATAAGTGAGGTTAACTTACGTCGCTGACTGTCTTGCCAATCGGGATGTAATCGTATCCTTGCACTCGAACATGTTCTCTCTGTAAATGAAGACAGTGATTCGTATTCGATTGACTGCTCAGCGGTTATAGTTAACGTATGCCACTTATGACACCTACCCATGCTTGATGTTCCGATTCCAGTGCAGCTACTTCGCTCTCGTCGTCGCATGGCCTGTCGGCGTTAAACCACAGAGGATCCGTTGCCCTGGGTTGTAAATTTGGCCACAATGGCATAGTCGACATACCGAGGCGGCAGATTTTACACGATATTCAACAGAACACAGAGGATCGATGCTTCGTCTGCCAAATTACGAAAAATACACAAACCCCGTGAGCATGCGCGGTAAGCGCGCGCTCGAGCTTCAGCGCTTATCGGTCTGTATTCAAATGCTGTTGCATGTTCGAAGACACGTTACGTACGTTTATCTGGCTCCACAGCTATAAGCAGTATTAAAATTCGACAGATATATATCTCTCTAGCATACCTCTTCGGCACTTGTAAATTTCTATTTTACATTGGATTGAATTTTCTTTTACTAGAATCTCGGGGCGTTTAAAGCACAGCGCATCGATCACACTCACCGCGCCATCTGACGGCGTCGCATGGAAAATAATCCCGTTACTGGTCTGGTGTCACGTGTTTACCCGCGGAAAGCCATTAGGCCGAGTCTTCGTTATTTTACGTTCACGGCGATGGAGGAAACCGAGAAAGTTGCGTGCAGTTTATTAATGGATCTCTGAGAGGTTGCACGGCCGTTCGCGCAGAGAAGGCTGCGAAAGTGTCCACTTAAGTTATCGTAATTGCATTCGAGTATCCACGAAGGACAGACGTATTTCGTGTGTGACATAACCTCGTCCTTCCAGCCAAGGTATGCAAGCGAATTCACGGCCTTTCGTTCCGTCAGATTCAGAGGGCCTGGCGCGTATTTATTATTCAATGACATAACAGGCTTTAAAGTTTAGTCATAAAAGTTCGCATCCTCGCGTACTGCTATTTACGATTCCGGTTGTGTAAGTCCAACGCGCAGTCAAATAATCGACCTACATTGACAGCTGCATTCATGCTACTAGAATGCAGTAAAGAAAGTTACAAAGAAAACTTTCACGTATTTTAATGTCGATGTAATCTCACTGCCTTTCAAAGAATCCCGATAATCCGTCGATTTCTTCTTTCATTGAGAACTAATGCTGTGCTTGGAACAGAAAACAGTTTCGATTTCTCCCTTAGAAATGCACGCAAATGACATATGTTACGGATATATGGTGCAGAGATAGTTCAAACTGATAAAAAGTGAATGTATCTCGTGAAATTCTTGTCTTCACGAGACGTGGCTAACCGGTATCGCGTAACGTGTCTCTTGCCCAAATTCTAATCAAAATGTAAACAATTTCTCTTCGCCAAGCCTGATGTGCTTTATCACGGGATCTTTATCATCCCATAATGTTCGTAACGGAAATCTCTACGTCTTCCCACCGCGCGCGTTAATTATTCGCAATTAACCGTGATCGATTCAATTGAAACCAATATCGTTCACTCTCCCGGTTCATTCAATTTTGCATTACCCAGCGATGTATCGCCGGTATCGATGAATCGAGCGATACATCAGTGTCCATACTATTTCGAGGTAACAAAACATGTTCCCCGCAATTCCCGTAACAAAAGCTCCGCGTTAATATCAATGGAAATCCCTTTTGTTTCGCGCGATCGATGTGTTCCTTCGGCTTGCAGCGAATTAATCGATAATCGGAGCATCCTCTTCCGGGAAGATTATAACGCGTATTCCCCCTGGGGGGAATCTTGGTATTTCAATATCAGGATTCCTACGGGACGGAAAACTGTTGTCCATACACTGGCGTAGAACTCCTTAAACCTCTTTCCTCATTCATCACGTCGACTGCTCTTCCTTTTTTTTAATTAGAACATTTTAATTACGCTTCTTTAACTGCAGAAACATGAGTAATTGAGATTACTTCTTCCAGAGACTTCTCACTTCAACTTTCGAAGTAGGTTTCCTGTTTTCTACATATTCGATCTTCCCAGCCGTCAATTTTAATCTCTCGTGGTTTACGCGACGAAATTCTAAACCGCGAATAACAGTCGAAGGCCTTATCGCGCAGATCCCCGTGGTTTTTACCATCTCAATTAATGCGTATAACTTTGGTGTTTTTCCACCTCGGTACGGACATTCTGGTGAATCTTTTACTTTCGTTCATGCCCGGTGCAATTTAATCGGTGTAATTGCCTTCCGACGCGTGGGGAACAATATCCGCGTTTTTCCTTGTCGTCGATCGAGGTGAAAACACAATGGTGTTTGTTTAACGTGTCCAAGGATATCGAAGTGCGGCCACGTAATTAACCGATACGTATTTAACGTTACTTCTAAATAAGTGAAGAACGGTGTTTCCGTTATATTTCAAAAGCTGTCGTTTGTCACAGAAACGACGGGCGTTGATTGCGTTTCTTCAATGCCCACAGTTAGACGAATTTGTTTATAAACAACACATCGCATTCCGCTTGCGTAACTCTTATTATTTCACACGCATAGATAACGGCAAACGTAATCAATTAATAAAAGACTAAGATTGCTACAGCGTTAAAATGGTAAACGCAAACACATGGGCGTACTAATTTGCACGTCATCGATCTAATTTCAATATTGTGCAACTTTTTTCCGTTCTCCCTTATATAAGATTGTATATTTATGTGATAACTTATTCTTTAGCACAGAGTAATGTGTAGTCTGCCAACCATTATCTCTTTAGTCCTACCCAAACGATTTTAACTACTTCCCACTGTTTGGCGACAACTACTCGCGCGGGGATATTGTATGATAAAGGAAACAACGGGTGAAAAATATCCAAGTATTATCACACAACTGCGCGGAATACTTTTACCAATGTTTCCGATAAAATAATTATTTCATAACCACCCCTCTGTTAACGAACCGTGATATGTTTTCGCGGACTATCGTTCGCTACGCGAAAACGTATCGCGTTTCCTTCCAAGTATACTTTTCCAAACGCGTCGTGTTCCCGACACATCGCGTTCTTATCAACTTTCATTATTTCGCTCGTTTCGACGAGTATCTGCCTCCGGCGTGCAGCATTTATTTAACCAAAAGCATATTTCTACGGTACATTGTTGGGACATCTGCCGATCTTTACACCTGTAACGACAAAACTGACATGTTTTTTTTTATATTTTTCTACGCGAACGTCCATCGCTGGTAACACTAGCAACGCACTTGCCAGTGCTCTTTCAATACATGTCACCTCCCAGTGCACACGCTATAAATTTCTGAACAACTTAATTAAGAGCTTTCGACATTCCAGTCCATGTGATCGAAATTCAACTGTAACTTGCACGTCCTTCTGTATCAAACCGGAGCAGCGGTGTAATTTACGATGGATATGGTATTAATTCCCCTTGCGAATGCCCCGTTTTCTACGCCGTCGTGATAGAACTTCGAAAAACACGAGCTTGGCGATTTTATCGCCGTTCTCGGTTCGGCGCACAGGAGGGTAAACGTTGCGATCGCCGCTTGTAAATCCCGCAGATCGCAGTGCATCGCTAGGGAGAATGTTAGTCTCGGTACGTCGGCCGGCTGGATCTATCCCGAAGAAATTCCGCTTTAGAAAGTGCGCGGGCTCGTGTTTTTCTTCTCTTTTATCCGATCTCTTTGTTCTCGAGTCGACCAACCGCGCCAGTCATGAACTCGTTTCTTCTGTTGCCTCTGTTCCAAACTCGTTCACGGCTAGCCTGGCAAGCTGCCGAAGTGGAACGAATGATTCGACGAAAATCACGGTCGTAATTAAGAAAGAAAAAACTGTCGTCACCTTAAAGAAGCTTTGCGAGTCGCTCATAACTGAGTAAAAATTCTTGGAGAAGTCTGGCGGAATACCACGTTCCTCGAATTTGGATCTCGTAACGGTACCGTTTCGGTGTCGTCGACGAAACTCGACCGATTCGCGAAGGAATCGAGATGTTATTGTAAATTGAATGAGGGAAGCGTAGGAGCAACAGGTGTTCCTTGTGCATGGAACTTGATTCCACCATTGTGTCGGTTTACAGTGGTAAAAAAGACACTTTGTTCGCCGTTAGAAAAACTCGATACTCTATTTTAGAACACGCTTAGGGCACAATTGGTCCCCTTCTCTTCGTTGAGTTTATTACCGTGCCAATGAAGGTTCGACAGGCACTTGTGGCTGTGTAGCATCGTATATAAACGACGCTCAGCTGAATTCCAGAGGCATTTGGCTTCTGTCTCCTGTCCTCCGACGCGAGCGATATGTCACCTTTGTGAATTGACGCTGAGAAATGTCGATACCCCTCCACAGTTATATCTTTCTATTGCGGGGGAAAAAAAAGAATTTGCTTTCCCAGCAGAGCGAAAGGAATTTAATTGGACTCGTCTTCGTGGTCGCAACCACCATCAAGTTTTTAAAAAAAGTGAATCCTTTATAGATGTCTCACGATCATATGGCACACATGATGAATGCATCGGGGATGCACGCGGCCCACGATCCTCATGCGGCTCATCACGGCATAGATCACGCGACCATGCATAGCAGTACGGACCAGGCCATTATGGATCACGGGATTATGGATCAAGCCAGTATGGAGCACGGGAGAATGCATCATACGGGCTATACCGTTGCCGCCTCTGCGGAAGGGTGTGCAAATATGGGAATGCACGGTATGTCGGTACGTATCATTCGCGGATAAACCGTGGCAGATTTATAGTATACGATCCCACTTGCAGATGACATTCCACGGAGGATTCTGTGAAAACGTGTTATTCGAATCGTGGAAGATTTCGTCGGTCAGTGGCCTGGTAGGGTCGATGATTGGTATCATGATCATGGCTGCGCTTTACGAAGGATTGAAATATTACCGGGAGTATCTGTTCTGGAAGACGTACAATGCCCTTCAGTACAGAAGCGTCACGATGCCCTCCGAGAAGAACGTCGTGGCCGAGGACAATCGAGTCGTACAGTAAGTTTCGCATTTTTATACATATAATTCCTCATTGCAGTTTGTAACTCCACTTTGCCGAAACATAACCAGAGTTGCTGTTGATTTTTCAATTCAATTTTATTTTTTTAGTATGGTTGGAGAAGTAATTCACAAACAGCCGTAAGTAAATGAGGAATGGATCTATTGCTTTTTGATCTTCTGGTCCTAATGCAGATTCCTCTTGGGAATGCATATTTTAAAACTCTCTTCGATTGCCCTTTCCTTGGGGCAATTGAATTCTTGTTTGCATGCAGTCTTAAATGCCTTCTCTACATATAATTATTCAGGACCGATTCGATTACTTTATATGTCTGATATTTCGGCAACTCTTCCTTTTTACTTACATCGCATATTGCTTGGCACGATACTCTCTGTTATTATTGTGCATATTGGATATTTTTTTTTCTACAACTCTGATAAACCATTAATATACTTTTGTATAAATCTGTGCAGGCCCACAATGTTGTCATGGATGCACACATTTCAAACGTTCTTACACATTGTGCAAATTGTGCTGTCGTATTTCCTCATGCTGATCTTCATGACTTACAATGTCTGGTTGTGTTTTGCTGTAGTATTCGGCGCAGCAATTGGTTATTTCCTGTTCGGCTGGAAAAAATCTGTTATCGTAGACGTCACGGAACATTGTCATTAGTTGTTTATGTATTTATAATACATTTATCTTCCTTATGACGAGAATGTACATATGTGTACACTGCCACAAAGTTCATGCTAATCAGAGTAACTCTGCAGCGATCCATTCTGCGCAATAGATACAAGGAAGAAGTATAGTTTTTTCCCAAATTCATGATATCTACAGAAATATACGAGGGGTGGCGTTTTTTTTTTTTTTTTTTTTTTTTTTTTTTTTAGTTCGTTTATTCTTATGCATAGTTATTTTATGCACACAGAATGCAACATTCAGCTGTTCGTTAGAAAAGCATGGTTTAATTATCATTGAATAAAAATATCTATAAAAGGCAAATTTGTATACAAAAATACTGGAAGATTGATCTTTCACGTGGGCGACCATAACGCACTTAATTTGTAAATATTGTTAAGAACTTGAAACGGGGAAAGTATCATAAGATGCGCGCACACTTTTCTCCAAACTTGTACACTTTAACTCTCGATTATTTTTTCTTTTTTATTGCGACATTTTATACATGTTTTATTCGCCGACCAAACTTGACGTTTGAAAAAAAGTGTGCATTGGTCTCTTGAATATCGCATACATTACGATGTACTGTTACAATATAACGTTATTGGCGACTGTATTATTAAAAATTAATCTAGAAACTATTGTTATATGTAAAATATAAAATAATATAAATATAAATTCACTTGTGTAATTAAACGTCTAAATGAGGTTTCAGAGACATTTCACCAATTTTAACAAGCAGGCGATACCTTTATTTTCTCTTGCAAAGCCGACTCTCCGGAATATAAAATTCATAAGGTCCGGGACACGTATGAATGCTTAAGACATATTACAAAAATCTTGGCTGCCATTCTCATAAAT
Organism: Andrena camellia; assembly: GCA_029448645.1. Lineage (NCBI taxonomy): Eukaryota > Metazoa > Arthropoda > Insecta > Hymenoptera > Andrenidae > Andrena > Andrena camellia. The sequence goes on from CM055680.1 coordinate 35,665,056, forward strand.
ACAAGGTAATTATAAATAAAATTCTCTACAATAAATGCGATGTATACTGTACAAAGGCGATTTTTATAAGATTATCAACGAGACTCGTGCGCGTAATGATAGAAAACATATTCAGTTGGTATAGAACTGATCTTACACGTGTAGCAGTTGGTGAGATGACACCTTGATATGATTAAATTTTGTATGCGGTTCGCACCTGAACTAACACGCTGTTCAGTATGATGCTAAAAATTTATATATCCCACATGTAGCTATAGAAAAAGCACCGACATGCACGTCACGAATATAATTAATGCGAGTCCTGCCACTGCAAAGAATTCTCAAATTACAATGACGTTACATACTCTGTATTCCTTAGTACGTAAAGCATTACCTAAAATGTTAAGTAGCTTCTAGGTAAATTACATTGCTTTAGAAATGCATTCCATTCATACAGGGTTGTACAAAAAGCTTTATTTGACGTGTCTGTAACATTATCAATTTTGTAGGAAAATCTTCAAACACCGACTGCAGGGCATTCCAAGAGCAGCAGAGTATATTTTATTGTATATATATTTCAAAATCATACATAACACGTATGTATGTATAAACATGGTGATTTAAGGTGATCTTTTTGATAAATATATAGGTCACACCACTGCCCTTAGTTTGTGCTGCAAGGATAAGGCAAATTTAGATTACAAAGCTAAATTACAATTTATATCTATTTCTTATTTATAAAGCAGTTGATGATAATGATTATTACTATTATTATTATTTTATCACAAGCCAATGGTGTACGAAACACTTAAAATACTGTCTGTAGCTCGTGAGCTGCACAAAGCGTGATACGAGTAGGACGTTCAATTTGACCTTACACTTTATAGTTGTATTCTGGAAATATCAACGATAAAATATTATCCTTTACGCGTGATTTTGTCAAATTAGTGTAGATACTTTCATAAAATCCAAGAAAATTCAGCCGAAGGAATCAAATCAGGCGCATCCAATCGATAAAAGTATTCACGCGGGTGTTATATTCATTGGCAACATAAACAATATTTATTGCTAGTAAAAATTAAACGCAACAAATAGAAAAACATACGAATGTCCCAAAAATTACTATTAGCATTAAAATTCACCTCGTTATGAAGAAAGTATCGTAGTCGGGTAAGAAATCCCTTCAAATTACTCTGTTAGACCTAGAAGAAAAAGCATGTTACGTGCAAAATTTCTGACGCCGCAGTAGTAAAAGATATCACCATCCCCGTGTGAAATTCATGTAAAATCGTGTTTTTAAGTCTTCCAACCTTTTAGTAATTCTGTTGCCAACGGTCATAAGTGAAATTTTCGAGTACTAGATGAAAGTAGTGAAGTAGAAAGAAAGTCTTGCGTAGGTCAAATAAAAAAGGAATAGAGTCCTTACATAATATAATGTCCTCGTATGTCCTAAACACAATAATCATCACGTGTAAGAACTAGTTCAGTATTCAACATAGCATACTCTTTTTCAAGCGTAAACAAATTTTATATGTCCATTCCGAGAATGTCAATTTGCATCACAAGTATTATTTGTTGAATTTACCTCTTTACCACTCGTTTCAATTATCTGATCGTAATCGTGGATCTAGAGAAATATGTTTCATGCATTACATTATGGAAACATAAGAGAAATGTTGAAATCTTATATCGGTAACCTACTCAGCACCGGACACTGGCATACAACAACTCGAGCGATGAGGAGACTGTTGTTTAGAAAGATCGACCGTATCTTCTACTAAAGGACGGTCTAGTCTAGCTTCCAGTTGCGCCCATGCAGCAACAGCTGCGCCAAACGCCGCTTCGACATTAGTGGCGTCTTTCGCAGACGTCTCTACTAATGGGGGATCTCCATTTTCTGCGCACCAAGCTTGGGCTTCTTCCGTCGAAACCTGCTTATCGGACTCTGGAACATCCACCTGTAAAAAGCAACTCATGAATATCCCAGTACGCGATATATCTCGCTCCGCACTTTTTCCCGCTTACTTTATTCCCAACAACTATGAATGGAAATGTTGATCCCTCTTGAACGTCGGCGTAATAAAGGAATTCAGATCTCCAGAGTGCTAAATTTTTGAAGCTCGTTCCATCGTCAACTGCGTAAGTCAGAAGGCAAATATCGGACCCCCTGTAGAATGGTGTTCTGAGGGTCTTGAATCTCTCTTGCCCAGCTGTGTCCCATATCTGAAGCGTGTATGCCTCTCCATTGATTTCGATGTCCTTGTTCAAGAATTCTACTCCGATAGTATGAAAACTATGCTCGTCGAAGTGGTTCGAGACGAATCTGTTCATAAGACAAGACTTGCCAACGCCGCCGTCGCCCAGAATCACCACTTTCAAAAGCGTCGATCTTTGAGAATTGCGATTCTGTAGATTACCACCTCTCTGTGTAGCTACTGCGGTAGAATTATTCCCTGACATTTTTCTATTCTTCACTTTTTAGAATAACGAAGGATTCGCGCGTGCGAAAAGTATGACACGAATTTACGTTCCTCGCATATCAATAATTTCGATGAGGAGCAATTGGAGTCCTCACTCGATGGACGTCGATCGTATTCGATGACTTCCTGTCAATGCAGCAATCAGCTGATTCTTATGTCGAATAAGCTAATTTGCTTTTTCTTTATACTACGTACATTTTACACTAAGGATGGTCACTCGCTGGCGGTTCCTAAGCTTCATATTCTTCGTGAACGGCGTTAATTAAGCGAACGTTTTAATCTCGTGATTTTCGCTTCACGGCGGGGTATAACCTTCTCATCTTATATTCGAAGTTTTACGTCGATTTGAATGATGTTCAAGCGACTCTTACCAGCGAGATCGCGGTTTAAAATTCTGTGGTAGTCGCGTGCTTTGACCTCGTCAATTTCGATAGAATCGCGCGAGCCAAGTTAAATACCTGCGAGGGATGTCCTTTGGTGCTGAGTTACAGCCATCACCGACTGAAATTCCAATTCTCTTGATCAGATATTTGGCTCGCGTACACTCGAAAGCGTCTGGCGATGGTAAATAACATGAACGATCCTTCGACGTTCACGATCAGCTAAAAAATATCACTGTCTCTGTACATTTTTGTTGTGGGCAAAGTATTTGACACTTTGCAGACGACGAAAGAAACGCCCATGTTGAATGTGAACGCACAAGTGGAACATGGCTACCTGAAATTATAAATAATGTTAATCCCAACTGTGCGGGACAATATTGGACCACATGTGACAATTAACTAATAATAACTTTTGCAATAACAAGAACATATGTAGTCCAACGCTACTATTCGCAGCATAAATCAGAAATTATTAAAAGCACGCATGTGTGCGGTACGTGCAGTTGGCGTGATTTTATTTATTCGAGCTGTAGCGTCTGATATTTTCTATAAAAGCAATTCTTAAGACCAATAGATATTAGTTTATGAATTATTAGTTTATAAAAAGTGTATTTTTATCTTTCAATTCGTGGTAGGATATTACTTAGCGTGTCGCTTTACGCATGAATTAGTTAAATAATAGAAATAATACTTCTGCATTTTCATGAATTGTTAGAATAAAAAAATTAGTAAATTATCAATTGCAATTATTCGATTACCTTCAAATCGTTTGAATTATATTTGCCTTGTAACCGGAAGATGGAGTTACGGTTTAAAGATAAAATTATATCGCGCACCTTTAGATGTCGTATTGTTTCAATGGCTGTAAAGTAGCAGTGGTTAGTAGAACAAAGTTTGTTCTCGATAAATAATAAATAAGGCTGGAAGAAATTATCTTATGAACACTTACTTTTTTACTTTTCTATTCGTTTCTATAATTAAATGCATTATCGAAATTCGAGTCCATTAAGAAGGTGAACGATTGTAAGGACACGTAAGTACATGCGTTCATAAAGTTTTATAATTACTTAGTATTTGTTTTAACTTCCTGTGATCGTTAATTCTGAACAGTAAATAGTAGAAACAGGTTTATCTGCCTTTTATTTGACGTGGTAAATATTTCAGGCGAAACGCTTTATACAAAATGGCAAATCCTCCGAACGCTGGCCAACCCTACTTCTGGGGTTCAGGAGTTTCTCAGCAGCAAAATATGGGATACTATTCTGTGCCACCGCCAAATTTTCCACCTCCAAACTTCAGGCAGCCACCACCATCTTACAATATGCCTGTTCCTGCTTTACCACAGAACAAACCAGCCAATTTTGTTCCACCATATCATTCTATGCAGACGTGTTATCGAAACGAAGTTCCAAATTCTTACCCCAAGGTTCCTTATCAGAGTCAAATGAAAATGCCCTGCAATAATCAAAATTATGGGGTTTCTGGGTATTCTCAACCAGTAACAGGGAATTTTAATTCAAATTGGAACGACAGAAGTGCGTATCAGAGTAGCAGCAGTATAAAATGGAATTCCAACACTTGTTCGTCCGATTGGAATAAGTCACAAAGCAAAAGTTCTTGGTCCGAACCGAGTAAAGTACAAGAAAATGGCAGAAAGCCTGTACATGAAAAGTATAATAACACTAAGAGTAAAAGGTCGGAGTCGAGATACAGAGACAGAAAATCTTCCAGTGGTCACTCGTTCAGCAAAAAGCGCTCTAGAAGTCCTGAAAGTAGATCAAGATCCAGCAGATCGCCGCACAGACCACGATACGATTCCCAGAGAGATAGATATTCAAAATATAGCAAAAATAGATCAAGTTCCAGGGAACGTTCGCATACCGAAGATAGCTCTGAGAGAAGATCATCGTACAGAAGGAACCGTTCATATGTATCACGTTCGCAAAGGTCGTACGCGAGTTGTAGGAGCAGGAAAAGATCTAGATCTCAGGAATCTTATTCGTCTAGAGCTACTAGTCCAAATAATAGTTCCTCCAATAAGAAGGATCCAACCGAGAGGGAGTTGCTCTTAGAAAAATATAGGTAATGCTTGTTTTTAAAAGTTATATATGTATAGAAGTCATTGTTTGTCTCTAATAATTCCTTTTAGGCAGGATTATTGCGCTACCAGCAAAGATATGGAAAGAAAAATGGACGAATTATCTGCAATGGGGCCTGAAGGTATCATGGAAAATGCAAGAAAAGTGTGGACGCGTACTGCACCAGCAGATCTGTATTATAACAGAGACGAAAGCAATGCGAATGTAATGAAAGCCACACCTAAATTGCTCGAGCTATGCGATTTATTCAAGAAAGTATTACTGGATAGAGCCGAAGCTGCAAGATCTTTGCAGGTACATTAATTTCGATTAATACAATTGGAAATCCTTTTAGACTCTAATGTATTTATGATTATGTCGTTATTCAGCCTCCCTATGAACCACCTCCAAGAAAAACTAGAGCTCGTTTGTGTAGACACAAGTCAGAAGTTTGTAGCAGCTCTTCTTCCGATAGCGATAGTTCAATGGATGAAGATGATAGAACAATGGAAGAGTTAATGGCGAAGAAACAGCATCCACAAAGATTGCATCCTGAGATGTGGTTCAACGATCCCGGAGAAGTGAGTATTACTTTTTGAATATTAAATTAAGCTCTATGAGCTTTACAATGTTTTTATCGTTTCAGATGAACGATGGCCCTTTATGTAGATGTAGCGCAAAATCAAAAAGGTCCGGGATTAGACATGGAATTTACGCTGGAGAAGGTGCAATAAACAAATGCGATTTAAGTTCAAACAACGCCGATAAGTTATATCATTATCGAATAACAATTAGCCCGCCAACGAATTTCCTTACTAAAACGCCGACGATCATTAAGCACGACGAGCATGAATTTATATTTGAAGGATTCTCCATGCTTTCTCATTTCCCACTCGTAAAATTGCCGACTTGCAAAGTAATCAGATTCAACATAGAATATACGATACTCTATATAGACGAAAAGTTGCCAGACAATTTTACCATTCGAGAGCTGGATTATTTTCGTAAGCACCTGCTTTTAGTGTATTTCACGCGCTGTATTAAATGTTACAGGTTCGTTGATAATTATTTTGGTTTACAGAAAATTACTTATTTAAGGAGGTATTAGAGCTTGTAGACTTTGATTTACAAGCAGCACAAGATAAATCCGGCTGCGGGCAGTTCCATTTTATGCCAAGATTCGTGCGTGACCTAGCTGAAAATGGACAAGAGATTTTATCCATGAACGAGGTTTTAAATTATTTAATAAAAAGTAGTAAATTGTTAATAGATCCAACTGATCTACCTAGGTTAGTGGAGATGCCACAGTATAGATGGCAAAACTTTGCCGACGAAGTGAAAGGTATGATTGTTACGTACCCTGGGAAAAAGCCGTGCAGCGTACGTGTAGACCAATTGGACAGAAGTCAAGCCGATCAACCGCCTGGCGAAATCGCTTACCCCGAAATCGTGCATTTTGGAATTAGACCGCCGCAACTTAGTTACGCTGGGAACGCGGAGTAAGTAGCTCTTTTGTCACGATATAACGCACTTAACGCGCAATTATATTCGAATTTCCATCGGCCATTTCAGTTATCAAAAAGCATGGAGGGATTACGTGAAATTTCGCCATTTATTGGCCAATATGCCAAAGCCGTCGTTCGAAGATAAGAGAAAGCTAGAAGCTAAGGAGAATAAACTCCAAGAGTTGAGAACCCAAAGTAAAATGAAGCGCGACGTTACCGTGGACGTCACTTCCGACGGATTTTATAGAACCGGAATCATGTGCGATATAGTGCAACATGCCATGCTAATTCCTGTACTCGTTTGTCACTTGAGATTTCATAAATCCTTGGATAACTTGGAATGCACATTAGGCTACGAATTTAAGAATAGGTACCTTCTACAATTAGCACTGACCCATCCGAGTTATCGCGAAAACTTCGGCACCAATCCAGACCACGCGCGGAATTCTCTGACCAATTGCGGGATAAGGCAGCCCGAGTATGGCGATCGACGAATTCATTATATGAATACGCGGAAGCGCGGTATCAATACGCTGATTAATATAATGTCGAGATTCGGCGCGAGAACCGAGACGGAATCTTCAATAGCGCACAATGAAAGGTTGGAGTTCTTGGGAGACGCGGTGGTGGAGTTTCTCACGTCGATTCATTTGTTTCACATGTTCCCTGATTTGGAGGAAGGCGGCTTGGCTACTTACAGAGCCGCGATTGTTCAAAATCAACATCTGGCTGTGTTAGCAAAGAAATTGAACTTGGAGGAGTACATGCTGTACGCGCATGGCAGCGATCTTTGTCACGATTTAGAGTTGAGACACGCAATGGCCAACTGTTTTGAGGCGTTGATGGGTTCGCTGTTTCTTGACGGAGGCATAGAAGTTGCCGACAGAGTTTTCGGGGAAACGCTTTTCATGGACGAGGAGAATCTTTCGCATGTTTGGGTACACTATCCTAAGCACCCTTTGCAGGAGCAGGAACCAACGGGTGACAGGCAATGGATACCAAGCTTTGAGCTGTTGCAAGTACGTATACGTACAATAAGCACAGCCTTCTGCGTGTGTTCAAGAATCCAAGATTCACGTTCCGTCTCTTTGCGCAGAAATTAACAAAGTTCGAAGAATCGATTGGCATCGAGTTCACTCACATTCGTCTTTTAGCAAGAGCGTTTACCGATCGCAGTATAGGATATACAAATTTAACATTAGGTTCGAACCAACGATTAGAATTTTTAGGAGACACTGTACTTCAACTTATAGTTTCGGAATATTTGTACAAATATTTCCCAGAACATCACGAAGGGCACTTATCGGTAAGTACTGTTGTAATCGTTTGCTCGTACGTTGGAAGAACGAAAATACACATTTATGTTTCGTAGCTTTTGCGAAGCTCTCTTGTAAATAATAAAACGCAAGCCGTCGTGTGCGACGACTTAGGCATGACCCAATATGCAGTTTACGATAATCCAAAAGCCGAGTTGAAAACGAAAGACAGAGCAGATTTACTGGAAGCGTTCCTAGGAGCCCTTTATGTAGATAAGGGCTTGGAGTACTGTCATGTCTTTTGTGACGTGTGCTTCTTTCCGCGCTTACAAGATTTCATTATGAATCAAGACTGGAATGACCCGAAAAGCAAATTGCAACAATGCTGCCTAACGTTACGAACGATGGACGGCGGGGAGCCCGATATTCCTGTATACAAGTAAGTCGTATCAATGTGAAACGGATTCAAGTATGTTGTTACAAACTTACCATTGGTTAATACTTTTGCCAGAGTAATTGAATGCAAAGGACCAACAAATACTAGAGTGTACACTGTCGCTGTATACTTCCAAGGAAAGCGACTGGCAAAGGCCTCGGGTCATAGCATTCAAGAAGCAGAAATGAATTCAGCTAAAGAAGCTTTAGAAAAATCTCAAGGTATGAAATTAAATGGATTTAATTCGGATATGATAGCGTAACTTTTGACTCATTCATTCCTTTTTGGCAGATTTGTTTCCACAGCTGGACCATCAGAAGCGCGTAATAGCAAAGAGCATGAAAATGCAACAGTGGCCAAATAAACATAAATCGAGGGGTCGATCCATGAAACCTATAGATAGACACGATGGTACCGATACCAGTCGTCGTTCTAAAAGAAGTCGCAGTGAAGCATAATTAACCATGAAACGATAATCTAGCAAAATTGAAGTTCAAACAAATTTCACATCACAGTGTATAAGAAGGGAGTCGACGCAATAAATCTAACAATTACTGCTACGTTTTTTTTATTAAAAATATAATAAATAACAAGTATCAAGATGATGGTTCTCCCGCAAAATGTACACTTATACACTAATAACGTCCTTGGCTTCTACTAATGTAGGGCTTTCCTGCTGCAACACACCTGGATTCTCGTCAATGATCCTTCCACACATTTGCATGCTTTCCACGATACCTTTTATGCCCCAGTGTTTCATCAACAATGCATGTTTTATGCTAAACAAACCATTTTGCACGCAGAGTATTTGAGTGCAAGTAGCAGTACTATGAAGTTGCATTCCGAGGTCGTGAATCAGTGTTTTTAGATACATTTCATTCTCATTTATGGAAACAATTTCTGTAAAGAACGTAGAGAAAAGTTACACCAGTCGATGTTTTCCACCAACTGTCGTTTATTGAACTTTGTTTACCTAATGTAAATTCGGGAGGCGAGAAATCTATGCACCGGATCGTGTATATCATGGGAATATTAGGATCTGTGGGTCTGAGCAAACCCTTCACTGCTAATTCATAAGCAGCTTGACTTTGTATATCTACTCCGCACAATCTGCAAATATTTAGAAATGACCGATCGTTCATTCTTAGGTGGGTATTAATTCCCGACTTACTCAAACATCTTTCTCTGGTGAGATGATTGCATCGAACTACATATTTTATCTATATGACCACGTTTCACATGTGCACACGTAGATCTTTCCACTATTTTCCCTGTGTGAAAATAATTGTCTGTCGCTTGGCCCAGTAATCCTTTTACTCTGTGGAACCTTGTACATTTAGCGTCTCTTAGTCTTTGCACCAATTTGTTGCCATAGTTGATCCCACAAACTACTACGCCGCAAGTATCTCTGTTCATGATACTCGTGGCTGCCAATTTGAAGTCGTTCATTTGGTAACGAGGGCCTACTACCAATGGGTGATCGGCGTAACTATCGTGAACAATAACTTTCATATCTTTGTTTGTTGAGCCTAAAATGGCTACATGCTGAACCGGTGGCCGCACGTACATGTCGTTAAGATCTGAAACAAGTGAGTTATGGCGATTGGAAGCCACCAGTTTTATATTTCAGAGTAAATAGAGAACATGTTGAAACCTTCGCATAACTTGGAGATTATTGTGGCCCTCATGAGTGGGAAAGATATACCCGAGGGTTTGTAAATGACAAATACACCGTTAAGTGTTTTATACAAGAATCTTGCATCGTTTACGTGCTTCTGCACTCTCTGCATCGTAAAGTTCATTTTGAATTTCACTTTAGTTACTTTTATCAACAAGTCTTTTCGTTAACTCCACTTGAATGGCACTGCAAGAAATATTTCGCATATGTATAAACTGATACGCAAATACAAATTATATGACAATGTAATAATTGAACTTCTTAATATTCTTACATTTCTCCCGGAAATGTTACCACTCATCATACCACGATATTAACAATGTATTACATTTAAAATTGTAATAATGCGTTGTTTAGAAAATGCAACAATGAACACGGTAGCCATTTAGTAACTACACTCGCAAACTACAACACCTCAGTCGATAACTCTTTATAAATAGAAATCTACCTCTCTTTAATACCTCTACTATCATTATGTGCTTCCGTTTAGACCGATTTTTTGCTAGTTTAGGAATATACGGAGCCGCATTATTCGGCTGCTTTTCGGTTTTCGGAAGTTTAGCCGACTAATCATCCACTGCAATTTTGTGTCACGCTCGCGAGCCTTCTTACCATTTCTGTGTCGCATGCAACGTTATCAACTCAGAGTGGAATCGATCGCAATCCTACTGGCGCTTAGAATTTTACCGACTTCGATGATTATGTTGAACTAGTTTCCACAGTAACCGTTCTTAAATGAGGGGTGCGCGTCAAAACCTTTGATTTCTCGCGAAGTCGGTATTTCAGTTCGTGTGATACAAACTCCCATAAGATGCTATCCCATACTTTGCCTGTGCCTCTACTAATGAATTTCAGGGCCTAGGGTCTTTTATTTTTCTTAATAAACAACATCTACTAATGAACAGTGACCAATTCAAGAAGCATGCAGAAAGTTGCGTGAACTTCCGTACTTACAACTTGTTTGGAAAGGGTTTGAGATAGAGGGTAGGATCTCGCTATGGCGCGAATTATTTAAACTGAATGTACAAAGCGTATGAATGCACACGGATCCACGCGTTAAAGATATTGATCTTCTGTAATTTCATGTAAATGTTTCACAGAAATTGCAACAAACGTAGAAGCAGTAAGAAGGGATAGTCTTTATTAGAGGAATCATCTTGCGATAATTTCAAGTGCGCATTTACAACTTCGAGGTAAGTCGCTTATTTTATGAATATACGTTATAAATAGCCACAATCCATTAATCTAAAATTTATTTCGAAAATACTTATCATTACAGTAGGAATTGCATTTACATTTAAATAATATCAATACCACGAAAATAGTTTTTTCGATTTTCAAAGCCAACTGTGTTAGCACATTTTATGATCGTCGTATTACGGTCATTTAATATAATTTGACTTACTCTAGGCACTATAATTGTGCATCTTGTTTATTATTTAATCCCCACAATAAGTTACTTAACAATTAAAAATACTGTTGAAACTAATCAGAGAAGATATGAGAACCTTTGTTTGATTTTTCGAAATGATTCCGGTAATTTTCAAACGAAGCGAATTATAGAAAACATTTTAAGCGGTGAATAATATTAGAATCTAACAAACTTGTGCGCGCATTCCGAATTAAGAGCAAGTAGGCTCATAGCGTTGTTTTTGTATTTATTGTTAAGATGCGTTAGAATTTCATTCCTTAAATTATTCAACTATAGTGAAAACTACGCGACCCATGATGAGTTAACTATTACATTTACATCCAATACCTAGTATCAAGTCAGGTACTCTGAGTAATCTAGTTAAAAGTTTCAAATGCAAATGCAAAAATATTATTCCCTCTATTCTTACGTTCCTGTGAATATTTCCATTATTTTTACATCGATAATCGTGTTACTTTATTTACTCGTTGCACACTCCAAGTATAATTATTAAATAGGGAAAGACAGAAACAGACACACGATTAGAAATCTGAAATATATATGACGTTTATCAGTATACATTTGAAGATTGTAACGCATTAGCTTATGTATGTGTCGGAATTTGCAAAATTCAACCAATGTAGTTTCTAATTTACAAACTTATCGAACCGATTAGTATCCGTTAACGGGTTTATTATAACGCATAGCCTCTATGACAATAAAAAGAAAAAGATTAGCAACCATCCCTCTTTTGTTTTTCTCATTTCAAGCGCGGCGATGAGGCGCGCAATCCCATAGTAACATATTTCGCGGTATACTTTGTCTAAACCATCAACAGATATCCTGTGTATTCCCAGAATCTTAACGATTGATACAATCGCTCTCTTCTTTAATCGTAAATAGCGTACTACCAATGCGGTATAGCGGTATAAATTATCTTCTCTGTTAAAAACGTTGAAAAGATATTCGCGTGCTACTTGTTCTCGTCACTGATGCAGTTTATTACAAGACTAATCGGACATCAAGACGTCAAACTGTACTCATAAACCGAATGCACGATCTTTTCCCCAAACGTTTCCGGTTGCACTTGCTTCGCCAAATCAAAATAAAAGAAAAAAAGATGAGAGAAATCGCTGTTAATATTAAGTTTTCTAAAGCAACTGTCCGTTTGCCGATGAGAAATATTATTCACAATGGATATTTAATATGGACAAAGTTAGCGCGACGTGCCCTTCGTCCGCAAATTAGCAGAGATACTCTTCAACAAAGATCCTCGGTTCAATGAAGGAATTCTCCCTTTGCGTTCGTTATGTCCTCTTTAATATCTAGGGTGTTTACATTAAAATTATCTTGAAACATAAATAAATGAAGGTGAAAGATCCTATGTCTACGAAAACTAGTTACCCTGCCCAGTTTTTGTCAACGATCGAAGCTGTCGAAGGCAATCGTCTTTTCTTTCGATTTTCTCCATAACTTTATGAAAAGAAAAAAAAAAGAAAGAAAGAAGTACACACTCGCGACGTCCTATAATTATTCAATGTTGCTCAACTGTCAGTTCGCAATATTTTTAAATTAATATTCAAATAATAAACAAAGAGATGCGAGAGGTAATAGCTTCATTTCATATGAACTGAATGAAAAATATTAAGGGGCATTTGTACTAAAAACTTGCAACACCAGAGGTTGCCTGCCACGGGCAGAACACGATGGGAGTCTGAATCCTTTTCTACAGCCAACATCGGAACTTGATTAGTATTTTTTTTTTTTAAAAAAAAAAAGGCCATCGCGTAGAGTTGTATGTAAAGCATAATAGAAAATGGACAATCAAGTCGACCGATCGCATGGAATGATAAGATGATGTGAAAAGAAACGCAATCGATCGTCTTTCTTGCGCACCGATATCTGTATACACTACGTGTAATGGCCGTTAATACGATCCAGTTATCGCGGATCTTAGAACTGCGGGGGTAAAATCTTCACCCCCTCCCCCTTTATGTACATATTATAGTTAAATTATCCATTACAAAAATTATTCTTCAATTTCCTTCTTCCTCCTCTGATAGGTGTTTTTCTAACCGATGTCTTCTGTGTCAGAACCAGCATGTAAATGGCTTCTTAAAGGAGAAACATCAAAGACAATCCTTCGCAGACTCATCCTCCCCGTAGATCTCTGGCAGAGCTGTGGTTTGACCGCAAACTAATCCTGAGATACTTTTAGGTTTTACCGCGTGGCCGAAGGATTTCGCGCAAACGCTAAAATCCTTTGCCATTTCACTGATCTCTTTGTTCTCCTGATGGTCACACGTAGGTGGTGGTAATTTAATAGTCGACATTGGATATATATTATCGCCGCCTATACTATTCTTACCAAAAGATGCAAGCGAAGTTGTCGACGTGGTCGTGATCATGTTTCGCGATTTATTGATGTCCACGTAATAATCCTAAAATAATACGGAGAAAGGTCATTCGCGTTTCTGAGTTTCACACAGGCACAACTAATTATAAGATAACGGTCTCGCAGCGTGTATTCACCTTCTCTGTATTCAATGGACTGGGAATTTGAGTTTGCGGTGGACAAGTCTGATTGCATTGCGCCACTGCGATTAGCGTCTTCTGGCTTTCTCTAGCATCAACCAGGAATATGCTCTCTTTCACTTCCTTTGCGTTGTACTCGTCTATTCTGTAAATACCATTCAATCAACGTAGTACACAGTTTCGTTGAACGTAAACAGAGCCTGTGCCCGAAGATCACTTACTTATCATAAATAACCGCGTGCAATCCAAGCTTCTTCAAATGCTGAATTGTAGCTTTGTCGTTATTGTCATCACCCCAGCAAAAGATAATCAGTCCAGCGTCCTTTACAAACTTGACTTGAGACGGGTCCCTGAGAATATCCTCCGTATGGACGTTGATCCCTAAGATATCAGCAGCCAAGGCGTGTCTGACGGCCATTGGTATTGTTTGACACCTAGGGTCGTGGTAAGTGGGATACTTGGAAGTGACACCTTGCGTCAGAAATACTACGGGGTATTTGTTCTGCTTAAGACGAATCATGGCACAAATATCTGGGTTAAAAGATGAAAAAACTATTTTCCTATCCCCTCCGTATTCCAGCACCACTTTCAGTATAATGTCCAAATACAAGTTGAGATCGAAAGGATGATTGAGCTCGAATGTCCCGTCCTACGTGCACAGATTATCCCAAATTCGACGAATTAGATCACAGTGAAAAGGATAGAATTATTTAACGAAACAGTGCATTTTTGCTATCGTTACCTTCAACTGCATAGTCCATTTAATCTCGATATTACACCCAACGTGTTGTTCTAGCTCTTGAAGCACGGTTTGGAGTGTAGGAAATGGCTGGTGATCTTCCAGGTCTTCGTCGAAGAATCTCGGATTCTTTTCTCGACCTTCGGCCACGTGGTAAACCTGGAATAAAACGTTAGCCCATGTAGAGAGGACAGGTGAAGCAGAGTGGCGCGTCTCAACGCAATTCTGTTAGGGTGTAAAGTTGTTATCAATCGCATGATGTTCGACATAATGTATCTGTTAAAGCCAGACAAGGCAAACACACTCGGAAGTCATGTGAATATATTTAAACACGATCAAGTGCTCCGCATTTTAACTTCACGCGCGGAAGCAGAAATATATAGAAAGCCAGGGGGAGTGGGAGCTGGCGAAGACTATTAAAAATGAGTCGAGGAATCATTGAAGTGCTTCCGACTTTGCAGGGACCATTTGGTGGTATTAAGTTCGTAAGATATCATCAATCGAATTACTTTGATTACTTACGATACAACGAAGTAAAAGCTTCGGCTTTTAATCGAAGCATAGCGTACGCACGTACATATCGTAGCCCAATGACGTGATTTTTAACAATCGATTTTAGTTGGCTTTAGGAGAAATTTTAAAGAGGCATGCAGCAAGTGGTTCGAATGATCACTTTTGACTGGTTACAAATTTCGACGAGAAGTTAGGCGGCGCAAGCGACATGAAAGCTCACCAGTTGGTTAACCCCCTGTTCGGCGTTATCAACGACATACAGCACCTTACTCAACGAGTCCCCCGGGTAATAAAAATCCTGTTGAATATTAAAAAGACAAATACGAATAGAATAGGCATGGTACCACCTGTCGATTCATGATCGTATGGCTGTGTATCTACATACACGATACAACCCCTGAGGTGAACGATTTTCTTCTTCGATAAAAAAAAAGGACAAAAAGCGAAATATTAAGACGCGTAGCGTTGTTAGAAAGCCGTATTCTATTGATCGATGTTAGATGGCACAAGTTGCGTTAGTAGACTCTAGCGAATGATTATGTAGTTAGAAATAAGGCTCCATGTTCTCCATTGGCATTTCCTTATAACGGGCAGTGAAAGTTACAGTGTACGTTTCGCTTTACTGAAATCTTCACGTTAGTCGTTAAGTTTTGAACAGTTGTTCGAGTTTTCTAAAAGACAGATATTTCACAATAAAATATAAAATAAAATTCACTAAGTCCATTTGGATAATAGTCGTGGTCTGTAAAGAAATATGGATATGGAAGTGAGCACATGACATCGATGAATATGTAATGAACGTGTAGGTGTGTAGAGTATACCTTTAGTAAATGTAGCTGCTCTAACGTAAGGTCCTTGACAGGTATCTCCAGCATATCCATAGCTTCTATCTGCTTTTTGCGTTTCAGCGAAATCGATACGTAGAAATCGTGATAAATAACTGGTATATGGTCTTTGGATAGTTGGACGTCAAATTCGACCATGTCAGCGCCATGATGCGATGCAGTTTTTAGAGAGGCTATTGTATTCTCTCGCACGTTGGCGCAGCTAGAAAAATTATATACGACCTCATTGCCCGTAGCTTACAAGAAGTTTCGAACAAATTAATTTCACTGTACTCCGGTCTGCGAACCTACTTTTTTGTGTGGAAGGATGTACCCAGCCCTCTGTGTCCCACATCCAGGCCGGACCACCGTTGTTCCCAATGTTTCGCGTATGAAATACTCATATCCCATGGATAATCCGGAATTGATTTTATCACAACATATTCCACCGTGAGTTGTCCTGAAATCGGCGAAAAGAGAAAAATAAGAATTTATAATTTGAAGCCGGGGGGAAAGATGCTTCTTTCTATGCTGTAGAATTTTAAAGTAATATCGTACCGATTGGTCTATGCTTTGTGCTTGTGATTGGTACTGTTAGAAGCCCAACACTAGCTTGTAATGTGCTAGGCAAGATGTAGCTGAAACCGATATGACTTGGCGGTTCTCCTGGGTAACACCTCGAGCTGTAGACGTAGTAGTCCACCAGATACGCCTGGAAAAACAGTCTGCTTAATATCCATGTAAAGATACTACTATTTACGACAACACCAAATGCTTGCATCAGTATTTTTTGCTCATCCGTTATACAGAGCTCGCTTCAATATTAATTAAGTCCAACGATCAAGGACATATTACGAAATTTTCTCACAGCTATGAAACAAGAAAATTAGAAACTCTAGTAAATGTGATAGAATTTATGGCACGTTATTAACGATCCTTGATCACTAAAAAGCGTAGGAATTAAACTACATCGTCTGAGACATTGGTACATCTTTTGTTCCGCATAACAAATTTTGTTTCAATTCTCTTTCCCCCTTTCGGCAGTTTCAAATAATTTGTAGGCAAGAGCAACAAATTACTAGCGAACGACACAACAAAGGTACGATAATTTATTTCCTACATAATCTAGCAATGAACCAGACCAATAATTGCCAAATGCTGAAATCTGCCTGGTGACGCGTATGGAAGGACACAATCCCGCAACCACCTATTAAATTTCGATATCAAGTATGCAATAGTTTGTGTAATTCGGATTCAGAAGATTCTGACAGCTTAGTCTGGCATTGGCCGCGCAGCGGTGCCACGTACGGTACGGTAGAGTTGGTCAGAGCTAGAAAATATTAGTAGTACACTAAAAGGATATAGGAGTGATGGGAGCCTCACCATTTTCGACGCACACAGATGGATATGAGGTGTGACAGCGTTGATATCTCTAAATTCTTAGGGTTGCTTAGGATGGCTACGGCTCACGTAAACCGGGAAGGGGGGGAGGGATTGTCGCGGTTACAAGACCATCCCGCGTAATAACGACTGCCTGATGAGTTCAATAAGAATCAAGCAAGAGTTGCAGCTTTGGTAATTTGCAAAAGATTCGCGGATTTACGAGAGACTAGCCCAGGGATAGGTGCGGTAGGGTGAACGACAATCAAAACCATCATATCTCTGTGTGATGTCATGTGACACAGATGTAAAGTGGTAGACGATGCTTAGCATCGATACATCAGATTGCATGTTAGCATCATCATTTGCACCAGAGGTCTTGCTTTGTACAAAGCTGACGGTTGTCTTCGTTCCGGGCCAGCGCGCGCGTGACATCGCTCCTGGTTCCCAAGGAGGGCAATAGCTGCTGAACAAGTTTAATTATCTTTTACCAAGTAATTTGAACAATTCGCGAGAGAAGACGTGGCCGGCCTACTCGTGGTCTACTGAAAACTCACATGGTATGGTCAATGCGTATCTTTAGCGTGTTTAAATTCTCACATGAATTACCACTAGTTCGTCATTTATTGCTCTGCCATGCCTACAATTATTCCTTAACTTTTCCCTCTCTTTACATTCATTTATCTTATATACCGTATACGTTAAACAAAGATGTACATCCGTCATCAGTGCCAAAGGTGACAATAGCTGAGAGAAAACACGTCATGTGTTTGTCTCTTTCTGTTGTGCCTAGCTGTTATTATATTACTGAAAACAATGCTTGCGATTCCGTTTGTAGAACTGTTCGTGTAAAAGATAGAAGAAATGCTGATCTTGAAATAAAAGTCGAGGATCCATCCTACGTACATGATGCGTGTCGTAACAATTACAAGCAATGCAAGCAATAAATACCAACTAATGGTTATTCACCGAGTTGTGTATTTACTATGATCTCTTGACGGGGCTCTATGCGATTACTTACGACAGTTTCAGGATATCGAACGGCAACATTGAAGATAATAAAGTCGTCGTCATTATAAGCTCGACCAAATTGCTCCTGAATCTTGAAACGAGCCTCTTCATCGTCCATTACCTAACGGTTATAATAAAAGCACGCTTTTATATAGAAAACGGAGGCACGAATTATCGATTGTCGCGGAGAAGCGTATGATCAAGTTATACGTACAGCAATTTCTGTAATACTGAATGCAGGTTGATCAATAATATCTTGTGTATCCATAGAAAGACTATCATCTACGCAATCACCTCCGAATTGTTGTAATTCTAAGGAATTGTGCCTAACTAGATTTACAGGTGTCATCTAGAAAATAAACGTAACTTTCAGTCTTCCGTTCTCATGTATTAATATACAAACAGAGAGTATAGAGTTCAGAATTACATACCTTAATGTGAACTTTCCTATTTTGTAATCGGTTCTTCCATAGTTTAATTGAATTATTAAAAAGCTTAAATTGTATCACAGTTTCGTCGGTTAGCCAGCCTCGTTCAATCTTACAATAGCCATTATGATAACCAAACGTGTCTGGGTCTGGCAATGAGTCACTAGTAAAATTACTGGGTGCTGTAACAGATTTCTTTGCTTAAGCATACAGCTGCAGACAACAGCGTCATTTTATAATTCACAAATTCATATACATCCAACTACGTACCATTTTTTTTAATAAGATGCGGCTTCATGTGGGTCTCCCATCTGCGAATGATGAGAGTCTTGGCCGAGTTCTTAGTACCATTAGACTGACAGATGACAGCTACAAAATATCGGAATTCTATATCAGCGTCAACAGGAAGTGCAACTTTTCTTGAAAATATCTGTCCACCCCTGAAATTCGTAAATGTCGATACGAATATGGTTACACACGATACTATGTTAACACATTTCTCATATCTAATACAGAATATTACGACGATTAATGGTTACTTACTCGTCAGCTTCATCGCGGAATAAGTGGTCTCCCGCATTGTCGTGTCCATCGTCGCTATAACCTTCCCCGCTACTGTTACTATCGAAAAACATAGGAGAATCCCGACTGCCGCATTCCTGTGTCATCTGAATCGCCTGGTTGTGATTCCAAGCGCCCAGCTCAGGTAAATTGCCCACCACATACAAGACCTCATTTTTCACCAGCTTATGCACCTGAGTAATATCGAACGTGTAAATTAGAGAAACCTGTTGTAAATTAAACAGAGATTCGCTAGTAATTACCTGGACTCTAAAAATCCAGTCCCGTTTAGTTCCCCTCATGTCTGATGTTTGTTCAGCCGCCACCTCGATGAAGTTAGTCTCACGTGGCACCTCTTGCTGCTTGAATTCCTCTCCCTCTTTGCTCTCTATAAACCACATCCGCTGCATATTACTACGTTTTCTTTTTCTCACTGTTTTTCTCTTTCAATTTTCTGTATTTCAAGGTGTGTTCAATTCACATCAGCTAATTTTCTGTAATAAGGGTCTTGTTGTAAGGTATGCCGAGAAGTGTTTACAGTAGCAGTGTCAAATTTATCGGAATATTCATTAGACGAAGAAGATTTGAATAACGAGTGATTATCTTGAAATTTCGTTTTCCTTTGCGCCTCTCTGAGTACACGGGGATTTAATGTCTCTTTAATAAAGTTACTGTCACTCAAGTCTATTAAACAGAATCTAAACACCAGTATGTGAAACCAACAAACCAAGCACTTAACCACTTTCCTCCCCCAGCGATCAAAGGTACCGTTTCCGGATTGTTCAACACCCCAACAATGAAGCAGCACGCATGCCAGCAGCATATAAATATTAGCGACCATGCTGCAATTTGTGCTTTACATCGCGGATACACAGGCAGAAACAACTTCGGCATAGAGGACAGATGGGGGAGCAAGGTTTACATCAGCTATCGTGACGGTGTAGTGCAGACATTTTTGTCATTGTATAAGGTAAACGGCAACGTCAGGGGAATGCTTGACGGAAGAAAGTTACGAGGCAACTTTCGAGTAAAATGTCGGTGAAGGGGAGGAAGGGAGGAAACATTGGAGGCTGGTAGAATTGGATGGAATCCTTCTCGTTCCCCAGCACCGAATAATTTTACACACAGAAACGTGTTACTCCCTCAATATGTGGTTTACCTATTGTTGTATCGATAGAGCTCGGCGGGTTTTACTTGCGAAGCTTGGTCGTGGCAGCCTGGTCTTCACCTTCCACGGGGGTGCGTGTTATTTAACGAATGCCCAAGGCAGTCGCCCTATATCTTTCATCGAATTTGTCATAATTCGTCTTTTCACGGAGCAACACGACTATTTTAATTGACGCGAAACGACACACTGACGCAACACTATACACCGCAGTAGTTCTCCTTCCTGAGCGAAACAAACGGTCGATCTGGCAACGCCGTGTAGACGGATGTGACGACGTCGATAGCTCAGTAGAGAGACCAATTCAAACTGATCGAAACTACCATCTCGTTTGAAAACTATTAGGCTTATAATTTCACACATAAATATACCATACGTCGTTAACGACAGTAGTAAACGCGGTTATTAACGTAAGTAAAATAGCGAACTTGGGCAAAATGCGTAAGTATTCACGTTTGAACGATACCAATATTTCGCGCAGTTACTTCCTGTCCGCCATACTGCGATCAACGCAATAAATGATTCAATGCCGAATAAAAGTAATTGTACGCCTTTCCTCTTAAGAATGTAGCATAGATAATACCTAAATTGTTTCACAGATTTTTTTTGTGTAAAGTTTCAGTGCCATCCACTCTACTGGATACACAGAAACGTTATTATATCAGAATCAAGTTGGCGTTTAAATATCTGTATCAGTTGAATTTAAAATTGAAATCCTCTGATATACGTTTCTACGTTGCGTTCTAAGAAAGATTCTAATGCAAGCTAAATATCACTGCGCGAATCGATACTTTATCGTGGAGCGTTGGGCGAAGAGAAATATTGATATGTTATTTAACAGGAAGGGTAATGGCAGGTGACAGGAAAGTACTCGTTAAAAAAAAATGTCCGCACTGGCCACGGAGGGGGAACCAGAATAAGAGTCGTGACGCATTAAAAAGAGGAAACCACTAAATGCAGGATGATACGTCGGGCACTATGATCACTTATTTTCTCGCAATTGTAATATAATTAATCATCTGGAAATTAGGAGAATATTATATAATGAATTAGGAATAAAATTGATTTTGTTAAGAATGCTGTACCCAAGTCTCAGAATAGTGTCACGATTGTATCGATCTAATGCAATTTCCACACGTCTCTTGAATTACATCTTATATTACACCCTTGGGCAGAGATAATGTTGCGCCATATTAGCATAGGCAGTAATCATGCAACGTTAGAACTCTTGACTTCGTCGCAGTGGAACGTGAAAGGTGTGGAGATGCTATTAAGAGGCGTTTAAAAGATATACAGAGTCAGCTGTTATCAAGCTGTCGAGAATTGTAATTTGTTGGCTGTAAATAATTTAGAGCGCATTGCTAACGATCGCGAGAAGTTATTGCGCGAATAAAACCATTATTCTTATCCCTAATATTTCTTCAGACATTTCCTCAGCCCCCTTCCTAGCCACAAGCAGCTCTTTCGACCGATTAAAAAGGAAGTAGGTACATAATTACCACGCGATATTGCTTTTACAATTCTATGATAGACAGTAATGTTATATTTTGCAGTGCTTTGAAATTGAAATATTTCGGTAGTCAAACTTGTAACGCGATTAGAACGACAAATCACTCGAAAAGTATCGATTTCCCAAAAGAAATATGGTAATCAAAATAAGGAAGTCACAAGTATGTTATTGCTCGCGATAAAAATACTAATCTCGAAAGTCCATTGCGAACAAAAAGATCGAAGTAAAGAACCAAAAAATTTAGAGTACCGTCGTCGCCCTGTATCGCGCGCTGGCAATACACGCGCGCTCCGCCAGCTATAACCCTATCGTTATTAAACTTACGATTGCCACGATGAAACCGTTACTCGAGTTATAAAGTGACTTCCTACCTATTTTTCATACATTACCGCTCGCGTAAAGCTACGCATCCGGTTAATGGTACGATGCAAATTGCCTTGTACCGCAGTCGTAGTCTCGCGGTTTCTATAATTAATTCTTGTGTACAGGATTGTGCAGTCAAGCGATAAGTTAGCAATTGCGCAACGTTATGCATCTTCATTTTACTTTTTTTTTTTTTTAGTCCGAGCGTAGTAGTCCCAATCCGTTCGTTCTGCTCGGTTCGCAACAAAGAGAGTCCCCGGCGTGCACGCTGTATCAAATTCTGCCGCGCGATACCTTCTAACGAACATGCAGCACATTAATCCGTTTAGTTCGGGACCTGCAGTGATTCACTGCATTCGCAGAAACAGTAAGATTTACGCAATCGAAAAGGCCTGGTTCAAAGTACATACTTGCGTCACGATTGAAATTTTTCTTCTACGCGACTCTCCCCGCGGGTATTTATAAACCGGGAACAGCGGCATGCAACCCTTCTTACACAGGTGTACCCGGTTTCCCGAGAAGCGCCGCGATTCGGCAAGCTGTGAAATCGTTTCTCGGAGAAGTAAAATATTCTTCTCTTTTCTTTAAGATTCTTCTCGTCGGATTTAATAATTCTACGGTGGCAGAATTATTAACTGATAGTTATATAATTAGAATTAATGATTAGTCGTTAGATACTGCTACAGGTAATTAGAATATCAGCTACTCGTGCGTGGTAATGAATTATTTTATGCTACTTGTATTGTGCAACACTCGCAATTGATTAATCTTAATTATATCGTGGTGGTTTCTTTACTTCTCGAATTTATGAGCCCTCGAAGTTGGGCCTGTTTAGCGGGGCTTTGGTAAAATCATAAATAGGCTTGATTTCCTGCGAGATAAAGTATAAAATACCCACGTGTTCAGGCTTCTCTAAGATGAAAAAGAAAATTCACGGAGCGCAAGTATTTATACTTAAAAAAAACGTTAAAAAGCGAAATAATTGCACGAAAATTTATATAACATTCTGTACGATAATTTACCTTTACATATATTAAAGGAAAAGAGTCTTCCCAGATATTTATTCTATTCCGCAGTGCTCTTTGTGGTTGAACATTATAGTCTTTGCTTTCAGAATGATAACTATAATCGCGTATAGAGATAAACATTCAGGCTCTTCGCGGTGCTACATAGTATTCAGCATTTTTCTTATTTCGTCGTATTTTTACGGATCAAACGAAACACTCGGTATGTGAATCTGCGTATTTGGCTATAAAACAGCCAAATGTTTTTCTTTTTTCAAATAAGTATTCTGAAATAGAATTACAATTTGGATGGCTGGATATGTGTAACGTGTCCCATTTGGACAGAGTTCAATGTGTCTACAGTGCTTCTCGATCTTTACATTCTTCACTGCTTATTTAAATGTCCCTTTAAGTCACGTTTCCACACGTGCAGCACGCAGCATAACAGATATTTGAATACTCGAAACATCCTCCATGTGTCTTGTCGTGAAAAAGTGACACAACTTTGCTTCTAAAGTTATAGTGTATTTTACATGTGGGAACGTAGCTTTAAGTCCCCCTTTCACTTCGATCTACTCTGGTGAAATGGATACTCTTTCATTAGCAGATTATCAATTCATGGATTTCAATAAATATAAGATTATTTCGTTAACAATGGCAGCTAAAGGAATTATAGAGTGCTTTCAAAATGTACCAGTGATGGTTCTAATGTATTCCTTTGGTATCAATGATTTAGTAATACATAGATATGGCACTACTATAAGGACTGATTTGAATACTCGAGTATAATGCAGAATTATGATAGTAGAACAAGAGCTTCTGGAAGAAACCGAATGGAACGATCTTTCTCTTTCCCCGAACAGAAATCTATTCCAGTTTAGACTAATCAGATAGCGTTTAGATAAAAAGAAAGGGACACCCAGCACCTTCTTTGCATTCGTATTACCTTGCTTCGATAAAAAAAAAAATTCACTACAAATTACTAAACCGATCAATCACGTTCCATATAAACGCATCTATTGTAAAATGTATCCAGCGTTTGGGCACCCTAACGAAAACCAATATTCCGGGACCAAAAGAAAGGGTACTAATGGCAGCAGAGTGTATCTAAAAAAAGAAGCGCGCAGAAATATTCGGTCCGAAGCGCACTGCATAATAATCAAGCTTTATGAACGTCATGCCATGTTTCTTATCGATCTGTTCATAATAGTATATATATATACCATACTGGGGCATTCTCAACAAAGGTGTAAAAAAAAAAACGGTTGTACATAACAAAATTGCGTCACGTGTCCGTAATAGCCCATTGTTCTATTATTGTTGACGAACATTTACATTCTGCCCGCGTACGTCGATGTTTTCAATACACCGCAATTATCGCGCGTCATTTAGCCGCATTCGAAATTACTTGCCAGCAGTTTTATATTATTACAGAAGACCTTGTAAACGGTAACTACATTATAACCCATCGTTGTAATTATACGCGACAGGAGCGCGAGCTATAATAAACTGCAATTGCAATCTATCACACTTTAGTGTTCCCTTCCCTATCTGTCAGCCAGACTTCTTTCGCGTCGCGCGTTGCATTCTTTCAGGGGCACCATCTGCTCACGGGTGCGCATTATCTCCACGCATTGGCCGCCATGTTTAGGGTCGGGGAATAAAGCGCGCGGCCTTCCTTTTTTTTTTTTCGCGATACGCTCTCGCCTCGTTTTCAAACGGTTATTTTTTTCTCCCCGCACCGCGCAACGTTGTATCCGCGCTCGCGCAATATCCGCACGTGACGAAATGGCACATTCACTTTGGCGTCGTTCCACGGATAGCGTGGAAATTAGAGAGAATGCCCCTTTCGACTTTTTATACTCATCGATCCAGTCGGAACGTGACTATAGCTCGCGAAACAATCGACGCCACGCGTGGCGTTTCCTTTTCTTTATTCGCTTCCGTAGAAATTCATTAGATGGAAATCGATCGATCTCTGTGTCCCGTTGTGCATTAAATATTTTCATTCGTCGACCTTGGGGACACTGGCATTCATTGTATTTTCCGCTAGTGTCTTCGAGCGAAACGTTACGTGGCTATCGGATACAAAAGGTGTTTACAGTGCGGCGCAAAATAGGACCGCGAGTTAACAATGAAGCAATCGATGGCACGGCTTTGAAAATCGGCTTATCGAATATTCCGTCGTTGGGAAGGCATTTTAAATGGGGGGCTGGGAAATATCGATACAACGGCCAGCACGGGGCGCGAGACTTCGCGCTTTAATTTTTGAACAACCAGTTTGGACGCGTGTTACCTAACCGAGTTTGTCGCTATCGTCGGTTGACGCAAAGCCAGCAAAAGTTGTTTGCTACAGCTGTGTCTGTATAACAAGCCCGACACGTGTCCCATAAAAACAGAACAGCTTCCTCCGTTCCCGCGTTTCGAAATTCAGCGTTACGAAACCCCCGGTTGCATCACTTGTTTGCGCACGTCTACAATGTTGGAGTAAACTAACAATTGACGGAAACTATTTGGCATTAGTTTGGTATAGACTCCACTTTCCTTAATTTTCCCCCAAGGATCTGATAGATTTTTTGAACACTTTGACCCGCGTGGTGTTACATCGATCCCTCGAGTCGCAGCTACTAGACCGCGCAATTCGAACCTCAGCACGTGCGCCGCAATTATCCAAATCTGTCAGAGTCCGGCAAAAGAACACTCGTTCCTTTCGCGCGATAAGCACAGTAGCCGTGATAATGAATCCAATCGTAAATGAGATATCGAGATCGACGACGGTCCTCGGTAAAGTCTTTTTAAATGTACATACAAAACAACAAAGATTTGTCTTATCTCGATCCTTTAAACAAAAGAAGCGTGTAATCGCGAGGCGATTAAAGCTGCTTTCATCTCGCCTGCAATAATCGTAACACGATAATTCCATAGAACGCGGAGTGATTGCGATTCAGCCGCGGACTCTCGGAGTTAGTTTCGAAGTACTATATACGGTTTCGTGGCGAACAATGGACATGGATCCAATAAACGGGGAAAGCCAGTAGCGAGCAGCTGTTTGAGAAACACTGCTGCTATTAGAAGCGATAAATTCTAGAATACAAGTCTTAACACCTAATAAAACACGGGCTAGCAACGCTGGCTTTTTAAATTTACGAGCAACGGTGCGCCCTCTAAACATGCTGGCCGATAATTCCTTGGAAATTACGACACACGATAAGAACGTGGTCGATTCGTCGTTTACACTCGGCGAGGAATAAGCCGAACGTTTTATTGACTTTCCGCTACCGCGAGTGTGGCGAGTAACGGGAACGAGGGAATAAAAGCACACCTTGAAAAACAGATCGACGCGAGCGTGCGATCTAGTAATCGCGGAATGTAACCTTGGCTATAGTGGTGGTTATACTGCGCGTGGTATGCGCCATGGTACTCACTAAGTTTCATACGTCAGACCCTTCTTCTGGTTGGTATCATAGCAGGTGGATTAATCGCACAAATGCAGGCACACGGTGTTTCACAAACGGGAACGTAACGCGTGCACACGCATCGCGACGAAAGATACAGAAACTTGCCGATGTCACGCGCCCGACTAATTATCAGCGAGCGATATACAGGCAGAGAGACCGAGTCACCAAAACGCGACGACGTTATCTTCGCGGTCGACGAAATACTACTGACTGCGGCGTCGGGTTTCAATCGGGTTATGCAAACCCCCGGACTCCCCACCGCTACCCTGTTTCTGTGTATGCACCTACGCACGTGACTCGCCGATGCGTGCCACATTCACGCAAGCTCGAGCCTAGGCACGTCGCACCACTGTGTACGGCACGCGCGCGCCAATAGGCATTTTTTAACGATCCGACTGTAGCAATCTTTTCAGGAAAACTGACCGCGTGTTCCTCGTTTCACCTGCGGAAATAATTGTAATTGTAAATAGTTGTGATAAAAATTTGTGATTCAGTTTATTTTGAAGGCTGACATGTTTGTAGTTTTATGCAGTGGCGCACTCGGGATTTAATCCTGGGGGAGCCGAGTGGAACGGATAAAAATATTTTTAATGCAAATTCAATGAAATTCATTAGGTGATTGTAAAAATTTATTTAAAGAATAGAATTCAGTTTTCTTTTCTTTTTACAAGGACCCTTTTTTGGGGGGTGCCAGGGTCCCTTGGCCCCCTCTGGGTGCGCCACTGGTTTTATGTTTATATTTTAATTTAGGTACTGCAATTTACTGCCTCGGTATTAATAAATGTTTTACTAATTTAATATGGCTGGTTGCCAGTATGACAGCTGAAATTGATTAATCACGGTAATGATTTATCACGAAGATATCTCATAAATGTCACGTTTAAAATCTTGTTTCTAAGGTGGTGAAAAATCACAACCTTTTATCGTTGTCTGCATGCCGTTTCGGGATTAAAGTTTATCTAAAAATGCGCCGATGCATCAAGCTGTTGGTGATAATGGTCGATTAATTATTTGAGTACTTATATAATTTAAAGTACACCACGATCAAGCTTCGAGGGTCTATCTACCAAATTGATTTACTCTCAGAGCGCTGTTATTTAATTAACGGTCTCTATTTCGACTCTTCCAAATCTGTATTACCCTTCCTCCCCAATTTTTGCACCTGATCAAGACCTGCCACCTATTTTAAACAGGAAGCAGCCGCATTGCCTGCTTCAAACAATACTAACCATTAAGTTTCCCCATCTCGATCCTCGGAGATTATAGCGAACGACAAAGAGCCGAGAGAAATTTCTCTTGCACACTTATCCCCTCTAATCCGTCCCGTCGATTCGGGTAAAAAGAGTCCACGGCGATAGAGAAATAGACGGTTTAATGTTGCCCGACAAATAAGATAATGCTTATCAAGGCCGCCACGAAGGCATTAGATGGCGGAAAAACAAAGATAATAGAACGATGTCTGGGGGGGGGGAGGGGGTACGTGTTTGTTAATTTATCGCTACTACGTTTGAAAAATACACACTGCTGAGCGATGCGAATTGTTCCGGGTCAACGAATCGCGGCACCAATTGACAGAAGCCGTGATTTTGTATTTAATTAGATAATGTTGGCAGATTATCATTAGGCATCGCTGTGGATCGTTTTATTTGGTAGGTTCAGGTACAGTGGTCCCTATATGTTATTTCGGTACAAAAATATGTTTTCTCATACTCATTCATAGGGAGAAGAAGAACCCGGTCGTAGATGAAAGTTACACGTATCGTCAAGTCCCGGATGCCAAGTGCTCCAAGCATTTCCACCATTCTAATCCAACGCACACAAATCGGAAGTCCGCCGTTCAGTCGGTGGCGATTTAATGAAATGGATCCAACGCCAGGGAAGCGATTTATCCCCGAAACTATTTTCAAGTGGCCTCTAAAACTCACTGCATGTAATCCTACGCTCGGTACAAATAGTGCGAGACCCGCGTGTTTGCCGCTCGAATAGGATCGCGTATCTCGCACGGACGTTTAAGCTCATAGTTTGGCTTCGCGATAACGTATCCCGATCACATGCACTTTAGAATATAATACATCGCTTTTATATACAGCATATTTTTTTTTTTGTCAAATTCAGTGTTCTCTTAAAATTCTTTTTCGTTTACCACTTCGACGTCACTTAATGTTTACAGTAATATTTACATTCGCGTAATAACGTTGCATATTTCGTATATTTATATTTAACCACTTCTTTGCCGTCAGGGATAAGGAATAATTGAGAACCATTTGGTTCTTTGGCCTTGCGGTTAGGGTTGCCACTTTTTTACAGGAAACTAATGTAAATTCGCTTTAGTGGAGTATAAAAAAAGTACGCTCGAAAAAAACTGAAAGTCCATTTTAATCGTATTACCTATACTTTATTTTAAAGCACGGCTGGCAACCCTACTTACGGTCCCCACGTTTGTACAATATTCAGAAACTTGTAGGATAGTTCGTAGACATATATTTGGCAGCGATTTTTAACAGTTACGAAAATTTATGAACCCTGACACATGTGATATTCGTATCTCACATACGTAACGTACCTAGGTACGTCATTAGCGCTAGCTTAGTGTTTCCCAACCGTTTTTGAGTCGTGATCCCCTTTTATAATATTCAAATAAACTGCGACCGCCCGTATAAGGTAAGCTTTTAACAAGGTAAAGAAGACACCATACAAATAGGTATTTCAGAATGTAATTCTAAGTTAATGATATTAAAAAGAAACCGTGACGACCCTCCAGAAAACACTTTGCGAGTCACAGGTTGGGAACCACTGCGATAGCTCGTTCACTCACTGAGAATGAGTAATTATACAGTGGAATCGATTTGGTAGCGCGACTGGCGAACAACTTAGGGAATAAGCACGATAAGGGGGCATCTCTGACATAAATGCAGTTCATAAAATTCATTTTATGGGGAAACAAACAACCCAATCCGTTCAAAAGTACATTCAACCGAAATTAAATTCCCACACAACCCTTAGATTAGGATACGCCAATGTTACTTTGAAAAAGACTATCACCCATCATCGTTCCGTGACAACGAAGCTAAGTAACTCACAAAACGAAGATGTTTATCGCACGACTCGAAAAAAGGGCCGAAACTGCTTTTATCGCGATCAGGCGTATCTCTAGTATAGTGAACGAATCACGTGCTTCGTCTTATCGATTATACACATATCTCATTAGAATTCACACGGAGGAACGATATCTTCCACCTTCCTTTGTTAGGCAAACAGAGGCAAGGTGCCTCTATTGCCGCTTCACGTCGACCGTTAATACTGATAACTCATACCTTTCAATATGCCTATCACAATTTCAAAATCGACCGCGCTGCGCACCGCATCACAGCTCCGTCGTGGCTACACCCCAGTATTGCTGCATCCTCGACGCGTCTTGCTCCAAGGAGTCCAGCCCGTTCCTTTCCTGAATCACAGCGAAATCGTACTCGAGATTGTAAGGCATGAGCCTTTGCAGGCTGCCGAAGTAGGCAGCGTTCGGCCCCCCGTTCAGTAGCCTTCTTCCGCTGCCGAACCGCACGATGGGAGGCCTGGGAACGGAGGGGTTGAAGGACCTGGCGCTACCGAATCTCTTCGACAGAAATGGCAGGTTGCCTCCCAACTGGGGGGTGGACCTCGATTGGCCTCTGCGCAAAGGGGTCCTCGTCAGGGTGTCCAGTTCCTTGTCGAACAGCAGCTGAGTATTCTGCTCCAGCATGTACTCCCAGCAACGAAACTGCTCCTCGCTGAGGGCGCCAGACCTCTCCGACACGGTGTCCTCCTGCGCCGCCGGGCTAGTCGGCGCCTGCTGTAAAATTTGCCTACTCAATCGATTGTGCCTCGTGGATTCAAGCAGGATGGGGACTGAGGCTGTGGAAGAATCGATTGGGGATGGGGGAAGCTTCGGGATAAAGATCCTTCGTTTCCTGGTGGTATCCTGGACCTGGGGATCTTAGAAATTATGTTTTTGAAAACTATAGTTTACTTGCTTAAGCAAAAATACTCGATGCCTGCTCGAACCCATTACTACATTCAGGAAATAATAGGGGAAGAGTTGTCCCTGCTTGGGTCATCAATGGAAGTCCTTCGAAATCGATTCTTCCTCCCTAGAGTAGATAAAAATCCTACCTTTCTCGTGCTATTCTCGTGCACGAACACGCTTTGGCGAGCTTTGTTCGTGACCCTGGAGGCGGCACTTCCAGACCAGACTCTACCGGAAGGATGTCTGGATTTGAAGGTGCTGTCGCTGGCTTGGTCGGACTGGCCGCTTGGCGAACTCCTGTCGTCCTTGTACGGTGGACTTTCGTTCTCTTGCGCAGGTCGACGGTTCTTGAAGTATCTCCCTGATCCGTTGTGCGGCTTATTGGACCTGGATCATTCGACAACGCTACGTTACTCGAGCCTGCTGCTCTCTTCGGGTCTAGGCGACTTAAAGTGACTTGGCTTGGGGATATTTTTCGTTGCATCTATAGTACACCACTATTCCCCACTAAATAGAGCCAAAGGGAACGACCGAGTTAAAATATCTATACGACCTAAGGAAGTACCTGCGCTTCTAAAAAAAATCTGAAAAGTTGCAACAGACTAAGGTAGGTAGATCCGTTTGCAATACCAACAGATTTCCTCACCTATTCACAATACTCTTCAGCACCCCGTTCAAGTAGTAGCCATCGTTCGCGTGACAACAGCAGGGCCCGGGTGGTTTATGAGCAGCAGGCGGCACGCAACAAGGGCAAGGGCAGCCACCATCGGTCTGCCCTCTATTTTTACCGACAGCGTGTCTCAGCTCTCTCATCAGCTGATCCAAATCGCCCTGGCTAGGCCCCGCCAGTCTTACAACCACCACGCTCAAATTATCCTCCGCCCCGTAAGCCTGAGCCAGGTCCTGGAGTCTCTTGGCAGCTAGAACAGGACTAGCCTCTGCTCTGGCTTCGCGAACAGCCTCCTGGATGCTCAACACTTCCCACACCCTTCGATTAGCGATGACCACGAACTCGTCGTCGTCCTCCAAATCGACCTCCTCGAACGTTGGGTCCGGCACCACCAACGGGAACATGGCTGCGTTGCCCAGCTGATTCTTCACGGTGAGTTTCTTCGGCGGCGCCAGGGTCAGAGGGCCAGCTGCCCTGCAGAGGACCGCCTTGGCATCCCCGGACGAAGCCACCTTCAGGGAATACCGTGTGGCTGCCTTCGGGAATCCTTGTTGGGACTGGATGCGGATAATGTGAACCAGGGTAGCGTCGATCCCGTACTTTTGACCCTTCTCCTTCAGCTCCCTGTGAGCCGAGAGTAACGTGTACTTCAAGTACTCCTTTGACGTCTCTCGGACGGTTCGTTCCTCCAGCAAGAGACGGGGTATCATTTCCTGAAGAGCACAGGGCGCCTCTTGGTTCGAGCCGCCGTCGAACAGGCCGAAGAGGCCCTCCACGTTGCAGAACGACGGCATTCTGACTTGGGAAACGTATAACCTGGGCAACAAGAGGTAGCGATTCAGGGTGACAGTGGCCGGACATCATTTTTATGGTATAAAAGTGCAGAGGGTCGCAGAAGTCTACTTATGCACAGTGGCGCACCCAGAGGGGAGGTCAAGGGACTCTGGCACCCCCCCAAGAAAAAGGAAAAAGGGAGATTAATGTAGTCACAACTGAAGTAATTCAAGAGCTTTGTAAACGGAAAAGAAAACTGGATTTTATTCTGTAAATAAATTTTTATAATCACCTAATGAATTTTATTGACTTTGCATTAATAATATTTTTATCCCTTCAACTCGGTTCCCTCCCAAGATTAAATCCCGAGTGCGCTACTGCTTATGCATATGCACCATTGATAGCAACTCGATGCATAAAGCCACGTATTAGAGTTACTTGTATAAAAATATCAAACATCAAATATCTTTTATACCTAAAAGTATCAATTTTAATCTCTCTTCTTTTGCGAATATTTTATGTTAGAGTCGTCTACGAGACATAAAGTCCAAATGCATTCACCTTTCCCTCGACCCTGCGGTTTCTGAAAATCCCAGCCGCCACGGTTGGTCCGCGCCCTTCTCAGCGGAAACGATCTCCTGCTGATGGGGGTGAGAGGGTAAGCTCGGTCGATTTTGCCCCGATACATCGACTAACGATATCGGTCGCTGCGATCTGTACACTTGGAATTGCCTCGGGTCCACGTGCAGCCTCGAATTGCAGGATATGTCGAGGAACTGTAGTTGGGGTGGCACCAGAGTAGCCAGATTCACCCTGTCCAATTGGTTGTGTGCTAAATCCAGCACCTACGCGGAGGTTTACATTACATCATTTATTACCATCGGGAAGTATCGCCTTTTTCCCTCGACGATATCGATTTTGTCGAAGCATGCAGCATAGTTAATCTGTACCCGTAATAACTATTTAGGTTTACATAGATCCTCTGCATCCCTTCGGGAAAGCAACTTGGGAATCGCTTATGCTTTCACTGTAACCCTTAACCAGTGATGTGGAGTCTGGAAGACTCCTGCGGGATTATTCTCTTATATTTTCTTTTCAAATATGTAATAAAGGGACTAATAACTGCAGTATATGTTAAAAATAAATTTAGACTCGACAATGTCAAAATTATTAAAGAGAGACTCACGTCTCCGTTTATGTCACAAAGTGGGACGTGATCGGCTAAGGGTTAAGATAAATAACTTCCATAAAATAAGAGAGAATATTAATCTGCCACTTCCGTGCCAGAATGTTACCTTCAACGACGTAGTTTTGTTAAACGTTGGGCAAGTTAGAAGCCTGTTGGAATGAACACGTAACACGCGCAAATGCCTCAGATTGGCTACATTGTCTGGCAGGTACTGAAGGCGATTCCCAGATAGCACTAATTCCTCCAAGTCTTTCCACGAGGCTATACAACTGAAAATTCAAATGTCTCGATTGCTAATTTTCAGCCTCCGCGTGAAGGCGGTCAGTGGGAGCTAATTGGAACAGCTCAGAATTCTACCTACCTTTCCGGAAGCGTATCCAAAGTGTTGTAGGCTATGTGAAGAGCTCGCAGGGACGTTAGTTTCGCGAGGGTGTCCAAAGCGGTGTCCGTTAAACAATTTGCGGTGAGGTACAGTTTCTCCAAACTGTGACCGTTGTGTCGACCCTTGCTGCCTTCTGCCATGTGAGGAAGCTCCGACAGCCGATTGTTGGAGAGATTCAGAACCTTCATTCTAAGACACAGGCACTTCTCGATAGAACGTCTTATTTGCTTTAATTATCGATGTCGTTTCTAATTATTTCAATAATTTTCTGAACTATTGCTGTTCCAAATAATCACAGGATCGTTTGAAAATAAATTAGTATCGCCCAATTTTTGTGAACAGTATGGCCATCGCTAATTAAATATCTTTGAGATCACAGAAATGGGGAAAAAATTTGGTAAACTAAAATTTTTATGAATACTTAAATCGCTCTCATATGGTATCTATATTTTGGCTTCTCTAATTTTTGTGAAATAAATGTCTCCTCTACCCCCATCGCATTGGAGTTTTATTTAGGCAGCAATAATCACCAATGAAGTTGAGAAATAAAGTTAGTAGTAATAGTTAGTGGACAAGGGTGAAATTCCTGGCATACTTTTCTGTGTTGACGAAGAAACTCGTCGGCAATGCTGTCAGTGCATTGTCTTGCAGCGTCAAGTGAACGATGTTTAGCGGTTTTCTGGGCGGTGGAAGGGCTTGCAGCCTATTGTGGGGTAGGTGAAGAACTTCCAGCCTCGACGGTTGCGTCAGCAGCCTGTCTGGTAGGGCCGTTAAGGCATTGTGCGAGGCAAAAAGGGCGCGCAAAACCGGAAGGTCCGGTGTCCATTCCGGAAGGGCGTCTAAATTGTTGCTAAAATTCATTTTCATCCAATGTAACAGATATTTCACTGTATACAGGATATTCCATTTAACTCGATCCCTTCAAATGTTTTCATTAATCTCGATGGTATAAGAATCTATCATAGATCTAAATGATACATTTATAGAAATATTTATTTCGATGGTTTTATAATATGAGAATGATAAATGATGCTTAAATTTCGAAGGATAGGATCTTCAAACAGATTTCCTTTTGATAAAAAAATTTACGCCTTCAAAGTGTCTCCTTTTGAAAGGTAATTCTACATAATGGATCAAGGTACTTGAAAAGATCAAGCTGAAGGGAGTATCGTATACACTGGCAGTATTCTGAAGAACAAAATCTAATTTCTTTAAAAATGAAAAGAAGACTGCTAGTCATTTACTAATTTCTTTGTCGAGTTCCATCTTTACTTACTAGGAGACATCCAGATGCTCGAGGTTCACCGGCACAGGCTCGATAATCAATTTTTTTAGCTCTGCAAAAATTATAGATTCAATTTCGCGTGGACTTTAATTCCCCAAGGTGAAAGAGAGGGGAGGAATCTTACTGTTATTTCCAGCGATAAGGGAAACAAGATTTCTTCCGCAGACAGTCAGCTCTGTTAAAATATTTCGCGCGCACCGTATGCTCCTTAATTCTTGAAGAGCACTGATGTCCAATTTCTCGATGCTATTTTCACTGACGTCTAGATGCGTTAAATTCTTGATTAAAGAAGAAAATGGAAACAGTAACAGGTCAATAATTATCATTACGGTGGGCCCACTTATTAAATTATATTCTTCGTTATGGTATTAAACGCTTACTCCGTAATTTCCGAGAATAATGTTCCCTTTCAGTTGATTGTTCCGTAGGTTCACCTTGTACAAATTATTCTGATTGCTTTTCTCATCCTTGTAGACTTTATTATGGTCTGTTTTCGACAGAACGTCCTAAAAGTATTACAATATTGTTATCGATTTGAATAAATAATTTTGAGTACTTTAACAAGCACTTTTAGTCTTCAAATATCTCATCAAATTCTGAATAAGATTATTCTTAGTTGTCTTGAGTTTTATCGTTATTATTATCATCAATTGTTATTCATTTTTTTTATAATAGGAGATATTTCTTATTTTTAAGTATTCTTGAAAACTGTAATACTTATTTGCTTGGAATAATCGAAACAGCTTAATGTATAGGGTGACCAAGAGCATATGTACGGCCCTGAGCACCAGAGCTACTGTATTCTGCCGCTAGGTGGCTTCTAGTATAACCGCATACTCGAAAGTAAAGTTGCGCACGAAGGTACATATAGAGGTGCTCGAGAGGTTGCATCGTTACTCTGGTTTCCCTTCAAATTACGCATAAATCTTTCGCCTTTTACTAAAGATTTCCGTGGAGGGGAACAATTGATGAGTCTATAGACTAATTTTTTTTGTACCTAGCGTAAGCTGGGTCGTAATAAATAAAAAGCATAAACTTTTTCAGGATTAATTGAAATAATAAATTACCACCAGTTTATCAGAAAGAAAATAATCGGAACATTAGAAGAATAAACTAAAGTGAGAATGAATAATTTTAATAGAAGAAAAGTTACTTTTACGGGAAAATATCTGCAACAATTATGTAAATCTATTTATTATCCAATTAAAATCACACACACGCTGATTGTTTATTCACCTAATAAGTTAAAGATTTTTTAAGAGATTACTCGCTATAAATGTATTTTTCTCCATAGATCGCGATCGATCAGAAAACACCCTTGTTCTGCGACGAGATCATCTCACATCGATATTTGCTCTACCAAATATTTTGTGCCACTTCTCATTTGAGAAATGTGGGGCAAACACTTGACCATGTTTGTCGATTATATCGTTAAAAAAGTGGCAGACATCCGTTATCACTGTTTCCGAAAAAAGAAAATAAATGGCATTGATTTGATTAGGGAGAATTTTGATCAGCAAAAACGGAAGTTTCTTTCCATATACCTCCACTTAAACTCTGATTAATCGAATTTCTAGAACAACACGTTCAACGTTTTTTTTTTTTTTAAATCAGCACATTCGTTAAACTCATTAGCTTGGAACCGCAATTTCCGCAACGCGGGTTACTCCATTCCGTGGCCGCTCACCGTGACGGCTTCTCTTCGCGAATTCGAAATTGCAAAATACTTTAATAATTCCATGAAACGCATCGACGTACCGTTAGCATGAGGGCTCGCATGTTGAAAAAAGACGGCAGGCTGCCGAGGCAATTGCCAGCCAAGGAAATGTTTCTCAAGTTCTTCAGCTCGACGAGTTCGTGCGGCAAATCTTTGATCCCATTACGATCCAAGATCAGTTCTTTCAGGCTGCAAAAAGGAAACGAAAGTGTACGTTGCGAAAGCAATCGAAATGAAATTTCCAAGTTCTCTGATTAATTACCATAGTTTAACTGTGGAAATAGCGTAGACTCAGCGTTAAATACATATCACGTACATCTAGTTTTAAAACTATTCGAGTAGGTACTTTGCTTTTAACGGCACAGGCCGTGTAACGGACGTAATGAAATTCAGCTTAAGCGACTAATATCGCCGAGTTACACACAGACTTCCCCCCAAAAGACTTCAGTCACTTTCAGTGAGAGGTTAACAATCCTGCAGCTCAAAGGTGCAGCATTTTAATAACTTCCATTCAGATTAATTATTTCCATTTCTCGATTAAAGTTCCCGCAAGCCTCAGTAAGTCAGAATTTCAGATTCCTCTGATCGACATCGTTCATAAATTGCGCCGCGCCCCCGGGCTACCGCGTATCGATTGAAATAAATTAATCGCGACGGATCGACGTCACGGTTGCGCAGTGCAACGTGGTCGGTGTGCACGCGTTGCACCCTCGCTGCACGGACAAACGAGTCGGTGAACCTAAACGAACGGGGCCGCCCACAGGATGTGCACTTGAGTAGAAAGTTTGAAATTATGGTGAAAACCTTCCTGCCGGTAAGCATCTGTGTCATCGGGCGGACTTTCAGTTTTTAAAGTAAAATCGACATCGTCGCGAGGCAACACGCGTGGACCGAAGTTGAAAGCTGCACGCAAGTGATTTTGAAAGGACAACTAACTTTTTGTCTGAGAGGTGTAAAATCAGCGGTGTACAATAGATATACTATTTTCTATATCGTATATCCGTAGCTGAAAATTCTATAATACTACCATTTTTGCAAGAACTATATTTCAGCTTTTTAATTATTTGAAACTCTTGCAGCACAGTTTTTATCATGATTTTTCGTTGTCACTGATTTTTCAAATGTACATATTCCTCGAGCACGCACTTCATTCCAAGACACGCAGTTCCCTTCTCACCTGTTCCGCCATTCCCAGTATGCCTCAGCTCCTGTACACGCTGTTTAAAAACCAAGAACTCCTCTGAAGACCTGCAGTATCTTCCCTAGCACACCGAGCTGCTTCCTATCCCAGATATTACATTCTCCACGAAACTTTCCTCGCATCTTTCAGATCTTCCATAATGGATTACACCGTTCCCTGTCTTTTGTGAACGTCCGCTCATCCACTTTTCAGGTGTGCACCTTCGTGAAAGATTCTCTCAGAGCATCGACGTCCAAAGTCCATCAGCCACACGCGGATAATACGAGACTCCTTGACATAATCATCCGGCGAATCCTTCTCGACTGCCGCACACTTTCCAAGTACGATTCCTCGATGAACGCGGCAAGCAGCCAAGTGAACAGAACCACCGTAGTTTCCACTTTCTTCGACGCGATAAGACGTCGATAAGAGGAGTTCGGAAAGTTGCTAGGTGGTGCACGCTCGTGCGAGCTCTTCAGGGGGACTAACAACTCCTTCGCCAGGCAAAGCATGTCCGAGCTGCACTCCTGCCACGATGAAGAAAGAGGGAGACCAAGGATCGCTCGGCTGACCACTCTGACGTAACAGAACAGAGAGATTAGCCGGCGGCAGCGTTGTGCGCCAAGTGGGACTATGGTGATTCGTCGTGTTGTGGTCTAGTTGTGGGCCAGCAATCGGTGACCAGCGACTGGCCGACGACTTGGGCCGTTCGGCGATACGTAGTCGGCCTACTTACGGCAAGGAAGCCGACGATTCCACAGCTTCCTCGATCGATGGTTGTTAGCGCCTCTGTATAGTGGCGGAACAACAAGGGATGTGCGCTCTTTCTGATCGGACTTTCTGATCGGGAAGTAATTGCATGGTTTCGCTGGTTGGTCTCTGGCATTGTTCCGCGAATGTGGAGCACGCGGCCCGTCCGCAGACGAAATTCACCGATAAGCAGCTTTTAAATGGCGCGCGCCTTGCGACGGGCCCACGTCCACGGAGTTGGGAAACTCTTCCTGGGTGCTTCTCGCTTGGCGGATGCAGGGCCTGTTTATGTATAGCTGTTCTATACGCTGATTGCCAATGCTACTTGTTGCATCGGTGTCACTTCTTTAAGGAATTAAGAATTTTTTATCACGACGAGATTCAAATGTGACCTGACTGGGTGTTCTGAGCTGTGGATGAAGGGAATTTGTATTGTGGGTCGAAAAAGACGCCGTAAATTTTAAATTCTGGTAATATCGAGATGTGATATAAAAGACTGTTCTGAGATCCGAATGGAAAGAATTGTGTTATTGGGCAAAGTGGACCCCGTCGTCCAACGCTCAAGAATTAAGATCCTCTTGCAGGTTGCAGTCAAGTAGATCCTCTTTTCTTTTCTCATTGCTCCTTCCGGCCATTTGTTCAGCCACACTTATTTCTTGCATTTGTAACTCGTATTGGTGGGTGTCCATGGCGAGGATGGGACTGTTGGATGTCGCTCGATCGTCACAAAGGGAATATTTCTTGCTCTGGCAAATAATAGACTCGTCGACGAGCAAAAGTCCTGTAAATGTCACTTGCACATGCAGTTTTCCAAAGACCTTATTAAATGTTTCAAACGATTCTTTTATCTGCCCAGGAAAGTAAATGGACAGGTGGAGGAGGCTTTCCTCTGCTCTTTGCTTTGACGTTTATGTATGAAGAATGATGCCTGGTGTGTTTGTAGTTTCAAGGAAATGTTGCTGTCTCAAATCGATACGACAAAAGTGGACCAGCATTGTTGATTATTTGTAGTAGAGGTGGTAGTTGAGTATATAATGTGTTCAGAAAGAATCGTTTATATGCGCACATTTTCCAGTGGCATTAAATTTTTTAGTCCTTAAAAATCTTATTTGCCCTTTTAAAGGAATAAAAATTCTAATTTAATATTTGACTGTCATTTCACCACTTTTTATGAGACAGAATGCAAATCATAATATATAAAGCAGAAAGTTTATACGTTTGCCTGTTTAAAAAAAATATATAAAATCAGAATTTAAATTCCGGACGAAGCCACGTAGTTAAGTTAGTAGATTTATATAACTTCCGGAGTATTTCACGTTCAGGATGTTATAATCAGAAGCTGAAATTTTTAATTGCATTAATAACCTCTTCTTTCTCTCATACATAATGCAATAGTCTATTCACATCGAGCAGGAAGTGTCCATTGCAATAAAAATAGTGTCTTTTCGATTCTCCTCAATTTTCCAGTAGTCACGTGAAATTTAACTTTAATGATCTCTATTTTAATGCTATCCCAATTCAATCATTCGTATCTTTAAAATGAAAGAAAGTAGGTTATTCAAGTTGCGTTTCGGTTGCGATTCGAAGTATTTATTATTGAATCGCCTCGGTAATAAATAGGTAATAGCGTGGCTAATTATTTTGTCGATGAGTGCTTTTTCCTTATTAACGAGATATGAGATATTTTTAAAAATTATTTGCACTTAAAACTTCCTGCGGATTTAGCCAAATATATCGAGCAACTATTTTCATAACTTAGAATAGCAAAAAATAATTAATATCAGGATATTAACACTTGAATATTCACCTGCAAGAAACAGCAGAGGTCTAAAGAAATATCTATCCATCACTTTCCAAATGGAATACCAAGACTCTTTCTTTGTTATCAACAAACTATAATAAAAATTCATCGGAGAATCACAAAAGGTGGTAACCTACTCTCCAAGGTTTGCAAATTACTAAAGATCGCCAGTTAAATAATTCAGGTATTATATTTGCCGATGTATATCAAATTTCTTCCCCCTTCTTTATGATCCTTTTACATTTCCTACACACAAGTGGACGTTATAATTACAGTTAGCAGGAAAAAAGTATTCCAACCGCAAGGTCGGATAAGGGAATCAGTAGCTTCATCCTTAATTAATGGCACGTGCACGTAACGAAGGCAGAGCATGTACGCCTCGTAACGTGCAATTTCCACGGACACGTTTCCCGACAGCGTAATCGTATCAAACCGTTTCGCCATTTATTTTTCAACCCATTCAGCCTTCCGTCCAATCTTCCTACGCCCTCTGAATCGAACGCGTGTCTATAAACTAACCTCCGCGTCACAAGTATCCCTAACTCAAAACAAATTCAATTTTCTCCAGGAAGGGTAGTTCCCTCTGACCCTAGCCTTCGAATCACTTCCTCGCCACTGTGTCAGATATTCAGGGACCCTTCCCTTAAAATTATTACCACGGGATGCCTTCCACAGCTGGGTGGCTGGGAGTAAAGTTTCTCTCGACGATAATACTTAGGTATACGTAGTTTGTAGTCGATGGTAACCACCCGGCCCTGAAGGCCACGCGTAGCGCTCGAATTCGTGGAATGGTAATTTACATGAATAGTGTTTTGTGGTAAAATGCCACAACAGGGACGAAATATGCATTTGGAGTGGAACGAACAGCGAAGGTAAGTGGATGAAAAATTATAACGCGAATAGATAGAGTTTGATGATAGATATGGGGGCCATTCAGATCCACAATATAATTTCACTCATCTCAGAATGAACTTAAACATTAAAAATTCCTGTTTCCTTAAAACAGTGTAATACCGATACTAAGTAACACGGGGTCAAAATGGAACCCGTATCTAGCACCATCAAACGAGATCCACAAGCCAAGTCGCACGGGAATTACATTCTGTCATCGTACACACAAACATAACTTTGATCGCGGCAAGAGAGCCGCGAATTATTGGAAAGTTTCGCATTAATACGCGGCTCTTCTTCCTCCGTTGTTTCTGCGCCACTGCCCCCCGATGTATGACTTCTGTCGAGCGTGTTGCCCAACTCCATTCTACCGGTAAGTGGAGAGTTGCCTTAGGTTCTGCGCGCTGCAGGTGTGCGTGCAACGTCTTTGTACGAGTTCTTTTTTTTTGTTGTTGTTTCCCTCAGGTGGAGGCTCTCTGTTCGCGATGGTATGCACGCGTGTGTAACCAGTGTTCGTGTATCGGTAGGCCCGTGTTCACACCGTAGTTCCTCCTTCTGCAGGGCTTTGGGTATCCCCGTTTCCGGTCGGTGGAAAGCGGTTTTCGAGAAACTTTACGTAATCACCGACTCGATTACACGGGCCACTCGCGAGCATCGCGGACAGACAGCTTCATTTACTTATTTAATAGCTCATGCACACCTGATTCTTCCTACTCGGAGTGGGAGTTTGGAATTTTTTTTCTAGATTGGTCCCATTTGATAGTATAGTAATTTTTTACGCGTTTCAAATGTGGAGCGTTGCGCAAGTGGGAGCGCGGCTTAAGGAGTAACGCCCACACGATGATGGGTCGAAAATGGTAGGATAATTTTTTAGGTGATTTTAGAAAAAATTTCTGAACTTTATTCCATTTGATTATTGGCCTATCATCGTGGCGATTCCTCTTTTAAGGCATGTTGCTTTGGGGTCGCGCCAAGTCGATCACTTTTTACAGTTGATATCGGGGAGTTTTGGTAAGTTGATTTGTGTATGATGTAGTTCAAGTGCAATTAGGGGGGGTTTCAGTCATCACTTTGCTGGTTTCGAATTTGTTTAAGAAATATAGGACATTGAGTGAAATAAGTGAACAATTTCACGTGGAATGATTCTCTGATTGGGTTGGTATGTTAGTGTACCTTCTTTCTCATCTTCCTGTCCTACATTTTATAATTGATTCTTATTACAAAGTCCATTTTTTACCGTGTTCAGTGTAACATAACTATATTTATATTAGTTCTACTTCTTCTTTAGTTACCGTTATTTCCTCTTTGTTCTTTCCTCCGCCGTGATAAATATAATAGAAATACTTTTATATTACATTTCTTACGTCCACCTCTTAGTTTTAATTGCTTCTTCGCTCGCTACTGTTCTAGAGCGCATTTCTTCGCTATAACGGGCGTAATAGAAATGCTTTCCTATTACCACTACTTTAGCTGAAAAGGGTTATTCCTCGTTTCACTCGTTCTCTATTTCATCCTGTCGTGTAAAATTATTTTTAATGCTGTTCTGTTGCTTGATGATTTTATACGATGGACAACTGTTAATGCGAGTTACGGGAAATCGATGCAAGTCTGTCACAACGAGGGCAACTTGCAACTCTACATGTTAGCTGAAGGCTTGCATAACTAAGTAGCAAACTTTCAATTTCTACGTACAACTTCGCTTTGAATACAACTGGTGCAGCTAAACCAACTCTGCAACTGCAGCTTCGGGCTGTTACAAGTGCATGCCTACTCTTCGTTAGCTTACTAATCATGAACAGTTGTATCACTCGTTAAACATAAAACTTCAAACCCTCGAAAGCTAATTACAAGCATAGAAACTTTGACCATCGATTCGTCTATTTCTAAACTATTTCTATCGTAAGACAAAAATTACCATTGAGTATATGGCTCTATATCTTGCATTCAAAATAAATAAAAAATCAGATCATAAAGAGATCGGTAACTGCGAAAAAAATTACTACACTCTTCGAAACTTTTCAACTACAGTGAATTTTCGTGTAAATAAATCGAATGATTATTACAGAAAGTAGCAATAGGGGGTAAATAACACGATGGCAGATATCCTATCATACGTAAATTCTCTTGCATCATAAATTTAGAAGAAGACATCGGTAACTGTCCTCGCAAACTGAATGGAGTGACTAGAAATTGTTCAGAAATTTGCACGACCAAATTGATCGAAAGAAAGCAATTTAATTTCTCCTTGCGTCCACAGACGTTTCTCTTTAAAGCAAACGCTCGGATCAACGAGCTTCCGAGCGCCGTCGTTCGACTCTCGGTATCGATTCCCTGTTCCACGCCAGCTCCAATTATCCATGGTGGGATAGGCAATTTATCTTAATTAGCACACCGTCGACTAGGCAAGGCCGTTGCGGATGCAAGGAAATCGGCAAATAATATATCTGACTCGACGGTTCGTTCGATTAATTA